>OX104112.1:1300560-2500560 GCA_944474755.1 Limnoperna fortunei
CTATATCACATGTATCAACCCTCTACCTATATCACGTGTATCAACCCTCCTACCTATATCACATGTATCAACCCTCTACCTATATCACATGTATCAAACCCTCTACCTATATCACATGTTTCAACCCTCTCCCTATATCACGTGTATCAACCCTCTACCTATATCACATGTATCAAACCCTCTACCTATATCACATGTATCAAACCCTCTACCTATATCACATGTATCAAACCCTCTACCTATACCACATGTATCAACCCTCCACCTATATCACGTGTATCAACCCTCTACCTATATCACATGTATCAAACCCTCTACCTATATCACATGTATCAACCCTCTACCTATATCACATGTATCAAACCCTCTACCTATATCACATGTATCAACCCTCTACCTATATCACGTGTATCAACCCTCTACCTATATCACGTGTATCAACCCTCCACCTATATCACGTGTATCAACCCTCTACCTATATCACATGTATCAAACCCTCTACCTATATCACATGTATCAACCCTCTACCTATACCACATGTATCAACCCTCCACCTATATCACGTGTATCAACCCTCTACCTATATCACGTGTATCAAACCCTCTACCTATATCACATGTATCAAACCCTCTACCTATATCACATGTATCAACCCTCTACCTATATCACGTGTATCAACCCTCTACCTATATCACATGTATCAACCCTCTACCTATATCACGTGTATCAAACCCTCTACCTATATCACATGTATCAAACCCTCTACCTATATCACGTGTATCAACCCTCTACCTATATCACGTGTATCAACCCTCTACCTATATCACGTGTATCAAACCCTCTACCTATATCACATGTATCAAACCCTCTACCTATATCACGTGTATCAACCCTCTACCTATATCACGTGTATCAACCCTCTACCTATATCACGTGTATCAAACCCTCTACCTATATCACATGTATCAAACCCTCTACCTATATCACATGTATCAAACCCTCTACCTATATCACGTGTATCAACCCTCTACCTATATCACGTGTATCAAACCCTCTACCTATATCACATGTATCAAACCCTCTACCTATATCACATGTATCAACCCTCCACCTATATCACGTGTATCAACCCTCTACCTATATCACGTGTATCAACCCTCCACCTATATCACATGTATCAAACCCTCTACCTATATCACATGTATCAACCCTCTACCTATATCACGTGTATCAAACCCTCTACCTATATCACGTGTATCAACCCTCTACCTATATCACGTGTATCAAACCCTCTACCTATATCACATGTATCAAACCCTCTACCTATATCCACATGTATCAACCCTCCACCTATATCACGTGTATCAACCCTCTACCTATATCACATGTATCAACCCTCTACCTATATCACATGTATCAACCCTCTACCTATATCACGTGTATCAACCCTCTACCTATATCACATGTATCAACCCTCTACCTATATCACGTGTATCAACCCTCTACCTATATCACATGTATCAACCCTCTACCTATATCACATGTATCAACCCTCTACCTATATCACATGTATCAACCCTCTACCTATATCACATGTATCAACCCTCTACCTATATCACATGTATCAAACCCTCTACCTATACCACATGTATCAACCCTCCTACCTATATCACATGTATCAACCCTCTACCTATATCACATGTATCAAACCCTCTACCTATATCACATGTATCAACCCTCTACCTATATCACGTGTATCAACCCTCCTACCTATATCACATGTATCAACCCTCTACCTATATCACATGTATCAAACCCTCTACCTATATCACATGTATCAACCCTCTACCTATATCACATGTATCAAACCCTCTACCTATACCACATGTATCAAACCCTCTACCTATATCACATGTATCAACCCTCTACCTATATCACGTGTATCAACCCTCTACCTATATCACATGTATCAAACCCCTCCCTATATCACATGTATCAAACCCTCTACCTATATCACGTGTATCAACCCTCTACCTATATCACGTGTATCAAACCCTCTACCTATATCACATGTATCAAACCCTCTACCTATACCACATGTATCAACCCTCCACCTATATCACGTGTATCAACCCTCTACCTATATCACATGTATCAAACCCTCTACCTATATCACATGTATCAAACCCTCTACCTATATCACATGTATCAAACCCTCTACCTATATCACGTGTATCAACCCTCTACCTATATCACATGTATCAAACCCTCTACCTATATCACATGTATCAAACCCTCTACCTATATCACGTGTATCAACCCTCTACCTATATCACGTGTATCAACCCTCTACCTATATCACATGTATCAAACCCTCTACCTATATCACGTGTATCAACCCTCTACCTATATCACATGTATCAACCCTCTACCTATATCACATGTATCAAACCCTCTACCTATATCACGTGTATCAACCCTCTACCTATATCACGTGTATCAAACCCTCTACCTATATCACATGTATCAAACCCTCTACCTATACCACATGTATCAAACCCTCTACCTATATCACATGTATCAACCCTCTACCTATATCACGTGTATCAAACCCTCTACCTATATCACATGTATCAACCCTCTACCTATATCACGTGTATCAACCCTCTACCTATACCACATGTATCAAACCCTCTACCTATATCACATGTATCAAACCCTCTACCTATATCACGTGTATCAAACCCTCTACCTATATCACGTGTATCAACCCTCTACCTATATCACGTGTATCAACCCTCTACCTATATCACATGTATCAAACCCTCTACCTATACCACATGTATCAACCCTCCACCTATATCACGTGTATCAACCCTCTACCTATATCACATGTATCAACCCTCTACCTATATCACATGTATCAACCCTCTACCTATATCACATGTATCAACCCTCTACCTATATCACGTGTATCAACCCTCTACCTATACCACATGTATCAAACCCTCTACCTATATCACATGTATCAAACCCTCTACCTATACCACATGTATCAAACCCTCTACCTATATCACATGTATCAACCCTCTACCTACATCACGTGTATCAACCCTCTACCTATACCACATGTATCAAACCCTCTACCTATACCACATGTATCAAACCCTCTACCTATATCACATGTATCAACCCTCTACCTATATCACATGTATCAAACCCTCTACCTATACCACATGTATCAAACCCTCTACCTATATCACGTGTATCAACCCTCTACCTATATCACATGTATCAACCCTCTACCTATATCACATGTATCAACCCTCTACCTATATCACATGTATCAACCCTCTACCTATACCACATGTATCAAACCCTCTACCTATATCACATGTATCAAACCCTCTACCTATACCACATGTATCAAACCCTCTACCTATATCACATGTATCAACCCTCTACCTATATCACGTGTATCAAACCCTCTACCTATATCACATGTATCAAACCCTCTACCTATACCACATGTATCAACCCTCCACCTATATCACGTGTATCAACCCTCTACCTATATCACATGTATCAAACCCTCTACCTATATCACATGTATCAAACCCTCTACCTATATCACATGTATCAAACCCTCTACCTATATCACGTGTATCAACCCTCTACCTATATCACATGTATCAACCCTCTACCTATATCACATGTATCAACCCTCTACCTATATCATGTGTATCAACCCTCTACCTATATCACATGTATCAACACTACCTATATCACATGTATCAAACCCTCTACCTATATCACATGTATCAACTTTCTACCTATATCACATGTATCAACTTTCTACCTATATCACATGTATCAAACCTCTACATATATCACATGTATCAAACCCTCTACCTATATCACGTGTATCAACCCTCTACCTATATCACATGTATCAGCCCTCTACCTATATCACATGTATCAACCCTCTACCTATATCATGTGTATCAAACCCTCTACCTATATCACATGTATCAAACCCTCTACCTATATCACATGTATCAAACCCTCTACCTATATCACATGTATCAAACCCTCTACCTATATCACATGTATCAACCCTCTACCTATATCACATGTATCAACCCTCTACCTATATCACATGTATCAAACCCTCTACCTATATCACATGTTTCAACCCTCTACCTACATGTATATCACGTGTATCAACCCTCTACCTATATCACATGTATCAACCCTCCACCTATATCATGTGTATCAACCCTCTCCCTATATCGCGTGTATCAACCCTCTACCTATATCACATGTATCAACCCTCTACCTATATCACATGTATCAACCCTCTACCTATATCACGTGTATCAAACCCTCTACCTATATCACGTGTATCAACCCTCTACCTATATCACGTGTATCAAACCCTCTACCTATATCACATGTATCAAACCCTCTACCTATACCACATGTATCAACCCTCCACCTATATCACGTGTATCAACCCTCTACCTATATCACATGTATCAAACCCTCTACCTATATCACATGTATCAACCCTCTACCTATATCACGTGTATCAACCCTCCACCTATATCACATGTATCAACCCTCTACCTATATCACATGTATCAAACCCTCTACCTATATCACATGTTTCAACCCTCTCCCTATATCACGTGTATCAACCCTCTACCTATATCACATGTATCAAACCCTCTACCTATATCACATGTATCAAACCCTCTACCTATATCACATGTATCAACCCTCTACCTATATCACATGTATCAAACCCTCTACCTATATCACGTGTATCAACCCTCTACCTATATCACGTGTATCAAACCCTCTACCTATATCACATGTATCAAACCCTCTACCTATACCACATGTATCAACCCTCCACCTATATCACGTGTATCAACCCTCTACCTATATCACATGTATCAAACCCTCTACCTATATCACATGTATCAAACCTCTCTACCTATATCACATGTATCAAACCCTCTACCTATATCACGTGTATCAACCCTCTACCTATATCACGTGTATCAAACCCTCTACCTATATCACATGTATCAACCCTCTACCTATATCACGTGTATCAACCCTCTACCTATATCACGTGTATCAACCCTCTACCTATATCACATGTATCAAACCCTCTACCTATATCACATGTATCAACCCTCTACCTATATCACATGTTTCAACACTCTACCTATATCACATGTATCAACCCTCCACCTATATCACGTGTATCAACCCTCTACCTATATCACGTGTATCAACCCTCTACCTATATCACGTGTATCAACCCTCCACCTATATCACGTGTATCAACCCTCTACCTATATCACATGTTTCAACCCTCTCCCTATATCACGTGTATCAACCCTCTACCTATACCACATGTATCAACCCTCCACCTATATCACGTGTATCAACCCTCTACCTATATCACGTGTATCAAACCCTCTACCTATATCACATGTATCAAACCCTCTACCTATATCACGTGTATCAACCCTCTACCTATATCACGTGTATCAAACCCTCTACCTATATCACATGTATCAAACCCTCTACCTAGATCACGTGTATCAAACCCTCTACCTATATCACATGTATCAAACCCTCTACCTATATCACGTGTATCAACCCTCTACCTATATCACGTGTATCAACCCTCTACCTATATCACGTGTATCAAACCCTCTACCTATACCACATGTATCAAACCCTCTACCTATATCACGTGTATCAACCCTCCACCTATATCACGTGTATCAACCCTCTACCTATATCGCGTGTATCAAACCCTCTACCTATATCACATGTATCAAACCGTCTACCTATACCACATGTATCAAACCCTCTACCTATATCACGTGTATCAACCCTCTACCTATATCACGTGTATCAAACCCTCTACCTATATCACATGTATCAAACCCTCTACCTATACCACATGTATCAACCCTCCACCTATATCACGTGTATCAACCCTCTACCTATATCACGTGTATCAACCCTCCACCTATATCACATGTATCAAACCCTCTACCTATATCACATGTATCAACCCTCTACCTATATCACGTGTATCAAACCCTCTACCTATATCACGTGTATCAACCCTCTACCTATATCACGTGTATCAAACCCTCTACCTATATCACATGTATCAAACCCTCTACCTATACCACATGTATCAACCCTCCACCTATATCACGTGTATCAACCCTCTACCTATATCACATGTATCAACCCTCTACCTATATCACATGTATCAACCCTCTACCTATATCACGTGTATCAACCCTCTACCTATATCACATGTATCAACCCTCTACCTATATCACGTGTATCAACCCTCCACCTATATCACATGTATCAACCCTCCACCTATATCACATGTATCAACCCTCTACCTATATCACATGTTTCAACACTCTACCTATATCACATGTATCAACACTACCTATATCACATGTATCAAACCCTCTACCTATACCACATGTATCAACCCTCCACCTATATCACATGTATCAACCCTCTACCTATATCACATGTATCAAACCCTCTACCTATATCACATGTATCAACCCTCTACCTATATCACGTGTATCAACCCTCCACCTATATCACATGTATCAACCCTCTACCTATATCACGTGTATCAAACCTCTACCTATATCACGTGTATCAACCCTCCACCTATATCACATGTATCAAACCCTCTACCTATACCACATGTATCAAACCCTCTACCTATATCACATGTATCAACCCTCCACCTATATCACGTGTATCAACCCTCTACCTATATCACATGTATCAAACCCTCTACCTATATCACATGTATCAAACCCTCTACCTATATCACGTGTATCAACCCTCTACCTATATCACGTGTATCATACCCTCTACCTATATCACATGTATCAAACCCTCTACCTATACCACATGTATCAACCCTCCACCTATATCACGTGTATCAACCCTCTACCTATATCACATGTATCAAACCCTCTACCTATATCACATGTATCAAACCCTCTACCTATATCACATGTATCAAACCCTCTACCTATATCACGTGTATCAACCCTCTACCTATATCACATGTATCAAACCCTCTACCTATATCACATGTATCAAACCCTCTACCTATATCACGTGTATCAACCCTCCACCTATATCACGTGTATCAACCCTCTACCTATATCACATGTATCAAACCCTCTACCTATATCACGTGTATCAACCCTCTACCTATATCACATGTATCAACCCTCTACCTATATCACATGTATCAAACCCTCTACCTATATCACGTGTATCAACCCTCTACCTATATCACGTGTATCAAACCCTCTACCTATATCACATGTATCAAACCCTCTACCTATACCACATGTATCAAACCCTCTACCTATATCACATGTATCAACCCTCTACCTATATCACGTGTATCAAACCCTCTACCTATACCACATGTATCAACCCTCTACCTATATCACGTGTATCAACCCTCCACCTGTACCACATGTATCAAACCCTCTACCTATATCACATGTATCAAACCCTCTACCTATATCACGTGTATCAAACCTCTACCTATATCACGTGTATCAACCCTCCACCTATATCACGTGTATCAACCCTCTACCTATATCACATGTATCAAACCCTCTACCTATACCACATGTATCAACCCTCCACCTATATCACGTGTATCAACCCTCTACCTATATCACATGTATCAACCCTCTACCTATATCACATGTATCAACCCTCTACCTATATCACATGTATCAACCCTCTACCTATATCACGTGTATCAACCCTCTACCTATACCACATGTATCAAACCCTCTACCTATATCACATGTATCAAACCCTCTACCTATACCACATGTATCAAACCCTCTACCTATATCACATGTATCAACCCTCTACCTACATCACGTGTATCAACCTTCTACCTATACCACATGTATCAAACCCTCTACCTATACCACATGTATCAAACCCTCTACCTATATCACATGTATCAACCCTCTACCTATATCACATGTATCAAACCCTCTACCTATACCACATGTATCAAACCCTCTACCTATATCACGTGTATCAACCCTCTACCTATATCACATGTATCAACCCTCTACCTATATCACATGTATCAACCCTCTACCTATATCACATGTATCAACCCTCTACCTATACCACATGTATCAAACCCTCTACCTATATCACATGTATCAAACCCTCTACCTATACCACATGTATCAAACCCTCTACCTATATCACATGTATCAACCCTCTACCTATATCACGTGTATCAAACCCTCTACCTATATCACATGTATCAAACCCTCTACCTATACCACATGTATCAACCCTCCACCTATATCACGTGTATCAACCCTCTACCTATATCACATGTATCAAACCCTCTACCTATATCACATGTATCAAACCCTCTACCTATATCACATGTATCAAACCCTCTACCTATATCACATGTATCAACCCTCTACCTATATCACATGTATCAACCCTCTACCTATATCACATGTATCAACCCTCTACCTATATCATGTGTATCAACCCTCTACCTATATCACATGTATCAACACTACCTATATCACATGTATCAAACCCTCTACCTATATCACATGTATCAACTTTCTACCTATATCACATGTATCAACTTTCTACCTATATCACATGTATCAAACCTCTACATATATCACATGTATCAAACCCTCTACCTATATCACGTGTATCAACCCTCTACCTATATCACATGTATCAGCCCTCTACCTATATCACATGTATCAACCCTCTACCTATATCATGTGTATCAAACCCTCTACCTATATCACATGTATCAAACCCTCTACCTATATCACATGTATCAAACCCTCTACCTATATCACATGTATCAAACCCTCTACCTATATCACATGTATCAACCCTCTACCTATATCACATGTATCAACCCTCTACCTATATCACATGTATCAAACCCTCTACCTATATCACATGTTTCAACCCTCTACCTACATGTATATCACGTGTATCAACCCTCTACCTATATCACATGTATCAACCCTCCACCTATATCATGTGTATCAACCCTCTCCCTATATCACGTGTATCAACCCTCTACCTATATCACATGTATCAACCCTCTACCTATATCACATGTATCAACCCTCTACCTATATCACATGTATCAACCCTCTATCTATATCACATGTATCAAACCCTCTACCTATACCACATGTATCAACCCTCTACCTATATCACATGTATCAACACTACCTAATATTGAAATTATTGATAAAATGTCCTTCCAAGGTTCCTCATTTTATGTTTTCAGTTGATCCACTGACTAGGATAGAGGATGCCACAACATTTAAAGCACTTCTCTCTGATGGGGTATATGAGTCATATGGCAATCGTATATATCTAGCAGGTGCCTGTAATGTTGGCAAGTCTACATTAGCCAGCCTCCTGATAGGTGATGAAATCCCTCTGACTTGGAAGTCTACTGATGGTCTAAGAATATTCTTTGGAAGGAATGGAATAGACCTAAAAGAGTTGAAAATGGTTCCCTTGAAGAAAGGTAATTAGGTTAAGTTCAAATAATTGTTAATATTATGTTTTTGATGATTTATTGTTCTATCCTTCAGTGATTAATTGTTAAATGTATTTTTATACCTCGCCGCACAAAGTGGTGGGGTATTATGCACTCCATATGAATATGAGTGTCCGTCCATCTGTCTCTGCCTCTGTAGTTTCCAGATGATAACTTGAAAATGCATCAAAACATATTTTATTTAAACTTTGGACAGCTATTAAATACCATAAAATGAAGATCATGTTCAATTTTCAGCACAATCCACTTTGTAGTTCTTGACTTGGGCCGATTCAAGTTTTTTTTTGGTCAACAAATGGCAGCTTTTCAGATGATAACTTGAGAACGATTCAACAGATTTTTATTTCAGGTGAGCTATTGCCATCACTTCTCGTCGTACTCCATCGTCGTCGTTAACTTTTCTTTAAAAATCTTCACCTCCAAAACCACTGAAGGGATTGCTTTGAAACTTTGCACACATCATCAGTAAAATGTTCTCTACCAATTTTGCACAAATCATGGCCCCAGACCAACCTACATGGTCGCCATGGCTAAAAATAGAACAAGGGGGGTCAAAATACAGTTTTTGGCTTATAGTTAAAAAAGTATAACAGATACAGGTAAACCGAACAGACATGCCTTTATCGGCATTGATAGCTGTACCAAACACTCCATTGGGTCGAAGTTGTATGATGACTCCTTGTAGGAGTTATTGCCTTTAATTGTCGAAATTGATCATTTTTACCTCAAAATCTTGAAAATTATTAGTACACCACAAAAAGTTAGCATTGCTCAATTGTTCTGCTATATTAGAGCTACAAAATGGCTTTAGAGTCTAGACTGTCTGATTAACCGTTTAAGAATTATTCCCCTTGAACTGAACTTTGTACCCATCATCCGTCAAATTTTCTTAACCAACTTTGCACCAACCATATAGCGGCAGATTAACCAACATGGCCACTATGGCTAAAAATAGAACGGAGGGGGGGGAGGTCAAAATATAGTTTTTGGCTTATAGTTCAATAAGTATAACAGATACAGGAAAACCGAACAGATATGCCTCCATTGCCCTTTAATTGTCAAAATTGATTATTTTTGACATTTTTGCCTCAAAATCTTGAAAATCATTAGAACTAGAGGAAAAGTTAGCATTGCTTAATTGGTCTGCTCGAGCACTACAAAAATGACTTTAGGGTTGAGATTGTCTGATGAACCATTTAGGAATTATTCTCCTTGAACATTTTTTAATCAGTTTTAATTGATTTAAAAAATTTTTCTCCTCTTTAACCAATGAAAGGACTGCTTTGAAACATTGATCACATCATGGTTAGGATGTCCTCTACTAGAATTGTGCAAATCATGACAGCTGACTACCTACATAGCTACATTGGCTGAAAATAGAAAGGGGAGGGTCATGAGAGTTTTTGGCAGATAGTTAAAAAAGTATAACAGGTACAGCAAATTTGAAGTGAACATCGCGTCTCCCTCTAAGCATCTAAAGCTCCTCTTTATAGGAGTTATTTCCCTTAAAAGGTCAAAATTAATGACTTGCAGAAGTGTTTGGCAATTCCATATAGGAAAGAAAACCTGGATGAAAAAAAAAAGGTTGTTTGGTTTCAGGTTCAGGTGAGCGATACAGGCTCATGGGAGCCTCTAGCTTTAATTTGCACAGCTGTTGAGTACTACAAAATAAAGATGATGCTGAATTTTCAGCACAATCTAATATGTAGTTTCTGAGTTGTGCCAATTTGAAAAATTATTTTTATAGGTCCAGGGTCAAGATAAAAATTGTCTTCTTAGATGGACTGTTATGCTCAGCTGTTCCTGTTGCATGTATAGGCTGATATGTAATTCAGTAAAATGTGTTCATGAATATTAAAAACAATGCAACATGGGGAGTGGGTATCTTTTAATGTATAAATCAACATTTAATCAGTTGATGACACGTCTATAAGTGTTTAATAATTAACAAAATACAATGACAGATGGCCTGTTATCATGGTTATGACATCTCAGATATATGATTTCAAGAAATACACATAGTGCTGTCATATACATATCAGTTTGTTGATGTGCATTATTTCAACTACAAATGGCATATACTATTATTTTGAAAATATTACATCTGCAAAATGTTAACATTTATAATTTTGTACAAGTAGCAATTTATGTCATCAGGTCTGTAGACAAGTTGAGGTTAATAAAGATAATGTGTCTTATGTGTCATTAGTGTCATCCTATGTCTGTCTGAAGACACAATGGTTGGTTTGGTATCTAGACCTCATATTGTCCTGGTGACTAAATAAAGGTTGGTGTGGTATCTAGACCTCATATTGTCCTGGTGACTAAATAAAGGTTGGTGTTGTATCTTGACTCCATATTGTCCTGGTGACGAAATAAGTGTTGGTGTGGTATCTAGACCTCATATTGTCCTGGTGACTAAATAAAGGTTGGTGTGGTATCTAGACCCCATGTTGTCCTGGTGACTAAATAAAGCTTGGTGTGGTATCTAGACCCCATGTTGTCCTGGTGACTAAATAAAGGTTGGTGTGGTATCTCGACTCCATATTGTCCTGGTGACGAAATAAGTGTTGGTGTGGTATCTAGACCTCATATTGTCCTGGTGACTAAATAAAGGTTGGTGTGGTATCTAGACCCCATGTTGTCCTGGTGACTAAATAAAGGTTGGTGTGGTATCTAGACCCCATGTTGTCCTGGTGACTAAATAAAGGTTGGTGTGGTATCTAGACCCCATATTGTCCTGGTGACTAAATAAAGGTCGGTTTGGTATCTAGACCCCATATTGTCCTGGTGACTAAATAAAGGTCGGTTTGGTATCCTGACTCCATATTGTCCTGGTGACTAAATAAAGGTCGGTTTGGTATCCTGACCCCATATTGTCCTGGTGACTAAATAAAGGTCGGTTTGGTATCCTGACCCCATATTGTCCTGGTGACTAAATAAATCTTGGTGTTGTATCCTGACCCCATATTGTCCTGGTGACTAAATAAAGGTCGGTTTGGTATCTAGACCTCATATTGTCCTGGTGACTAAATAAATCTTGGTGTTGTATCCTGACCCCATATTGTCCTGGTGACTAAATAAAGGTCGGTTTGGTATCTAGACTCCATATTGTCCTGGTGACTAAATAAAGGTTGGTGTGGTATCTAGACCCCATATTGTCCTGGTGACTAAATAAAGGTTGGTTTGGTATCCTGACTCCATATTGTCCTGGTGACTAAATAAAGGTCGGTTTGGTATCTAGACCCCATATTGTCCTGGTGACTAAATAAATGTCGGTTTGGTATCCTGACTCCATATTGTCCTGGTGACTAAATAAAGGTTGGTGTGGTAACCTGACTCCATATTGTCCTGGTGACTAAATAAATGTTGGTGTGGTATCTAGACCCCATATTGTCCTGGTGACTAAATAAATGTCGGTTTGGTATCCTGACTCCATATTGTCCTGGTGACTAAATAAAGGTTGGTGTGGTAACCTGACTCCATATTGTCCTGGTGACTAAATAAATGTTGGTGTGGTATCCTGACCCCATATTGTCCTGGTGACTAAATAAAGGTTGGTGTGGTATCTAGACCCCATATTGTCCTGGTGACTAAATAAAGGTTGGTGTGGTAACCTGACCCCATATTGTCCTGGTGACTAAATAAATGTTGGTGTGGTATCCTGACCCCATATTGTCCTGGTGACTAAATAAAGGTTGGTGTGGTATCTAGACCCCATATTGTCCTGGTGACTAAATAAAGGTTGGTGTGGTTACCTGACTCCATATTGTCCTGGTGACTAAATAAATGTTGGTGTGGTATCCTGACTCCATATTGTCCTGGTGACTAAATAAAGGTTGGTGTTGGATCTAGACCCCATATTGTCCTGGTGACTAAATAAAGGTTGGTGTTGGATCTAGACCCCATATTGTCCTGGTGACTAAATAAAGGTCGGTTTGGTATCCTGACTCCATATTGTCCTGGTGACTAAATAAATGTTGGTGTGGTAACCTGACTCCATATTGTCCTGGTGACTAAATAAAGGTTGGTGTGGTATCCTGACTCCATATTGTCCTGGTGACTAAATAAAGGTTGGTGTTGTATCCTGACCCCATATTGTCCTGGTGACTAAATAAATTTTGGTGTGGTATCCTGACCCCATATTGTCCTGGTGACTAAATAAATGTTGGTGTGGTATCCTGACTCCATATTTTCATGTTGTCCTGGTGACTAAATAAAGGTCGGTTTGGTATCTAGACCCCATATTGTCCTGGCGACTAAATAAATGTTGGTGTGGTATCTAGACCCCATATTGTCCTGGTGACTAAATAAAGGTCGGTTTAGTATCCTGACTCCATATTGTCCTGGTGACTAAATAAAGGTCGGTTTGGTATCCTGACTCCATATTGTCCTGGTGACTAAATAAAGGTTGGTGTGGTATCTAGACCCCATGTTGTCCTGGTGACTAAATAAAGGTTGGTGTGGTATCTAGACCCCATATTGTCCTGGTGACTAAATAAAGGTCGGTTTGGTATCTAGACCCCATATTGTCCTGGTGACTAAATAAAGGTCGGTTTGGTATCCTGACTCCATATTGTCCTGGTGACTAAATAAATTTTGGTGTGGTAACCTGACCCCATATTGTCCTGGTGACTAAATAAAGGTTGGTGTGGTATCTAGACCCCATGTTGTCCTGGTGACTAAATAAAGGTTGGTGTTGTATCTAGAGCCCATGTTGTCCTGGTGACTAAATAAAGGTTGGTGTGGTATCTAGACCCCATATTGTCCTGGTGACTAAATAAAGGTCGGTTTGGTATCCTGACTCCATATTGTCCTGGTGACTAAATAAAGGTCGGTTTGGTATCCTGACCCCATATTGTCCTGGTGACTAAATAAAGGTCGGTTTGGTATCCTGACCCCATATTGTCCTGGTGACTAAATAAAGGTCGGTTTGGTATCCTGACTCCATATTGTCCTGGTGACTAAATAAAGGTTGGTGTGGTATCTAGACCCCATATTGTCCTGGTGACTAAATAAAGGTCGGTTTGGTATCCTGACTCCATATTGTCCTGGTGACTAAATAAAGGTTGGTGTGGTATCTAGACCCCATATTGTCCTGGTGACTAAATAAAGGTTGGTGTGGTATCCTGACTCCAGATTGTCCTGGTGACTAAATAAAGGTTGGTGTGGTATCCTGACTCCATATTGTCCTGGTGACTAAATAAATGTTGGTGTGGTATCCTGACTCCATATTGTCCTGGTGACTAAATAAAGGTTGGTGTGGTATCCTGACTCCATATTGTCCTGGTGACTAAATAAAGGTCGGTTTGGTATCTAGACCCCATATTGTCCTGGTGACTAAATAAAGGTCGGTTTGGTATCCTGACTCCATATTGTCCTGGTGACTAAATAAATGTTGGTGTGGTATCCTGACTCCATATTGTCCTGGTGACTAAATAAAGGTTGGTGTGGTATCTAGACCCCATATTGTCCTGGTGACTAAATAAATGTTGGTGTGGTATCCTGACTCCATATTGTCCTGGTGACTAAATAAAGGTTGGTGTGGTATCCTGACTCCATATTGTCCTGGTGACTAAAAAAATGTTGGTGTGGTATCCTGACTCCATATTGTCCTGGTGACTAAATAAAGGTTGGTGTGGTAACCTGACTCCATATTGTCCTGGTGACTAAATAAAGGTTGGTGTGGTATCTAGACCCCATATTGTCCTGGTGACTAAATAAAGGTTGGTGTGGTATCTAGACCCCATATTGTCCTGGTGACTAAATAAATGTTGGTGTTGTATCCTGACTCCATATTGTCCTGGTGACTAAATAAAGGTCGGTTTGGTATCTAGACCCCATATTGTCCTGGTGACTAAATAAAGGTTGGTGTGGTAACCTGACTCCATATTGTCCTGGTGACTAAATAAAGGTTGATGTGGTATCTAGACCCCATATTGTCCTGGTGACTAAATAAAGGTTGGTGTGGTATCTAGACCCCATATTGTCCTGGTGACTAAATAAATGTTGGTGTTGTATCCTGACCCCATATTGTCCTGGTGACTAAATAAATGTTGGTGTGGTAACCTGACTCCATATTGTCCTGGTGACTAAATAAATGTTGGTGTGGTATCTAGACCCCATATTGTCCTGGTGACTAAATAAAGGTCGGTTTGGTATCTAGACCCCATATTGTCCTGGTGACTAAATAAATGTTGGTGTTGTATCCTGACTCCATATTGTCCTGGGGACTAAATAAAGGTCGGTTTGGTATCTAGACCCCATATTGTCCTGGTGACTAAATAAATGTTGGTGTTGTATCCTGACTCCATATTGTCCTGGGGACTAAATAAAGGTCGGTTTGGTATCTAGACCCCATATTGTCCTGGTGACGAAATAAATGTTGGTGTTGTATCTCGACTCCATATTGTCCTGGTGACTAAATAAAGGTTGGTGTTGTATCCTGACTCCATATTGTCCTGGTGACGAAATAAATGTTGGTGTGGTATCCTGACTCCATATTTTCATGTTGTCCTGGTGACTAAATAAATGTTGGTGTTTGTAACTTGCATTTCCACAATGGTTACATTTGTTACACATAGGGCTATGGTGGTTACAAAACAAGACCACTTTAATTTGGTGTGCATTTCATGCCATATCTACTTGAAATCGTCAAAATTACCGATTGTGTATCACCAAAAATTTGACGCATCTCTTAAAATTTGTCCGCATCCTCTGCCATCGCCCCCAGTAATAAAGCGTTACTTGACAGAGCATTCTGGAATCTGTGACTATAAATTACAAATATCGGTAGAATCCCGTAACTAAAACGGGCAATACCCAAAACGAATTGTTGGACCATAACAAAAATGGAATATCGACATTATAAACTAGATGATTACTAGCTAATAGTTGAATAATTATGATATTAGATGAAATTTTTATTTTAAAAATAATTTTGGCCGGGTTTCACAAAGTGTGGTATCCTGACCCCATATTGTCCTGGCGACTAAATAAAGGTCCATATTTTCATATTGTCCTGGTGACTAAATAAAGGTCGGTTTGGTATCCTGACCCCATATTGTCCTGGTGACTAAATAAAGGTTGGTGTGGTAACCTGACCCCATATTGTCCTGGTGACTAAATAAATGTTGGTGTTGTATCCTGACTCCATATTGTCCTGATGACTAAATAAAGGTTGGTGTTGTATCCTGACCTCATGTTGTCCTGGTGACTAAATAAAGGTAGGTTTGGTATCTAGACCCCATATTGTCCTGGTGACTAAATAAATGTTGGTGTGGTATCCTGACCTCATGTTGTCCTGGTGACTAAATAAAGGTAGGTGTGGTATCCTGACCTCATGTTGTCCTGGTGACTAAATAAAGGTTGGTTTGGTATCTAAACCCCATATTGTCCTGGTGACTAAATAAATGTTGGTGTTGTATCCTGACCCCATATTGTCCTGGTGACTAAATAAAGGTTGGTGTGGTATCTAGACCCCATATTGTCCTGGTGACTAAATAAAGGTTGGTGTGGTATCCTGACTCCATATTGTCCTGGTGACTAAATAAAGGTTGGTGTGGTATCTAGACCCCATATTGTCCTGGTGACTAAATAAATGTCGGTTTGGTATCCTGACTCCATATTGTCCTGGTGACTAAATAAAGGTTGGTGTGGTAACCTGACTCCATATTGTCCTTGTGACTAAATAAATGTTGGTGTGGTATCCTGACCCCATATTGTCCTGGTGACTAAATAAAGGTTGGTGTGGTATCTAGACCCCATATTGTCCTGGTGACTAAATAAAGGTCGGTGTGGTAACCTGACCCCATATTGTCCTGGTGACTAAATAAAGGTTGGTGTGGTATCTAGACCCCATATTGTCCTGGTGACTAAATAAAGGTCGGTTTGGTATCCTGACTCCATATTGTCCTGGTGACTAAATAAATGTTGGTGTGGTAACCTGACTCCATATTGTCCTGGTGACTAAATAAAGGTTGGTGTGGTATCCTGACTCCATATTGTCCTGGTGACTAAATAAAGGTTGGTGTTGTATCCTGACCCCATATTGTCCTGGTGACTAAATAAATGTTGGTGTGGTATCCTGACTCCATATTGTCCTGGTGACTAAATAAATGTTGGTGTGGTATCCTGACTCCATATTGTCCTGGTGACTAAATAAATGTTGGTGTGGTAACCTGACCCCATATTGTCCTGGCGACTAAATAAAGATCGGTTTGGTAACCTGACTCCATATTGTCCTGGTGACTAAATAAATTTTGGTGTGGTATCCTGACTCCATATTGTCCTGGTGACTAAATAAATGTTGGTGTTGTATCCTGACTCCATATTGTCCTGGTGACGAAATAAATCTTGGTGTTGTATCCTGACTTCATATTGTCCTGGTGACTAAATAAATTTTGGTGTGGTATCTAGACCCCATATTGTCCTGGTGACTAAATAAAGGTCGGTTTGGTATCTAGACCCCATATTGTCCTGGGGACTAAATAAATGTTGGTGTGGTATCTAGACCCCATATTGTCCTGGTGACTAAATAAAGGTCAGTTTGGTATCCTGACTCCATATTGTCCTGGTGACTAAATAAAGGTCGGTTTGGTATCCTGACTCCATATTGTCCTGGTGACTAAATAAATTTTGGTGTGGTAACCTGACCCCATATTGTCCTGGTGACTAAATAAAGGTTGGTGTGGTATCCTGACCCCATATTGTCCTGGTGACTAAATAAATTTTGGTGTGGTATCCTGACTCCATATTTTCATGTTGTCCTGGTGACTAAATAAAGGTCGGTTTGGTATCTAGACCCCATATTGTCCTGGGGACTAAATAAATGTTGGTGTGGTAACCTGACCCCATGTTGTCCTGGTGACTAAATAAAGGTTGGTGTGGTATCTAGACCCCATATTGTCCTGGTGACTAAATAAAGGTTGGTGTGGTATCCTGACTCCATATTGTCCTGGTGACTAAATAAAGGTCGGTTTGGTATCCTGACTCCATATTGTCCTGGTGACTAAATAAATTTTGGTGTGGTAACCTGACCCCATATTGTCCTGGTGACTAAATAAAGGTTGGTGTGGTATCCTGACCCCATATTGTCCTGGTGACTAAATAAATTTTGGTGTGGTATCCTGACTCCATATTTTCATGTTGTCCTGGTGACTAAATAAAGGTCGGTTTGGTATCTAGACCCCATATTGTCCTGGGGACTAAATAAATGTTGGTGTGGTAACCTGACCCCATATTGTCCTGGGGACTAAATAAATGTTGGTGTGGTAACCTGACTCCATATTGTCCTGGGGACTAAATAAATGTTGGTGTTGTATCCTGACTCCATATTGTCCTGGTGACTAAATAAAGGTCGGTTTGGTATCTAGACCCCATATTGTCCTGGGGACTAAATAAATGTTGGTGTGGTAACCTGACCCCATATTGTCCTGGGGACTAAATAAATGTTGGTGTTGTATCCTGACTCCATATTGTCCTGGTGACTAAATAAAGGTTGGTGTGGTATCCTGACTCCATATTGTCTTGGTGACGAAATAAATGTTGGTGTGGTATCCTGACTCCATATTGTCCTGGTGACTAAATAAATGTTGGTGTGGTATCCTGACTCCATATTTTCATGTTGTCCTGGTGACTAAATAAAGGTCGGTTTGGTATCTAGACCCCATATTGTCCTGGTGACTAAATAATTGTTGGTGTGGTATCCTGACTCCATATTGTCCTAGTGACTAAATAAAGGTCAGTTTGGTATCTAGACCCCATATTGTCCTGGTGACTAAATAAAGGTTGGTGTTGTATCCTGACTCCATATTGTCCTGGTGACGAAATAAATGTTGGTGTGGTATCCTGACTCCATATTGTCCTGGTGACTAAATAAATGTTGGTGTGGTATCCTGACTCCATATTTTCATGTTGTCCTGGTGACTAAATAAATGTTGGTGTTTGTAACTTGCATTTCCACAATGGTTACATTGGTTACACATAGGGCTATGGTGGTTACAAAACAAGACCACTTTAATTTGGTGTGCATTTCATGCCATATCTACTTGAAATCGTCAAAATTACCGATTGTGTATCACCAAAAATTTGACGCATCTCTTAAAATTTGTCCGCATCCTCTGCCATCGCCCCCAGTAATAAAGCGTTACTTGACAGAGCATTCTGGAATCTGTGACTATAAATTACAAATATCGGTAGAATCCCGTAACTAAAATTTGCAATACCCAAAACGAATTGTTGGACCATAACAAAAATGGAATATCAACATTATAAACTAGATGATTACTAGCTAATAGTTGAATAATTATGATATTAGATGAAATTTTTATTTTAAAAATAATTTTGGCCGGGTTTCACAAAGTGCAAACCCAAGTTATAGTATGGTGAGTCGGGTGGTCATGCATGCGGTCAAAATATGTACATGTAATCTTTTTTGTGTAATCAACTTCTACAGTTTTCAACCAAGATCTCTGAAACTTCACAGAAAGATTGCACATGTATTTAAGCTGTGTACCTGCTACTATGGAAAAGTTCAAGGATTTTTCCTTATTTTCTAAACTTGTGAACTTGGTCATTTTTGTGAACATTTGAAGAAAACATAATCAAATCCTCCTATACAGACCCAAAAACTTCTTCATACAATTTGTAAAGGGATTCCCAGTGTTCAATCTAGAGCGCGCCATTCCCGCATTTTTTGTTGAATTGACGCGCTTAAAAAACCTCCTGGGTCATTACTGTACTGCCGCAACGTAATTTTTCATTGCTTTGAGAAATTACCCCATAGTAAACAGCTTTGAGAAAGTCCCTTTAATTTACCGGAAATTTAACTGTATTCTCGGTCCTCAGTACGCTTTTTATCATGTACAATTACAATTTAGCAAGCGTCTAAAACGTAGACAATATATTATTGATTTTTTTATAACGTGTTGTTCAAGATGAAGCGTATTTCTTCATATTTTACTCCCATTGGAGATATACGTGCACTTTTTGTCCGGTTGTCATGTTTCTATATTGGTTTTATTGACCCCTAGCTATTAATTCTGGCCCCCTATGGTAAGTTATTAGGGCCATCATGGCCCCCTACACCAAATTCTAGATTGAACACTTGGATTCCCCATTTATTCAGGCACATGCTTTGCAACCGGGCCATTACAGACTTCTGTGATTTTGTATATGTTTAGTGCATTATTATTTAAAACTAAGATAATGCAATCTATTTTTATTGGAAAAAATGAATTAGTTACTATTATCAGATTATGATTTATTTAATTATTATTAAAAAGATGCTACCGGGTAATATTAATTGATGATTGTTATTGTCAACATATTTTTGTTTTGTCGCACTTAAATATTTCTGTTATATTTACTTTTTTTCATGACCCTTATTTGGTAAATAAGAAATTCACATTTTAATAAAATTTCTTACATTTTAAAATTAGAAACCAAAGTTATTGAATAAGTGCACAGAAATGGAAAATTTAATTAACCTATTATACTTTTACTGTAAAGTGTAAAGGGGTGTTGCCTAGAAGAAAATGGTTAGTATTTAACAATTTACCAAATTCATTAGTTTGGAATTTTACATTCCTCTTTCATACAAAATTAAATTTTTGGTTCAACAAAATTAAATTTTGGTTCAACTCCAAAAATATATCTGCTAGAGAAGCCTAGAATGAAGGATTTTGTTCCATTTACCCCAGATCATCTGGACCCAGACCCTCGACTGTATAAGCACAGTGCATAAGCTTGGTGCGTGGGACAGGGCAAGTAAAAATAAGGAAGGGCAACCAAATATTGGAATTGACTTGCCCGTCGGGCAAGTTAGTCGACTTTTCTTATTTCTACCCCTGTTACACTAACTGTCAACATTGATTCAAAGTAAAGCACTATATTTATAAAAAAATATAAAAAACCATCAGAAGAAGCCTACAAATCATTGTCTTCTCTAAAATTGTCTGATGATTCCTTATAGGAGTTATTACCCTTTAATAACATTTTAGTGAAATTTGTAGTTTAACCCTACAACTTAAATGCCATAGCAACTAGATTTAAACTGTAAATTGCACAAATGATCAGCAAAGCAATGCCTACAAATAATAAAAACCAATATTGTCTGATTACTCTTTATAGTAATTGTTGCCCTTTATTGATGAATTCAGACAACATAATGCTTTTATGTTATAAATTAAATTCTATAAGACCTGGGTGCCGTTTCATAAAGCGATCGTTAGCTTAACGTGCACATTATTCCATTTAAATTGCACCCTAGACTAAAACGGTAAATTAGTAAATTAACGTAAGGATGAGGACTACAAATCATTTAATTTTCAGATATTGTCTGATGGCACCTTATAGGAGTCATTGTACTTAATCAAAATTTTTGAAGAAATGTTTTGTTTTTGTCCAAAACCAAAACCTATATCAACTAGACAAACTTAAATCGAAATTATTGAAGAAATATTTGAAGTCATTTGTGTTATAGTCTGCTAGGAGCAGTTTTTAGCTCACCTGACCCGAAGGGTCATGTGAGCTATTGCCATCACTTGGCGTCCGTCGTCGTCCGTCGTCGGCGTCGTCGTCGTCGTCGTTAACTTTTCTTCAAAAATCTTCTCCTCCAAAACCACTGAAGGGATTGCTTTGAAACTTTGCATACATCATCAGTAAAATGCCCTTTACCAAGTTTGCCCAAATCATGGCCTCAGACCAACCAACATGGCCGCCATGGCTAAAAATAGAACAGAGGGGTCAAAATACAGTTTTTTGCTTATAGTTCAAAAAGTATAACAGATACAGAAAAACTGAAGAGACTTTCCTTCTTCAGCATCTAAAGCTCTACAAAACACTCCATTGGGTCAAAGTTGTATGATGACTCCTTGTAGGAGTTATTGCCCTTTAATTGTCAAAATTGATGATTTTTGCCATTTTTGCCTCAAAATCTTGAAAATTATTAGAATTAGAGAAAAAGTTAGCATTGCTTAATTGTTCTGCTCTATAAGGGCTACAAAAATGACTTAAGGGTCAAGATTGTCTGATTAACCGTTTAAGAGTTATTCCCCTTGAACTGTTTATTTTAATCAGTTTTAATTGATTCTTTAAAATCTTCTCATCTGAAACAACTGAAAGTACTGCTTTGAAACTTTGTACACATCATCTGTCAAATGTCCTCAACCAAGTTTGCACCAACCATGTCTGCAGATTAACCAACATGACCACCATGGCTAAAAATAGGATGGGGGGGGGGCGGTAAAATACAGTTTTTGGCTTATATTTAAAAAAGTGTAACAGATACAGGAAAACCGAAGAGACATGCCTTCATCTGCATCAAAAGCTCTACGAAACACTCCATTGGGTTGAAGTTGTATGATGACTCCTTATAGGAGTTATTGCCCTTTAATTGTCGAAATTGATTATTTTTGACGTTTTTGCCTCAAAATCTTGAAAATTATTAGAACTAGAGAAAAAGTTAGAGTTGCTTAATTGTTCTGCTCTATGAGGGCTACAAAAATGACTTTAGGGTCAAGATTGTCTGATAAACCGTTTAAGAATTATTCTCCTTGAACATTTTTTTAATCAATTTTACTTGATTTTAAAAAATCTTCTCCTGTTAAACCAATGAAAGGACTGCTTTGAAACATTGCAAACATCATCTTTTGGATGTCCTCTACCAAAATTGTGCAAATCATGACACCTTACTCTTACTACCCCGATAGCTACGTTGGATTGAAATGGAAAAAATGAAAAAGGGGGGGTCGAGAGAGTTTTCGACTGATAGTTAAAAAAGTATAACAGGTACAGCAAATTTGAAGTGAACCTTCCTTCTCCCTCTAACCATCAAAAGATTCTCCTTATAGGATTTATTTCCCTTAAAAGGTCAAAATTAATGATTTTTGCAGAAGTGTTGGGCAATTCCTTATAGCAAAGAAAAGCTGGATAAAAAAGGGTTGTTTGGTTTCAGGTTCAGGTGAGCGATACAGGCTCCTGGGAGCCTCTAGTTTTATTAGGGCAGTTCCTCTGTAACCATGCATGGTAGGTTGACAATATTTAGTATTTAGGTTGCTGATATATAGCACATGTCTGTCTGGAAGGGGGTACCCCTGGCAAGCTGGGGTTGTCAGGCCATAATACGGAAAACCTTACCGCAAACCATATTAGTGCAAACTTCTTGTTTTTGTTGTATCAAATGCTTCGTATCTGCAGTTTTCTTTTAAGAAATATAGACTTGTCTGTTCATCATACAAAATTTACTACTTATTTTATTAGAATGTAAAAGCCTGCCTTTACCAGAAGGTGTTCATAAATATTAAATATTTGAAAATTGCGATTATAATAAAGACATAAGTTTGGGTGAGTTACACGTTTGCATTGGCTTCTTTGTTGATTTTAGATGCTTGTCATGTCAAGAAGAAATTTATATTGTTGCAGAAATGTATATTAAAATATAAACACTTGTTGACTTTTTAGGTCAAGGGAATCATGATGTCCTGACACATGTGTTACGTGGTCAACCAGATGTGAAAAATGTCTCAAATGCAAGAAGTATTGATGGAACTGCTTATCAGTCTGGTAATGCAGATTCGAGTAGTTCAAAACCTGGACAATCATCTTCTAGAAGATTTTCATCCCAAGAACCAGAAGAACAGAAATTCCTCAAAATCCACGAGGATATAAAGGCAGAGATAAGAAAAGGGGAATATAAAATACATATAGCTCCATCAGACCTTGTGGATTTCGGTGGCCAAAAATCGTATGATATGACACACCAGTTGTTCATACAGGGCAAAGGAACATTTACTCTGATCTTTGATGGCAGAAAGAGATTAGATGAGGCGTTGAAAGAAGAATACCCCACTGGAGATATAACAACGGCGTGTAAGTTGTCAGCGTTATTTTTATAATATGCCATGCAACATTTTGTTGTAGCTTTCCCCTTTTATTCTTTGAAGGTATTCTTTCTTTCTATGATTATTTCAATTTTGAGAAATTACACATGAATTAGCTGCTCTATACAAAAACATAAGTTAGCTTTATTTAAGTGTTGTATGGTTAATGTATATAGTCACTTTCAGCAAAAATTCACGTCTTTCCATATGCGTGCCACCTACTGGTAACATGTTCTGTACATGTAAATAATTTAATTAGGTTTTTAAGCTGAAATCTGATTGTTTAATTCAAATCGAGAAACCCATATTATAAGAAATAACTTGCGTGACCTTTGACCTATACTTACGCCGTTACAATTCAAATAGTTCCACGACGTCATTGACGATTTTACTATAAAAAATGTTAAAGTTTATAGTTAAAATTAAATTATAAGGAATATTTCAAATTTCTGAACAGATTATACGATATAATATGGTTTGGGTCTGTTTACACCTTTCATAAACCGCTTCGCGGTTTATTAGGCGTAAACAGACCCAAACCATATTATATCGTATAACCTGTTCAGAAATTTGAAGTATTCCTTAATTAAGTCTGTAGTTGGTATCAAGCCATAACATAAATACTATAACTTCAATTAACAATTAATTGGCACCTATGTAGGGAAAACCCCATTAAATAAAAAGGGATATAAACATGTATCAGATATACAGACTTTGCATACTTTTGTCCATAAAAGTGTGTATTTAAAAACTACTAATTTATAAGTATACACACAAAGTGTGAACTAATGAACCGTGGTTAAAAAGGTGCTAATAAATTGTTAGTATAAATTTCTTTCCCACTTTGTGCCCCAAGGAAATTAATTACCTATTCACAGGATCAAGGTAGCACACCTTGCTGCCGGTTAGATAAAGGTGATTTTTTTTTGTGTCAACAAATATAAGTGTTATGTAAATGACATAAATGTAATACTAGTACATGTATATGTCTCCGATGTGTGTGAACACTGATTTCAATAGGCTGACAGTTATCAGTTACGGATAATTGAGTGATTACATATACCTAAAATTAAAAAAAAATGTCCCACTGAGAAGCTTTCTGTACAGGTGACTGGTGTTCATTGTTAAAGGTACACATGTAATGTGTAACAATTACCATGGGAAAATGTGTTGCTTGTTTCGGATACGACCTACCAAGGAATATTTTACCCACATGTTCATGATGTTTTAGGATAAGTATTTTCCAAATTGCAGTCATAGGTTTAGTGAAAAATATCGAAAATAAAATAGCTTAAGATTATTTCCCTTTTGTTACAGTAAATTTTGGCAACACATAAAGGTGCATCATTTTATTGCAGTTATGTAGAGACGTATTAACACGTGATTTCAAGTCTATGAAGGAATGCTCCTCCCATCGTTAAGTTTTTCCTATCACACCTATTGATTGGATTGTAATAGGTGTGTTGCTTTTGAAACACTGGTCCACCCACCTGTCAATTAAGTCAATCATATCAGGCGTTCAAGGGGATGACATTTGACACTGATTACTCGCATTGTGCACGTCCGATTGTTGTTGAATTTCTAGACAATAATGTTTATCTGTCAAATGAACAATTGTGTGAACCAAAAATAAAACTGGAACGTCACAATAACGAGGTCAAAATATGTTGCAAAACATTGTTTTGATGGTTTTTAAAACATTGGAAACAAGTATTTTCTCACTGAAAGTTAGTGGTAAGCATATACTGCATGTGCGAGTCATACATGTAAATCATGTTTACCCGCTCTTTTAAGGGAGGTAACACTACTTAATTTGCAATCGGCGAATTAAAATGCCAATTATGTTGCTTTTAGTTGTATTACGTTTTTACATTAAGGGAAACTTCGCGATAAAATGAAAATTTGACATGTTATTCTTCAAATAAAAAAGAAACACATTTGCTTCTTGGTGTTTTATTTTATTTTCATTGGTTAAGCTTCTACATTAAATTTACCGTGTAAAAAAATCACTTATGGAGGTCCGCCATCTTGTCACTATCTCGTCACTAGACGGAAATACTAGAGATCCCTTGATATCCAAGTACCTTTAAGTCGCCGTATGATAATAACGCGAAACGGTCAATAATAGAAGGTTGTACTATAAGTTCTGGCAAGATTACGTTTCGTATTCCTGAACTAAGCAAAAAACCGTACTTGTGTAACAAGTAGCTTAACAGTTTCAAGACTTCTACTTTAGACCACATCATCAAGAACTTCGTATGAATTTTGGAGGATAGTTTAATGGAAAGGTGACCTCATCTTTAATATTAATTAAATTGAAAGTTATTCATATTATTTTCAACTTGTATCGTGTAATCAGATTATGAAATTTATAGGAACAAAACTTCTTTTATACAAAATACTTTCGAAGTTGACTACTTAAGAAAAAACTGTTATTAAATGAAATATTTTTAAATACTCTGTTTTCGCGCATCAAAATCTTACTCCAGGTTTAATACATTTATTATTATTATTATTGCTTTTATTATTATTATTATTATTATTATTATTATTATTATTACTGGTAACATTTATTGTGCGTGTGCGTAGCAAAATTTTACGTGTGTATATTTATATCAATGTATCAATTATACGTTTCCTCGGACCTGGCATCTAAAGGGCATCTAAAAGTATTCGAAATCTTGATATACATCCTGGGTTTTGACACTTCGGTGTATTCAAATCATACCTGTTCTTGGCAGGAGAGGGACGTGTCGTTCTAATTTCGATTTACACGATTAATCTGGTTGGCTTTTGATAAAGTCCGAATATTCATACTTCAAAGTCGGCATCAAATGATCTAGTAATTGCAATAAACATCATGTTTGTTTACTTGCTAGTTCTGTTAACTACTCTTCATAAACAAGTAATAATTTACCTGTAAAATGTTCACGTCCAGGTACAAAGGCCGTTTCAAAACGTGCAAAATTATCTACGGAATTTATTTATGTTAAAAAATAATTATTTATAAATATATCTTGTATTTACAATTATTATATTTAGTTAAATTCTTTCTACGCTAATAACTAAAGACAGGTTAAAAATTGTGTATAAATGTACTTTTATTAATACAAAAAGAACATTACAACATTAAGACATATTTGTTAATCTTATGTTGTCAGCTGACTGCTGGTCATTAGTCATCGCCACAGCTTTTATATTCTTCAAAGAGCAAAGGCAGAAAAACATATTTTTAAACTAGATTATTTATCATATTTACCAGATAATTACATTTATTACGCCACAAACGCAATCTCGTTGTTAATACTGTCAATATGGCAACCCCCATACACAAAATATTACCATCTTTAATCCACTCTAGAAGCGTAACGGTAAAGAATACAATAAAACATCAAAAGGCAACTAGATTTCTTTTTACCTAAAGAATAACATCAAATTTTCATTTTCTCACGAAGTTTCCCTTTAAACATAGAAGCTGTAATTTTCGGTTCAAATAGAGGAATTTCAAGGTTTTTTTCCAGCCATACATAAAGGTTTTCTTGATATAATTGTTGAAAATCAACATGCGGATATTGTTTAACTACAAGTATTAGAGACCAAACAAATACACGTCGCAGTTTAGGTGGACAAGTGGTTCAGGTAGTATGTCTACTATTGATCACGTTGTCTGTCGAGGTTACATTTTCGAGTCTCACTGTAGGCAGGTGCACTCGACTCCATTTTAATTGACAAGGATTGCCAGTTTTTCTACCCAAGGTCAGGCGTTTTCTCTGGGTACTCTGGCTTCCTCCCCCAATAAAAACTGGATGCCATGATATAGCTGAAAAATTGCTGAAAGTGGTGTTAAAGAATATTCAAACAAACAAAAATCCTAGCAGTTTTGTGGAATTGTTTATTATGTATTGGTTCACATTCTAAACCTGTATCCTTTTACTAGCGTGTATTTTGCCAGGTTTAAAATATGGAAGAGAAAATCAAATTAAAAATATGAATATTAAAACTGTGAATTAAGCATGTGATGTCTTTACAGCCATTTTGAAACATTGGGTGGATTCCATTTTGACGTATTGTGGAGTAGATGATGGTGATGTCCTCCCTGTAATATTGTTTGTGGCAACTCACAGAGACTGCATCAAGGATGAGGTATGAACATTTTTTGTACCAATACAAATGGTATCGATCTCATCTGTTATCCATCAAAAATTGCTTGGTTAATTTGGACAACATATGATCAAATTTTGACAATGTGTGTACCTCAAGGCCAGACATTTTTTAGACTTGTTAGATAAGTATATTATACTCTGACAATGATTATATTGGGTTGAATGAGGCTTTTCTCCACTTTGAGCAATGTTTTAGCTATATCATGTTTTCCTTTTTTGGAAGCAAGAATGCCCTGTGAAAACCCTTGAATTTTGACAGGAAGACAAAATCACTTACCCAGTAAAATAGTAAAATGCATCTATGGGTGGCTTTGTTTATTTTCCGTTGGTCTTTTAACTTTTAAATATGCTTATTTTTCCCTATTGATTTACGATTAAATTTGTTAATTCTATGCAACTGGCAAAAATTTGTAGGACCTACAGAAAGGCTAGTTGTGCCAGTCTCTTGACTGACAGACTGGAAATAGTTTGTGCAGACTCTGCCTATATCGAACAATAAATGAGATAATCATATCACTTTAACCCCACCAGATAATGTTCCATGTGACCATTTCAGCTCTTTCACTTATCTTAAAGTATTTGCTTCTATGTACTTTGGTGATTAATATAATTGAAGGTGTCTTTGGAAACATTTTTATCTCTGAAACAACTTGCTAGATAATGAATCCTTTCATTGGTATTTTCAGTTGTTGTCCTGTTTTGTTTATAAGTATAAATGTTGCCATACTTGAGTACTGAGGTTATGAGAATCATTTATTCTTTATTTTTGGTATCTGGTTCTGGGTTATTTTGATTTTGTAAGTTAACTAGTCATCTAGTATTGTAAGGATTGATAATATTTATTAATCACATGGTCTGGGAACACTGAGGTTGTGGGTTGGAGTCTCACTGTTGGCATGGTGTACTCGACTCAAATTTAGTCACAAGGAATTCCAGTTTACCAACTGAAGAATTGGGGTTTTCTATGTCTTTCTATTCCAATAAAAATTAGATGCCACATACACTACAGCTGATCTTGATGTTAAACATGGTTCCGAACACACACTTATTTTATTTTAAAATATAGTTATCGACCAATGTAGTTGGCTGTAAAACCCATGTGTGTCCCATCTTAACATGTTTTTAAATTTTGACTCCTTTTATAACAATGTAAAGTATTAATTCTTGTATATTGTATTATTTTGTAAACAGGAGCAGTCCGATAAGATCTGGGAATTCACAGAAGGCATCTCAAAAATGTTTGAAAACCATGTACGTTGTAAACGTATCAACTATAGTGACATATTCTTCATAAATGCAAGAGATGTAAATGATCCAGAAGTTGAACGTCTAAAGGCAAAGTATGTAGCAATAGCAATGAAACAGAATTCATGGGGGAAACCAATGCCAATGAGATGGGTTCCTCTGGAGATGCAAATGTCTGCGATGAGAGAAGAAAACAAAAATCTAATTTCCAAAGTGGAACTAGAAGAGGTAAATAAAGCCAATGATGACCTGGCATTAACAGAACAACAACTGGAACAATTCTTACGAGTACAACATTCATTAGGAAAGATCCTGTACTTTGGAGGTAAAGGGCTAGGAAATTACATCATAGTACAGCCAACTACATTGATTGATATCTTGAGATCATTTATCACTGATGAGAGGTTCTTTCCATCTGACAAAAATCTGGAAAAAATTCTGAATGACATGACAAAGACAGGGAAGATTAAGAAAACAGATTTGTTCAGACTTTGGTCTCAAGATGAGTTCAAAGAGATCATGCCTAGCGTTGATTTCAAAGAGTTTGTTGCCAAAGTACTGATTTATCTAGACCTTCTTATAGAACCAAAGCGTGGTAAGGATTCACGGACTTCAGTTGATTTCTTTCTTGTACCTTGTATGGTAAAGCATAAGCCAACAGATTTTTTTAAAGATCTTGAATATGACAAAACGTTATTCATGTCATACAAACTTTCTAAATCATCAATACCTTCTGCAATGACCTTTAAATTAATTGGTGCTGTGTTAAATGTGTGGCCATTGAAGGCGACAGAAGACAGGGTGTGTTTGTATCACAAAGCAGCAATTCTTGATATTGACCAGTACAACGAGTTGCGAATTTTTGGCAAGGATAATAGAGTTGTTGTGTGTTTAATGAATAAAAAGATAAGAGGGATTATATCACCAGATACTGCCTCTTGTGTTCAAGAATGTTTAACATTAGCGATGACAACTGCTCTCGAGTTCTATCACAACAGCTTCGGAAAGATTGCTTCAAATGCAGACATTTCCAATTTGTTACAAATTGACGTTGGAGTGCAGTGTGAATCGGATATTTGCTACATTTCACTGACTGATGCAAGAACAAAGCTGTCATGGAAGTGTTCAGCCGGAAAAGAACATAAAACCAAAACGCTTTTAGTCTGGACTTATGACAAGGTATGTGCAATGAAACTGTTATGAGAATTTTTATGTTAAATGATTTTTTTTTCAATTGTACAATTTTAATAGTGTATATTATTATTACCCCAGATCTGTCGGAGCTATATTAGAGTTGATTTGTTGGGTTGTTTATTGAATATTGTCTGTTCTTTCATGGCAGCCATTAGTTTCATTACCAGCTTTATTTTAAATGAGTTATAACCCTTTATGGGAAAAGATTTATCATTTTCAGTGATAGTTCTATTTATAGCACTATATAGTTTATTTAAGCACTTGAAATTATGAACAAAAAGGAGGGGTGGACATGCACTGAATTGCTCCATTGATTGATAGGTGAGAACTCACATTATCCCCGTATCAGTGTTATCAGTGGAATTTGATTGGTCAATTACACATCGTTACAAAACTAATATACCCGGGGCAATCCTAGGTCATATGCCGAAGTGTTGCTAACCCGTAGTTTCACAAAAGTATGTAAGATGTTTTAATATTAGAAATGGTAATTAAGTTGCGTCATATACAGGATGATGAAATCTCGGACAAAAGGCCCAAAAGCGTTTTATTTGCAACAGAAAAAGAAACAAAAGATATGGAGTTTGACAAACAACGATGCCACACTATTATGACCGGATGCCACACTATTATGACGTCTCTGCAAGACATTCAGCACCGAAACTTAATTTTTCAACATCAATTTGAATCAAACAAAAAACTGTTTTTTTAGAACTGTAGGGTTCTACCAAAGATAGTACCCTACACCTTGTACAAAAGTGATATTTGTACCAAACTTTCTTCGATAATGAATAAAACGCTACGTTAACGTCCACCATTGCACTGACAATGAAGCTAAAAATCCACGATTTCAAACTAAAACGGGGATAAATTTGTCATACACGATATCCATAGATATGGAGATTTGAACACCTTTAGAACCCCTTTACACCCTTTGGCTTTGCCTCAGGCGTATTTGTGGCACTTCTTGTGTTAAAATCTCCATATCTACGGATATGCACGTATATAACTAATAATAGCCATGTTCGCAATGTAATTATGATTTGAATGTAGTATTATTATGAATTATGATCCCCATATCTGTTTACATTTGTATTTTCAGAAACAGGAAAGTTGTGCAACAGAATGTACAGGTAAGGTAGTCGGTAGAAGTTTACACTAAAAGCATTTACACATGGAGTAAAAGTCAATGTTTTTATACAACCACACAATATTTTATCATATTTGAGGATGTATTATGTCAACTAGTTATCTGCCTGCATTGTGCAAAATCAGAATTGGAATTGGATAACATTTTGAAAGTTAAATGAGAGCACAAGCATATTTGAAGACTGGCAGTGTTGGTGATGTGGTATAAATTTCTTTTAATTTTTGTGATAACAGCCATTCAACATCTTTATTTGTGTTTGAATATTTTTTTTTTTAAATTGGCAAATTCATAGCTAAATTTAAATTGCACATTTAACAATATAGATGCTACTTTAAACAAATAAATAATATTAGGTTAATTAATGTGTTGACATTCTGTATTGTAATTTGTTCTTATTAATATATTGCAGGTTTAGAGGCTGAAGTTTTGAGCACGAAGCCAATTGACAAACATCTGGTTAGATTGGCCAGTAAAATCAGTATGAAAATGTTTCATGAGTTTATCATGCATTTAGGATTATCAAAGGAGGATTGGGAAGATATTGAATATACATATGGAAAAGGGGATTGGCTCAGCATGAAATTTGATTCTCTAATTGAGTTGAAAAAACAAGGCAAAAACCCTACTTTTGAACAGCTGAGAAATGCTGTTCAGAAAATCGATGTCAGCACTCACATCCTTTGCAAGGTGAGTATAGTTTTTATTTTATCAGTACACGCGTTGTAGGCATTCATTGGGATGGGTGTGTTTGGTTTTAATTCTTGGAACTACCAGAATTGAACTTTCAGCCAACAGGGCTTTCTGTGACCATTTTACACAGCACAGAATGTGTTCATTTATCATGTTTATTGATCTAAAATAAGTCGTAATTCTTGGCTTTTATTATACCCCAGCTTCGATGAAGAGGGGTATACTGATTTACTCTGGTCTGTCCCTTCATCATGTTCATTTTCCGTCCGTAACATTAATTTCTGTCGCTGCAACTATAGAATGCAGAAGCCTTATATGTTGCATATTGCTTTATCGTGTTTAGCCTATAGTACTGTATAGTGTCTTGCGATTTTATGTCTATTTCCTGTTTACCGAATACTTAGATTTATACACATTGTTGACATATATTCAAAATTTCCGTCGCAGTTCTCTAAGCTACTATACAATCCAGAAGCCTGATATTTTGCATATTACTTTATCCTATAGTACCATATCGTGTCTAGCGATTTAATGCTTCTTGGTCATCTACTTCCTGTTTATGGTATAATTATGAAAGTAATATTTGTGAATGTCACTAGTAAGCAAATGCTCACAGTCAACACTTGTTAGTTAACAGTCCAGTGAGAAATTTAGATACAGTTTGAAACCATGTAACTGGTTGCTTTTGTCATGTGCATATTGACATAATTGCACAGAATTTGCTTTCGAGGTTCAAGAATATGTATTCTGTTGCCGATTGATAATAAATTACAACCACTGGTGTTTTTTATTTAGAGCAGAGTTAAAAATGACGAAATATGTTAAAAACAATAACACAGCAATCATGAAATTATTACATAAATAGACGAGGCAATACTTGGTCATTACAAGAATACAAAAGTATGGGAATCCGGCAGCGGCGTAAACACTTGGACATCTTGTTTCATATATATGTAAGCCCAAGCCCTAGGTCCAGCAAATTTGGTCTAGAGGTAGCTTATGATGAGTACATGCTAGTCAGTCACCTGTCCCCTAACCTTGACCTCAGTTTCATGGCCCAGCGACTACATTAAAGTTTTGGTTCCTCTGTAACTACGCATGGTAGGATGACAGTATTTGGTATATAGGTTGCTGCTGACTAGTACATGACTATCTGGTAGGTGTCACCTGACCTTGACCTCAATTTCACGGTCCAGCGACTACGTTAAAGTTTTTGGGTTACGACAGTTCCTCTGTAACCATGCATGGTAGGATGACAATATTTGGTATATACTAAACTAAACTTTACCGTGTCAATCCAACGGGTTTTTGCTTGACAAAATGGAAAACTGCTACCGTGTTTGGTCGAGTTTATGGTCCTTTTGTAAATCTTAAATTACACTTTTTGAAATCAACAATTATTTTCCACAGCTAAACGGCGTTGTGAAATGCGACTGAATTTTCATTTTGGTAGATCGAATTTCCATAGGAAGTCAGCCATTTTTGTTTCTGAAGGGGTCTAATGTTGTTTACAAACGTTTGTCTGCTTTCGTAACGTACAATGATATTCGGACAAACCGCGAGACTTTTCCCGCCTAAACTGCAGACGACATTACCCGAATGATTTCGAAAAGACAACAATGGAATTTTCCTAACGTACACTTCCGTTCAAAACAAGGTCAAAATTTAGTATCGAAAATCGATCTGGCAAAATGAAAAAACGGCCGCATTTCAAAAAGCCGATTAACTGTGGAAAATAATTGTTACTTTCAAAAAGTGTAATATAAGATCTACTAAAGGACCATAATCTCAACCAAACGCGGTAGCAGTTTTCCATTTTGTCAAGCAAAAACCCGTCGGATTGACACGGTAAAGTTTAGTATAGTAGGTTGCTGATGACTAGTCCATGACTGTCTGGTACCTGACCTTGACCTCAATTTCGCGGTCCAGCGACTACATTAAGTTTTTGGGTTATGACAGTTCCTCTGTAACCATGCATGGCAGGATGACAACATTTGGTATAGTACATGACTGTCTGGTAGGTGTCACCTGACCTTGACCTCAATTTCACGGTCAAGCGACTACGTCAAAGTTTTTGTATTAGAACAGTTCCTCTGTAACTATGCATGGTATTGTGACAATATTTGGTATACAGGCCGCTGCTGATAACTTATGCTATTTACGTAACCCTTATGACGAAATTTATTTTCCTTATTAATGTTAAATGCAGGCGAGACGTTTTTCTGTGTCCACACTTCTTTTAATTCTTCTACTAAAGATTTTTACGTTTTTGGGGGTACCAATATATTTTAGATCAAAGTTAGGTTTTGTTGGCTCTTTCATTCTTTCTTAGATTCAGACCAATTGAAATATCTTGTTACAGTATTTATAGAGTGCATTATAAATTATAGATGTTTTTGTTTAAGATTACTTTTTTTACTGTGTCAAGATAAAGACCATTGTTTTTAAATGTTGTCACGTTTATCTATTATCGTAATCCTACTTAGCAAACCTCTATATTTTGTATGTTTGTATCTCTACAGGTATATAGTCATCATGGTGTCCATCTGTCTGCCCGTTACACTTTCTCTTATTTGCAACTCGGTTACTCCTCCTACACAACTGAATGGAATTTGATGAAACTTACACAGAATCCTTGTCACATAGTGCCATTGTGCAGGAGATATTTAACATTTTGATCAGAATGATATTTGGGGTTTCCCACAGAATAACATGGACATTGTCATTGACACAAGGGGATACCCATCTCTTATGTGCAACTCCACCTACAGCACTGAATGGAATTTGATGAAACTTAAACATAATCTTTGTCACATAGCGCCATTGTCCACCTGATATCTAATTTTGATCGGAATGATATTTGGGTTTTCCCACAGAACAAAATGGACATTTCTATTCTTTGAGGTGGGGGAGGGATGGGGGTTCCCATGTTTTATCTGCAACTCTTCCTACACTAGATTAAGTTCCTAAGTAAGAACAAGTGCATTTTCGAAGAAATCATGAGGCGGGGGGTATCAATGGTGAGCATTGCTCACAGTTTTTTTACTCTAGTTTTAAAGAAGTTTGCATTATGTTGTTGTTAATTTCTCAGACTAATTATAACTGCAGGCAGGGTGTACTCGACTCCAATCTTAATTGACAAAGATTGCCAGTTTTCCTACCGCAAGTCAGGGCTTTTCTCCGGGTACTCGGACTTCCTCCCCCAATAAAAACTGGATGCCATGATATAGCTGAAAAATTGATGAAAGTGGCATTAAACAACATCAAACAAACAAAACATCAGACTAATTAATTATACTGCATCAGATGTTTTACTGTTGGAGGAAGCTGTTGTACCTGGAGATATGCCCTCAGTGGCCGAATGGTTAAGCTAGTTCCTCTACTATTGATCACGTGGTCTGTCAACACTGAGGTTGCTCTATTCCAATCTTAATTGACAATGACTGCCAGTAGGTAGGGTTTTATGAACTGGGTGTCAGGGTATAGCTGATTCATAGCTGAAAAATTGCTGATAGTGGCATTATGCATCATCTAAACAAACAAACGCATTGGTTTGAAGATATCCTACTGCTAAACACAGGCTTCTTTCAAATAATGTGATTGGTAGATATTGATTGATATTGTTATGAATAAAATATTTTAGGATTTCGTGTTACATGTGTATTTCTATTCAATATATCTACCGGTATTTGTTTTTCAGATCTTTAGAGAGGAAACGGAGGTCTTTGGTTAGTAATATTATTCCATATGTAATAAGGAAATAATGAGTAATGTATACTATCATTGATATATTTGTCTTAGTTTTAATTAAAGTTTTATACAATATTTGAAATAGGTACCCTGGGTACTATACATATGGTGAAACAATTACTACCTTATACTGTACTGAGTAAAACTGAAAATCCTCTTTAGTCAAATATATTCAATGTATTTAATTTTTTTCTATTTCTTTATCATGTTTATTTCATCACATTTTAGTTACCAGATGTCTAATGAGCTATTTTCATTACTTTGCATCTGTCAGGGTCGTCTGTAAACTTTTTACATTTTAATCTTCTCTGAAACCACTTGGCTAATTGAAACAAAACTTGGCCATAATGTTTATTTTGGACTTTTACCCAGTTTGTTATTTTTTATTCTGATTGGAAAGCTAATGTGGCTGCCACCATGGGACTTATTTTTACATAGGAGCCTATTGGAAAAAAGTTTTAAAAAGGCGTCTTCTCTGAAACAGATTAACCAAAATTATAATTGAACTAAACTTTACTACCAACATTGTTAGATGCAAAGTTTATGTTTTAAGTTAAAACAAAACTTATCACAAGTATTCATAGGATTGTCATCTATAATGTTCATTTTTGTATACCAATCGGAAAATTAAAATGTCCACCACAGCAGGGCTTTGTTTAACATAGAACCCTATGGAGAAATTATTTATACAAGTCTTCTCTGCAATCAGTTAACCAATCGAAACAAAACTTAGTAGCAATGTTGCTTGGATAGTCCTATATAATGTTTAAGCTTTTTATTCAAATCGAAAATTCAAAATGGCCTCCACAGCAGACGACTCTAAAGGAAACAAAATATCAAAAGACTTCTTCTCTGAAGCCCGCTTAACCAACTGAAATAAAACATGTCACCAGTATTCATCAGATGGTACTTGGACTATAAGGTTTTTTTATGCCAGTTGAATATTTAAATAATTTTTAAAAGGGTTCTCCCCTGACACCGAAGAGAGTTGGTGGAAGAAAGGAGAAAAAAATAATAATCATGAAAGGTGGAAATACCTAGTTAATTTTGATTTTTCATTTGATTTGTCATTTTCATTCAAGGAAAGTAAATCACTATGCGCTGTTTGCACTATAATAATTTCGCTACCAATAGGTGAAGACAAAACAATCAATTTACAGGGCCCCATTTTTATACCATGAAAACATGTATATACTTATAAAATGAGGTCACGGTGTGCTTTTATTTGATTATGTGTAACAATAATAATTGTGTAATTAATTGACAAAGTAATGTTTTGTAAAAAGATATTCAAATCTAGACTTTGGGACATATAACAATATAGAGATGAGTCCAGACGCACAAATGCAATTAAAGCGTCTGGATGATTGAGACTTTTTTTTATTTCAGTCACAATGTATTGATAGAAATATTTGCAAATTTCTTGTACCATTGATTGAAAATGTACTAAAAACATCAAAGGAAAACCATATGAGCAATAAATACATTTATTTGTGTATGTTTATTATTTTATTGTGCTGTACTTGTAGAGACTGACAATGTGAAACTAATGGAAATTCCCGATGATACAACTATATCAGAACTATCCAGAAAAATAGGAAATTTAGCAGTTCACCTCGGAATAGAGTTAGAAATAGACATCAATGAAATTAAAGCTTCCATTATTAAATATAACAAGAACATTTTTGACCAGAATTATGACATTTTAATGAAGTGGAAATATGATTGTCAAACCAAAGATCTTACTGTCAGTAAAACAAGTATTCCTAATGCTAGTAAAAATATTCGAACTCTGATGCATGCACTCTGGATTGTTGATCGAAGAGGATGTGATTTTTTGAAAGACAAATATAATATTGAATACTAGTGTGACATTAGGTTTATATTGTCAAAACATATATTAGTCGTACTTATAAACGCTTTGAATAATATAACAGCTGGTCATTACTGATCACTGAAGTATAAATCGATCCAGAGTCGTAAATATGCTTTTTAATGTTTTAAGTATTTCCGACGCACAATTCATGCCTCCTCTTTTAGTATTAATACACAGATGGGATAATAACATGTTTACGGCATGTACGGACCCACTAGCTGCCATTGTATATAAAGGAAAAGTTGATCGTGTGTGTATTGAAAAACAGATTTTGACAAAGTGGCATAAACCACTTTCTTGTTTGTATATTTATTATCAAAATATAATAAATATTCAGATTGCATACAGTTTTACAATTTTAAAGTAGCGCCATTCTTATGATGAACTTTTGGGTTTAGTTTATGTTGTTTAAAAGAACAAAATAGAATTGACTGATTTCAGACCATTTCTACAAAATAAACAAAATGGACAGATAAGTGTACGAGCTAGATATTTTAACATTACAACGTTTAGAACTTGAAAGAGAAAGTATACAGCTACTTTAAGTTAAAGTGAAGTTCAGTACATGTTGTATTGAGTTATTGATGGATCTGTGAAATTTTCGACAGGAGTTTATGGATTGATTTGAGTGGTCAGTTAAAGCATTTTAAAGTTCAAGTTCTGTACTCCATTGCATGTTCATCATGTTATTGTTAACAGAGGACGTACAAACTCAAAATCAAATTCTTTATTAAATTGAGGGCATATAAACAAACAAGACAGATTTTACATTGTGTTGATTTGATATACATACTATTATAGTATTATGATAATGTAAATCAGTCAGGTCAAAGAGGGATATTCTTTTCTCAACTGCTTTTTTAAGTACAGCCTTAAATTTATTACGACTCAAATTGAGACATATAGGTAATTTAAAAATCAATCTTTTCACCTATGAATAGTATATTTGCATACAAGGATGACTTAGGGTAGTTTTGTTTGATTTATATTAATGAAGAGCTCTTCTGAGTAGTTGAGTTTTTGACTTTTCAATTCTATGCCAGATGAGAAACATGTGTTATATCATATGTAAGTAAAGAGGAGATCTTCCCAGGTCTTAGAGAACAGCTATATTAGAGCATAGCTTTGAAACCCCAGTGGTATGTCTACAAAATTTCTTTAATAGCAGGTTTTTCTACCTCCCACTCCTTAAAGATTTCATATAATGATAGTGATCTTCTTTTATTAGTGATTTTAATAAAACTCAAGTTTTCACTGCCATATAATAGGTTTTATACAATGTGTAGAAGGGATTTTATTGATGGTGATGCCGATTTCATGTCTCTATATAGTTTAAAAATGACTTTCATTCCTTTGTGAAATAGCTGCATTTCAGCTTCGTTGAACCTTCCTCTGTTCTCAAAGACGATTCCAAGACATTCCATGTTTTCATTATTAATGTGAAATGGTTCCTTTATTGGACAAATGAAAAAACTAGTAATTTATAAGAATATAATTCTTAACATTATATACTTATACCATGTCGTCGCGGGGAAATATTGACGGAACCTGTCTTATCAATCATCATTGCCTGTATCACGTAAGTGTTATTGGCTTTCGACATCATCGGGCTTTATTATAGACAAATAGAAGATTAAGCCCATTATATGCACGCATGCCTAAAATGAAAATGAAATAAAGTAGTCATCTGCATTAAAGCTAATACACATATATCGGAACAAAGTCATTAACCATCTTTTCACTGTTGATTAGCCCTCTAATTAATAAAATCCTTATTTCTTAAAGTAGCGTCGGTAACCTACTGAGTCGGACATACTCCTCTAAGTAGTTAGAGATTGATATGCTTATACGTGGCTTGGAGTATGGGACGCATGCGCAATACGGAGGGTTTTGAACATGGATCTGTCAACTCATTGCACTGTGTCTCGATGTTATAAAAATCTATAAAATATGCTATAAAATAAAGTCATGATCCTTAAATTCTAAGATATTCATGGTTCTTTATGTATCCTTTCCATGTTTATTATGATCTATGTATTTTTAATGTAAAACAAAAATCATAATGTGGATTTGTCTCCATGTGTGTTTACCACAAGGAATCAATAGTGAAGTCCAGCACACGTGAATAAAGGGTTAATCTATTTACATGCAATGAACCAGATTACTGCCAATGATTATTATTTTTAACCTATTTAGATAATCATTGATAAGACCAAGTAATCAAATAACTATTTTTAATTCTCATAGATATGATCTGCAGTTGAAAAACACAAGTTTGATCTCTCGACAAGAGTTTTAATTTGATAAGAATTCAAACTTTTCCTGTTGAACGTCGGCGATTCTCACCGGATGCTCTGTATTCCTTCCAGAATATAGACAATATCCATGACGACCAATCAAGAAGATATCCCTTGTAAAAGGCGGTGACGATGACTAACAATCCGCGAAACTGACAAATAACACGTATAATCATGATTTAGCCAATGACTTCAAACATAAGGAAGAACAAGAACAAATAAAAGCCCAAACACGGATTGGACAATAAGTTGCATTTCTAAAGGACTAGTAGCAAGGAAAAACAAACTTAAATTAAAAAAAAATCGAAGAATGTGTCCATTGGACACAGATGCCCCCGATAAATGAAGTCCCAGTCCCAAACATGAAGTAGTTGTCCCTCAGGTCTGAAAGTCGCTTAGGAAGAACAATTTGTGATACTGAACCATCCAGCCGAATTTCAAATTGTTCTCATGTACGGTTTCTTGGAAAAGCTTGACGGAAATTCGTTCGGGTGCTCTTTGGCTGATTAAATGGTTTAAGAAAAGAGGACATTATACAATTTCCTATAAGTCTGGATGTTTAAATTAACGTTAGGCTTCCAAGTTAGCTGACTGATCTCTGCTTTCAATGCCGCGTTTGGATCCTTTTTTTTGCCTTAGGTAAAACCATTTTTAGCTATATTTAGAGATAAAGTTATAATAAGGAAGAAAGATAGAGTACCCGGTGAAAATGACTTTTAGCTGAAAAACTGGCTTTTTTCAATGATGGTTTGAGTCGAGCGCACCTACCCAGTAAGGCGCTAATCCTAAGCCTTAGTGCTGACAGGACCTTACTCCTGGTTTAAGTCGAGCGCACCCGCCCAGTAAGGCGTTAATCCTAAGCCATAGTGTTGACAGGACCTTACTAAGTCAATGTTTTCAACAAGTGTCGCTTCATGACAAAAGATTCGACAGATATATTGTTTAATTCTGTACCTCGTGTACCCTAGAAGTGTGTACACACCGAAGCAATAAAAGTAAAAAATGTGTACATTTAAATAGATGGAAACAAAATATGATTATTTTATGTTTTGCTATAATTTCACAATGCCCCCTTTATCGTATTTTGTTAAATGTACAAATGTGCTCTTCACATTTATTTCGGTATAAAACTGTTTATTTTAAATTTCAATATAATTTAAATCTTCATCGCGTTTCGTATGAAAAATAGCAAAGAAAACCGATGTTTTAAATACTGGACCGAATTTAAACGTAAATCTTATATATATTTTTTAAATAATAAGTTTGTTCTGCTAATGTTACTTCCGTTTCAAAATTAATTAATTAAACAAGTAACTTAACACTTCAATCCTTGTTAAGTTTCGGTAATTATAAATTAATGGGATCTTGAAAGTAGTATTTAATAAAGCTAATAACAAAACACCGATGCAACTGTCAAAAAATACAATTCACAAATCAAAGTCCGAGAAACCGGCAACACAAGAACCAACAAATATAAAACAACAATGGTGCTGACTTGGTACAGGCATTTCTAAAGAAATGGTAGGTTAAACAAGTTTTTATGGCATGCCAAACCTCCCGCTTCCATTACTGTATTATATGAGTTTGTTTAAGAAATATATTATTGCCAGCGGGCTCTATGCGAATTAGAACATGGTCAGATCTTATATAAATATAAACAAATGGATTGAAAATGTTAATGTACACATTTATTCATCAGTGGCGGATCCAGGGGGGGGGGAGGGCGTAAGGGGCGTACCCCCCTTTTAAAAACTAGGAAAGGAAAAAAAAGAGAACAGGGAGGGTAACAACCAGCGCCAAAGGCAAAAATGTAATCCCCGCTCGTCCTCGCCATAAACTAATGCATTGACGGTACTACCCTTGCGAGGCGCGGGAGGACCACTTTGTGGCCCTCCTTTTCCGATATCCCCCTTTTACGCCGCCCTTTCGAAAATCCTGTATCCGCCGCAACGATTTTAGTGTTTACATACGTGTTTTCGACGGAAGCCAATTTATATTAGATGAATGTCCTCATATTAATCATTTTATTTAGATTTAATTAAATGCAAATATTTAAAATGTCATATATTCCACGGAAAGTGAAGATACGAGAATTTAAGACCTGAACATATCAGACGTAATTTAATCCAAAATGAATGGAAATTAAAACGACGGGTTATGTAAAGTTTGATAACTTGATAATCGATCGCGGGATTTGCGACCAAGCAAGTTGTGTTACCTGTATGCATTTGTTTTGTGAATTGTGTTGATCTATCTATATAATCAAGCTAGCGGAAGGCAATGAAAAAGTTTTAAATGCCCAACGTGCCGAGCAGATAATTGAATTCCTGATATGGTGATACCTGTTTAATCATAGTCTCGATCACCCAGGCTTCCTCCCCCAATAAAAACTGGACGCCATGAAATAGCTGAAAAATTGCTGAAAGTGGCGTTAAAACACCATTCAAACAAACAAACAATTCGATCACCCAGACGCATATATATAGCGTCTGGGATCACCTTGTTATAATTTTGCTGCCAATAGGTGGAGACAAAACAATTATTCTATTTTTAGGACCCTATTTTTAGGCCAAGAAAACCATGCAAACATGTCTATACTTATAAAATGACGTCACAGTAAGATTCTTTCTTGATTGTGCATAACAATAATATTTGTTTTATTAATTGATAAAGTAATATTTTATAAAAATATTCAAATGTAAACTTTGCTACAATTTTTTATACACTTCTGATATAAAAGGAGGTAATTTTTTAGACAATAAAAATATCATCCAATCAAAAATAACGCCCAGTTTTGGGCGTAATAATAACGAGTTCAATATAGAGATGAATCCAGACGCACAAATGTAATTAAGCGTCTGGATGATCGAGACTAGTTTAATCATTGGTCTTGTCTTGTGTCTTGTTCAGGTAACTACCGCCGTTAGTCGGCGCACTCTATCCTCCGGATAGATAATGTAGTGCACATCAATGCATGAGTAAGGTGCATATAGTCACAGTGAGAATACAAATATAGTGTATTATACGGAGTCGGGTGAACGTTTATGTACAGTGTATATTTGGGATATATACAGTTAGGCTTCCACATATAAGTTATTATATGCAAAGTATTAAAATCAATTAAAAATCGCTACTTATTGTAAAAGCACAAGAGGCACTAAAAGTCAAGAAGCAGCACTACGTAAAATATCAGGCACTCGTCATAAAAGCACTAAAATCTTCATGTTGTTAGTCCTGTCCCTTCCTCTTTAACTGTCTCATTCTTTCCATATGTAAATTATAGCACATGTTCCTGGTTAGCTCCTCCATCTCTATATAACCTTGTTTTTTCAGTTTATTGATATATGGCAGCTCTAGGTTTGTACAGTCCAGTATGAGTTGAAGTAGGTTGTTTTGGGTGACGAACTCTTGGTAAGCATCGTTTTTGACGTTATCTAGGTAGCTTTTGATATTCCGGAGATGCCTTGTCCTGACGTTTTCCAGCTTTGGGAACTTGAGAATAAAGTGTTGTAGATCATCTGGCTCATCCCCGCATAGGCAGCATATAGTATTGATATTACTGTCTCCATACTTTTTCTGGTTGTATTAAACAAGTATGTTTGAGTTACAAGCTTGATCTTGACTTCTGCCGCTCTTATTTTGCTAGGTACATTTCCTGCGCCTTTCCAAATATTATGTGGTTGTAACATCGGGTTTTTCTGTAATTGGAGGTATTTAAGGGTCGACTTCTTGGTTATATCTTCCTCACATTGTCGAGACCAGTATACTTCTTGTGCCTTCTTTACTTCTTTCTTCCACGCCTTTTTTGATCTAGGGTTTTCCATTAGCTCATGTATTGGTACGTTTTATGTCTCCGTGTAAGAATTCAAGATACGAGAAACCTGTGGAATCATTGGTGCGTTTTATTTCTCCGTGTAAGAATTCCAGCTACATTGATACCTGTGTAATCATGAGTACATTTAATTTCTCTGTGTAAAAATTCCAGATACGTAGATACCTAGAGAATCATAAGGGATGTTTTTTTTTCGGGTAAGAATTTCAGATACGAAGATATATGTGGCATCATGGGTGCGTTTTATTTCTCCGTGTAAGAATTCCAAATACGTCGATACATGTTGAATCATGGGCACGTTTTAGAATTCCAGATACGCAGATTCCTGTAGAATTATGGATGCATTTTATTTCTCTGTGTAAGAATTCTAAATACATCGATACCTGTTGAATCATGGGTACGTTTTATTTCTCCGTGTAAGAATTCCAGGTACGTAGATGCCTGTGGCATCACGGGTACGTTTTATTTCTCTGTGCAAGAATTTAATATTCGTCGATACCTGTGGAGTCATAGGTTCGTTTTATTCTCCGTGTAAGAATTCCAGGCATATTCGTAGATACCTGTCGAATCATGGATACGTTGTATTATATGGTTTATTTTGCTTCAGCAAAATATTTCGATCGAAAGTTCACAACGATGCGATCCTTCTTGCAGTAGAGGGAACGCAGAAGCCGAGACAAAGTCGTGGTAAAAAGACAAAGATTTGTAACAACACAGGCTGTTAGGCACGATGGGCCAGATATTCGGAGATATTGAAAGAAATTAGAGACGTTAGTGTTATATAGGTTGGACGAACTCGAGAAGCAAATGGTCCGTGGTCAAAAATCGGAAGACTAATATGGGGGATTTTGAAAGAGATGGATTACATAGTGACGGAGATAAACAGAACACGAACGGTACAGTGTTAGGGACCGATCAATATTTATTGGGGGTTGGTACATTTTAAATTTTCATGTTTAAAAAAGGCTATGTCCTATCTCTCAAAAATACAAACAAGTGCATGTCCTACATGAGATGAGTTATAAAAAAGTTAGTGTCCTATCTAGTGAATAATTTACATGGTTATAACCATATACAATTCAGTATTTCTATTTGTTTAATAAATTGTTCGCTATTATGTTGGTTATAAATTGAAACATCAGACTTTTTTATCATTGATGATATTGTTATGAACAAAACTTGTCCTATAAGTGCTGAAATAAACTTGTCCCTTGTAAATGCAGGTAATGTGTTGAGTTTCTTGTGTATGAATAATTAACACGAACACAGTTATGATTTTGGGAATCAACTGGTATTTTGTTCAAGTGTCCGACTGCAAGGCCCAATGCAACAGACTGACCGATATCTTTGGATGCGGCTGCAATATAGCAAAATAAAACCTGTAACGTTGTATGATTTTATTTGACGACAATGCATTCAATATACATTACATTCTTATAGTAACAATTTCTTATTAATACAAAAGTTTAACGACAATTCTGTTCCCGTACTGATTTACCATTACATAGATACACATGATAGCATTATGGGAGACAAATCCCATCCTATCTAGGTTCAATACGGTTTGGCATTATGTTCTGGTATAGATGGTAAAATATTGATTGTATTGTAAAATTTTTATAAAAATGCAAAATCCTGTCTAAGAGATGGCTCTAGTTGTTCAGAATATTTTGCTTCCAACATTGGTGTTAGGCAGGGTGAAAATTTGTCACCCTTATTATTTTCTATTTTTCTCAATGACTGATTTTATGTCTCATGCTTATAATGGTTTGAAAGATGTCTATAATAGGTCACATTTATTGTTTGACAATGATGATATTGAAGTATACTTCAAATTGTACCTTTTATTGTATGCAGACGACCTTGTAATGTTTGTTGGGTCTGCTGTAGAGTTGCAATCAACATTAAATGCAATGTTCTTATACTGTGAAACTTGGAATCTTAAGGTAAATGCTACTAAAACCAATGTTGTTAGATTTTCAAAAAGTCGTCGGACTGAAAATTGTCATTTTCTGTACAATAATGAACGTCTCTCTGTTATTAATGAATTTCAATACTTAGGTATTGTATTTTCTAGAAAGGGTACATTTCATGTTAATAAAGCCAGACTTGTGCAACAAGATCGTAAAGCAATGTTTTATGTATTACGTAAAGCTAGAAAATTGTTTTTGCCATTGATATATTATTGCAATTATTCGATGCTATGGTTACTCCTATACTACTATATGGTGCTGAAGTCTGGGGTTATGGAAATAATAATATTGTCGAAACCTTACAATTAGAATTCTGTAAATATATATTAAAAGTTAAAAAATGTACACCTAATTGCATTGTATATGGTGAACTTGGTAGGGTACCAATGTCTGTTAATATCAAGGCAAGAGTGGTTGGTTTTTGGAAAAGTATTGTTACTGGAAAACAAGAAAAATATCTCGCACATTGTATGACATGTTGTAAAAACTAGACTCTGATGATATATCTCATTCAAAATGGTTAAATTTTGTTAAAAATGTATTGACTGAATGTTGCTATATTGATATTTGGAATAATCAATATGTTGATGCTAATAGCAATTTATCTAAAAAAGTAAAACAGTATTATCATACTTTCTTTATTTGTTAATGTTTGGAAACTTCAGATATTTAACTAGACTAAATGTTTAAACTATAGGATGTTTAAAGCCGAATTCGTATTTGAGAACTATCTGTGTTACCATTAGATTTAAGAATTAACCTATGTAAATTTGGATGTGGCAGTCATAGATTGTCTATTGAATGTGGCAGATTTTATAGTATTGATAGATCAGAAAAATTATGCTATTTATGCAACAAAGAAGAGCTAGGTGATTAATTCCATTATATTTTCAATTGTACCTTCTTTACTAACGAATGTCAGAAATTTTTACCTTCTAACCTATGTAATACAAAAATATAAATAATTTCTTTGAGATAATGAATACAAATGATCATTATGTTCTTATTAGCTTAGCTAAATTCTGTTAAATTGTAAAGTAAATTTTCAAATAATAATTACTTTCCCACTACATATTGTATCTTGTAAATATGTTTGTTCATGCCTTATATCAGTTTTATTGTTACATGTACTATCATGCCTCATGTGAGGCCTTTAGTGAAATAAAATGTTTCAAATGTTTCAAATGGCTGTGTAAATGATAAATAATAATGAATCAGTTCAATGGGTTTTTTTTGCATAGACACAAATATAACGTGACTGCCTTTATCATATAAGAAAAATACCCGATTTTACAATTTGAAAAAAAAAATAAAACGATGATGTCACACGCAATCCTAACATACAACAATACTTTTAAATTGTGTGCAAGAAGATTTGAGGACCATTAATATAGTACAATACTGAAAAGTCTTATGTAGTCTGGATATGATTTGTGTAAACATGACTTTTGGTTTTACCTTGTATAAAACGTGCCATGTAATATTGGCTGTTGACAAACTATGAAACATGCTTGTCATACTGTCTCCCGTCATCAAAAAGACGTTTGTTTATCATAATGAAGTTAAACTAAATATTCTATATTTTCTTTGTACTTATTTTCAGTATAACATTTAACTAAGCATTAAAGTAACTGATATGATATTCATTAATGAAAAATTGTAATATAACTAAGTAACGTACCAATATAGCAAAATACAACTTGTATAGTAATTCCTATTTTCTAGACCAATCACTGCTGTTGACTTCTAAACTACTCAAACACAAGTTTGTTGTACCTAAATGATGTTATCTCTCCAGAAGTTCTATGGTCGTCACCATGGCTTAATTGATCGTTACGGGACATCTGTGTCTCAGATACGATCTGACATGTTTGCTGAGTCAAAGGTAGTGTTTCCAAATCCTGGATTTGACCTTTCCCAACATGACAATCCTTGTCCATTTAATCCCCACACTTATTTGGATGCTTTTTAAATCAATTATTATATTTAAATAAAACGTGAATACGCCAACAACGTGTAATTTTATTTTTTTCATGCATCAAAGGTCAGTGTCCGAATATATTATCCTGATGCCCTTATTTTCAACGTCAGCGATATTTAGTATTCTGCGGTCTGGGTAAAAGTATTTTTCTAACGTTATGTGATCATAGTAGATTATCAACCCATACAACAGCCTGCCATGATCCTATTTGTGCTTTTTGGTATAAAATGGGTATACTATCATTACTGAATAAAACAATATCCGTCCATTGTCAGGCAATATAAAGTACATGTGTCTGTTGAATATATCAATTAACGTTTAGAGATTAATATGAATTTTCTTTTTTGTACGAGCTGATCGTTAAAGTTAATTAAATCATAAAAACGCAACTGTAACCACAATTGCTTGATGAAAAATAATGTGTTCCCTTCAATAAATACGCCATATTTGTTTAATTGTTTTTTTTTAATTCTGCTTAACCACTGAGATTATCAAGTCTTATTGACAGATTATTTGTATAACTTGTAAACTATAATTTATATACACCAGGTAGTTTCGACTATTAACTTTTGGAAAGTTGGACTATTAAGGTTACAATCTCTGACAAATCCCGTCAAATAACAAATCACTCAACTCAGCTTTGGTCTGTTTTTGTTTCGATGGTGTGGTGTAACAAATCATATTGCTGTTGGTGTCATGGGTAGCCGGGAATAGTATACCTAACGGGATATGACACTCGCTATAGTCTTTAGTGTAGTAAGTACGAATTCTCCTACGTTAATAAGACAGTAACTAGTTGAAACGAGAACTAAACAATGAACTGAAACTAAAAAGCGCATTACCAATACCAATAATTTAGTTAAAAATCATGCAATCATCCCGTTACAATAAATATAGTTTAAGAAGTTTTAGTGTCTTATTTTCCTAACAATATTATCACAAACCATGCTAAACCTTGTAAAACAAATTAGTAGTCGCCATTTTTCTTTGCCATTTTGACCCATTTCATACCAAAACTGCGAATATTATCCTCGTTATGTGCCATTAACTATCTAAAAGACATTGGTTTTCGTTTACATTGCAAATATATTGTGTGTGAATCTTTTCGGAAGAGGTAGCATAAGTAGGCGCATTTGTTTAAACAATTCCCTTAAAGAAAAGCAATCTACGCCTTTTCTATAAATGCAATATTCCCGTTTGTGTCATATTCGTAAAGAAAATGGTTATACAGTTGGAAAGAAGTAGGTCAGAACTTAAAATTTTATGCATAAGCATATATTTGTATCAATTTCTCGAACACATTCGTTGTGTTAGTTTACATAAAGACATCTCCAAACTATTATGTATTTCCGGTTTCTATTTAACAAGACAATTAAACTCCGAGTCTCCTTGGCATAGACTTAGATATCGGCTTAAAACAACATATTTAACTGTTGTAAGCAACAAACCATTTCATTGTTTATTTCTTGTTGGAGAAACGTAAATAATCCCCTCTACACATTGCGCGATGTCTGTTTGTTTGAATTGTGTTTAACGCCACTTTCAGCAATTTTTCAGCTTTATTATGGCGTTCAATTTTTATTGGAAGAGGAATTTGGAGTACGCGCAAATAATCCCCTCTACACATTGTGCGATGTAATTATGAATATAATGCCTTTAAATTAAAATGAATTCGACACAGTTACGAGTGTATTAATGGAAATTCTGAAGTGGAATAGAAATCCATGAAAATAGTTTTAATTCATGTATCAGACATTTATCTTTCTAAACAACACAGTTGAGCAAGTTTTCTACATATTAGTCATAGTTTCAGCAGCTACGTCACACGGAACATTTTGCAACCGGTAACAAGAGACCAAGTTTTTCTCTAATTTATATACATAATGGTTGTTTAATCTACATCACGTGTTAAAGGGAAAGTAGGTTGAATTTACTTAGAGATACCGTTTAAATATTTAATGCGTCATACTTTTGATTGATTGATTGATTGATTGATTGATTGATTGATTGATTGATTGATTGATTGATTGATTGATTGATTGATTGATTGATTGATTTGGATTCAGCGAGCAGTATATAATCAATATCTATGATACGCAACAGAATACTTTATCAAAACGGAATGGATCAATGGAAACTACAACATGTATATACAATTAAGTTATGAATTACAAAAAAACAGTTTCTGACTTTCTTTAGAAATGGATTATTCAAATTAAAACGATTCTAAAAACAGGTACTACACTGGATAACACAGACTTACATTCTTTGTCATATTATTGAACTTTAGTGCACTAACGTAATTATATCAACACACAACTCAGATTTCAAATTAACTGTCACACCTTTTTGTGTAGCTATAAATGACTGCTCCCCGTACCGTGCATACTTATTAATTATTGTACTGAAGATAATTTGAAGATTTGTAATACACACTACTGCAACATAGTACTTGTACAGCAATGACGATAACAGAGTTGGCTGTTTTACATGTACAGCAATGACGATAACAGAGTTGGTTGTTTTACATGTACAGCAATGACGATAACAGAGTTGGTTGTTTTACATGTACAGCAATGACGATAACAGAGTTGGTTGTTTTACATGTACAGCAATGACGATAACAGAGTTGGCTGTTTTACATGTACAGCAATGACGATAACAGAGTTGGTTGTTTTATATGTACAGCAATGATGATAACAGAGTTGGTTGTTTTACATGTACAGCAATGACGATAACAGAGTTGGCTGTTTTACATGTACAGCAATGACGATAACAGAGTTGGTTGTTTTACATGTACAGCAATGACGATAACAGAGTTGGCTGTTTTACATGTACAGCAATGACGATAACAGAGTTGGCCGTTTTACATGTCCTACAAGGATGATAACAGACTTGGCTGATTTATATGTACAGGAAGGATGATAACAGACTTGGCTGATTTACATGTACAGCAAGGACGATAAAAAGAGTTGGCTGTTTTACATGTACAGCAAGGACGATAAGAGAGTTGGCTGTTTTACATGTACAGCAAGGACGATAAAAAGAGTTGGCTGTTTTACATGTACAGCAACGACGATAGCAGAGTTAGCTGTTTTATATGTACAGCAAGAACGAAAACAGACTTGGCTGTTTTGCACATACAGCAACGACAATAACAGAGTTTGCAGTTCATATCTCAAATATATGAAAAAACGCTTTGACACTAGAATCTTACTATGTGGGTTTTCAGTGCTTGATCCATATAGCTGCCAAGTGCGACAGAAGCTGCATGCATGGTGAGCAAGGGATGTTTCTTGTTTCGGGGGTGTACAGTAGCTGGTGGATAAGGGATGTTTCTTGTTGGGGGTGGGAAGAAGCCAGTGGATATGGGATGTTTCTTGATGCGAAGCTGTCAGATTACAATACGGAAAGCCTGACCACTAGGTAATTGTGTTTCGAACATGCGCGATAAAGACCTCGCTTGAAGATTTTGAAAAAAGAACAGGTTCATTTTAGCCGCTACAGAAGTTTAAATTCTCATCTTATCTGTTACTTTAGACTTTTAGGTGCCAGTCAACGTTTTGTTTCCTATATCCTACCCATTTGTCTGGTAGATGTATTGTTTGTAAACATGTGTTCGTCCTGGATGTAGCTGAACTTTTGCTAGGTAAAAGATTAATCAATCAATCAATCTTTTTTCAAATTGATAGAGTTTCATTATCATACGTGTTCATTTGTTGAGCTAGTACAGGATGACATGGTTTGATGGCTGAAATAGAATGGCCAACAAATCTATGACGTCACAACTAACATATAGCACACAACAAAGTTATTAGATATGTTAGACACCGATGGACGGTCTTCCATATATCTATGACGTCACTACTAACATATATATAACTTTATTTCCTCTTTTAAAGAGATTAGATATATAATTAATAGTAATATAATATTTACAATGATATACAAATTACAAAGAGAACATAACTGGTTTTTCATGCTATTTTGTTTCCTCCTTTTTAAATAATAAATTATAAAATTATGAAATAGAATGGATATTTATCAATGCTTATGATGGATGTAATGTTCTAATCAAATTATAATAATATATGTTTCTGATAGTTTGTACGTATTCTGTACAATGATCTGCATATGCATGCCGTATATTGAACTCAGATCTTTGAAAAGTGTAGCTTTTCATCAAATTCTAAAGTATATGAGGTGTCACATGCAAGAACTGCACACATAAAGTCACTTGGAGACAAACTATTCATGAATACGCTAAATTCAATTGGATTTATGTTAATAATGTCTTGCCAGAATCTTTCACGTTTTAGATCAGTAAAGTCACATGACGTTAATAAGTGTTCAATAATGTTACAAAACAATTTTCCACACTTATCACAAAGGAGGGTTTTCTGTTCAACACGTATAATACTGTAAAGATTAACAATGTATTGTGCCTCAGTTCGTAACTCGGGGAAATGGAAAACTTTGAATAAACTAAAGTCTTCATCAGATTGTCTCTCTCTCCAAAGGGTTTCTTCTGTCGATTCAGCATTGTTTTTGACCGTTTTTGACCATTGCGTTTTGATGGAAACGTTCCTGACGGTAAGAATGCATGTAAAATGTCCATAAGTTTATATTTTTCTATCAAACTAATAACATCAGAAATGAAACCGAGTTGTTCTTTTATGCACTTGTATTGGTATTCAAGTAGTCTTGTCAAAAGGATTTTCCTAGGTAATTTGTTCGTGTTGAGTCTACACAATCTACCAAAAAATAATAGTTTGTTAATGTTAATGTATGCCTCTATGCTATACCATCCTAAAAGACTACAGCATTTGTCTAATCTGGTACGGAAAGGTAATCCTGGGAGTATTTTGCATACGAATCTGTGAGCTCTATCAAGAGCCAAAAGTTCCGTTTTACTTAAGCAGTTCCAAAGTTCACAGCCATATAAAGCTTTGGTGTAACACATAGATTTAACGAATTTTGAACATGAGAATGGATTTAATATTGAAGGATGAATACCCGAGTTAAGTACACAGAGAGTTGTTGTGCGTAAAGTTCTACATGCATTTAATGTTTGTTCAAGGGTGTTGAAGTTGCTGTTGAGTAGTATTTCTACGTGGTTAGCGGACGAAACAACTGGTATGGAGTTATTGTAGAGTGTAAGATTACAGTCGTTCTTTTGACTTTTAGAGTAAACGAGAACGTTGCTCTTTGATGGTGAGAATTTAAATGTCCATTGTTTGCTATACAACTCACATATGTTGAATAAGCGCTGCATCCCGAACTCTTATGTTGCCATCAAGGCTATATCATCTGCTTGAACCGATGAACTGATTTTAATGCCTAAAATGGCAGAGCCGAAAATGCTATTTTCAATATCTATAAGCATGTCGTTAATATAAACTAGATAAAACACGGCTGACAAAACTCCACCTTGTCGAACTCCACGTTTAAGTTGAAACCAATGAGAGTACTTTCTGTTAAATAGGACACAACTCTCCATGGCGCTGTACATTTCGTCTGATAGGAGCCACAAGCAACCTTTGACACCACATTTAAATAGTTTGTAGAGCAACGCATCATGCCACACAGTGTCGAAAGCTTTAATGCTGTCTAGTAGCACGACAAATACTGTACTGTTTCTTTCATAATAATGTCGCACTACTTCTTGAATATTAAAAGAAGCATGGATACTGCTTAGATGTCTTTGGTATGCCATCTGTGTATGATGTGGGAAATTTTCCTCGAGAAATGTCAGACGGGTATAAATGGCTTTTTCAAAAACTTTTTCTACACAGCTTGTAAGGGATATACCTCTATACGAATTTGGATTGGATTTGTCCTTTGAACCTCCTTTAAAGAGAGGATTTATAATGCTTTTCTTCCAGTCCTTTGGAGAGTAAAGTGATTTTAAAATTATGTTGAAAAGGTTACAAAAATACTTCATTAATGTCTTTCCGCCACAATTTATATGTTCATAAGAAATATTGTGTATGCCGCAGGATTTATTATTTTTCAGACTCAAACAGATTTTTTCAATTTCTTCTACTGTAAATGGTGTAATTTGACTCGTGTCTTTCTTCTGTGAGTTTCTAATGTCTAACACCTCACCCAATATTCTGTTAGTGTTTCCTATGGATGTATCTTTTTCGTAAATCGCTTAAAAATGTTCAGCCGATGCCCCACAAATTCCTTCATCCATCTTGCTAGTTTTTCCATTCACTTTAAGTTACGTTTTTAGATACGTTAGACACCGATGAAAGGTTGTCCTCAGATCTATGACGTCACTACTAACATACAGCTCACAGCAAAGTGGTTAGATATGTTAGACACAGATGGTAGGTCTTCCTCAGATCTATGACGTCACTACTAATATATGTCTCAGAACAAAGTTGTAAGATATGTTAGACACAGATGGAAGGTTTTCCTCAGATCTATGACGTCACTACTAACATACAGCACACAACAAAGTGGTTAGATAGGTTAGACACAGATGGTAGGTCTTCGTCAGATCTATGACGTCACTACTAACATATGTCTCCGAACAAAGTTGTAAGATATGTTAGACACAGATGGAAGGTTTTCCTCAGATCTATGACGTCACTACTAACATACAGCACACAACAAAGTGGTTAGATAAGTTAGACACAGATGGTAGGTCTTCGTCAGATCTATGACGTCACTACTAACATATGTCTCCGAACAAAGTTGTAAGATATGTTAGACACAGATGGAAGGTCTTCCTCAGATCTATGACGTCACTACTAACATACAGCACACAACAAAGTGGTTAGATAGGTTAGACACAGATTGTAGGTCTTCCTCAGATCTATGACGTCACTACTAACATATGTCTCAGAACAAAGTTGTAAGATATGTTAGACACAGATGGAAGGTCTTCCTCAGATCTATGACGTCACTACTAACATATAGCACACAACAAAGTGGTTAGATATGTTAGACACAGATGGAAAGTCTTCCTCAGATCTATGACGTCACTACTAACATATAGCACACAAGAAAGTTGTTAGATATGTTAGACACAGATGGAAGGTCTTCCTCAGATCTATGACGTCACTACTAACATACAGCACACAACTTCCTCAGATCTATGATAGTTGAAGTCACTCAAAATCTAACAGCCTGAAACAAATTACAAAATTCTTTTTTACTATGTTAAAGCAACGTTCTGGTATATAATTAAACGAAATAAAACTAACTGCATAATTTGTGGTATCTGGCATTGATGTTTATATACCACGCTTCTCGTAGTCTATTTTCTGGATCGTTTTCGGCGACAGTCCTGATATGAAATGAGGAGCAAATTAAGAAATAATTCATTGGGGAACAAATATATACTGATTTTACCACCGGTTGGCCGTTGTATGTCCAATATTTTAAAATGTGTGCATTATGGGCAAACCCGTGGAAAATTCAGTAACCTGTGAGTTGGCCATTTAGGACACAAATTTGATTGTGACGTCGTTAAAATATGTGGAAAATCTTACTATTACGGCGCATATATTTGGAGAGTCGACAATATTTAATAATTATGGTATATAGGATTTGCATTGTCACTAAATAATCTCCGGATTGCACAAATTCATAAGATTATCACAAAAATCTTCTGCCGTAGTTAGTAATAATATTTTCGCTTCCAAAATAATTCCGACGATTAGTTTTCTATCAATTGTTTGTTGCTATAAATGGGGTTTAACGCCACTTTTAGCATATTTTACCCACTCCATTACGTCAAGGCTTCGCCCTGTGGAAAGTGGAGCGGATGGAGAACTCGATGACAACTTCCTACATTCTACAAAATTCGGTATATCCATGTCTATTAAAGTTGTGTTCGAGCACATCTTTCCTCGACAAAGCTCCCAAACTCGCAAACGTAGTGTTGACGCAACAGTATATAACCTTAAACACTACGCTATTGTGTTTTCACATGGAATACCATTATTGTACAAAAAACCCACATATCTATATAGTAACAGGTAATGATTGGTGCATTCTAATCTCCCGTATATTTGCTTAGTTTAATAAGGATGAGATCGACCAATAGCTTTTAATTTATGCCATAGATTCCTGTTATAAAACATCCTAATATTCGGACTTTATTAAATGTCTAATTGTCTTATTTTGTTTGTTTAATTTTGGTAAGAGATTTGCCTGTAGTAAAATGGGTTAAAGCACGATATGTCGACGACATGCATAGGTAAAAAAATTAATGACGTCAATCAGTGATTTTCTAATTGCAAAAAAATGTTTAAAGAACGAAGGGTTGACGGAGATAAAAAGAAAAATTACAACAGATATACGTCTTTAGGTTTAATCATCAATTCCGGCTGCACTTTCCAAATTAAAAATCTTATAAATTTTTAATCGTACTTTATTTGTACTTTCTTTAAACTGGTTTCGACAGACAATGTAACTGCATTGGCTTTATATATATATTTTGAGTAGCGACTGTCGGGTCGTCTACGTTGAGTAGCGGCTGCCGGGTCGTCTACGTTGAGTAGCAACTATCGGGTCGTCTACGTTTATTAGCGACTGTCGGGTTGTCTACGTTGAGTAGCGGCTGCCGGATTGTCTCCGTTGAATAGCGACTGTCGGGTCGTCTACGTTGAGTAGCGGCTGTCGGGTCGTCTAGGTTGAGTAGCGACTGTCCGGTTGTCTACGTTGAGTAGCGGCTGCCGGGTCGTCTCCGTTGAATAGCGACTGTCGGGTTGTTTACGTTGAGTAGCGGCTGCCGGGTCGTCTACGTTGAGTAGTGACTATCGGTTCTACGTTTTTGCTACTTCTAAGTCTATCATCCGATCACACACTATAGACAAATATGACCGGCAAGGCAGTGGATCTAGACTAGGACGGCAGTAAAAGTAAAACCTTCTATCACGCATGGCAAAACATATACAAATGTACATATCTTGTCTTGTCTATCATGAGGTCTAAGTTTCATTGGAGGATCAAGCTGAAAGTACACCGTGAACTACCTAAATTGTTTATAAATATGGGAATGCGAAAACGAATTAATACGAAAACTACGAAAATACGTTTCTAGAATCAAGAAAGTGTTCAAATGTAATGTAAATAACTAATAATGCAGATTCAGTTTAGATGACGTGTTTGTAGGTCTGTTTATTCTAGTTACCCGAATAGCAAGCATATGTTTGTACATATATATATGTCCTCACTAATCGAGTTCATTTATCAATAGGTTCTGAAGTTATTTACATAACCAATTTTCAGGTAATCTTGGTGCTTGGACGGTATCCAGGGTTCTATCTCGAAAGCTTCCCGGTTTTTCCGCGTTCGTAAGCGTTAGTTGCACAAAAGTACTTAAGATGCGTTTATATTATAAATGGTAATCGGTTTGTGTCATATATAGGATGATCAATGGCCGATTTCTGGTACAGATGACCCAGTACAGATGAGCTCACGCGCACACATCTGTACTTGCTGCGTCATCCAACCAAAACACCAGGAACAAGAACGTTGTTATGGAAGCATAACAACGTTATTCTATGACGTTCATTATTTCCGGAGTTCTGATTTGACGTCAGAGATAATGGAGTCTAAAACAATGGAGAGTCTTTAGGTTAAAGCAATGTGAAAGTTGTTGATTTACGGAAGAAATAGGTACTTTCATACGTTTTTACCCTACACCTTGTAAAAAAGCCTCATTTTTATCCAATTTCAATCAAAATTCCTTTGATAATGATGAAATCGTCACTGTAACGTCCGCCATTGCGTTGACAAAGTACCTAAATATGCATTATTTCAAACTATTACCGTGGATAAATTCGTTATACACGTTCATATCCGTAGATATGGAGATACAAAATATACAAAATACAAAATGAACTAACTATGATACATAAAAAGTATTCATAACAAAATTAACGAAATAAACATATGCATACATTTAAAAGAAATTAAATCTCGAAAACAACCATACAGCGTGTAGAAAATAAACGAGAAAACCTAACCGTAACCAAAACAAACTGATACTTTTCCGAAGTTGTCCAACCATGATATAACTGAAATTGGTGTAAATCCTCATTTAAACAAACAAAGAACACCGAACAAGTGTTTATGAAAAAATCTGCAATGCCATTTCTGTGTTCGGTTATGAAACTTAAATTTTATTCTAATTTAGTTCGCAAAAATGGATTGGTTTAACTAAATACATAAATAGGCTTCTGTTGAAGACGGGGTGGTCTAGAGGGGGGTGGGGTGGGGTGTCCATCCATTTACAGGTTAACAATTTTTTAAAAACTTTTCTCATAACAGATAACAGTAAATGTAAAATAATGATAACAGATAACAGCAATAGACATGAGAAAACAGAAAACAGTAAGTTCAAAAATCGTAAAAACAGATAACAGCAGAATCTCATCGAAGGGCTATACTATTCACATCAAACAGGTTTTTATTTTCATTATAACAGTTAACAGCAATGTCAATTTTTAGGAAAACAGATAACAGCTAATGGTGAAAAAACAGATAACAGTTGCTTTATTTAAAAAAAGTTAAAATACCTGTAAAAAAGCCCAAAAATGCTCCCCCCCCCCCCCCGGGGTTAAAAACACTAATTTTTATTTTTATTTTATCAATATTATTATTTGTTCTTTTTTTTGGAATCGAGAAAAAATAAAACCATAGATATCTGTGTTCTTTTAATACAACATGTATATGTATAAGGATAATCTTATACTGAATATGATACGATAGGTATTATTTTCTAGATACACCAGTCAAGTATTTTTATGCATATGATACGGTAGGTATTGTTTTCTAGCTACACCAGTAAAGCATGTTTATGCATATGATACGGTAGGTATTGTTTTCTAGATACACCAGTCAAGTATGTTTATGCATATGATACGGTAGGTATTGTTTTCTAGCTACGCCAGTCAAGTATTTTTATGCATATGATACGGTAGGTATTGTTTTCTAGCTACGCCAGTCAAGTATTTTTATGCATATGATACGGTAGGTATTGTTTTCTAGCTACGCCAGTCAAGAATTTGTATGCATATGATACGGTAGGTATTATTTTCTACCTACACCAGTCAAATATTTGTATGCATATGATACGGTAGGCATTGTTTTCTAGCTACGCCAGTCAAGAATTTGTATGCATATGATACGGTAGGTATTGTTTTCTACCTACACCAATCAAATATTTGTATGCATATGATACGGTACGTATTGTTTTCTAGCTACGCCAGTCAAGAATTTGTATGCATATGATACGGTAGGTATTATTTTCTAGATACACCAGTCAAGTATTTTTATGCATATGATACGGTAGGTATTGTTTTCTAGCTACGCCAGTCAAGTATTTTTATGCATATGATACGGTAGGTATTGTTTTCTAGCTACACCAGTCAAGTATTTTTATGCATATGATACGTTAGGTATTGTTTTCTAGCTACGCCAGTCAAGAATTTGTATGCATATGATACGGTATGTATTGTTTTCTAGCTACACCAGTCAAATGTTTTTATGCATATGATACGGTATGTATTGTTTTCTAGCCACGGCAGTCAAGTATTTTTATGCATATGATACGGTAGGTATTGTTTTCTAGCTACGCCAGTCAAGTATAAACAATAATGTGAAGAATGAAAATACCTCTTCTATTTTCTAACCTTGTATGAGGCCATGGTGGTCCAATAAATAAGATATCAAACGTATCATCTACTATACATCGTATGCATATCTAGAAGAATATCACTGCGACAGTGTGTGCTCGACTCCAATCTTAAGGATTGTCAGTAAAGAATATCACAGCGACAGAGTGTGCTCGACTCCAATCTTAAGGATTGTCAGTTAAGAAAATCACTGCGACAGTGTGTGCTCGACTCCAATCTTAAGGATTGTCACTTAAGAATATCACTGCGACAGAGTGTGCTCGACTCCAATCTTAAGGATTGTCAGTTAAGAATATCACTGCGACAGTGTGTGCTCGACTCCAATCTTAAGGATTGTCAGTTAAGAATATCACTGCGACAGAGTGTGCTCGACTCCAATCTTAAGGATTGTCAGTTAAGAATATCACTGCGACAGTGTGTGCTCGACTCCAATCTTAAGGATTGTCAGTTTAGAATATCACTGCGACAGATGGTGCTCGACTCCAATCTTAAGGATTGTCAGTTAAGAATATCACTGCGACAGTGTGTGCTCCACTCCAATCTTAAGGATTGTCAGTAAAGAATATCACAGCGACAGTGTGTGTTCGACTCCAATTATAAGGATTGTCAGTTAAGAATATCACAGCGACAGTGTGTGCTCGACTCCAATCTTAAGGATTGTCAGTAAAGAATATCACAGCGACAGAGTGTGCTCGACTCCAATCTTAAGGATTGTCAGTTAAGAAAATCACTGCGACAGTGTGTGCTCGACTCCAATCTTAAGGATTGTCACTTAAGAATATCACTGCGACAATGTGTGCTCGACTCCAATCTTAAGGATTGTCAGTTAAGAATATCACTGCGACAGAGTGTGCTCGACTCCAATCTTAAGGATTGTCAGTTAAGAATATCACTGCGACAGTGTGTGCTCGACTCCAATCTTAAGGATTGTCAGTTTAGAATATCACTGCGACAGATGGTGCTCGACTCCAATCTTAAGGATTGTCAGTTAAGAATATCACTGCGACAGTGTGTGCTCCACTCCAATCTTAAGGATTGTCACTTAAGAATATCACTGCGACAGAGTGTGCTCGACTCCAATCTTAAGGATTGTCACTTAAGAATATCACTGCGACAGAGTGTGGTCGACTCCAATCATAAGGATTGTCAGTTAAGAATATCAAAGCGACAGTGTGTGCTCCACTCCAATCTTAAGGATTGTCAGTTAAGAATATCAAAGCGACAATGTGTGCTCGACTCCAATCGTAAGGATTGTCACTTAAGAATATCACTGGGACAGAGTGTGCTCGACTCCAATCGTAAGGATTTTCAGTTAAGAATATCACTGCGACAGAGTGTGCTCGACTCCAATCTTAAGGATTGTCAGTTAAGAATATCACTGCGACAGTGTGTGCTCCACTCCAATCTTAAGGATTGTCAGTTAAGAATATCACTGCGACAGAGTGTACTCGACTCCAATCTTAAGGATTGTCAGTTAAGAATATCACTGCGACAGTGTGTGCTCCTCTCCAATCGTAAGGATTGTCAGTTAAGAATATCACTGCGACAGAGTGTACTCGACTCCAATCTTAAGGATTGTCAGTTAAGAATATCACTGCGACAGTGTGTGCTCCACTCCAATCTTAAGGATTGTCACTTAAGAATATCACTGCGACAGAGTGTGCTCGACTCCAATCGTAAGGATTTTCAGTTAAGAATATCACTGCGACAGTGTGTGCTCGACTCCAATCTTAAGGATTGTCAGTTAAGAATATCAAAGCGACAGTGTGTGCTCGACTCCAATCTTAAGGATTGTCAGTTAAGAATATCACTGCGACAGTGTGTGCTCGACTCCAATCATAAGGATTGTCAGTTAAGAATATCAAAGCGACAGTGTGTGCTCGACTCCAATCTTAAGGATTGTCAGTTAAGAATATCACTGCGACAGAGTGTTCTCGACTCCAATCTAAAGGATTGTCAGTTAAGAATATCACAGCGACAGTGTGTGCTCGACTCCAATCGTAAGGATTGTCAGTTAAGTATATCACTGCGACAGTGTGTGCTCCTCTCCAATCGTAAGGATTGTCAGTTAAGAATATCACTGCGACAGAGTGTACTCGACTCCAATCTTAAGGATTGTCAGTTAAGAATATCACTGCGACAGTGTGTGCTCCACTCCAATCTTAAGGATTGTCACTTAAGAATATCACTGCGACAGAGTGTGCTCGACTCCAATCTTAAGGATTGTCAGTTATGAATATCACAGACGCCATGATGTAGCTGTGCGAGGTTAGGTTTTTTTTACCGAGTACTCCGGCTTCTCTCTCCAATTAAAACGGACCGCCATGATATAGCTGTACGGATGTTTTTCACGGGATACTCCGGCTTCCTCTTGCATTAAAACTGGACGTGATGATATAGCTGTACCGACATCGTGTTTTTTTTCACCCGCCTCCTCCTCCAACAAAACTAGACACCATTATATAGCTGTAAAATATCTGAAAGTGGCGTTTAAACACAATTTAACCAAACCATCAATCAACTCAGTTTAACCATCAATCAACTCAGTTTAACCATCAATCAACCACTAAACTTTCTAAAAATTCATAATAACAAAATGGAGCATGCCGTAATTGGGGGCATTATATAGTTTTAGTTGCTGACAGGGTGTTCGTGTTTTGGTCGTAGGAAACTTGATATAAAGTGTCGGGGTTTTAGAATGGATCTAAATATCACTCAATTATTTTGCCTTATTTATTCCAGCTTCTTCTTATATAATTTAGTTCCCTCGATTGAAGTGAGTAAATGACGGAGTAAACCCAAGTAAAATCAATATAGAAAGGGACGTCAAATATCATTTTTATCAATCATTCATTGGAATACACATCCCTTTAATCTTAATGCTGAACCAGGAAAATAATGTACAGGACAGAAAAGAAATCGAAAACTAGTCACCATAAAATCCTGTTTTTATTAAAATACACATCCCTTTACTGCTACTGGTAAAATAATGATGTGCAGGACAGCAAAGAAGAAAACGAAAATGTATTGCCATATATCCTGTTTCAGTAGAGGCGTCCTATACATTTCCTAATCTATATTACGGATTTACTGCAATAATCTACTGTAAAGAATGAAATATAGTGTCCACGTTTGGAGAAGGTTGGTTGTAAAATATTTATTAAACATGGAACTAAAAACTACGGAAGCGTATTAGGGCCACCATTTTTTTTTTCTAATTGTCAACTTTTTTCTCGGAATTATCGACTTTATTCTCGGAATTATCGACTTTTATCTCGGAATTATCGACTTTAATCTCGGAATTTCAGACTTTAATCTCGGAATTATCGACTTTAATCTCGGAATTTCCGACTTTAATCTCGGAATTTCCGACTTTAATCTCGGAATTATCGACTTTAATCTCGGAATTTCCTACTTTAATCTCGGAATTTCCGACTTTAATCTCGGAATTTTCGACTTTAATCTCGGAATTTCCGACTTTAATCTTGGAATTATCGACTTTAATCTCGGAATTTCCGACTTTAATCTTGGAATTTCCGACTTTTATCTCTGAATTATCGACTTTAATCTCGGGATTTCGGACTTCCATATTCACACAAATTGTTTCACTCCCCTTTCTGTTTTCACCCCGCCTAGACAACATGGAGCAGTTTCTTCGAAAAAGAGGGGTGGGAGAGGATGTACTCCATAAAATGGCTGAGCAAAAGGTAATTCTATATAATTGTAGATTAATTTAATATGAGAAGAAACAATAACAGTGACAAGTTTACTAAGGAAATAAATTTATAAAAATAAATAAATAAATTCACATAAATTTATAGGTAACATACCCATAGCCAGGAATATGTAAAGGGGGTTCGAATCGTGATGCGAAGCGCCGTGTCTTTACTTTAATAGTCAGACTTAGGTCCAAATGTGGAGTTTAATAGTGCTTATTGTATCTGAACGCAGATTTTAATAATGCTTACTCGTTTTCAGGTGGGGGGGGTTCGTCCGAACCCCTCGAATCCCCCCTCCCGTGGGTTATCACTAATCTCTATATAAAGGTTAAGAAGATGAAAATGGGGCATGCATTATTTTTGTTGCTTGATTGTGAGAGATTTTCTTAATACAAAGATAAAAAAAAGATCTAAAATATATACCGTAATATGCAATTCTAGATGATAGATTATATATAATCTATCATCTAGAATTGCATATAACGGTATTTAGAATATGTATCCTTCATTCCTCGACTCAGGGGATGCCCATTTGATTCGAAAGGGGGACGTCTGGTAGTTTTTGTTAATAAATATTCTGGCTTGAAAAAGATACCTTGGCCTGACCCTCCTAAAAAATATTTGTTATGTCCCCCAGATTCTATAATACGTTAACAACAGTATATGTAAATTAATAAATCTTCCCGGTAAGCGGCGGAAAATAAAATTTCTGACCCGAAAAATTTTGAATATAAATATAATGACCTGACCTAAACTGCCAGGCTCCCCTCAGAATCTAATGGCCATCCCCTATTGAATATAAATAGCAAGAACCACGAACAATGACATAGCATCATGGGGCCTATGATTGGGATAGTCCAATTCGGTTGATATTGTAAATGCTAGTTCATATAAGAAGGGCCTAGAATTCTGAATTGTCCGAGATCCAGTGGACAATTGTAAAAGAAAATTTAAGACCCCCTTCTAAAATATGGCTTTAAATAGCAAGAACCAAGAAAAACGGACATGTAGCACCTGGGGCCTATGGTCCCGGGGATAGCCCAATTCTGTTGAAATGTGTATAGGAGTTTATATTATAAGGCCTAAGATTCTTATTTGGTCCATTGGACCACTGTCAAATACAATTAAGGACTAACTTCTTAATTATGGCTTTAAATATTAATAGCAATAACTACGAAAAACGGACATAGCAACACATGGCCTATGATTTCTGTTACAGGTAGAAATAACCTTTAAATTAGCAAACAAAAGACAAATACAAGTTACAATTTAATTATTTATTAATTACAGTTAATTACAACTTAATTAACAAATTACAATATATAATGTTAACTTAACTGTCTTTCGAAGTTCCAGTTCTAGAATATTCTTTTTCTCAAGTAAACAAATAACAATGGATGTAAAAGATTACAATGTAATTATTTTATAAAAGATTTGTTGTAAACAAATACAAACACACATATAAGGCCAAACAAATATAAAATACACATTTAAGGATAAATAAATAAGTACCTCATAACAGTTCCATGGAACAGTTCACTTTTGGTCAATTGTTTATGCTTGTCTATATAACAGGGACCTAGGATTCTTAATTGGTCCGATGTTCATCGGACCATTGTCAGACAAAATTAAAGACCTCTTTTAATATATGGCTTAAAATAGAACCACGAAAACGGACATAGCACCACGGTGCCTATGGTCCCTAGGATAGTCCAATTCCATGAAATTGTGTATGGAAGTCCATATTAAAAGGGCCGAGGATTATTTATTAGTCCGAGGTCCATCGGACCACTGTCAAAGAAAATTAAGGACCCCCTTCTTAAATATGGCTTTTATTAATTTTTAAATAGCAAGAACCACGAAAAACGGAAATTTTAACACTTTGTTTGCCTATGCATGTTATATGGTGGTATTCATTTTCTTATTAATCGGACATCAACTTTTTGTTTGGTAATGACTTTTAATATTTTCCGTCCGTCCGTCCGTAACAAATTTCTGTCACAGTTTTCTCATCAACTACTTATCACATCTGCTTGATATTTTAACACATTGTTTGCCTGTATACATTTAAGTGTCACGGATATCAACTTTCTGTTTGGTGAAGACTTTGAATATTTTTCAATATAAATGACTGTAACAAATTCCGTCACAGTTTTCTTGAAATTTTAACACATTATTTACATAGGCAATATTTCAATCGAGTGAGGACTAGGATTAATTAAAGGAAGATAAGTGGGCTACGTTCCCCACTATCCTCGCCGCGATCGTGTGTAAATCTACGGAACATTCATTTCATAAAATCTTCCTTCATTAGCTCAGAACTGACCGTAAACCAGTTTGACCTCACAGGCCCCTGTTACATGACTTTTTTCTCTATTCTGCCTATTATGGCTCCGTAAACATCATTATGCTAATGAGCTGTACCAAATTTAACGGCTCAAGATATAGACCTTTCCTAATATCAAACCCATTTCAGGACGAAGTTTCGAATTCCTCAAATTTTAGCCTCCACGACCAGAATCACATATCGATCAAATTAAAATAAGTTTGCTAACATGTATCAGTTCGTTGTTCAAAATTCTATTGTCGAATAAGTACTTACAATCTAAATGGTTACTTATTCTAAATTCGAATATCGAATAAGTAATCAGTTTCTCATTCGATATTCGCCAGAGGCTTATTTTAACACGTGGATCGGAATATGGAATGTTGAATGAGTAACTGGTTTGTTATTCAAAATTTAAATATCGAATAAGTTAATTGGTTACTTATTCGATATTCGAATGTCGAATAAGGAATAAGGAATTTAAGTAACCAACTTGACCCTTCTTAGGTCACATATATATATATCTTGTTGAAACTACGAGTCTGGGAAAAAGATCAGTAGACGTTACTCAACAAAACATTTCCAATAGCTTAATCATTTATTTTACTATAGAAAACTTTTGGCTCTGCTGGTGGAGTTTTAATTCCCGAGGTTAGCCCGCTCCGGCACCACTTTTGTGTTGGAGATACATCAAAGTCGAAATTTTCAGTTGAAATTTCTACATTATTTAAATCCTTAGAGTATTCCATTCCCAGGCATAGGTTAGTCTTAGTTTTGAATTTAGCACCCAGTTCGATATCTGTGGATTTTATATTGTGCTCTTCATATTCTAGTTTATTTCGCCTTACAACTTTTGGTTTGAGCGTCTATGATGAGTCTTTAGACGAAACACGCGTCAGACGCAGTATAAAAGTTTTTGGCCTGGAACTTTGTTGTAATTTTGTTTGGTGGTAATTTTCATGGATTGACAGGTTTAGTCCTGGTTTGCCTAACTTTTAATTACCCCTATAATCAATTAGGTTAAATAAACAAAGAGAACAATAGAGTTTAAAATACTTGTGCACAGGGGACATATTTTTAAGGAGCTGGTGAATCTATTCAAATATAACCCAGATGTTATTTTCGATCATGACATAATAACAGCCCATATCATTCTTCCATACGGAAATATAGAAGAAGCTATGGATAATGGAGGAGTTATGAGGGATATGCTAACTAAATTTTGGGATACGTTTTACGAGCAATGTACAACTGGAAATTCGTTGAAAGTTCCTTACTTAAGACATGATTTTGAATTTTAAGACTGGAAAAGCATAGCTAAAATTTCGGCAATGGGTTGGGTTCTTCAAAAAGTTTTACCTATTCGGTTAGTTCCGAGCTGTTTGAACTCGTGTTTACATGGAATCACATCGGACGGTCTCAGGGAGGAATTTCTTTCTTATGTTACCTATAGTGCGCGTCAAGTTTTAACTACTGCTATTGAAAACTTCGATCAGATTGATAACGAGGAATTAATGGATATATTATCCAACCACGAATGTAAGGTTATGGTATCCAAGGAAACTATTGCAACTGTCGTTGATCAAATCGCTCAAAAAGAGCTATGTCAAGAACCAGCATTCATCAGAGAATGTTTTTTCGAAGTTCTTATAGCATATGGTTTTAATATTGATGTTAAGTGTGAATTTGAAAAAATTGTACCTACAGCCAAAAAACTGTTATCCATTCTGGACTGCCAAGAACCTGATGTTGAAAGCTTCAGATATTTAAAAAGGTACATTCGGGAATGTGATGAAAAGAAGTTAAGAAACCTTCTTCGCTTCATTACAGCAAGCGATCTGCTACTTTACAACTCAGAGGGAAATTATTATAGGATAACTGTACGCATTGTAGATTTGAAAGGCATCGAAAAGAGGGTTATGGCCCATACCTGTGGGCGAACATTGGAACTCCCTAGGGTATATGCAAGCTATCCGATGTTTAAATTAGAATTAGACTATCTATACTGAGCAGCAACATTTGGATTATGGACATAGTTTAAACTTCTAAAGGAATAAAGAAGGTTTGTTTTGTTTGTTTGAATGATATTTAACGCCACTTTCAGCAATTTTTCAGCTATATCGTGGCGTCCAGTTTTTATTGGGGGAGGAAGCCGGAGTACCTGGAGAAAACCCCCGACCTTCGGTAGGAAAACTGGCAATCCTTGTCAATTAAGATTGGAGTCGAGTACATCCTGCCCGCAGTGAGACTCGAACCCGCAATCTCAGTGTTGACAGACCACGTGATCAATAGTAGACGAACTACCTTAACCATTAGGCCACCGAGGCCCCGAATAAAGAAGGAGTTATATGTATACCAGTTAGATGTTGCAGTCAGCTGCTGAAATGTTATTAATATTCTGACTTTTATGTGAACTTATATTTTCTGAAAAGTGTTTAGGAGGTCATGTAACTAAACATACATAAATCAAAACACTCTTTGTTTAATAATATAAAATTAGTTGTGATGATTTTCATAATCTTTCTGATGAACAGCTTTTTTAGCTCACCTGGCAATTTGAGCGTTTGCCAACATTTACGTCCGTTGTCGTCTGAATTTTGTTTTCACAATTAACTCCTCTGAGACTAGTTGACGACATGGAACAAAACTTGACGTGATTAATTGTTCCTTTTGGGCATCCTTAACAAATCTGTTGTTTGAGATTTTTGATTGGTTGAAAAACATGGCCGCCGTATCTAAAAATAGACCATAGTGGTCAAATGAAAGTTGTATAGCAAAAATCTCTAATACCGTTAGGTTTAGGCTAAATCTGAAATTTAGTTTAAGCATGTTGAGATCTACATGTGTACAAATTCTCGTGAAAATCCGTTCATGTGTTATTGCCCTTTTAAACCAATTTTTCATATTTCTATTTTATTTTAAAAATCTTCTCTGAAACTACTGAGCAGAATTATACAAAGAACATTACATGGCAAAACATGTATCACATGCAGTATTAACCCTCAACCTATATCATCCCTCGGGCCTGCGGCCCTAAGGTTGATATAGTATATTCAGGTTGGTACTGCATGTGATACATATTTTGCCATGTATTCTTGTCTCTGTATAATTGTATGTTTTGTTCTTTATACATTGTACTACATCGCAAATGGTTAATAGTTTCTGTTCCTTCGGGCAAATGTCTGGATACTCCTCATTTTTGTTAGGTCTTGGTTAAGATTCAGTATTTGCGAACTATCTTAGAGCTAGTACTTGAGGCGCATCCCTTGTCTCAAAGACGAAGTTTCAAGTTTAAAAAATGGCAATTATATGAGGATGTCATGGATGTGGTTTCCATATTTAAATATTTTAATTTGCTGCAAAATCGGCTGACTCCTCTAAAGTTGAAAAAAAAAGAAACTCGAAAATTATTCTTGTACTGATCTGAATGGAACTATGCATAATAATTTAGGATGTGCTTCACTTTTTTAAATATTGTAAATTGATACAAAGACATCGAAATAAATCACAAAACACAAAATTACAACAAAGTTCCAGGCCAAAAAAACTGAGAGATGTTTTTTGTAATATTTGTCTTACAATCATAGTTATTACTTTTTTGTTATTGCATTTGTTTACATGATGCGCAAATACGACAAATTTTGAAGTTTTTGAAGCAATTGTCTTATTGTCATTAATTTTTTTTCAGGTCTTGTTCAAAACAGATTTACAAACTTGAGGTACAAGGGCTTGGCAAGAGAGCCGGACACAAGAGACTTTAAGCAAGAGGAGCTTTTGTTTGTTCATTTTTCTTGTTTTTGCTGTCTAATTTGAATTAAAAACTAATTGAATTAATTTAAACCTTAACGGTATATAACATGTTATAATCGATGCCCATGGTGTTTCCGTGTAAATAGTTTTAGGTGACCTTACAACCACCTGGACATTGGGTGAGTTCCTACCGATGCTGGTATTTTCAGTGTCATACTCCATAGAGAATTAACAAAGAGATATATTCTACCGAATCACTAGTATCCCAATGGTCCTGACTTGGTGAAGGTAGTTCAAAAGAAATTGGGGTTGGACATGTTTCACGGCTCCGAACCTCCCACTTTCATTGCGACACAATGGTCCGGCAGTAAAAACACAGCACGCGGCTGTGGGACACAATTGGGAAAACAAAGTTATCATCTCAGTACAATTAAAACTTAAATCAGAAAAGCTATATATCGATTTAAAATTTCCAGAGAAACTTTTAATTTTTCTAATAGACTGGTATTGAAAGAAAACTTTTTTAGAGATCTAATAGGACGCAACTTCTCAATACCATGATCCAAGACAAGAATGATGGGTAAAAAAATCCGAAAAATTTGAACAAGCTCTTGTATATCGAATTACCTGGGAGATGTATACACCATACGCCGGTGAAGCAGGAATGTTACTTTTTATATTGGGAAATTGATAATTTTAAAATTGAAATCGTCTCTTTAGTCATAAATTTTTCTACTGAGATTACTCATGTCGAATTCGAGGTGTAAGTCTAAGAAAGAGGTACAGCAAGCTGTATCAGTGTTTTTTGTAATCTCCAGCTCTGGTGGATAAACTGATGTAATCCATTCAGCAAACGATGGTTTGTAGATAGATAGAACATCATCAATATAGCTATAAGTGAGATTAAATAATCTTGCTTTTTAGCTCACTTGGCTAAAGGCCATGTAAGCTTATGCAATCACTATGAGTTCGTCGTCCGTTATCAATTTAAAAAATCTTCTCCTCTAAAACCACTAAACCAATTTGACTGCAACCTTGCAAGAATGATTTATGGCATGTTACCAAAAACGATCCTCATTTTGAGTGGATCCGATAAAACAACATGGCCGCCGTTGCTTAAAATAGAACGGGGGGGGGGGGTCAGACTACAATTTTTAGTTGTAAATCAAAAGGTATAACAGATAGAGAAAATCTGATGCAACATTCCTTCTTCAGCATCAAAAGCCCTGCCAATGTCTTCAATGGGTTGATGTTATCACATGACTCCTTATAGAGGTTATGGCCCTTTAAAGGTAAAAAATAGTTTTTTTTCATGTTTTTGGCCTATAGAAGGAAAACTATTGAACATAGAGAAAAGCTTTTGCTTGCTGTAATATTCAGCTAATCGAGCTCTTAGAGTATCCTTTGGGTGGAAGTTTTCAGATGACCCCTTATAGCAGTAATGGCCCCTTAATTTTTTTCCGTAAAGATTGTGAAAAATAAAAGATAGGGAAAGCTGAGCTGTTTGAGCTCTACAAAAACAAACTCTTAATGTGGCAGATGTCCATTATAATGTATTTGGCAATTGAAGTCAGGTGAGCGATTCGCGCAGGGAGCCCCTGTTTTTATCTTCTTATTTCTTATTCTTTCACCGCATGTTTTAAGGAAAAAAAAATCTACAATATTTGACTGCCAATATTTCTTTAGGAAACTTGAAAAATCGATTAAAAAAGACAAAAACTGTATTTCATCAGAAACGGTATGCTTTTTATGGTACTATTTTTTGGCGGATGAACAAATATCCTATTATTGAAGAAGACATGTACGATTTCTTTTGCAGTAGAAGTTTCAAGCTTACAGTAGAAATACCACATACATATATTATAGAAAATGTGCAAATAAGATCGAGACATCATATGACTTCTATGAGTTAAAATGTACTATATATATTTTACATTGGACTTAATGTTCATAGGTTGTTCACAATATCTTGTCTTAAGACGCGGTATAATTCACGCATATCATCTGGATGTTGGGGCACACTGTCAAAATTGTTTTCCTCCATTATGCAGCTACACAATTCCGATATTAACTCACCACACCGAGATTCATCGAAAGGTTCCAATTCATTTTCACATAACATTACGTCGTTTTCATCAAACCGTAAGCCATATTTAACTGTGTCAAAAGTCATAGGCATGAAATAAAGTTGAAATGGTCTCCCGCTTCTTGCTATTCTTTGTCTGTATGGTCTAATTCTGTGTCTATTCCCAACCGAGACAATTTCATCCAACATATCCTGTGTAAAATGTTATATATATATTTATAATTATTAAATAATACAGCCCTAATATGTCAAAATTTGCATGATCAATATCTTAGTTACTAACTCAAGATTGAAATTCCGTTTAATACTTTTTTCCATACTGCCCGGAGGGCAATATTGATTTCCATACGGACTGGCAATACGGACCCGCTGTACGGACTGGCTAGTCATACGGACCGGTCATACGGACTGGTGATACAGTGTTTGAATTATTTAATAAAAGCGTTACGAACTGGCTGATTCTGTTTTAGTCTGTATTGATTCCCGATCAGCTGTATTGTCCCTCGACCCTACGTGCCAATACAGCAAACCTCGAATCAATACCATGGCCAATACAGAATCAGCCAGTTAGTAACACTATAGTATTAAAATCTATGCACTACTACAGACTTGCATCTTTTAAACAATGCTTTCATAGAATATAAAGATCACACCGTACAAAACAAACGATATTTAATGATGCGATTTAAAAACTTCAGATAAAATCGATAAATAAAATTCAGGAAAACAACTATATGATTTATCTTTGAAGTATACTACAGGTTAAATCATTACTAATCTCGCACACAGGCGCTTGGGTACAAATTGTGTTTTTTCGGCCTGTTCATTATTCTTGGCTTGTTTTTATATAGACCCTATATATCTGTGCCTCATAAAAAGCTTATATACGCATGTCTAACCTATATTTTCAATGTTTAGCCAACACTGATATCTCCCTTTATTCTAAAAACGGGTTTTCAATGTTTAGCCAACACTGATATCTCCCCTTTATTCTAAAAACGTGTTTTCAATGTTTAGCCAACACTGATATCTCCCCCTTATTCTAAATGTGGTTTTCAGAATAAGAGGGAGACATGCGTATATACGCTTGCTATGAGGCAAAGCTTAACTTTTAAAATAGGTTATATAAGACGAATTACCCCTCTAAAACCTATATAACTATTAGTAGTACCTGAATTGCCTTTAAAAAGCTAAATCTAGAGAGTTCTTGGTCGACGAATCCTCCATCATGCAAACCTGATTCAGAGAGGTCTTGAAAACAGTTCATCCAGTACTGAACCCCTTGGCGGCGTACCATAGCCCATAAACATTCGATCCTTTGGTTACTGGTACTCTTTCCGTAAAGGAAACTTCTGTCGCCTGCATATTCATTCCTATGGTTTCTTCTTAAAAATTTCTGTAAGGCTTCAACGTGAATATTTTCTGTACCGAAGTCAGCTCGAACTCTTTTTGGACATAAACCAATATTTTTAATGTTCTCAAGATAATACCAAGCAATAGTACTAGGGTTTTTATTGGATACTCCAGCTTTGAGCCAGATGATTTGTCGGGAAAATCCATCAATGCAACCATGAATTTTGATTCCAAATCTTGATAGTTTGTCATAGCCATCAATGTGCCACACTGCATTTGGACCAGGAACTGCATAGACGCGTCTTCTAAGCCGCCTTTGTTTTCTTACTGCAATGCCATCTGGATCTATAATATGTAACAAAATTCTAACTGTTTCAGCATCAACTACTAGTCCCTTTTCTAAACATTTCAAATGCATCCAGCGGTAGCCATTCATTTTACCGTGTCGTTCGCACTTGTCCAAAAGAAAACACGCTATTTCCACAGTCGCTTTTGAATTTCCTTCTGTATAGTCCTAAGGTTCTTATAATTCTTTTAAATGTCCGAATGCTCATTTTATATCCATGGAGCAATTCCAAACAGCTCACAATCTCTTTGTATTTCAAACCTAATTTGAAATATTCACAAATTAAATCGCTTCGCTCCTTATTGGCAATGAGTGTATAAGCTTTTTAAGAGGCACTGAGAGGGATGAAATCAGAAAGGGGAGTGAAAGATAGAAGTCGGAAATTCCGAGAATAAAGTCGGTAATTCCGAGTTTAAAGTCGATAATTCCGAGAATAAAGTCGGTAATTCCGAGTTTAAAGTCGATAATTCCGAGAATAAAGTGGATAATTCCGAGAAAAAGTTGACAATTAGAAAAAAAAAATTGGTGGCCCTAATACGCTTCCGTAGTTTTTTCTGTTTTCAACTTGCTTTTTTTCCGTTTTTTTCTGTATTGAGCCTGTTTTTTTTTCCCGCATTGGGCAAGTAATTCTGTATTGGCCCTAGATTTTTGTATCGGGCCTGTTTTTTTATGTACTGGCCCTGTTTTTATCTGTATTGGTCGTTTTTTCTGTAGAGAGCCTGTTTATTTTGGTAACGACAATGCTTATTTATATTGAGTCTGTTTTTTTTCCGTATTAAGGCTGTTTTTTCAAATATTGACCCTGTTTTTCTGTATTGTGTCTGTTTTTTCTGTATTGTTCATTTTTTCTGTAGTGAGTCTGTTTTTTCCAATATTGGCCCTGTTTTTCTGTATCGTGTCTGTTTTTTCTGTATTGGTCATTTTTTCTGTAGTGAGCCTGTTTTTTGTAATGACAATGTTTTTCTATATTGAGCCTGTTTTTTCCAATATTGTCCCTGTTTTTCTGTATTGTGTATGTTGCTTTCTGTATTGGCCTTGTTGTTCTGTATAGAGTTTTTCTGCATGGGAGGGCTTTTCTGTATTGGCCCTGTTTTTCTGTACTGTGCTTGTTCACTAGATCCATAGTATATTGTCAATTTCACATGTATTTTACTAAACTGGCTAATAAAGTTTTATAAAGCTTTACCCATTATCCTTATAAAGCTTTACCCATTATCCTTATAAAGCTTTACCCATTATCCTTATAAAGATTTACCCATTATCCTTATAAAGCTTTACCCATTATCCTTATAAAGCTTTACCCATTCTCCTTATAAAGCTTTACCCATTATCCTTATAAAGCTTTACCCATTATCCTTAGAAAGCTTTAACCATTATCCTTATAAAGCTTTACCCATTATCCTTATAAAGCTTTACCCATTATCCTTATAAAGTTTTACCCATTATCCTGATAAAGCTTTTCCCATTGTCCTTATAAAGCTTTACCCATTGTCCTTATAAAACTTTACCCATTATCCCTTTAAAGCTTTAACCATTATCCTTATAAAGCTTTACCCATTGTCCTTATAAAGCTTTACCCATTATCCTAATAAAGCGTTACCGATTATCCTTATAAAGCTGTAACCATTATTCTTATGAAGCTTTACCCATTGTCTTTATAAAGATTTACCCATTATCATTAAAAAGCTTTACCCATTATCCTTCTAAAGCTTTAACCATTATCCTTATAAAGCTGTACCCATTATCCTTATCAAGCTTTACCCATTATCCTTATAAAGCTTTACCCATTATCCTTATAAAGCTTTACCCATTATCCTTATAAAGCTTTACCCATTATCCTTATAAAACTTTACCCATTATCCTTTTAAAGCTTTGACCATTATCCTTATAAAGCTTTACCAATTGTCCTTATAAAACTTTACCCATTATCCTTATAAAGCTTTACCCATTATCCTTATCAAGCTTTACCCATTATCCTTATAAAGCTTTACCCATTATCCTTATAAAACTTTACCCATTATCCTTATAAAGCTGTACCCATTATCCTTCTAAAGCTTTACTCATTATCCTTATAAAGCTTTAACCATTATCCTTATAAATCTTTAACCATTATCCTTATAAAGCTTTACTCATTATCCTTATGAAGCTTTACCCATTATCCTTATGAAGCCCTACCCATTATCCTTATAAAGCTTTACCATTAACCTTATAAAGCTTTAACCATTATCCTTATAAAGCTTTACCCATTATCCTTATAAAGCTTTACCATTAACCTTATAAAGCTTTACCCATTATCCTTATAAAGCTTTACTCATTGTCCTTATAAGCTTTACTCATTATCCTTATAAAGCATTACCCATTATCCTTATAAAGCTTTACTCATTATCCTTATAAAGCTTTACCCATTATCCTTATAAAGCTTTACCCATTATCCTTATAAAGCTTTACCCATTATCCTTATAAAACTTTACCCATTATCCTTATAAAGCTTTACCCATTATCCTTATGAAGCTTTACCCATTATCCTTATAAAGCTGTACCCATTATATCCTTATAAAGCTTTACCCATTATCCTTATAAGCTTTACTCATTATCCTTATAAAGCTGTACCCATTATAATTATAAAGCTTTACCTATTATACTTATAAAGCTTTACTCATTATCCTTATAAAGCATTACCCATCATCCTTATCAAGCTTTAACCATTATCCTTATAAAGCTTTACCCATCATCCTTATAAAGCTGTACCCATTATCCTTATAAAGCTTTACCTATTATACTTATAAAGCTTTACTCATTATCCTTATAAAGCTTTACACATTACCCTTATAAAGCTTTATCCATTATCCTTATAAAGCTTTACTCATTATCCTTATAAAGCTGTACCCATTATCCTTATAAAGCTTTACCTATTATACTTATAAAGCTTTACTCATTATCATTATAAAGCATTACTCATTATCCTTCTAAAGCTTTACTCATTATCCTTATAAAGCATTACCCATTATCCTTATAAAGCTTTACCCATTATCCTTCTAAAGCTTTGCTCATTATCCTTATAAAGAATTACCCATTATCCTTCTAAAGCTGTACTCATTATCATTATAAAGCATTACCCATTATCCTTATAAAGCTTTACCCGTTATCCTTATAAAGCTTTACTCATTGTCCTTATAAAGCTTTACTCATTATCCTTATAAAGCTTTACCCATTATCCTTATAAAGCTTTACCCATTATCCTAAAGCTGTACCCATTATACTTATAAAGCTTTACCCATTATCCTTATAAAGCTTTACCCATTATCCTTATAAAGCTTTACCCATTATCCTTATAAAACTTTACCCATTATCCTTATAAAGCTTTACCCATTATCCTTATAAAGCTTTACCCATTATCCTTATAAAGCTTTACTCATTATCCTTATAAAGCTTTACTCATTATCCTTATAAAGCTTTACCCATTATCCTTATAAAGCTTTACCCATTATCCTTATAAAGCTTTACCCATTATCCTTATAAAGCTTTACCCATTATCCTTATAAATCTTTACCCATTATCCTTATAAAGCTTTACCCATTATCCTTATAAAGCTTTACCCATTATCCTTATAAAGCTTTACCCATTATCCTTATAAAGCTTTACCCATTATCCTTATAAAGCTTTACTCATTATCCTTATAAAGCTTTACCCATTATCCTTATAAAGCTTTACCCATTATCCTTATAAAGCTTTACCCATTATCCTTATAAAGCTTTACCCGTTATCCTTATAAAGCTTTAACCATTATCCTTATAAAGCTTTACCCATTATCCTTATAAAGCTTTACCCATTATCCTTATAAAGCTTTACCCATTATCCTTATACAGCTTTAACCATTATCCTTATAAAGCTTTACCCATTATCCTTATAAAGCTTTAACCATTATCCTTATAAAGCTTTACCCATTATCCTTATACAGCTTTAACCATTATCCTTATAAAGCTTTACCCATTATCCTTATACAGCTTTAACCATTATCCTTATAAAGCTTTACCCATTATCCTTATAAAGCTTTAACCATTATCCTTATAAAGCTTTACCCATTATCCTTATAAAGCTTTACCCATTATCCTTATAAAGCTTTACTCATTATCCTTATTTCTTGTTGTTGTTTGTTGCAATTAATTCCATCTAAAACAAAAATATAATGGTGACATTAGTCATATTGTCTACAAATAAGTGACATAATATAAATGTTTGTTTGACTGTTATGATTCATCATGTAGTACATTGTTTCCATGGTAACAACTAAGTTCCTACTGTCAACCCTGATTTAAAGCATTATTTGGAAACAAGAGATCTGCCAACATATTATATGGTATAAAAAAGTAATTATCTGTTGTCATTGAGTTAGACTGACCAAATTGGTTAAAATAAATGTCTCTGTATTTGAGTTATCTCCCTTACACTAAATCTAAACCTTTCTTGTTATATTTTGTTTGGGTTTTTTGTCTTTCTTTTAAATTATTATAGCTAACTCTAGATTTTTCTATGTAACAATGCAGGTCCAATAAATTACATCAAAAACACAAATAATTCAAACTATATAACAAGTATGTTGATTCTATTGTTTCCTGACAGCATCTGGTTCCTGGTCCAAATCAGATATCAATTAAGCCACCAGTCTCTACACTGTGTAATGTGATCAGGCTGTAAATATATGTTGATTCTCTAGTTTCCTGACATTATCTGGTTCCTGGTCCAAATCAGATATAAATTAAGCCACCAGTCTCTACACTGTGTAATGTGATCAGGCTGTAAATATCTGTTAATTCTATTGTTTCCTGACATTATCTGGTTCCTGGTCCAAATCAGATATCAATTAAGCCACCAGTCTCTACACTGTGTAATGTGATCATGTTTGTAAGAGTTGTGAGGGTTGTGATATGAGGGTCGGTAGGACCTTTTACGTGACAGCTGGAAAGGCTGATTTATTTGCCGAGAATTCGGGATTTAACAAATAAAACTGCGGGAATTCGGGGATTTTTACATAGCGGGATACGAGAATTATCGTTTTATTTCAATGGGAATACGTGATTTCTACTTACCTGGATAAGGGGAATTCAATTTATTTTATCGGGAAATCGGGACTCATGTATCTACAAACTTTCATTTTGGTAAGCCTGCGGGTAAGTCTAAAATCAATAAGAGATCATGACAAACATAAAAAAATTAATGGGGAAATCACACGTCTTCTTCCGACATGTATCAATACTCAATCAAACTTCCTATATAGCGATAGCAGACGAATGTTTAAATGCGATATACATGCTATCAAGTCACAATACAATGCACTTTACAGCATCATCCTTGTTCATCTACAGATCTGAGGTAAGTCGTCGGATTTTTGAACGGGAAAACGGGATTGATCCATTATTTCACCAGGAAAACGAGATTTTGTATTTATTTTTACGGGAGTACGGAATGAGACCCCCTCCTACCCCACCTCTGATATAGCTGCACTATTGCAGAATCATTGATTAAAATCTGGATCTTAAGAAAAAACTTGGTAATATAATATATTATAATCATAGGGGGCCTCAAGGACCGAGTGGCTAAGGTAGTAAGTCAAAGTCATCAGCTATTGATTACAAACAATGAGGTTGTGAGTTTGAGCCCAACTTTGGGAAGAGTGGCTTGAATAAATTGACATGGATTCTCAGACCAAAGGGACATGTAAGGGGTGCAAAACAAAATAAATAAATGTACATACAGGTTGAATGCATCTGGTTCCTGGTCCAAATCAGATATCAGTTATGGTACCAGTCTCTACATTGTTCAGATCTGTATTTGTATCCTTATCAGGGAGCAGTCCTTAAAAATAAAGAAAAACATCATTATAAAAATGTAACTAAATTATTATGTTGAAATAATTTTTGAGTTACCTCCCTTAGACAATTTAATAAAGTAGAAAGGTACTTAATTTAGACATTTTTTTGTTGATACAAATTTTAACATTTACATACCTAAAATGTTTAAATAACTGAAATATTTAAAAAAATGAGAGGAAACAACATTCATAAAATTCACTTGAAAGTTAAAATAAGCATTAAATGTAAACCTTATGGAAGAAATACAAAACATTATAGAATCAAAAACCACAACAGGTGGCAGAAATCATTTACAGACTATACCTATAGCTGTAAGTAAGCCTCAGATCAAGGGGAGATCACCTATAGCTGTATGTAAGCCTGAGGTCAAGGGGAGATCACATATAGCTGTAAGTAAGCCTCAGGTCAAGGGGAGATCATCTATAGCTGTAAGTAAGCCTGAGGTCAAGGGGAGATCACCTATAGATGTAAGTATGCCTCAGTTCAAGGGGAGATCACCTATACCTGTAAGTAAGCCTCAGGTCAAGGGAAGATCACCTATAGCTGTATGTAAGCCTCAGGTGAAGGGGAGATCACCTATAGCTGAAATTAAGCCTTAGGTCAAGGGGAGATCACCTATAGCTGTATGTAAGTCTCAAGTCGAGGGGAGATCACCTATAGCAGTGTTCAATCTAGAATTTGGCCTAAGGGGGTCATGATTGCCCTAATAACTTACCATAGGGGGCCAGAATTTTTAGCTAGGGGTCAATAAATCAATTACATCTGAAATTGAATTTTCATCAGACAGGTAGGATGCATTATCACCTCCTGATGATAAATTGTCAATATTTGGACGCCCTTGCAACTTCATAAGGTTAATTAAAGATGAATATTCCAGTCTCTACACTGTGTAATGTGATCAGGTTTTTAAGAGTTGTGAGGGTTGTGATATGAGGGTCGGTAGGACCTTTTACGGGACAGCTGGAAAGGCTGATTTATTTGCCGAGAATTCGGGATTTAACAAATAAAACTGCGGGAATTCGGGGATTTTTACATAGCGGGATACGAGAATGATCGTTTTATTTCAATGGGAATACGTGATTTCACCTTACATGGATAAGGGGAATTCAATTTATTTTATCGGGAAATCGGGACTCATGTATCTACAAACTTTCATTTTGGTAAGCCTGCGGGTAAGTCTAAAATCAATAAGAGATCATGACAAACATAAAAAAATTAATGGGGAAATCACACGTCTTCTTCCGACATGTATCAATACTCAATCAAACTTCCTATATAGCGATAGCAGACGAATGTTTAAATGCGATATACATGCTATCAAGTCACAATACAATGCAATTTACAGCATCATCCTTGTTCATCTACAGATCTGAGGTAAGTCGTCGGATTTTTGAACGGGAAAACGGGATTGATCCATTATTTCACCAGGAAAACGAGATTTTGTATTTATTTTTACGGGAGTACGGAATGAGACCCCCTCCTACCCCACCTCTGATATAGCTGTACTATTGCAGAATCATTGATTAAAATCTGGATCTTAATAAAAAACTTGGTAATATAATATATTATAATAATAGGGGGCCTCAAGGACCGAGTGGCTAAGGTAGTAAGTCAAAGTCATCAGCTATTGATTACAAACAATGAGGTTGTGAGTTTGAGCCCAACTTTGGGAAGAGTGGCTTGAATAAATTGACATGGATTCTCAGACCAAAGGGACATGTAAGGGGTGCAAAACAAAATAAATAAATGTACATACAGGCTGAATGCATCTGGTTCCTGGTCCAAATCAGATATCAGTTATGGTACCAGTCTCTACATTGTTCAGATCTGTATTTGTATCCTTATCAGGGAGCAGTCCATAAAAATAAAGAAAAACATCATTATAAAAATGTAACTAAATTATTATGTTGAAATAATTTTTGAGTTACCTCGCTTAGACAATTTAATAAAGTAGAAAGGTACTTAATTTAGACATTTTTTGTTGATACAAATTTTAACATTTACATACCTAAAATGTTTAAATAACTTAAATATTTGAAAAAATGAGAGGAAACAACATTCATAAAATTCACTTGAAAGTTAAAATAAGCATTAAATGTAAACCTTATGGAAGAAATACAAAACATTATAGAATCAAAAACCACAACAGGTGGCAGAAATCATTTACAGACTATACCTATAGCTGTAAGTAAGCCTCAGATCAAGGGGAGATCACCTATAGCTGTATGTAAGCCTGAGGTCAAGGGGAGATCACATATAGCTGTAAGTAAGCCTCAGGTCAAGGGGAGATCATCTATAGCTGTAAGTAAGCCTGAGGTCAAGGGGAGATCACCTATAGATGTAAGTATGCCTCAGTTCAAGGGGAGATCACCTATACCTGTAAGTAAGCCTCAGGTCAAGAGGAGATCACCTATAGCTGTAAGTAAGCCCCAGGTCAAGGGGAGATCACCTATAGCTGTAAGTAAGCCTCAAGTCAAGGGGAGATCACCTATAGCTGTAAGTAAGCCTCAGGTCAAGGGGAGATCATCTATAGCTGTAAGTAGGCCCCAGGTCAAGGGGAGATCACCTATAGCTGAAAGAAAGCCCCTGGTCAATGTCGAGATCACCTATAGCTGTAAGTAAGCCTCAGGTCAATGTCGATATCACCTATAGCTGTAAGTAAGCCTCAGGTCAAGGGGAGATCACCTATAGCTGTAAGTAAGCCGTAGGTCAAGGGGAGATCACCTATAGCTGAAAGTAAGCCCCTGGTCAATGTCGAGATCACCTATAGCTATAACTGCAGCTATTGATTACAAACACTAGGGTTGTGAGTTTGAGCCCAACTGTAGGCAGGGTGGTTATGAATAAATTGACATGGATTCTCAGAACAAAGGTACATATAAGGGGTGTAAAACAAAATAAATAAATGTACATACAGGTTGAATGCATCTGGTTCCTGGTCCAAATCAGATATCAGTTATGGTACCAGTCTCTACATTGTTCAGATCTGTATTTGTATCCTTATCAGGGAGCAGTCTTTAAAAATAAAGGAAAAGATCATTATAAACATGCAACTAAATTATTATGCTGAAATAATATCTGAGTTATCTCCCTTAGGCAAACTAATATGTTGGGAAAATCTTAGAAATAATCCAGTACTAGAGATTCCAGGTGTCATATCCTTGGAACAGTTTATTCACTGGAAGTATAGAACTATTTCATGACTTCCTTTTGGTGAGATTTCTCTGTCTCTTAAGGTGAGATAGCTTATTGTGACGTCAATTAATTATGATGTCATTCACATCAAGTTATGTTTACACAAATGGCTACCAAGAATACTGAAGAAATGTCTAAAAAGTCTAGAATTCTGGTGAGAAAAAGTATCAAATCACTCATGAAAAGAAGATTAAAGAAATTATCAAACCCACGGGCAAAGATATCTTTTTGTTCAATGCCTCCGGATGGACAGGATATCTTTGCACTTGGGTTTGAGATTTTCTTGTCTTGCCTATCCACTTGTGATACTATTTATCTCCCTTAAATATGTTGGGAAAATCTTATAAATAAAGTACTCAAGATTCCATATTGTGGCAGCCATATTTAATACTCTGTTGTAGTTATTTAACTGTTAGTATCCCTACAGTACTGAGACAAGACCATATTAATTACAAAAAAAAAATAATGTTATATTGTTGTGAATGAAATAGGATTCAAACTTAGAGATAACTGCTACTTTTGTGGTAGTTAATTGCTTTTGGCAAAAATTTGGCAGCCATTTTGAATGTGGCATTGTTATAATAGACTGTATACCTACACTTCACTACAGATCGCGTGTATTCTCTGTTTCCTAGGTGACCACCGTGGGCTGTCGACTCTGTGTTCAGGACTATTGCCCATGATATAATAACCCATGGTTGTCAACTATGGACAGAAGAAGTACAATTTTACAATCCATGTTACCTGTTCAAAAGGTTTGGTAAATGAGAATATTAAAATACAACTAAAAAATGTGTTATGACAATGATTTTTATAAATGTTGGACAAACCTTGTTCAGTGTAAATGAAACAATAAAATGTACAATATAAGTAATCGCCAAATGTAAAAACTATCTTCATGGATGAGTTGCAAAGTAATAAATGTGTTTTACTTGATTTTAGTAAAACTTGCTCTATGCCTGCCCTACACCTGAGAATACAAATCATTCTCTTAAATTTTATGTCAGTCTACTTTGGCCTAAAAAAGGAATATAATTTTGTTTTAAACATGTAATATAATGATTAACATTTAATTTAAAATTAAACAAAAAATAGTTATAAATTGGCACAAATGTAAACACCTCATCGTCGGAAACCCGTCGGTAAGTGGTAGCAAAGTGAGAACGCGACCGGACGTGGGTTTCCGACGATGGTGACACTTGTGCACGTGTGTATTCAATATATATGTACTCACAAGGTGTCAATGCTGTTGATACTGTGTAGAGACATCTGTGTGTACACTCGCAGGTGTCACTGTTGTTGATTATTTAGGTGGCAAACCCAGCATCATGGTGTGCATTACTGTGGTACTTGTCAGTTGCCATAGCAATTAGTATAAAAACCTGCAGCTCTGTGGTCCTGTCATCACTTCTGTGTAGATTCTGTAAGGCTACGCTACAAAGCTATTGAAGATGTTTACCACTGGTCAAACTCATCCCCATAAAGGTCTGTCTGGATTGCAGAAAGGGAAGGTTCCCGGTGCTGATAGTCATTGTTGAGAAAAAAACCTGCTACACCTACATCTTGTGATGAAGATGCCAACACCCCAAGCAATCACATGGACTCGAGACTGGACATTAACGACCACAGTCAAGATGAACATGGAATGATAGAGATGATGGCCGACTCCAATGAATTCCATCTCCACTCCTCAGATGACAAATCCAGCAGCCTAGAAAAAGAAAAAGATGATAGTAGTGTACTTGGAAGCGTTTTTGTTGTTTTGTTAAACAGTTATCCAAACTTTTGTTCTTACAGCGCCACAGACCCAATGGTGCCGTACACAGGGAAATATTGTTCACGTGAAATTCACGTGAAATCAGGATTAACGTGAATTTCACGTGAAAAGTTCACATGATTTTCACGTTAAACGAGCATATTAACGTGAATTTCACGTGAAATTCACGTTAATTTCATGTGAAACTCACGTTAACTTTTTCACGTGAATTTCACATGAAAATTCGGAAAAATGAGAATTTATTTCTAAATATTTATAGAATTGCATGAAAGTTAAAGAACATTAAAAATGTTGAGAACATTTTTTCACGTGAAATTCACGTTAAATTGCTCATTTAACGTTAAATTTTATACGTGAATTTCACATTAATTTCATGTGAAATTCACGTGAACAAAATTTCCCTGTGTAAACTGTTTGGAAATATGATTTTAAGAATTCATTATAATGATTTTCCACAGCAAATTTATGGTTTTAATTAATAAATTACATTTGACACTTCAAATGGGCAAAGGTTCATTTTTGTATGTGTAATGGAATTTTCACATCGTTGATTTTAAAACTTTCTTTTTAAGCTTGAAACGATCATGCATCCTCACAAGTCAGGGTTTCTGTGTCCACATGTGTCCACGAACCCCTGACAAACTTAGCTAGGAAATTCCCGGGCTCATAGTCACTATTTTGATGGGCTACATCATACCTTGATGTAGCCAATCAAAAGCTCGCTTTCATTCGCGGCTTGGTTAGGGGATATCCCGATGTCGATTGTAAATAAACCAAAACGGATGTGTTGCATAGACCATGTAAAAGTCAGTGCATTTTGTTCAGTAGTGTTAATAGTTTGTTATTACCGCGTTATTTATTAGTTGCGTTACGTTTTCTTCCCACTCAAGAATGAGTAAGAATGACTTCTGCCAAACACTTGCTTCTTTCAAGCAATTTCATTGGTTGATATTTTGAAGGATTGACGTCATACGAAAATCTTCTAGCCCGGGAATTTCCTAGCTAAGTTTGTCAGGGGTTCGTGGACACATGTGGACACAAAACCCCTGACTTGTGAGGATGACGATCATGGGACATAACATTTTTGAAAATAAAGTATCGATCCAAGAAATTAATTTTAATCTTTGCAATAACTTTTAAAACATACATAAATTGACATGATTCTTAACCAAAAACATTAGTATTAAGCTAACTTACGCGTGATGATGTTCGTTTATTTTATGCTTTAATTTAACAGACCGTGTCTGCGACTGTAACGAAAATACTGTTTTGACAAAAACAATTGTAAAATTAAGAGGAAAAATCTCGACAAAATTCTTGCAAATGTTGTTTATTTAATCTTCCATGGGCTTCTGTTGCAAATTTAGTAAACATGATATTAATTTTGTGTACTTTCTAGTCAAAATTACCAGTTTATTAGAAGGACATGCATTTGTCCACCAATCTTTTCAACACACCTATTGTTAATTATGGTGAGTCAAAATCAATCGTAACTTGATGAATATTGTTGATTAGATTATGAAACCCAATTAAAATATCCACTCAATCTCATTTTATAGGCACAAATGCATGTCCTTCTAATACTAATGTTTTTGGTTAAGAATCATGTCAATTTATGTATGTTTTAAAAGTTATTGCAAAGAATTAAAATTAATTTCTTGGATCGATACTTTATTTTTAAAAATGTTATGTCCCATGATCCTTTAAAGCTTAAAAAGAAAGTTTTAAAATCAACGATGTGAAAATTGCATTACACATACGAAAATGAACCTTTGCCCATTTGAAGTGTCAAATGTAATTTATAAATTAAAACCATAAATTTGCTGTGGAAAATCATTATAATGAATTCTTAAAATCATATTTCCAAACAGTTTAACAAGATTATAAAATTCGGAGATATTTACGTGATGCGCGAATCTACCGAAACGAACAAATGACATATAGTATTTAAAACTCCATCATGTTTTTATGTAAAATTAGTGAATTTACGTACTATTATATCATACAGGGCTCACCACACCGGGCGAAGTGGCCGACAAAGTCGCCCTACTAGGACCTGAAGTCGCCCTAAGGTGCCTCAAAAGCGAAGTCGAAGTCGCCCTGTCATTTCCCTTAAGTCGCCCGATGGTTCACATAAGATACTTGTAAATCTGGTCCAAATACTTCACCCAGACTACCAATTTATCAGTAAATGTGTAATTCCAATAAAATACGGCAAACAATATGCGTATTTAACATATTTTCAAACGATTTACGTCTTTCAAAAATGTATTAAGCGCCATTTTTTTGTTTACCGGATGTGACTAATTACCGGAAGTGAACAACGAAGAAAAGTAATGTACAGCGGCCCATAATGAAAAATCGTAATTTTTTTTATAAACAAACACTTTTAATTGGTTTCAAACTTCAGTTCTTTCAAAGAGTATTGTACTTTAACAATTTTTTATAGGTATATGAGCTCCACTTGAAAGAATAAAGATGTATAGTAATTATTGACATCATGGTAAGTTCTGTAGATGGGTGTCCTATGAAGCAATTTGAATCAGCACAACTTTGTCCAAGTGGAAGTGTGCTGAACAGAAGAATTATTTCTGGGTTTAATGTAATGTTATTCTATGTATCTTCTTTGGAAATTTGCTCAAACATGGCATGTTCATAACAAACTGTTAGGAATATTATGATACAAGAACTCATGAATGAAGTTTATGTCTACACATAAACAAATATTTTTGTTGATCTATTGTTATTTGTGAACACCTTGTACGGCTACAAGTACTGAAGTAGATAGAAAAATAGTCCCTATATATGGTGTTTTTTCATTGATTAATGATAAAGGTTATGTGCTGTTTGATATTGCATACCATGAATAATAATGAAAAAGAAAGAAAAAAACTGAATCTACGTGTGTTATGGTTTTAAAACACAAGAGAAATAATCCTGTAAATTGATGGAAATAATGAAAAATGTATGTAACTACTGCGAAATTAATTATTTGTACGGTCCCCCTGACTTCTCCCTAGTGTCTCCTGAAGTCTCGCTATCATGGCCTGACTTCTCCCTGTTTGGCTGCCTGGGAGAAGTCACTTCTCCCTACTTTTTTAGAGTGTGGTGACCCCTGATCATAGATGCGCTAATTATAATTGGTTGAGTTCCCAATTAATATTTACGATACAGATATTTACCTTACGAAATCTGCTTATTAAGAAACAGGTTTGAATTTGCATATGTATTTTAGTATTCTCTCAGCGTCATTATGACGTCATAACTTGACCACATCCTTTTGTTTTGAATGGCGTATATTGTAAATAGAGTTAATTGAAGTCGGAATAATCCTGGATTGGTAAATACAGCACAAAACAAACCAGATCTATAGTTGAGTTGGTAACGTAAATATCAATTATTATTCTGGGTTTAGAAATAGTAAAACTGATACACCAGACAAATTTAAACCATCCAAGAGGTTGTTAAAAATTGATACTTGTTGTTTTAGTGATAAAAAGAAGTAGAACTTAGAAGATTGTATTTTATTGGTTAATTTATTTAAAAATGTGGTCGGGGCAGGGGGTAAGCTCCCCGGAAGCTCCAGGGATTTCAGCATTTACTGGGTGTTTTTTGATAGTAATCTTTAGTACAAAAAAATCTGATCACTGTAAATAGAAAGTTTGTGAATTGGGGCAGGACGTCCATAGAAGTATAAAAATAAAACTAGCACTTCTTTTTTTCCTGCTGTACAATACTTGACCCACTTTTCACATGTAATTTTAAGTCGAAACTCACACATTTTTATTTTCTGCTGTAATCATTAATAAAAGTTAAACAATTATTTGTACCTATTTCTCTCTCTCTCTCTTCTTTTTTTCTTTTTTCGGGGGGGGGGGGACGCACGCCTCCACGCCCCCTCTAAAACAGCACCTGTAAGTGTTTAAAGTTCTTAAAATGTTAAACTAGAAGACGTAGCCACTTAATAACATCAAGTGTATTTACAGAAACTGCATTCATGTTGTCCGTGCAAATTCTCAAAGCAAACTCAAGAACAAAGGTAGGGGTTGGGAATTGTTTACTTTTGCGTTAGACTCCTTCGCTCACTTCGTTCGCGACAATACTTTTTTGTCGTTTCCTGAGATATTTCGATCCACTCTTTATACGGTGCGTTTCAACGGTATTAACGTCCGTTAAACTGACACTTTCATTGCCGAAATTTAAGTGTACTATACAATTATAACTGATAATGCCTCAGGCTTTTTTACCACAGGCACTTGTTTCAGAAAAAAAATACCCCTATACTCTAATATAACATTACAGTATAGGGGTAATTTTTTAATGAAACAAGTGCCTATGTTTTTTACGTATACCCACTCGGACAAGATATCAACCTCCTGTTCTTTACTTACCTTCCCGGCAGTCTTTGTCCAACCAAATGACCAGCAAAAAATTTACGAGATACAGTCCGATCAATGATTGATGTGCTGATCATCAGTTGATCTTTTGTCGTCTTAATTTACCTGACAACTTAATCAATTCCCCTGTAAATACCGTTTTTTTTCTGATTTTTCCCCGGATTGGGCTAAAACGCGGAAATGGAAAAACCGGAAACATAAAAACACATATATTTTTTTTTCATAACTTTTTAACGGGTTAACATAGAATAAAAATTAAAAATGCCTCTGGAAGATATTTAAAAGATCTTAATAGAAATTTATAGTTTAATGCAATTAATTATTAATAAAGTACCTTAAAGTTGACCAGAACCCAGATTTCTCCAAAATGCTTCACCCCAGTCAAATAAGTCTTAGTGTTTGATGAAGGTTATTGTACAGAGATATAAGGTATTTTAAAGGTCATCTTTCTGATTCCTCTTTTTTACACCGTATATAGATGTAAGGTAGCTGATATTTCATGGGTAATAGTTTTATTCATCTTTATTATATAATCTACAGGGTAAGGTTGCTTTTTTCAACGACTATAGTTCTTATTCCTCCCTCATACAATACAGAGATATAATACATCTTATTTTCATGGGACATACTTCTGATTCCTCTGTTATATGTAAAGTAGCTGATTTTTCGTGGGTAATAATTTTATTTATCTTTAATATAATCTACAGGGTAGCTTGCTTTTTCCAGGATTATAGTTCTTATTCCTCTATCATACAATTTCAGGTATATTATTTTCATGGGTCATTTTTCTGATTCCTATGTTGTGCAATGTATAGATGTAAGGTAGCAAATTTTTCATGGATAATAGTTTTATTTATCTTTAATATAATCTACAGGGAAGCTTGCTTTTTCAAGGATTATTGTTCTTATCCCTCTATCATGCAATACAGAAATTTCAGGTATCTTATTTTCATGAGTCATATTTCTAATTCCTATGCTGTACAATGTATAGATGCAATGTAGCTGATTTTTCATGGGTAATAGTTTTACACATGTTTAATATAATTTGCATGGGTCATATTTCATTTTGTCATGGTTAATCCTTTTAATCTTTAAAAAAAATCTACAGGGTAAGGTTTTTTATTCCTCTATCATACAATACAGAGATATAAGGTATCTTATTTCATAGGATGTATTTCTGAGTCCTTTTTTTTAAATTAATAGATTTAAGGTAGCTGATGTTTCATGGGTAATAGTTTTATAGATGTTTGGTAAGGTTTCTTTTATTCGAGGATTATAGTTCTTATAAACCCATCATGCACTATATAGCAGTAATGTATCTTATTTTAATGGGTCATATTTCTGACATTTGTCATGCCGGTATATTGTTGGGTAAATAATAACAACAACGTTATAATAAATCTGACAGTGAAGTCATATGTGAAAGTGAAATGTAGCAAAAGTTAGAAAAGAGAATGTAAAGCAGAACTATGGAATAAATAAATTAAATAATGAAATAATCAATCCATTACTTTCACCTTTTACTTCACCTTCTTGAGGGTAACAATCAAATTTGTAAACCGGAACCCAAGGGAAACTACTTCAATGAATGTTAATTTAAAAATATGAATGTCTCCCTCAATAAGAGATGGTCGTCGTACTTGTTTTATTATATTGTACGCCAACACTAAACACGTACATGCACATGTTAATTTAATGAAATGTGTGTTGTTGTCATCTAAACTTCTGCATTATGGACCTTTTTATTTTTTTTCAATTTAAAGGTCATTTACTGGGGAACAATAGAGTTGTTTCCCTTTTGTTTCATTTCCCCGGGAACAATATAGTTGTTTCCAGTTTGTTTCATTCCATTTCATTATGTCATACAAGGTAATATACACGAAAAAGTATAAACGTTGTTTTAGTTCCTTTAATATTTTGTAATGAACAACTTTGTCAGGATCGCATGATACGCCCGTCCGATGATAAAGAAAAGAGCTACACACTTAATGGGTGTATTATACTGGGGGTGGGTTACTAGAGGGGGTCCATTAACAGGTTAACACTTTTAATTTTTTCTCAAAACAGATAACAGTTGATTTAAAATAATAATAACAGATAATAGCAATTTACATGGGAAAACTGAAAACAGCGAGTTCAAAAATCGAAAAAAAACAGATAACAGCAATTAACATGAGAAAAGAGAAAATAGCGAGTTCAAAAATCGCGAAAAAAAACAGATAACAGATGAATCTCATCGAAAAGATTATAGCGAAAAGATTTATACAGTAGTCACTGTTTTCACAGTAACTGTAGTATGGGATCATAAGTGTATTCCTCCTTTCATAACACCTTCACTGGACAGTACAAGACCAATTGATTTACCACTGTGGTACCAAATGTAACCTTGTCGTAGTTCAGCACAACGTTGGAGTGTCGACCTGAGTCGTTTATCGTGATCCTCTTTTGTTTTTGGTTTTGTCCATACCATGATGTCCTCGATTTCTGTCTCGACACAATGTAAATTTTCAAATAGCTGAGATAGGCGTTTCGGGAAAACTTCTTAGTGCTATTTATAACAAAAGGTAAGCGACGAAAGCAATAACGCCCAGAAGGTGAATTGAACGTTGTGAAGAGCTCTAAAGACTCGTCATTCTTTATTTGCCAGTATCCATTGTTTGCATCCATTTTACTGAAGTACCTCACTCCTGTCATCCTGACAGATATTTCCTCTATTGTCGGTAATTGAAAATGTCCACGCTTAATCGCCTTGGTCAAAAGTCTCGGCATTAAGCAAATGCGAAGTTTCGAAATTTCGGATCATACTAAAGCCCGCTGATATGCCTACCATTCTTAAGAGATCTTAAGGCTTAAACTAGTTCAGCATCTGAAATAGTTAAATATATTTCAATGGAAAAAATAATTTCTATCTTTGATATCTCCGATTTTTTTATCAGCAGGTTTTGTATTAATATTATGATCTTGCAAATATTCGTTCCAATAGTTAAGCCTTATGTTTGTTCCTTCGTTCGCCTTCTGATCAACATTTTCAACGAAGGTTTCAAGTATGATTTAGGATTATCATCAGATAAGTTATCTAGCTTTTTATAAGGTCTTGGTTATATTATATATCATGTTGTTTTCTAACTTTTCTAAAATGTTCAAAAAGTTATAAATTGAAGGGATTGTTTTGTCGCTAGAATAAAAACTCTATTAAAATCACCTGCTGCTCTGTCTGTCCTTTCTTTGGTGTAAAAATATTTTTGAAAAATATAAATGTTCTCTGGAACGCAGTTTGAGTCAATAGCATTTTGAAATAATTCAACTGACACCTCAGTCCAAATAGATCCTCGTGATATTGATATATATATATATATATATATATATATATAGATATATCTGTATAGATAATTGTTAGCTGAACAAATACAACTTAACATGCAAGATTATTGACAGTAGAGGTCATTGTACAATTTTAGTCCAAACAAGTATACAGTACACAAAGCCTCATATTGTTACACCTCATTGGATAATCTGTCATCTACTTAGGTCTTTAGGAATACTATAGTATTGTTTTGTAAGGATGTATTGTGCCATCTGGTCTTTAATTAAATTTCAAATTAGATTACACGGTTTAATATAACATTGTCCATTATGAATGTCTCGTTTAAATAAACTTTATCGTCAAGGAATCTTCAATGTTTCAAAAATAATGAAATAAGGCGTGAGAATTGGAGCTCAGACATCCTACATTGTGGTAACATTCGTCTCAGATAATCTAAGTCTTTGTTCACTACCACTGGAACGAGAAATTCAGACAATATTAAATTCTCAATCTGTTGGTTATTTACATTTGTAAATATAACATTCAATAACACAGGCATGTCCAAATCTAGTTCAGAGGTGAACATGCAATGCCTTAAACAAATGAAAATATTACTGTAAATAACTTCATGTTAATAATTTTTTTGAAGATTGAACCAAAATGAACGGGTATCGATTACGCGTTATGTAAGCTTTAATCGCTATGTTTGCTTGGTTTTTGTCTGAAAGTTTTATTATTTTGTAATTCAAATTTAATTTAAACAACGTACGGTACTTTGTGAAAATATACCCATTTTGCTAATTATAAGACATACTTTATCTTATTATTTATAGATTTCGTTCTTCATGTCAGTCCACAAAAATTAAACAATACATAAATAAAAACCTTTATTATCACACCTCATTGGATAATCCTTAATTTTGTAGTTTAAATTGTTTGTCTTTAGTTCGTTAAGATTATTGTGTCATCATTATAATTAGTTTTAGGTGTAATAATATTCAGTCATAATTATTGTGTCGATTGAATAATATTTATTGTCAATAGAAGCTATTCGTTATTAATTTAAAATACATTCAAACTCGGAGGAAGTTTTAAATGTCAAACATATCAGCACTGCATTTTCTCTGACAGTTGTGCTTTATTTTGTCGAAAGTATACATCATTTACGATGTCTTGTAACATATACTTGACGTCTGGTAACCACGATTACTTGTAACAAATACTTGTCGTCTGGTGACAACGATGACTTGTAACAAATATTTGACGTCTGACGACCACGACGACTTGTTACAAATACTTGATGTCTGATGACCACGATGATTTGTAACATATACTTAATGTCTGGTGGCCGCGATGATTTGACGATGACTCGTACGACTGCACATCTCCAATGGACAATATGCTTATTGTTCCTGTTGTAGGAATAGGTTATATTTCCACATACGAGGTGGTTTTCACTACAGTTTAGTGGTGTAAATACAATATGTGATCGCAACGACCCTTTTTAGTCCAGCACTTTTAGTATCGTATGACATGTAACTTCTCTGAATTTATTTTTAAAAACCAAATTTAGTATTTCATGTCATCAAAATTGTTTACAGCCCCTTAAGCATAGGTATTCTGTAGACACAGGAATGATTTGAAGTCCATATATGCATGGTTACTCTTGCCATGTACCCGTTCACACATTGTATGAAGTATATACCAGTGGGCTATCTTTCCTTAGTCGTTCAGACTTTATATGATAAAGGCACAAGACGTTGATTCGTCTATCCCCGTTCACACATTATATGAAGTATGTACCTGGAGCATTTCTGTGAATAGCCTATCACATATATGAATTATGCATGGGATAACGAGAACGTTACTTAGCGATCGCTTTATGAAACGGCACCCAGGAGCCTTTCTGTCAATCGCCTTTCACAATTATATAAATTATGTATCAGTAGAGGCTATCATTCCACTACCGTAACTTTTAATTTGAATTATGTTAAAGGAATTGATTCGTCTATCGCGTTTGCACATTGTAAGAACGATGTACCAGGAGCCGTGCTGACAATAGCCTATCACATATATGAATTATGCACCAGGAGGATAACTTTCCTTCGCCGTTCACATAATATATAAATAATGTACTAGGAGCTCCCACCGCCGTCCCCAATTGTATGAATAAGGTAAGTATTGCACGAATGATGTACCATAGGCGCCTTTCTGTCCATCGCCGTTCACATTTTATATGGAATATGTAATTGGGGCTATCATTATATGAATTTGGTACCAGGAGACACAAAAATTCATACATACAGCGTTTCACAGTATGATCAACTAAAAACAAAACCAAACATCCATCGAACTCATGATTATGCACTTAGTGAAGTATGAATCAGGAGGTAATTGGGCGATCGCCGTTCATACATTGCATGAACTATATATCAGGAGGTATTGGTTTAGCGCCGTTCACAAATTTATGAATATATACCAAGATGAAACTATCGCTGACTACCCGCTGTATAAACTATATATCAAGAGGCATTGGTTTATCACAGTTTACACATTGTATGAACTTCGTACCAGGATTTATTTGGTCTATAGCCGTTCACACATTGTATGAACTTTGTATTAGGAGGCATTTGGTCTATCGCCTTTCACACATTGTATGAACTATGTACCAGGATGCATTTGGTTTGACGTCGTTCACATATTGTACGAACTGCGTAACAATAGGTAATTTGTCTATCGCCGTTCACACGTTGTATGAACTATATAACAGGAGGTATTGGTTTATCGCCGTTCACAAATTTATGAATTTGTGCCAAGAGGAAATTATCGTCGTCCACACATTGTATTAACTATGTATCAAGAGGCATTGGTTTATCGCCGTTCACACATTGTATGAACTTTGTAACAGGATTCATTTGGTATATCGCCGTTCACATATTGCCAGATTATTGACGGTAGAGGTCGTTGTACAATGTTAGTCTAAACAATTATACAGTACATAAAGCCCCACATTGTTACACCTCAGTGGATAATCTGTCATCTACTTAGGTCTTTAGGAATCCTATTGTATTAGTATGTAAGGATTTTTGTAAATTTCAAATTAGATTACAAGGTTTAATATAACATTGTCCATTATGATTGTCTCGTTTAAATATAACATTTTCGTCAAGGAATCTCTCGTTTAGAGTTTTTTGTAATTTAAAATATTCCCAAGTTCAACGAAATTTAACATTTTATCTTCAATGTTTCAAAAATAATGAAATATGGCGTGAGAATTGAGGCTCAGACATCCTGCATTGTGGTAACATTAGTCTCAGCTTATCTGTAAATATAACATTCAATAACGCAGGCATGTCCAAATCTAGTTCAGTGGTGAACATGCAATGCCTTAAACAAGTGCAAATATTACTGTAAATAACTTCATGTTAATAATTTCTTTGAAGATTTAACCAAATGAACGGGTATCGATTACGCGTTATGTTAGCTTTAATCGCTATGTTGCTTGGTCTTGATTTTTGTCTGAAAGTTTTATAATTTTGTAGTTCAACTTTAATTTAAACAACGTACGGTACTTTGTGAAAATATACCAATTTTGCTAATTATCAGGCATACTGTATATTATTTTTTATATAGATTTCATTCTTCATGTGAGTCCAAAAAATTAAACAATACATAAATAAAAACTTTTATTATCACACCCCCTTGGATAATCCTTAATTATGTTTTTTAAAAGTTGTTTGTCTTTAGTTCGTTTAGATTATGGTGCCATCATTATAATCAGTTGATAGATCGGTTTTAGGTGTAATATTATACAGTCATAATTATTGTGTCGATTGAATAATATTTATTGTCAATAGAAGCTATTCGTTATTAATTTAAAATAGATTCAAACTCGGAGGAAGTTTTAAGTGTCAAACATATCAGCACTGCATTTTCTCTGACAGTTGTGCTTTATTTTGTCGAAAGTTACATCCACTACGATGTCTTGTAACATATACTCGACGTCTGGTGACAACGACGACTTGTTACAAGTACTTGACGTCTGGTGATCATGATGACTTGTAACAAATACTTGACGTCTGGTGACCACGAAGACTTGTTACAACTATTTGACGTCTGGTGATCACGATGACTTGTAACAAATACTTGACGTCTGGTGACCACGACGACTTGTTACAAGTACTTGAATGACGTCTGGTGATCACGATGACTTGTAACAAATAATTGACGTCTGGTGACCACGAAGACTTGTTACAAGTACTTGACGTCTGGTGATCACGATGACTTGTAACAAATACTTGACGTCTGGTGACCACGAAGACTTGTTACAAGTACTTGACGTCTGGTGACAACGATGACTTGTAACAAATACTTGACGTCTGGTGACCACGACGACTTGTTAAAAGTACTTGACGTCTGGTGATCACGATGACTTGTAACAAATACTTGACGTCTGGTGACCACGAAGACTTATACTGACTGCAAACCTCCAATGGACAATATGCTAATTGTTTGTGTTGTAGGAATAGATAATATTTCCACATACGAAGTGGTTTACTTTTACTACAGTTTAGTGGTGTAAATACAATATGTGATCACAACAATCCTTTTTAGTCCAGCACTTTTTAGTATCACATGACATGTAACTTCTGTAATTTTATTTTTTAAAACCAATTTTAGTATTTCTAATTATCAAAATTCTTTACAGCACTTATTCTGTAGACACAGGAACGATTTGAAGTCAGGTACCCGTTCACACATTGTATGAAGTATGTACCAGGAGGCTATCTTTTCTTCGTCGTTCAAATCTTATATGATATTGGTACAAGGAGTTGATTCTTCTATGCACGTTCACACATTGTATGAAGCATGTACCTGGAACAATTCAGTCATTCGCCGTTAACATTTTATATGAAGTTGGTAACAGAAGTTGATTTGTTTATTGCCGTTCACACATTGTGTGAGCATTCTACCAGGAGCCTTTATGTTCATCGCCGTTCACACATTGTATGAATGAAGTACCAGAAAAATATCTTTCCATCGCAGTTCACATATTATATGAATTTTGTACCTGGGGCTCTTTCAACCGCCGTTCACACATCATATAAATTGGGTGCCAAACGTTGGTTTGTTTATTGCCGTTCACACATTGTATGAATGATGAACCAATAGGTTATATTTCCATCGCAGTCCACATTGAAATATGTATCAGGAGGCTCTTTCAGCCGCCGTTCGCACATGGTATGAATTATGTATAAGAAGGCTTTTCATCGCCGTTCACTTTATATAAATTAGTTACAAGGATTTGATTCGTCTATCGCCGTTCAAAATTATATAAATTATGTATCAGTACAGGCTATCATTCCATCCCCATAACTTAATATTTGAATTAGGTGAAAGGAGTTCACACATTGTAAGAATGATGTACCAGGAGCCGTTCTGTCCATTGCCTATCACATATATGAATTATGCACCAGGAGGATAACTTTCTTTCGACTTTCACACAATATATAAATAATATGCTAGAGGCTCCCACCACCGTCCCGCATTACATGAATAAGGTATACATAGTATGAATGATGTACGGGCTTGTTCTATCGACGTTCACCCATTTTATTAACTATGTACCAGGATGCTTTTGGTTTAACGTCGTTCACATATGGTACGAACAATATAACAATATGTAATAGGTCTATCGCCGTTCACACATTGTATCAACTATGTATCAAGAGGTATAAGTTTATCGCCGTTAACAGATTGTGAACTTTGTACCAGGATTTATTTAGTCTATTGGCGTTCACACATTGTATGAACTATGTATTAGGAGGTATCGCTGTTTACATAATGTATAAACTATATACAAAGAGGAAATTCGTCTATTGCCCTTCAGACATACTAAATTTCATAAACATTTAAAAAACAATTTTAACGATTACTTAAGTGCCATTGGTCATACTGTTAGATCGTGCAAATTAAAAGTAACTCTTTACTACAGGTCAATGACATTTACCATGATGTACATTCAGTACCTCTCGGTGTCAATGATGTACATTCAGTACCTTTCGGAGTTCAGGTTGTAAATGCAGTACCCCTTGGTGTCAATGGTGTACATTCAGTACCTCGCGGTGTCAATGATGTACATTCAGTACCTCTCGGTGTCAATAATGCACATTCAGTACCTCTCGGTGTCAATGTACATTCAGTACCTGTCAGTCTGTTACTGGGGACCCCATTACTATTTAAGATACATTTATTATAATGTTTACATGGAACTTTGAACCAATTTGTTACTTCACTTTATTCTATATATTTAACTATATACTGTTCAGCAACAAATCTAAGATATATGTATGTGATACAGACTAGACAGGACTGGGAGTTGTATGTGATACAGACTAGACAGGACTGGGAGTTGTATGTGATACAGACTAGACAGGACTGAGAGTTGTACGTGATAGAGACTAGGCAGGACTGGAAGTTGTATCTGATACAAACTAGACAGGACTGGAAGTTGTATGTGATACAGACTAGACAGGACTGGAAGTTGTATGTGATACAGACTAGACAGGACTGGAAGTTGTATGTGATACAGACTAGACAGGACTGGAAGTTGTATGTGATACAGACTAGACAGGACTGGATGTTGTATGTGATACAGACTAGACAGGACTGGATGTTGTATGTGATACAGACTAGACAGGACTGGATGTTGTATGTGATACAGACTAGACAGGACTAGAAGTTGTATGTGATACAGACTAGACAGGACTGGATGTTGTATGTGATACAGACTAGACACTAGATACAGACATGTGATACAGACTAGACAGGACTAGAAGTTGTATGTGATACAGACTAGACAGGACTGGAAGTTGTATGTGATACAGACTAGACAGGACTGGAAGTTGTATGTGATACAGACTAGACAGGACTGGAAGTTGTATGTGATACAGACTAGACAGGACTGGAAGTTGTATGTGATACAGACTAGACAGGACTGGAAGTTGTATGTGATACAGACTAGACAGGACTGGAAGTTGTATGTGATACAGACTAGACAGGACTGGATGTTGTATGTGATACAGACTAGACAGGACTGGATGTTGTATGTGATACAGACTAGACAGGACTGGAAGTTGTATGTGATACAGACTAGACAGGACTGGAAGTTGTATGTGATACAGACTAGACAGGACTGGAAGTTGTATGTGATACAGACTAGACAGGACTGGAAGTTGTATGTGATACAGACTAGACAGGACTGGAAGTTGTATGTGATACAGACTAGACAGGACTGGAAGTTATATGTGATATAGACTAGCCAGGACTGGATGTTGTATGTGATACAGACTAGACAGGACTGGATGTTGTATGTGATACAGACTAGACAGGACTGGAAGTTGTATGTGATACAGACTAGACAGGACTGGAAGTTGTATGTGATACAGACTAGACAGGACTGGATGTTGTATGTGATACAGACTAAACAGGACTGGAAGTTGTATGTGATACAGACTAGACAGGACTTGATGTTGTATGTGATAGAGACTAGACCAGGACTGGATGTTGTATGTGATACAGACTAGACAGGACTGGAAGTTGTATGTGATACAGACTAAAGAGGACTGGAAGTTGTATTTGATACAGACTAAACAGGACTGGAAGTTGTATGTGATACAGACTAGACAGGACTGGAAGTTGTATGCGATACAGACTACACAGGAAGTTGTATGTGATACAGACTAGACAGGACTGGAAGTTGTATGTGATACAGACTGGACAGGACTGGAAGTTGTATGTGATACAGACTAGACAGGACTGGAAGTTGTATGTGATACAGACTAGACAGGACTGGAAGTTGTATGTGATACAGACTAGACAGGACTGGAAGTTGTATGTGATACAGACTAGACAGGACTGGACTGGAAGTTGTATGTGGTACGGACTAGACAGGAAGTTGTGTTTGATGCAGACTAGACAGGACTGGAAGTTGTATGTGATACAGACTAGACAGGACTGGAAGTTGTATGTGATACAGACTAGACATGACTGGAAGTTGTATGTGATACAGACTAGACAGGACTGGAAGTTGTATGTGATACAGACTAGACAGGACTGGAACTTGTATGTGATACAGACTAGACAGGACTGGAAGTTGTATGTGATACAGACTAGACAGGACTGAAAGTTGTATGTGATACAAACTAGACAGGACTGAAAGTTGTATGTGATACAGACTAGACAGGACTGGAAGTTGTATGTGATACAGACTAGACAGGACTGGAAGTTGTATGTGATACAGACTAGACAGGACCGGAAGTTGTATGTGATACAGACTAGACAGGACTGGAAGTTGTATGTGGTACGGACTAGACAGGAAGTTGTATTTGATGCAGACTAGACAGGACTGGAAGTTGTATGTGATACAGACTAGACAGGACTGGAAGTTGTATGTGATACAGACTAGACATGACTGGAAGTTGTATGTGATACAGACTAGACAGGACTGGAAGTTGTATGTGATACAGACTAGACAGGACTGGAACTTGTATGTGATACAGACTAGACAGGACTGTAAGTTGTATGTGATACAGACTAGACAGGACTGAAAGTTGTATGTGATACAAACTAGACAGGACTGAAAGTTGTATGTGATACAGACTAGAAAGGACTGGAAGTTGTATCTGATACAGACTAGACAGGACTGGAAGTTGTATGTGATACAGACTAGACAGGACCGGAAGTTGTATGTGATACAGACTAGACAGGACTGGAAGTTGTGTGGAAGTTGTATGTGATACAGACTAGACAGGACTGGAAGTTGTATGTGAAACAGACTAGACAGGACTGGAAGTTGTGTGGAAGTTGTATTTGATACAGACTAGACACAACTGGAACTTGCATGTGATACATACTAGACAGGAAGTTGTATGTGATACAGACTAGACAGGACTGGAAGTTGTATGTGATACAGACTAGACAGGACTGGAAGTTGTATGTGATACAGACTAGACAGGACCGGAAGTTGTATGTGATACAGACTAGACAGGACTGGAAGTTGTATGTGATACAGACTAGACACGACTGGAACTTGTATGTGATACAGACTAGACAGGACTGGAAGTTGTATGTGATATAGACTAGACAGGAAGTTGTATGTGATACAGACTAGACAGGACTGGAAGTTGTATGTGATACAGACTAGACACGACTGGAACTTGTATGTGATACAGACTAGACAGGACTGGAAGTTGTATGTGATATAGACTAGACAGGAAGTTGTATGTGATACAGACTAGACAGGACTGGAAGTTGTATGTGATATAGACCAGACAGGACTCGGAGTTGTATGTGATACAGACTAGACAGGACTGTACTTGTATGTGATATAGACTAGACAGGACTCGGAGTTGTATGTGATACAGACTAGACAGGACTGGAACTTGTATGTGATACAGACTAGACAGGACTGGAAGTTGTATGTGATACAGACTAGACAGGACTGAGAGTTGTATGTGATACAGACTAGACAGGACTGGAAGTTGTATGTGATACAGACTAGACAGGACTAGAAGTTGAATGTGGTACAGACTAGACAGAACTGGAAGTTGTATCTGATACAGACTAGACAGGACTGGAAGTTGCATGTGATATAGACTAGACAGGACTAGAAGATGTATGTGATAGATACTAAACAGGACTGGAAGTTGTATGTGATAGAGACTAGACATGACTGGAAGTTGTATGTGATACAGACTAGACAGGACTGGAAATTGTATGTGATACAGACTAGACAGGACTAGAAGTTGAATGTGGTACAGACTAGACAGAACTGGAAGTTGTATCTGATACAGACTAGACATGACTGGAAGTTGTATGTGATATAGACTAGACAGGAAGTTGTATGTGATACAGACTAGACATGACTGGAAGTTGTATGTGATACAGACTAGACAGGACTGGAAGTTGTATGTGATACAGACTAGACAGGACTGGAACTTGTATGTGATACAGACTAGACAGGACTGGAAGTTGTATGTGATACAGACTAGACAGGACTGAAAGTTGTATGTGATACAAACTAGACAGGACTGAAAGTTGTATGTGATACAGACTAGACAGGACTGGAAGTTGTATGTGATACAGACTAGACAGGACTGGAAGTTGTATGTGATACAGACTAGACAGGACCGGAAGTTGTATGTGATACAGACTAGACAGGACTGGAAGTTGTATGTGGTACGGACTAGACAGGAAGTTGTATTTGATGCAGACTAGACAGGACTGGAAGTTGTATGTGATACAGACTAGACAGGACTGGAAGTTGTATGTGATACAGACTAGACATGACTGGAAGTTGTATGTGATACAGACTAGACAGGACTGGAAGTTGTATGTGATACAGACTAGACAGGACTGGAACTTGTATGTGATACAGACTAGACAGGACTGTAAGTTGTATGTGATACAGACTAGACAGGACTGAAAGTTGTATGTGATACAAACTAGACAGGACTGAAAGTTGTATGTGATACAGACTAGAAAGGACTGGAAGTTGTATCTGATACAGACTAGACAGGACTGGAAGTTGTATGTGATACAGACTAGACAGGACTGGAAGTTGTATGTGATACAGACTAGACAGGACTGGAAGTTGTGTGGAAGTTGTATGTGATACAGACTAGACAGGACTGGAAGTTGTATGTGAAACAGACTAGACAGGACTGGAAGTTGTGTGGAAGTTGTATTTGATACAGACTAGACACAACTGGAACTTGCATGTGATACATACTAGACAGGAAGTTGTATGTGATACAGACTAGACAGGACTGGAAGTTGTATGTGATACAGACTAGACAGGACTGGAAGTTGTATGTGATACAGACTAGACAGGACCGGAAGTTGTATGTGATACAGACTAGACAGGACTGGAAGTTGTATGTGATACAGACTAGACACGACTGGAACTTGTATGTGATACAGACTAGACAGGACTGGAAGTTGTATGTGATATAGACTAGACAGGAAGTTGTATGTGATACAGACTAGACAGGACTGGAAGTTGTATGTGATACAGACTAGACACGACTGGAACTTGTATGTGATACAGACTAGACAGGACTGGAAGTTGTATGTGATATAGACTAGACAGGAAGTTGTATGTGATACAGACTAGACAGGACTGGAAGTTGTATGTGATATAGACTAGACAGGACTCGGAGTTGTATGTGATACAGACTAGACAGGACTGTACTTGTATGTGATATAGACTAGACAGGACTCGGAGTTGTATGTGATACAGACTAGACAGGACTGGAACTTGTATGTGATACAGACTAGACAGGACTGGAAGTTGTATGTGATACAGACTAGACAGGACTGAGAGTTGTATGTGATACAGACTAGACAGGACTGGAAGTTGTATGTGATACAGACTAGACAGGACTGGAAGTTGTATGTGATACAGACTAGACATTACTTTGTATGTGATACAGACTAGACAGGACTGGAACTTGTATGTGATACAGACTAGACAGGACTGGAAGTTGAATGTGGTACAGACTAGACAGAACTGGAAGTTGTATCTGATACAGACTAGACAGGACTGGAAGTTGCATGTGATATAGACTAGACAGGACTAGAAGATGTATGTGATAGATACTAAACAGGACTGGAAGTTGTATGTGATAGAGACTAGACATGACTGGAAGTTGTATGTGATACAGACTAGACAGGACTGGAAATTGTATGTGATACAGACTAGAGAGGACTGGAAGTTGTATGTGATACAGACTAGACAGGACTGGAAGTTGTATGTGATACAAACTAGACAGGACTGAGAGTTGTATGTGATACAGACTAGACAGGACTGGAAGTTGTATGTGATACAGACAAGACAGGACTGGAAGTTGTATGTGATACAGACTAGACAGGACTGGAGTTGAATGTGAGACAGACTAGACAGAACTGGAAGTTGTATCTGATACAGACTAGACAGGACTGGAAGTTGTATGTGATATAGACTAGACAGGACTAGATGTTGTATGTGATAGATACTAAACAGGACTGGAAGTTGTATGTGATACAGACTAGACAGGACTGGAAGTTGTATGTGATACAAACTAGACAGGACTGGAAGTTGTATGTGACACAAACTAGACAGGACTGAGAGTTGTATGTGATACAGACTAGACAGGACTGGAAGTTGTATGTGATACAAACTAGACAGGACTGGAGTTGAATGTGAGACAGACTAGACAGAACTGGAAGTTGTATGTGATATAGACTAGACAGCGCTAGAAGTTGTATGTGATAGATACTAAACAGGACTGGAATTTGTATGTGATACAGACTAGACAGGACTGGAAGTTGTATGTGAGACAGACTAGACAGGACTGGAAGTTGTATGTTATACAGACAAGACAGGACTGGAAGTTGTATGTGAAACAGACTAGACAGGACTGGAAGTTGTATGTGATACATACTAGACAGGAAGTTGTATGTGATACAGACTAGACAGGACTGGAAGTTGTATGTGATACAGACTAGACAGGACTGGAAGTTGTATGTGATACAGACTAGACAGGACTGGAAGTTGTATGTGATACAGACTAGACAGGACTATGAAGTTGTATGTGATAGATACTAGACAGGACTGGAAGTTGTATGTGATTCTGACTAGACAGGACTGGAAGTTGTATTTGATACAGACTACACAGAACTGGAAGTTCCATGTGATACAGACTAGTCAGGACTGGAAGTTGTATGTGATACAGACTAGAAAGGACTGGAAGTTGTATGTGATACAGACTAGACAGGACTGGAAGTTGTATGTGATACAGACTAGACAGGACCGGAAGTTGTATGTGATACAGACTAGACAGGACTGGAAGTTGTGTGGAAGTTAAATGTGATACAGACTAGACACGACTGGAACTTGTATGTGATACAGACTAGACAGGACTGGAAGTTGTATGTGATATAGACTAGACAGGACTGGAAGTTGTATGTGATACAGACTAGACAGGACTGGAAGTTGTATGTGATACAAACTAGACAGGACTGAGAGTTGTATGTGATACAGACTAGACAGGACTCGAAGTTGTATGTGATACAGACTAGACAGGACTGGAGTTGAATGTGAGACAGACTAGACAGAACTGGAAGTTGTATCTGATACAGACTAGACAGGACTGGAAGTTGTATGTGATATAGACTAGACAGGACTAGATGTTGTATGTGATAGATACTAAACAGGACTGGAAGTTGTATGTGATACAGACTAGACAGGACTGGAAGTTGTATGTGATATAAACTAGACAGGACTGGAAGTTGTATGTGATACAAACTAGACAGGACTGAGAGTTGTATGTGATACAGACTAGACAGGACTGGAAGTTGTATGTGATACAGACTAGACAGGACTGGAGTTGAATGTGAGAAAGACTAGACAGAACTGGAAGTTGTATCTGATACAGACTAGACAGGACTGGAAGTTGTATGTGATACAGACTAGACAGGACTGGAAGTTGTATGTGATATAGACTAGACAGGACTGGAAGTTGTATGTGATATAGACTAGACAGGACTAGAAGTTGTATGTGATAGATACTAAACAGGACTGGAATTTGTATGTGATACAGACTAGACAGGACTGGAAGTTGTATGTGATACAGACTAGACAGGACTGGAAGTTGTATGTGATACAGACAAGACAGGACTAGAAGTTGTATGTGATACAGACTAGACAGGACTGGAAGTTGTATGTGATACAGACTAGACAGGACTGGATGTTGTATGTGATACAGACTAGACAGGACTGGAAGTTGTATGTGATACAGACTAGACAGGACTGGAAGTTGTATGTGATACAGACTAGACAGGACTGGAAGTTGTATGTGATACAGACTAGACAGGACTGGAAGTTGTATGTGATACAGACTAGACAGGACTGGAAGTTGTATGTGATACAGACTAGACAGGACTGGAAGTTATATGTGATATAGACTAGCCAGGACTGGATGTTGTATGTGATACAGACTAGACAGGACTGGATGTTGTATGTGATACAGACTAGACAGGACTGGAAGTTGTATGTGATACAGACTAGACAGGACTGGAAGTTGTATGTGATACAGACTAGACAGGACTGGATGTTGTATGTGATACAGACTAGACAGGACTTGAAGTTGTATGTGATACAGACTAGACAGGACTGGAAGTTATATGTGATACAGACTAAACAGGACTGGAAGTTGTATGTGATACAGACTAGACAGGACTTGATGTTGTATGTGATAGAGACTAGACCAGGACTGGATGTTGTATGTGATACAGACTAGACAGGACTGGAAGTTGTATGTGATACAGACTAAAGAGGATTGAAAGTTGTATTTGATACAGACTAAACAGGACTGGAAGTTGTATGTGATACAGACTAGACAGGACTGGAAGTTGTATGCGATACAGACTACACAGGAAGTTGTATGTGATACAGACTAGACGGGACTGGAAGTTGTATGTGATACAGACTGGACAGGACTGGAAGTTGTATGTGATACAGACTAGACAGGACTGGAAGTTGTATGTGATACAGACTAGACAGGACTGGAAGTTGTATGTGATACAGACTATACAGGACTGGAAGTTGTATGTGATACAGACTAGACAGGACTGGAAGTTGTACGTGGTACGGACTAGACAGGAAGTTGTATTTGATGCAGACTAGACAGGACTGGAAGTTGTATGTGATACAGACTAGACAGGACTGGAAGTTGTATGTGATACAGACTAGACAAGACTGGAAGTTGTATGTGATACAGACTAGACAGGACCGGAAGTTGTATGTGATACAGACTAGACAGGACTGGAAGTTGTGTGTTGTACGGACTAGACAGGAAGTTGTATTTGATGCAGACTAGACAGGACTGGAAGTTGTATGTGATACAGACTAGACAGGACTGGAAGTTGTATGTGATACAGACTAGACATGACTGGAAGTTGTATGTGATACAGACTAGACAGGACTGGAAGTTGTATGTGATACAGACTAGACAGGACTGGAACTTGTATGTGATACAGACTAGACAGGACTGTAAGTTGTATGTGATACAGACTAGACAGGACTGAAAGTTGTATGTGATACAAACTAGACAGGACTGAAAGTTGTATGTGATACAGACTAGACAGGACTGGAAGTTGTATGTGATACAGACTAGACAGGACTGGAAGTTGTATGTGATACAGACTAGACAGGACCGGAAGTTGTATGTGATACAGACTAGACAGGACTGGAAGTTGTGTGGAAGTTGTATGTGATACAGACTAGACAGGACTGGAAGTTGTGTGGAAGTTGTATTTGATACAGACTAGACACAACTGGAACTTGCATGTGATACATACTAGACAGGAAGTTGTATGTGATACAGACTAGACAGGACTGGAAGTTGTATGTGATACAGACTAGACAGGACTGGAAGTTGTATGTGATACAGACTAGACAGGACCGGAAGTTGTATGTGATACAGACTAGACAGGACTGGAAGTTGTATGTGATACAGACTAGACACGACTGGAACTTGTATGTGATACAGACTAGACAGGACTGGAAGTTGTATGTGATATAGACTAGACAGGAAGTTGTATGTGATACAGACTAGACAGGACTGGAAGTTGTATGTGATACAGACTAGACACGACTGGAACTTGTATGTGATACAGACTAGACAGGACTGGAAGTTGTATGTGATATAGACTAGACAGGAAGTTGTATGTGATACAGACTAGACAGGACTGGAAGTTGTATGTGATATAGACTAGACAGGACTCGGAGTTGTATGTGATACAGACTAGACAGGACTGTACTTGTATGTGATATAGACTAGACAGGACTCGGAGTTGTATGTGATACAGACTAGACAGGACTGGAACTTGTATGTGATACAGACTAGACAGGACTGGAAGTTGTATGTGATACAGACTAGACAGGACTGAGAGTTGTATGTGATACAGACTAGACAGGTCTGGAAGTTGTATGTGATACAGACTAGACAGGACTAGAAGTTGAATGTGATACAGACTAGACAGAACTGGAAGTTGTATCTGATACAGACTAGACAGGACTGGAAGTTGCATGTGATATAGACTAGACAGGACTAGAAGATGTATGTGATAGATACTAAACAGGACTGGAAGTTGTATGTGATAGAGACTAGACATGACTGGAAGTTGTATGTGATACAGACTAGACAGGACTGGAAATTGTATGTGATACAGACTAGAGAGGACTGGAAGTTGTATGTGATACAGACTAGACAGGACTGGAAGTTGTATGTGATACAAACTAGACAGGACTGAGAGTTGTATGTGAAACAGACTAGACAGGACTGGAAGTTGTATGTGATACAGACTAGACAGGACTGGAGTTGAATGTGAGACAGACTAGACAGAACTGGAAGTTGTATCTGATACAGACTAGACAGGACTGGAAGTTGTATGTGATATAGACTAGACAGGACTAGAAGTTGTATGTGATAGATACTAAACAGGACTGGAAGTTGTATGTGATACAGACTAGACAGGACTGGAAGTTGTATGTGATACAAACTAGACAGGACTGGAAGTTGTATGTGATACAAACTAGACAGGACTGAGAGTTGTATGTGATACAGACTAGACAGGACTGGAAGTTGTATGTGATACAGACTAGACAGGACTGGAGTTGAATGTGAGACAGACTAGACAGAACTGGAAGTTGTATCTGATACAGACTAGACAGGACTGGAAGTTGTATGTGATACAGACTAGACAGGACTGGAGTTGAATGTGATACAGACTAGACAGGACTGGAAGTTGTATGTGATACAGACTAGACAGGACTGGAGTTGAATGTGATACAGACTAGACAGGACTGGAAGTTGTATGTGATACAGACTAGACAGGACTGGAAGTTGTATGTGATACAGACAAGACAGGACTGGAAGTTGTATGTGATACAGACTAGACAGGACTGGAAGTTGTATGTGATACAGACTAGACAGGACTGGAAGTTGTATGTGATACAGACTAGACAGGACTGGAAGTTGTATGTGATACAGACTATACAGGACTATGAAGTTGTATGTGATAGATACTAGACAGTACTGGAAGTTGTATGTGATACTGACTAGACAGGACTGGAAGTTGTATTTGATACAGACTACACAGAACTGGAAGTTGTATGTGATACAGACTATACAGGACTGGAAGTTGTATGTGATACAGAATAGACAGGACTGGAAGTTGTATGTGATACAGACTAGACAGGACTGGAAGTTGTATGTGATACATACTAGACAGGAAGTTTATGTGATACAGACTAGACAGGACTGGAAGTTGTATGTGATACAGACTAGACAGGACTGGAAGTTGTATGTGATACAGACTAGACAGGACTGGAAGTTGTATGTGATACAGACTAGACAGGACTATGAAGTTGTATGTGATAGATACTAGACAGGACTGGAAGTTGTATGTGATACTGACTAGACAGGACTGGAAGTTGTATTTGATACAGACTACACAGAACTGGAAGTTCCATGTGATACAGACTAGTCAGGACTGGAAGTTGTATGTGAGACAGACTAGAAAGGACTGGAAGTTGTATGTGATACAGACTAGACAAGACTGGAAGTTGTATGTGATACAGACTAGACAGGACCGGAAGTTGTATGTGATACAGACTAGACAGGACTGGAAGTTGTGTGGAAGTTGTATGTGATACAGACTAGACACGACTGGAACTTGTATGTGATACAGACTAGACAGGACTGGAAGTTGTATGTGATATAGACTAGACAGGAAGTTGTATGTGATACAGGCTAGACAGGACTGGAAGTTGTATGTGGTACGGACTAGACAGGAAGTTGTATTTGATGCAGACTAGACAGGACTGGAAGTTGTATGTGATACAGACTAGACAGGACTGGAAGTTGTATGTGATACAGACTAGACATGACTGGAAGTTGTATGTGATACAGACTAGACAGGACTGGAAGTTGTATGTGATACAGACTAGACAGGACTGGAACTTGTATGTGATACAGACTAGACAGGACTGTAAGTTGTATGTGATACAGACTAGACAGAACTGAAAGTTGCATGTGATACAAACTAGACAGGACTGAAAGTTGTATGTGATACAGACTAGACAGGACTGGAAGTTGTATGTGATACAGACTAGACAGGACTGGAAGTTGTATGTGATACAGACTAGACAGGACCGGAAGTTGCATGTGATACAGACTAGACAGGACTGGAAGTTGTGTGGAAGTTGTATGTGATACAGACTAGACAGGACTGGAAGTTGTATGTGATACAGACTAGACAGGACTGGAAGTTGTGTGGAAGTTGTATTTGATACAGACTAGACACAACTGGAACTTGCATGTGATACATACTAGACTGGAAGTTGTATGTGATACAGACTAGACAGGACTGGAAGTTGTATGTGATACAGACTAGACAGGACTGGAAGTTGTATGTGATACAGACTAGACAGGACCGGAAGTTGTATGTGATACAGACTAGACAGGACTGGAAGTTGTATGTGATACAGACTAGACACGACTGGAACTTGTATGTGATACAGACTAGACAGGACTGGAAGTTGTATGTGATACAGACTAGACAGGAAGTTGTATGTGATACAGACTAGACAGGACTGGAAGTTGTATGTGATATAGACTAGACAGGACTCGGAGTTGTATGTGATACAGACTAGACAGGACTGTACTTGTATGTGATATAGACTAGACAGGACTCGGAGTTGTATGTGATACAGACTAGACAGGACTGGAACTTGTATGTGATACAGACTAGACAGGACTGGAAGTTGTATGTGATACAGACTAGACAGGACTGAGAGTTGTATGTGATACAGACTAGACAGGACTGGAAGTTGTATGTGATACAGACTAGACAGGACTAGAAGTTGAATGTGATACAGACTAGACAGAACTGGAAGTTGTATCTGATACAGACTAGACAGGACTGGAAGTTGCATGTGATATAGACTAGACAGGACTAGAAGATGTATGTGATAGATACTAAACAGGACTGGAAGTTGTATGTGATAGAGACTAGACATGACTGGAAGTTGTATGTGATACAGACTAGACAGGACTGGAAATTGTATGTGATACAGACTAGAGAGGACTGGAAGTTGTATGTGATACAGACTAGACAGGACTGGAAGTTGTATGTGATACAAACTAGACAGGACTGAGAGTTGTATGTGAAACAGACTAGACAGGACTGGAAGTTGTATGTGATACAGACTAGACAGGACTGGAGTTGAATGTGAGACAGACTAGACAGAACTGGAAGTTGTATCTGATACAGACTAGACAGGACTGGAAGTTGTATGTGATATAGACTAGACAGGACTAGAAGTTGTATGTGATAGATACTAAACAGGACTGGAAGTTGTATGTGATACAGACTAGACAGGACTGGAAGTTGTATGTGATACAAACTAGACAGGACTGGAAGTTGTATGTGATACAAACTAGACAGGACTGAGAGTTGTATGTGATACAGACTAGACAGGACTGGAAGTTGTATGTGATACAGACTAGACAGGACTGGAGTTGAATGTGAGACAGACTAGACAGAACTGGAAGTTGTATCTGATACAGACTAGACAGGACTGGAAGTTGTATGTGATACAGACTAGACAGGACTGGAGTTGAATGTGATACAGACTAGACAGGACTGGAAGTTGTATGTGATACAGACTAGACAGGACTGGAGTTGAATGTGATACAGACTAGACAGGACTGGAAGTTGTATGTGATACAAACTAGACAGGACTGGAAGTTGTATGTGATACAGACAAGACAGGACTGGAAGTTGTATGTGATACAGACAAGACAGGACTGGAAGTTGTATGTGATACAGACTAGACAGGACTGGAAGTTGTATGTGATACAGACTAGACAGGACTGGAAGTTGTATGTGATACAGACTAGACAGGACTGGAAGTTGTATGTGATACAGACTAGACAGGACTATGAAGTTGTATGTGATAGATACTAGACAGTACTGGAAGTTGTATGTGATACTGACTAGACAGGACTGGAAGTTGTATTTGATACAGACTACACAGAACTGGAAGTTGTATGTGATACAGACTATACAGGACTGGAAGTTGTATGTGATACAGAATAGACAGGACTGGAAGTTGTATGTGATACAGACTAGACAGGACTGGAAGTTGTATGTGATACATACTAGACAGGAAGTTTATGTGATACAGACTAGACAGGACTGGAAGTTGTATGTGATACAGACTAGACAGGACTGGAAGTTGTATGTGATACAGACTAGACAGGACTGGAAGTTGTATGTGATACAGACTAGACAGGACTATGAAGTTGTATGTGATAGATACTAGACAGGACTGGAAGTTGTATGTGATACTGACTAGACAGGACTGGAAGTTGTATTTGATACAGACTACACAGAACTGGAAGTTCCATGTGATACAGACTAGTCAGGACTGGAAGTTGTATGTGAGACAGACTAGAAAGGACTGGAAGTTGTATGTGATACAGACTAGACAGGACTGGAAGTTGTATGTGATACAGACTAGACAGGACCGGAAGTTGTATGTGATACAGACTAGACAGGACTGGAAGTTGTGTGGAAGTTGTATGTGATACAGACTAGACACGACTGGAACTTGTATGTGATACAGACTAGACAGGACTGGAAGTTGTATGTGATATAGACTAGACAGGAAGTTGTATGTGATACAGGCTAGACAGGACTGGAAGTTGTATGTGGTACGGACTAGACAGGAAGTTGTATTTGATGCAGACTAGACAGGACTGGAAGTTGTATGTGATACAGACTAGACAGGACTGGAAGTTGTATGTGATACAGACTAGACATGACTGGAAGTTGTATGTGATACAGACTAGACAGGACTGGAAGTTGTATGTGATACAGACTAGACAGGACTGGAACTTGTATGTGATACAGACTAGACAGGACTGTTAGTTGTATGTGATACAGACTAGACAGGACTGAAAGTTGCATGTGATACAAACTAGACAGGACTGAAAGTTGTATGTGATACAGACTAGACAGGACTGGAAGTTGTATGTGATACAGACTAGACAGGACTGGAAGTTGTATGTGATACAGACTAGACAGGACCGGAAGTTGTATGTGATACAGACTAGACAGGACTGGAAGTTGTGTGGAAGTTGTATGTGATACAGACTAGACAGGACTGGAAGTTGTATGTGATACAGACTAGACAGGACTGGAAGTTGTGTGGAAGTTGTATTTGATACAGACTAGACACAACTGGAACTTGCATGTGATACATACTAGACAGGAAGTTGTATGTGATACAGACTAGACAGGACTGGAAGTTGTATGTGATACAGACTAGACAGGACTGGAAGTTGTATGTGATACAGACTAGACAGGACCGGAAGTTGTATGTGATACAGACTAGACAGGACTGGAAGTTGTATGTGATACAGACTAGACACGACTGGAACTTGTATGTGATACAGACTAGACAGGACTGGAAGTTGTATGTGATATAGACTAGACAGGAAGTTGTATGTGATACAGACTAGACAGGACTGGAAGTTGTATGTGATACAGACTAGACAGGACTGGAAGTTGTATGTGATACAGACTAGACAGGACTGAAAGTTGTATGTGATACAGACTAGACAGGACTATGAAGTTGTATGTGATAGATACTAGACAGGACAGGAAGTTGTATGTGATACTGACTAGACAGGACTGGAAGTTGTATTAGATACAGACTACACAGAACTGGAAGTTGTATGTGATACAGACTAGACAGGACTGGAAGTTGTATGTGATACAGAATAGACAGGACTGGAAGTTGTATGTGATACAGACTAGACAGGACTGGAAGTTGTATGTGATACAGACAGGACTGGAAGTTGTATGGGATACAGACTAGACAGGACTGGAAGTTGTATGTGATACAGACTAGACAGGACTGGAAGTTGTATGTGATACAGGCTAGACAGGACTGGAAGTTGTATGTGATACAGACTAGACATTACTTTGTATGTGATACGGACTAGACAGGACTGGAAGTTGTATGTGATACAGACTAGACAGGACTTTGTATGTGATACGGACTAGACAGGACTGGACGTAAAACCTTTCTTGCGTGTATTTTTCATGGTTTTGTATAATCAAATTTCATCAAAATACCACGGTCATAAGGCCAGACAGGCGTATCTTCAAATCAAGACTCGATACTTGCACTATTTTAGTTATGTTTTTTAGAACAAGATGCATATCCCCGTCTATTGGCAAAATTATCCCCATGGTACTGCAACCCGGCACATCTATTGGTTATAAAGCATTTAAATGTCACAATTCATATATTTTACATGATAAAAAACGCATGCGCAATCTGTATTATTTGAAATTAAAAACCAACCTTCATAAAATTGTTTACGCAGTTTGCCTGGTGATTTTCATCTATATGGTGAGTAGAATTGACTGTTTGACTATACAAGTACATGTAGCAGCTCTTACGTTGCTTATATAGTTATTACCTTTTAAAATAATGAACAATAACTTTTACACTTATGGTACGCGTAATATGTTGGTAACAAAAAAAACAACATTCAAAGTGTACACCGCTCTCTCTCGAGGGAAACATATTGATAGGCATTGAATACCGGACAATACTGGAGTAAAAATAAGAATTAAATATACTAAATACACAAACAGTGCATTTTAACAATGTGTATTTTTGTGATACAAATGTTATATTTTTACTTCAACAAGACCGGACAATCTTGATTGAATTATTTGTCAATTTATTTAATTCGGAACTGCTTAAATTATCAGTCTGAATAAAAATATAGAATTTTTTTGTATTTGTTTTTAGTTACTACTGTGATAACATACATTAAAGGATTAACTACAAAAAATATTTTCTCCATCGAGGGATAACAAAATTTCCGTTTTGCACATTGAATAATCCGCGTAGCGAATTATATTAAATGTGCACAACGGAAATTTTGTTATCCGTCGATGGAAAAAAATATTTTTTGTAGTTCATACTTATAAATAAATTCAAACAATAGAATAAACTCAACAATTTTATTTTTGTTATTGACATTTTTCTAGAAAATATATCAACACAAAAACGGTTAGTTTCCCGTGGAGTAATATATGACGTCAAATGGCGCGTGTCTCCATGACGATCAAATTTGTTTTCCATCCTCTGATAGAAAATATTTTCCAGCCAATCAAAAGTCTGTATTCTCGCAAAATTTATTTATTATCACATAATTCCGTGTGACGTTTATTAAGGTAATGCAACAACGAGCCTTGCTACACAAGGAACCCTTTGCAGTATTTGTAATTATATTGGGATAGATTAAGTCATTCTAACACCACGAGGCAATTTATTCATCACTGATTCCTTTATAAATATCGATAATTTTGGTACTATTGTAACAACTTGCAACCCTCGACGTCAACTCTTTAGTACCAATTGATAGCAGTTCCAACATCCATTTTTTTCAGCAGCCGCTGCCTTTGTGTCATTAACTGTACACTTCCTCCGAATTGTTGTCATAAGTACTGCATGCTTAGCTATTTAACCTTATTTGAGCGAAAAAATAACCGAACTCTAATTACCTTCAAACTTTGGATCTAGACTGGTGGGATTATAGACGTCTACTCAGCTATGACGCTATGATCCAGGAAGATATACATATCAGCTTTATAACAAGTTACAGGTAACGTCTTACAATCATAGATAACTGTGTATGGTTTTTATATTTCCGCGAATACATGCGTTGAAGCATTCTATATACTTGCTAAAGTCCAATCACTGCTATAGTTCGTATCAACACTTTTGGTTGAATGCAATATGACAGCCTTTTTCTAAACAAATATTTTTTTTTCATAACGCATACTATATATTATCATTATAAGTTAACCTTTTTAATAGAGATTGCTGATCAACTGAAAAATATAAACATCTTGATCATGAAATCTAAAAGGCACAAACACATAATTCATCCAGTATTGCAGTGGATATAATAACTTTCCACTCAGTATATTAAAATCTACATTCCCATCAAATTTCGTTGAAATCAGAGAACCTTTTCAATTTTATGCATTTGTGGTCGCCATTTTGAAACGCTCGGTAGAAAAAATACAAAAGAAGGGTTCCACTCTTGACCCTAAAATATACCTCCATGTCAGATTTCGTTAAAATCGGAGCTGATTTATTTAATCAAGATCAGATAACTTTAAAAACTGACATGTTTTTGGCAGCCATTTTGAAAAGCAATAACAGAAGAAAAAACTCCAAATGTAACGTTGCCCATCTACCTACACACCAAGTTTCAATGAAATCGGAGGACGGAAATTTGTTTGCCAATTATTGATGGGTGTAGTAAAGTGGCACCCAATTTGATACCTTCGATAACGATCCAGAACAAGTGTAAACCAGAAGAAAACAATAATAATAATAATAATTAAACATGATAATGATCTCACGTATCTGAACTGGCTCCAAAACGACCACCATTAACCCTTAAGTTCAGACGTCCATTAACAGCAACTTTATTTACCCTGAAACCAGATTTCTTGCAAATCGGAGCATTGTTCAAATTTATCGGCGAAAATTCAAAACGACCACCATTTTAAGATGGCTGCCTTGACCAATCATCCATTCGCAACACCTTAATTTACCTGAAAACCAAATTTCTTGCAAATCTGAGCATTTTGAATTTTCTCCGGCCATCTTGAATTTAAAATGGACATCATAGACAGGCAATATGTGCGTAATATGGTGCATATTCCACTTAGATAGCAACTTTTTTTAATTGAAATCCATAAACTTTCGGATTTGTAAGGTATATTTTTTATTTTCAAAATGGCTGCAATTTCAAGATAGTCGACATAATCAAATTCAAATCTCTATGACTAACACCCATTCACAATATCCTTATACCATGTTTCGTAAGAATCGGAGCATTTTAAATGTTTGGCGGTCATCTTGAATTCAAATGGCTTAGATAAAACGTCAACATGTGCGTCATATAATGCAGTATAAAAAGTCCCTGTATATATAAATTTTCATCAAAATCCATAATTGTTTGGATTTTTAATGATTTTTTTCATTTTCAAAATGGTCACCACTTCAAGATGACCCCCGATGTACAAATTGTTAAATCAGAGTGTCACACTCGAAGTCATGACCTATGTTGCTAGAAGCATTGTCTGCAGGGACAACAACGTATTTGTAGCGAAGCGAAGTCTGGCACCTCATAGCATCCTCGTCTTCGACTGCATCCAAAATAGTTTTGAAACTTAAAATGTTTACGATTTCTGAATTTAGTATCACTAGAGATAATGCATCTTAGATTCTCGTGGTCAATAATTTTCAAATAATCAGCAGTGACATGACCAGAGGATGATAACAAGGGAGAATTAGAACAAGTTAAAATGATCCTTTACACATTGGTGTCACTACCGGACAACAAACGTCTGGAATGAACAGTACTTCCAAAGCGTAAGTTTTAGAAGTCCAATATGTTGGAGAAAAGTGTTACATTGTGCGCATAAGCACCCCATATCTTTCCAGTCTGACAAAGTGCGAGTGTTTTCGCCTATGAGATTTCTAGAAAATCAAGTCAATTTAACAACATAGAAATATTGCAGAGCAGCGTACCCAGGCAATTAAGCATACTTCAAGCTACCCACCTAATGTACTTGTTCTACACTAGTTGGTCTGCAGTTATAGACGGCTAACACTAGTAGGTCTATAGTAATCGACGGCTATCATGGATTAGGGATTTATATTACCCAGAACAATAGATTCTTTCTCCTCCATGACTTCATATTTACAAGTGAAAATGGAAGCTTCAATTGATGACATTTATCTCTAGTTTTACAAATGGAAGTTTCAGTCGAGGGCATTTATCTTTAGTTTTACAAATGAAAGCTTCAGTTAAGGGCGTTTATCTTTAATTTTGCTGAATGCACCTTCAGTTGAGTGCGTGTATCTTTAGTTTTACTGATGGCCGCTTTAGTTGAGTCATTTATTTTTAGTTTTACTTATCAAAGCTTTAGTTGAGTGCGTTTATCATTCGTGTTACTTATGGATAACGGCGTTAATCTTTATATTTACTGATGGAAGTTCAGTTGAGTACGTCTATCTTTGGTTTTACTTATAGCAGCTTCAGTTCACTGCGTTTATCTTTAGTTTTACTGAAGGCAGATTGAGGTGTGGGCGTTTATCTTTAGTTTTACTATCAAACAGCTGCCTCCTTTCATACAGTTATATTGTGATAATTTCACAATCAATCATAAATTAGGTAACAAGAAATGCTCATTCATGCGGACAAATCGAATGTAAACTAGCACATCTTTTATTTTTTAAGCAACCTACATTAATCAACCATCTAGGGACCTTATATATTAGCATTTAATGCATCCGTCCCAACTAAGTATCAAAATCAAATATTATTACGTTTTTATTTCATATTTTATCTTCTGATACAAGTGCTGTATTATGTTTAAATAAACTAAATTCCAATTTTGATTATTTATACAATTAAATTAATTTTTTGCTTATCTTAAAATAAAACACACCATAAGTTTCAACTTATATGTAACTTATGTCGTGCACTGTAATACTGGTGTATTTATGAAAGCAAATGCTTTGCGTGTTTTATACATAAAAACTTTCTGCGGGATTTTTTTCAAAACGCGTGTGTAGCCAACCGTGAAAAAATATGAGATAACCAGGCAATCGAAACACTCCATTTAAAAAATCCGGGACGACGTGATCTGAGTGGCAAAAGAATAGTCTATATATGAAAGTTTTTGTTGCTTTTTTGCAAATATTGTACTAACCAGATATTTGGTTACGCACATTTTTTTCTTTTTCTTTTAATTGTCTTTATTCAGTTAAACGTCAATTTTACTTCACAATGGAGCTCGTTATACTAATGATCAATAATGTAACTTTGTTAAAATCTTAAAAGTGAACTGAATGACACTATTCTAATAAAATTGTAACTGTAAACTTGTCTTTGGGTTAAAAGACAATTAAGTAATTAGTTTGTCTTATTTTCAATAAATCATTATTTTTACATTTCGTGTATAATGGCGTATCGTGCAATCGTTTTCACTAGTATGTATATAATGCTGAAAATTATTTTACTTTGAGCAGGAATGTATACATCAACAGGACTAGAATATAGGTATCACAGAAGTAAATGTGTACCAGTAATATGTTACCAGATTGTGTACCCTACATAAAGTTCAACGGTGAATACTTAGCAGTGTTCTGATTGGTGAATATTAGATCAAAATGTTCAACTAAAGAAAAAAGGAGTTGGTCAATGATACATAGGACATATATATGTTTTAATGTTGAATGAAAATTTATTAATTGTAAGAATTTTAACTAAATTATTTGTATCGTATTGCGTTCTCGTTTTTTTCTCGTTCCGATCTCGTTTCTGGCGAGTATCAAAATCGTATGTACTGGAACAAAACCACAATTGTTGAAGACCTTATTTTCCCTCTTTCTTTATATTAACATAAAGTCAATTAAAACAAATTCCACCTTTGTTTCTGGAATGCCATTTTGCAGTCTGAAAGTACCATACCTCTTCCAGACTATATCCAAAATTTAGAAAACTGTAAAATTTCTAACTCATTTTAAAGCTCTGGAAGCATCACTATCTTATGGGAAGAAGTACGCTAGACTAAATTACTCCTTATCCATTATATTTCATCAAAATTTTGTTCAAAGATCCTTCTTTCCAACATGCCAAAAAAAACAGAACCAAAACAAGAAAAACGCCAAAGAAAAAAAAAATACAAAGAAATGCCCTATTTTATGGGGAACTACATTCGTCATTAATTGTGTTGTTGTTCCTAAATTATTGACTACGTGATTTGTCAACACTGAGATCTTGATTACCCAAACGCATATATAATTGTTGTAATTTTGCAACCAATAGGTGGAGACAAAACAATCATTCTAATTTTAGGATCCTATTTTTAAACCAGGAAAATCATAAAAACATGTATATACTTATAAAATGACGTCACAGTATGGTTCTTCTTCTTCCAGGTAAGGAGTCGGATTTGTTTCCGGATGTAAATGGCTCCGCGAAAACTTGACGCGTGTCGGGCAACACAGCTGTTCTCTACCGCTATTCACATGACTTTACTTTTCTGGTTTTGATTGGTCATATTTTGAATATTTATCTTTTTTATTTCCCACCTGTATTAGTTCTTTTAAAAACGATCAGAGGAAACAGATACTTTTACCCTATCACGGGTATCCGTCGACAGGACCCAAGCATAACACAGGTACTTATGGACAGGACCCCCTCCAAGGTACCTGTCAACAGGACCCCCTCTCTCTAATAGCAAAAAAAAAAATTCAAAGGGACTTGTGACAAGTCTAGACCCCCTCCATATCACTGGTGTCCATGGATAGATCTACCTCCTTATTACAGCCACAGGTACCTGGTGACAAGATCTACTCCCTATCACTGGTACCTATGGGCAGAGCAATCTCCTTATAACAGTTACACATGAACATGATCCCTAGCTTTAACCGGTACGCATGGACAGGACCCCTCCTTATCTCATGTGCTTGTGGACACGAACCCTTATTTTACGGATACCCATTGACATGATCCATAGCTATCACAGGTACCCCTTGACAGGACCCGTCCCTTTTTTGTTTAATACCTGTATAATCTTTGTGTGGTTTAAAATTATATTCTATTCTTTTTTATCATAGTTTCTAACAGAATAAAAAGTTTTTGAAACCAATTAATATGTATGCTTGATAAGTACACAAGTAAAATGAATTTATAAAAGTAATAGAAATGAAATGATTAGCAGACATACTTAAGTTAAATGCACTAAATGTATTTAAATTATATGTATGTATTAATTTTTTTAAGTGGAATGCCAGAAAATATTTTTTTTAAGTTTATTGACCTTTACTGTTACCATGGTTACCATGAAAAGTTTTTTTTGTTTTTTTATGAAGATTTTTGTAACAGGTTAGTGAAATTAATTGTCAGGATACATGTATTAAAAAGTTCTTAATATAGCTGAAATATTGCTTGCTGGACGTTAATCAATCATTCATAGTATCTATTAAATTTGTAGTCAATCTAGAATATAAATTTCTGTAAGAGACAGTTTCATTAATGTCATTATATTTTTTGTATAAAATGACATTGAAAGATATTTGTTATAATGTGCATTTTATCTAATAAAACTAGGTTGTTATGTACTTTGGTCATGTGACCAGGGTCACCAGCCCTAATGATGTCCTTGAGGTGGTGTGATGAAGCTATTTCATTTTTTTTCCAGATGATACTAGACTTTTGTCATCTGCTTAAACAATTTGTTTTCTCAGCAGCAAAAAAGATGAATAACAAAGAAAATATTATTTACATTTTAGATTTAGAAGAAGATGGATCAAAGACAATTGAATGAAGTAAGTAAAGTTTATATTGTGAAGTAAATACGTTAACATGTACAAGTACAGATGTGTAGCTTAATGCCACGTTTATCAATTTTCCCGCCATACTTGTATCAACTATCATGGTGTCAAGTTTTCCATTGCTGTGTGAACACACACATGCATTGTTTACTACAATCCTCCATCATTATTTGACTAAATAAAATTTGAATTTTTATAAAACATTTATAACATGAATGGCAGGTCACATAAATGTGTTGACAGATTAACAAAATGGACAATGAACATTAGACTTGATGGTGGTCAATTAAAAATAAATGTACCTTTATCTACATTTACATATATTATGTTACTGTTACTATGAATTGAGTGTTATAATGTCATTTCAGGCACTTCTGGTGGCTGCTAGGGATGGTGACACTAAGTCTGTGGAGGACTGGGTGGCTAAAGGGGCTGATGTCAATTGTAAACCGGTGAGTTACTTGTGTTTTAACATTAATCAGTGACAACAAATCATTAATAACACATCACACATGACAGACATCAGTCACACAAATTAAATATTTCACAGTAAGTGTGACCGTCTGCATCAGAAAATATCATAACAATGTCTGCTACAAAAAGTTGTTTTACATCAACAGCATGGCTGACATCACACTAATTAAATATTTCACCACGAGTGTGACGATTTAATTAACTCATGGCTGACATCACACTAATTAAATATGTCACCACGTGTGTGACGATTTATTTAACTCACGACTGACATCACACTAATTAAATATTTCACCACGAGTGTGACAATTTATTTAACTTATGGCTGACATCACACTAATTAAATATTTCACCACGAGTGTGACGATTTATTTAACTCATTGCTGACATCACAATAATTAAATATTTCACCACGAGTGTGACAATTTATTTAACTCAAGGCTGACATCACCACGAGTGTGATGATTTATTTAACTCATTGCTGACATCACAATAACTAAATATTTCACCACGAGTGTGACAATTTATTTAACTTATGGCTGACATCACACTAATTAAATATTTCACCACGAGTGTGACGATTTATTTAACTTATTGCTGACATCACAATAATTAAATATTTCACCACGAGTGTGACAATTTATTTAACTCATGGCTGACATCACACTAATTAAATATTTCACCACGAGTGTGAGAATTATTTAACTCGTGGCTGACATCACACTAATTAAATATTTCACCACGAGTGTGACCAATTATTTAACTAATGGCTGACATCACACTAATTAAATATTAACCACGAGTGTGACGATTTATTTAACTCGTATCTTTGTCCTGAATCAGAAAATATCAAGTGTGATTTGATCCGTTACAAAAACTACTGTTGTTTTTATGTAGGTGTATTACTTACATTGAGAAGATTTGATGATAAAATGTTTATTTACATAGAATGTTTACATGTTTATTTCCTGTATAGGCAGGATGGAGTCCTTTACATTACGCATCCGAGAGGGGCAGGACACAGACCGTGTCCAGGCTGGTGGAGCTGGGAGCTGATTTTAATGCCAAGGATAGACGGGTATGTATTTAGTTAACTGATTTGTGTGTTTATCGTTGATCACTAACAACAAATAAGTCACCATTTAATGTATGACTGACATTGTTCATGCACCATTATAATCCTCAATTGTAGGTTGTCAAAAGTGGAGGGGTTGACCAACCCTTACCCCCTAGATTATGTACATTTTCTAATTTGTATATTTATACAAGTCTGCACACAAAATTTGCTTTTTTTATTCTTTTTATTAAGATGGTATTTTTAGTGTACAGGTGTATGTCTTTTGTTTCGAGGATACACACAAGGTTCCCCCACCCCTTATAGCATGTTATCATTGTGTTATCCTTGCTGTTACTGTGGGTTAATGCTGTTAGAGGCATTGTCCACACCCCGTGAAAAAAACACAGATGATTAATAATCCTCAAAGAAAAATTATTTAATATTTTGAAAACAATTGGGATCCCCACCCTATAACTCCTTACAATAAGACGAATCATTTGGTACAATGGGAGAGTGAGAGGGGGTCATGCCCCGCCCACTTGAAATTACTTAATTATTCTTCTTTCTTCTTTTTTCCGTTTAATCTTGTTAGCTCACTTTCTCTCAGATCCAGTGTCCACTCAATGCGAAATTTTGGGAGCTTGTTAAGGGTGGCCTGAAGTTTTGCAATACATTTTTGGATTTTTCAAAACAGCTGCCAAATGGCTGTCGTTTCCATGGAAACAGGGGTAATTATATAGGACATTGCATTATCATGGTCACAATTTTTATTTGGGCTTTTCAACATGCTCAAGGTTATAGTGTCAATGGGGGTTCGTTTGAGATGCATCTTGTGTTGGCATCCCAATGCAATTATGAATATTTAATTTTAAATCTGTCCAGATCCCCACTCTATAAGTGTATGTTTTTATAACGTCAAATTTTTGACCGACCATTTTCTCGGAGACGGTAAATTGGATTGATAGGAAACTGTGCCTAAAAATAGGTCATGACTTTAAGTGGTGCACACCTGTTTTAAAACTTTGAAATTCGCGTCCGTCTTGAAATGGCGGCCAATTTGAAAATGAAAAAGCCTTGGGTTTAGGTAGATTACCATGTTGCGATCAGATCTTAGTCATCACAATTTGAATTTGGTCATGGTGGCCATCTTAAAATAGCAGCTATTTTGAAAATGAAAAAAATCTTTAAAAATCCAAGTGTACGGATTTTAATGAAAGTGTGTGTATATGTCGAGTATGTTATACCAAACCGTTTGACACACATGTGAACTTTCAATGGTGGCTATTTTGAATCCACGATGGCCGACAAAATGGAAAAAAATGCTCCGATGTTCAGGAAACTTCGTTTCCTGTTATATACAGTTGCTATGAATGGATGTCTTGTAGAGGGTCCACAAGGGGTTTGGGAACCAGTTATCAGCCGTAAGATCATAATCATGTTTAATTCTTATTATGCTTATACTTATTATGTGATACCCTCCTTATGGATATGAGTGTCCGTATGTCCGTCGGGCAGTCCATCTGTCCGTGCCTCGGTGGTGTCCAGACGATAACTTGAAAACGCATGAACATATTTTATTTTAACTTTGCACAGCTATTAAATACCATAAAATGAAGATCAATTTCGATTTTCAGCACAATATAATTTGTTGTTTTCGACTTAGGTAGGCCCATTCAAGGTGTTTTTGGTTAACAGTTTGTGGTTTCCATATGATGACTTGAAAACGTGTCAACAGATTTTTTTAAACTTTGCACAGCTATTAAATGCTATAAAATGAAGATCAAGTTCAATTCTCAGCACAATCCAAGTTGTTGTTTTAGACTTGGGCCAATTCAAAGGTTATTTTTGTCAACAATTGTCGGTTTCCAGATGATAACTTGAGAACGCATCAACAGATTTTTTTTGTCAATTGTGCACAGCTTTTAAGTACTATAAAATGACGATCAGGTTGAATTTTCAACACAATCCCATACGTAGTTTTTGAGTTGTGTCAATTTGAAGCAATTTGTCAAGATCTAGGATCAAGGTAAAAGTTTTCTTCTGAGATGGACTGTTATCATGCTCAGCTATTCCTGTAACCTGATATGCAATTCAGTAAAATGTGTTCATGAATATTAAAAACTATGCAATGTGGAGGGGTATCATTTAATGTCACATTAAATGGCCTATTTTTATTAATATTTTTTTTCTAAGAAATAACCTTGTCTTCACGATTACGAAAAATGATTTGACCAATCAATTTGAAACTTTGGGAGGTTATGGAGGGTCGCTCAGAGGGGTGTAATCAATTAAAATTTTTTTTAAATGTTCAAGATGGCTGCCATTTTCAAAATGGCCGCCATGTAATCTAAAAGTACATTTCTCAGATCTCGGTAATGGCTTGACAGATTTCAATGAAAATTAGTACACCTACAGTGGACTATTCTGAACATTTAGGGGAAAAAATATGACGTGAACATCGCCATTTTTAATAGAGGCCATTTAACTGCACTTCCACCTACAAAAAGTCAACTCTGTAGAATTCAAGGAAAATTGACTTCTAGGCATATTTTAATATATTTATTTGAATGAAATACTATCCATGTGGATTTTGGGCGACTTTTGTGTTGGCATCCCAACACCAAGATCTTTAATTATTGTTCTTTTTTATTGATCTACTTTGTCCGGAATTTGTCACCAACATAGGTTGGTACGACCAATATGATACTTGGCATAGTAAATGTTTATGATTTCTAGTTATGCATATCGGTTTTGAAATTTTCAATATGGCCAGGCCACCTGCGGAAAACCACCACGTAAACACGGAAAAATTTAAACTTCATCCGATTTCGTTGAAATTTATATAAGTATATTAGGTCCCTGAGTGTGCCACTTCTTATGACATTTTTGTCCGACATCCGCTTTCAAAATTGGGGACATTTTACTGCATAAAATTTCCATCCATGGCGATTATGGGCGACTTCTGTGTTGGCATCCCAACACAAAAAATCTTTAATTATCATTATTATTATTTCGGTTTCCACTTTTTTTAGATTGTGAACTTGTCTCAAAGACGCCCTAATAGTATATAAATATTACATGTCTGACAGGGTGACAGTAAAATTGTCAACTTGAGGAAATACTGTCAACCGATGGGAAAGCCGAGTTTGACAGAACTTTCGAAAGTTGACAATTTTACTGTCACTCTGTCAGACATTTAACATTTATTTTAATATACAGAAAAACTTTTCAAACCATGAACAACTTTATTCAATAATGGTATTTAATTGATGTAATAATGGTAATGAAACATCAATTTAACAATAAAAGTAAACTAGCAGTCACAACACCACATTTAATTCCAGTTTATGGTTGAAAAGCTTTTGTTGCTTGACATTATTGAACATTCCGTACCTATAGTAGCGGGTGACAGTATTTTTCCGACAGTAAATTTTTTTTGACAGTACGTATATGTTACAGTGGCGTATGGTATATTAACATTGTAAATGAAATTGAGGTATAATAATATAAAATGAAGATTGGCACAGTTGTAGATCGACATAATATGGGGTGCAGTCTGTTATCAGAGTTTTGATAATGGCCACACACTCGCCTAAAAGTGGCAAATATTTTCCCGTTATCAGATCTCAACGAAATTTGATATGAAGGTAGATTATAGTATTTCGAGTGAAATACTATCTCTGAACATTTTTTCTGACGTAGCGTTTGAAAATGGCGGCGAAAAACGTGTACAATTTTCAACATCATCCAATCACAATGCAAGTTAACGTGCTCTGATTTCAACACAATTTGGTATGGATTTAGATTTAAGTTTTCTGAGTGGAACTCAACATTATTCTTTTAACCATACATTTCAAAATGGCGGCCAAAAACACATTTAATATTCAACTGTGTCCGATTTTTATGAAATTTGATGTGTCGGTACATTTTAATGTCCTGAGTGGAACGTAATACTATCCGTTTTGGATGACTTCTGTGTTGGTATTCCAAAAATTGATACAGATCCAGCCCTACAAGTTTGTGTTTTAATAATCCCAGTAATTAAACAAGTTTATATCAACCAATTTGTTGGCATGTGTATTGATGATTTAAATCAGTATGTTTAGTACATATAAATAACAACTGGTTAATAAAGTCCGATACATGTTTATATAGACTAAAACAATATAGGTATGTGTTTTATTCTTTAACAGCTCTCCTTTTTACAGGGACAAACGCCATACGATGTAGCTAATAATAATGACATCATAGAATTACTGAAGGTAGATATATTTGTTAGCTGAAATATAAAAATATGATTCCTAGTGTGTTGTCAGTTTGTCTGTTTTATCTGTCCTGCGGGCGGGTGTGCATGTAGGCATTCGGGCGGACATCAAACAGGAGGTTTATGTTTATTAACTTAAGTTTGCATCAACCAATTTTGATGAAACTTTGGATATTGCAAGCTTGCATGAAGACAAAGCTTGGGGTTAGATTTGGGGCCAGTAAGGTTAAAGTCACTGTTACTGAAAATAGAAAAACAGTTTCCGGTCAATACCTTCAGGACGGAGGAACCAATCTTACTAAAACGTTGGATATAGAAAGCTTGCATAAAGACCTAGCTTGGGATTGAATTTAGAGCCAGTCTGATCATTGTCAAGGTCACTGTTACTAAAAATAGAAAAACAATTTTAGGATGATAACTTTACATTGGATAAACCAATATTGCTAAGACTTTTGATATAGCCAGCTTGCATGAAGACCTAGCTTGGGATTGGATTTGGGCCAGTCATATAGAGGTCAAGGTCACTGGTTCTAAAACCAATCTTGCTGAAACATGGGATATACATGAAGCAAGCTTACATGAAATCGGGTAAAGGTCACTGTTACTAAAAAAATAAAAACAGTTTCCGTTTAGTCTACTGCTGAATTTAATTGTAAAATCGTTGAAAACCTGATGTTGTGGCATGACCACGTTTCTTATCTGTTTATACTGTCTGTCTGTCCATCTCTGTTTTTTTTTTGGTCTAGTCGTTCTGTCAATCTGTCTGTGTCTGTTCTTTAGTACTTTTTGTCTCTCCTCGCATGTATGGGAATCTGGCGGCTTCATATCTTTGTAAGCCCAAGCCGTAGGTCCATCAAATTTGGTTCCGTGCCACATGTAGCTTATAATGAGTACTTGCTAGTCAGTCACCTGTCACCTGACCTTGACCTTCACGGTCCAGCGACTACGTTAAAATTTTTAGGGTTACGGCTGTTCCCCTGTAACCACGCATGGTAGGATGACAATATTTGATATATAGGTTACTGATGACTAGTACATGACTGTCTGGTAGGTGTCCCCTGATATTGACCTCAATTTCACAGTTCAGCAACTACGTTTTTGTTTTTGGGTTACAGCAGTTTCCCTGTAACCACGCATGGTAGAATAGCAATATTTAGTATAAAGGTTGCTGATGAATAGTACATGACTGTCCTGCAAGTGTCACCTGGCCTTGTCCTCAATTTCAAGGTCAAGTGACTATGTTAAAATTTTTGGATTAGGGCTCTTCCTCTGTAACCATACATGGTAGGATGACAGTAATTGGTAGATAGATTGCTAAGTACAGTAGTGTCTCGTATATTTTAAATGATAATTTTTTGTCATTACTGATTTGGAATTCAGGCGAGACAGGAGTCCATACTTGTTATGTCTATTTTGTCTGTCTGTTTTATGCTTAGTCTTTCCTGTCTATATTGTCTGTCGGCCATCTTTGTCTGTCTTTCTTTCAGTGATGTATGTATCTCTGTCTGTCCATCTCTGTTTAATGTCTAGTCTTGTCTGTCAATATTGTCTGGCTGCCTTTGTCCCATCTCACTCTCTGCTTTTTGAATTCACCTGACCAAAAGGTTCATGTGAGCTTCTCGAATCACTTGTCGTTGAACTCATTAAGGGCAGTAAACTGTTCACATGTCAATCTCTGTCTCTCTCTGTTTTATGTTTAGTCTTTGTCTTCATTGTCTGTCTACAATGTGGTCAAATGATTGAAATTTTCTAAACATTTTCCCAGCAACTAATTATCACAACCACTTGAAATTTTACCTGACCTTGCCATGTGGTCCTTTATTGCGAGTACCGATTTCAGGTCTGTCACATATCTACTATCAGTTTACCGTCTTCAATGATGTGAATAGTGAGGATATATGGAATGAGCAGTAGCTCACTGGTTCCTAGTTTTATCTGTGCCTACCTACACTACAGATCACATGGATTCTCCACATCCCATAGTCCCACCCTGGACATGAGACCATAAGTGTCCACCGCTATCAAGTGGTGTCATGTCTGTGTTATACATTCAGCTGGGTATGGATTGAGGCATTTACTCTAAAAACATCTTATACTGTTATCCAATAAGACGAGATGTATTGTGCCCACTATTAAGCCCAGGGCATGGAATGGGTACAGGCAAACCGTGGGCATAGAGTGGGCACGTTGGAAGCTGAGAATCCACGCAACCTGTAGTGTACTTCATTAAGGTCTTTCCCACTTCCAGTGGAAAGACCTTATTATTTTTGCTTTGATTATTTTTTTTCCCGCCAACTTTAAAACCAAACAGTTTTAAAACTACGCGACATATCATTTTGGTCTTTCGCGACAAGTTTTGGGCATTATAAGTCTATTCAGAATTTACCACGTGAAATCGAAATATTTTTCTTTACGGAGTTATCTGACGAAACACCAAAAACTTTGCTATCGCGTAATCTCTAGAACTATAACCAATACAAGAAAACTGAATGGTGACAAATGTTAAGGAACTTTTGGGCAACTTTATGACATATTTTGGCTAAAAATTTCCGAGTAGCGAAGGCGAGCGGTATCCCTTGAATGTTTCATGGACTCCGCTTATCACAAAATCTCACAAACCGTGAGTCGAAATCATGAAAGGTCTTCACCATTTGTCGTCTTCTGACGTGTCCTTAAAGAAAATCTCAAGGTCAAAGTACAGAAGTGACCTCGACCTTAGGCCTCCAATTTTGTTATCATTGCAAATCAAAAACTATAACAGATAGAAGAAGACAATAAATAGGAAAAATGCTCCTATCATCAAGGCCTTCATTTGATACATATGGTCCGAAACTGTGCGATGAACCGTTTTCAAGTTCGATCCCTTGACTCATTTCGGTAAATCAGCTTTTTGCATACAACTTGAAAACGGTTAGAGATATCATAGTAAACATACCGGTTTAACATGATCACCAAGTCAAGGCCTTTAATTTGAGCTCAATTTCAAAGGTCACAGGTCAAGGTCATACCATACCAACAAGGTCACCATTACAAAAAGTGCTTAGCTACCATTTATATTTCAAATCAGGATGATGCATCTAATGTCATTTCACAACCAGAAATGGCATTTTGTCCCTATCCCTTGCAATGGACACAGAAGTCATTGACAGCCATGTATTGTTTAACTCAGGATCATATAAATAGTCTTCTTCGCCTAAAAATGGCCAGAACCAATGTAGTCAAGTTTAAAACAACAGATGAAGAAACATAAATTTATTACAGGAATCTGGGAAAAATGTTTCTAATTGTTCTTGAACAATTAGTCCTATCTTTTTCTTTGCTTTTGCTTGTTTCTCTGTCATTCTGTATCATGTGTCTGTATGTCCGCATCAGTCCACGAAATAAGCACTGGACCTCTGGCCTAAAACCGGTAAAAATCTTTCGAACCATTAACTTTTGCGCATCAATTTAACTTAACGTTACAAAAATGACAAAAACATGACTATCGAAAATTTCTGTTCATAATAAAGACTGCATCATGTAAGTCTGTGTCTCTGTTTCTTTGGTCATTATATCCGATTTTTCATCTTTGTGTCTGACCTTAACCTGTTTGTATGTATTTCTACTGTCCTTGCGTCTTTTTCTTATAGTCTGTATGTCTTGTTCTTCTGGTTCTCTTGTCTTGTCTGTCTCTTATGACTTGGTTGGCCTGTTTATGTTGATCAGTCAGGATGAATCTGTCTGTCTTGTCCTGTCGTGTCCTCTCTGTGTGTGAATATGTATGCAGTCTGTTTTGTTGTCTGTCTTGTCCTGTCTGTGGATGTTTGATTTGTCTTGAGTATGGGGTCTTTGTCTTGTTTGATCATCTACCTGTTTTGTCATATCTGTCTCTGCATGCTTCTTGTATATGTTGTTTGAGTCTTTCTTATCTGTATTTCTTTCTGCCATGTCCTGTACGTGTTATGCGTGCTTCATGTATGTGTTGTTTGAGTCTGTCTTTTTAAAAATTTCTTTCTGCAATGTCTTGTATGCGCTTATGCGTGCTTCCTGTGTGTGTTGTTTGAGTCTGTCTTGTCTGTATATCTTTCTGCCATGTCCTGTATGTTCTTATGCATGATTCTTGTATGTATTGTGCTTCTTGTATGTATTGTATGAGTCTGTCTTGTCTGAATTTCTTTAGCCATGTCCTTATGTTCTTCTGCATGTTTCCTGTATGTGTTGTTTGAGTCTGTCTTGTCTGTATTTCTTTCTGCCATGTCCTTTATGTGCTTATGCGTGCTTCATGTATGTGTTTTTGAGTTTGTCTTGTCTGGGTCTGGGTTATTCACATGTTGGTCTTATCTTAATGTCTATGTATGCCTGTCTTGTTTCTGTTCTTTTCCTGTCTAGTATGTCTGTTCTTTTCATGTCTTGTCTGTTTGTTCTTTGCCTGTCTTTTCTGTCTGTCTTCTTTGCTTGTCTTGTCTGTCTGTTCTTTGCCTGTCTTGTCTGTCTGTCTTCTTTGCTTATCTTGTCTGTCTGTTCTTTTCCTGCCTTGTCTGTCTGTTCTTTGCTGTCTTGTCAGCATGTTCTTTGCCTGTCTTGTCTGTCTGTTCTTTGCCTGTCTAGTCTGTCTGTTCTTTGCTTGTCTTGTCTGTCTGTTCTTTGTTTGTCTCGTCTGTCTGTTCTTTGCTTGTCTTGTCTGTCTGTTCTTAGTCTGTCCTTATTGCTGTATCAATAGTTTGTCAGTATCTGTATTGTCCATTTATCTGTCTGACGGTACTGTCCATCTGTCTGTCTCTCTATTTGATAGCTCCTGTATGTCTGCCCACTTTCTTGTCTCTCTTTAAGTGTTTGTACATGAGATGTATGTTTATCTGTATGCTAATAGGTCTTGAGTAGACGAAACTCGAGTCTGGCATGAATAAAATGTACTTTTAGTGTAACCATCTTTTGAAGTCTTTAATGTTGAAACAATTTAAAACTGATATTGCAGCAGTAAATATCAATTTCTAGTATGTTTTTTTTTAAATATCTCCATTTTTTAGTTTTCCTTATGTGATACTTGACATAAAATGATGATTTCATGTTTGATTTGTAAATGTTTTTTATTTGTTATAGAAATGCATACTAGAACAACAACAAAGACAACTAGAACAAGGTAAAACGAATACAGTTTACTATGATACATTGTGTTTCTAAGGACACTCATGACCAAACAATTAGTTGGTTTGACAGAAATATTAGTATTGATGTTACTTTTCTTTTGTTTTAAAATAAACTAAATGTGTATTCCACAAAATATTTAGCCTTTTAAATTTCCTTATTTCGCAGAATATTACATAGCCTACAGGCATATTTAAATCACAAGATGCTTATCATTTTACATTTTAGGAATACACAATCTTTAACGAAATGTATCATAGAGCACATAGAGTTTGTTAATGATCGTGTTTTAAGAGTTATACATAAAAATAGTTTATGTTTCAGAATTGTAACATTTTTTCAGTTCCTACCAGCTTTAATTTGCGAAAGGGGACTATAGGTAAGCACTCTGTCCGTCTGTCAGTCCCTCAGTCCGTCATGCACTGTTCGGTACTTTTTTCTAAACGCCTGAAGATATTGAGCTGATATTTAGTATGCGAGTCAACCATAATGAGTTACAGGTCAAGTTCGATAGATAATCATTTTGGTCCTAAGATTTTTTAAAGAAATTACGGCCCTTGGACTTCAAAATTATTTGACAGTCGGAATTTATTTGGCAGTCGGTGATTTTAACCAAGTAATGGTCTAGTACCTTCCCATACTGAATTATCCACACTTGGTTTAGGAAGATGACTTCACATCACATGAAACGTAGAACAAGGTAACAATATGATGTGATCTCTTTACAATCTCTGAAGGACTTTGCTAAATTTGTTACGCTTGAGTGAACTTAAAAAAGGTGTTTACAATATGCGCCATCGGACACTGATAGTCTTGATAAGTAAACGATACCGATGGAGCCTTGGTTAGCCAACGACACTGATAAAGTCTTGATACGTGAACGACACTGATATTTGTTGATAAGTAAACGACACTGATGTAGCGTTGATTAGTGAAAAACACTGATGGAGTCTTAATAAAATACAACACGATGGAGTCTTGATTAATGAACAACACTGATGGAGTCTTGATTAATGAACAACACTGATAGAGTCTTGATTAGTAAACAACACTGATTGAGTCTTGATAAGTGAACAACACTGATGGAGACTTAATTAGTGAACGACACTGATGGAATCTTGATAAGTGAACAACAGCGATGGCGTCTTGATAATAGAACGACACTGATGGAGTCTTGATTGGTGAACTACAGATGGATTCTTGATAAGGGACGACACTGATTGAGTCTTGATTGGTGAACTACAGATGGAGCCTTGATAAGTAAACAACACTCATGGGGTCTAGACTAATGAGCCATGCTGATGAAGTCTTGATTAGTGAACGACATTGATTGAATGTGGAGTAGTGAACAACAATGATGGAGTCTTGATTGGTGAACGACATTGATGGGGTCTTGATTAGTGAACAACCCTGATGGAGTGTTGATAAGTGAGCGACACTGATGGAGGCTTGATAAGTGAACGACACTGATAGAGCCTTGACTAGTGAACAAAACTGATAGAGGCTTGATAAATGAACTACACTCATGAAGTCTTGATTATTGGAAGACACTCATGACGTCTTGATTAGTGAATGACACTGATGGAGTGTTGATTAGTGTACTACACTGATGGAATCTTGATTTGTAAACGACACTGGTTGAGTTTTGATTAGTGAACGAGACTGGTTAAGTCTTGACTAGTGAATAACATTGATGGAGGCTTGATTAGTGAACTACACTGATGGAGTCTTGATTAATGAACTACACTGATGGAGTCTTGATTAGTGAACGACACTGATGGAGTATTGATTATTGAACGACACTAATGGAGTCTTGATTAGTGAACGACATTGATGGAGTCTTGATTAGTGATGGACACTAATGCAGTCTTGATTAGTGAATGACACTGATGGAGTCTTGATTAGTGAACAACACTGTTTAAGTCTTGATTAGTGTACTACACTGATGGAATCTTGATTTGTGAACGACACTGGTGGAGCTTGATTAGTGAACGAGACTGGTTAAGTCTTGCTTTGTGATGGACTTTGATGGAGTCATGATTAATGAACAACACTGATGGAGTCTTGATTAGTGATGGGCACTGATGGATTCTTGATTAATGAACAACACTGATGGGGTCTTGATTAGTGAACTGCACAGATCGAGTCTAGATTAGGAAACTACACTGATGGAGTCTTGATAAGAGAACAACACTGATGGAGCCTTGACTAGTGAACAACACTATTTGATTGAGGCTTTATTAGTGAAATACAATGATGGAGTGTTGATATGTGAACGACACTGATGGAGCCTTGACTAGTGAACAACACTGATTGAGGCTTTATTAGTGAAATACACTGATGGAGTGTTGATATGTCAGCGACACTGATGGAGCCTTGACTAGTGAACAACACTGATTGAGGCTTGATTAGTGAACTAGACTCATGAAGTATTGATTATTGGAATACACTTATGGCGTATGGATTAGGGAATGAAACTGATGGAGTCTTGATTAGTGAACGACACTGATAGAGTCTTGATTAGTGGCCGACACCGATGGTTTCTTGATTAGTGAACGACACTGATGGAGTCTTGATTAGTGAATGACACTGATGGAATCTTGATTAGTGAACGACACTGGTTAAGTCTTGATTAGTAAATAACACTGATGAAGTCTTGATAAGTGATTGACACTGGTACAGTCTTGATTAGTGAACTACAGATGGAGTCTTGATTAGTGATTGACACTGGTAAAGTCTTGATTAGTGAACTACATATGGAGTTTTGATTAGTGATGGACACTGCTGAAGTCTTGATTAGTTAACTACAGATGGAGTCTTGATTAGTGAACTACAGATGGAGTCTTGATTAGTGATGGACACTGCTTAAGTCTTGATTAGTGAACTACACTGATTGGGTCTTGATTAATTAACAACACTGATGGAGTCTTGATTAGTGAACGACACTGCTGAAGTCTTGATTAGTGAACGACACTGGTAAAGTCTTGATTAATGAACAACACTGATTAAGTCTTGATTAGTGAACGACACTGATTGAGTCTTGATTAGTGATGGACACTGATGGAGTCTTGATTATTGAACGACATTGATGGAGTCTTGATAAGTGATGAACACTGATGGAGTCTTGATTAGTGAAAGACACTGATGGAGTCTTAATTCGTGAACTACAGATGTAGTCTTGATTAGTGATGGACACTGCTGAAGTCTTGATTAGTGAACTACACAAACGGAGTCTTGATTAGTGAAGGCCACTAAAGGAGTCTTGATTAGTGATGAACACTGATGGAGTCATGTTTAGTAATGAACACTGATGGAGTCTTGATTAGTGATGAATACAGATGGAGTCTTGGTTAGTGATGAACTCTGATGGAGTCTTGATTAGTGAACGACACTGATGAAGCCTTGATTAGTGAAGAACACTGATGTAGTCATGATTAGTGAATTACACTGATGGAGCCTTGATTAGTGAAGGACACTGATGGAGTCTTGATTAGTGATGAACACTGATGGAGTCGTAATTATGGATGGACACTGATGGAGTCGTGATAAGTAAACGACACTAATAGAGATTTGATTATACACATCCTCCTAAATCTGGGTTTCTGTGTCCAAATGTGTCCACGAAACCCTGACCAACTTTTGTTTCTTTCAAGCAATGTCATTAGTTGATATTTGTTTAAGGTTTGACTTCATATGAAAATCTTCTAGCCCGGGAATTTCCTGGCTAAGTTTGTCAGGATTTCGTGGACACATGTGGACACAGAAATGCTGACTTGTGAGTCTTGATTAGACACAGCATGTGTCTGTCTTGATAATTTTGTTAACATTAATATATGGTATGACATTTTATTTAAAAAGCTTTTTCTCTAAAACTTGTTAACCAGTTGAAAAAATTATTTTATAGCAGTATTTATTGGATGGTCTTCTATAAAAGGTATTTGTTTTTTAATCTGAACGTCAAAATGGCCACCACAGGACTTAATTTTACATTGGTGTAATGCCATCTTTATCAAATATATAAATCAGCTGAGCGGTACAGTCTCTTCAGATCCATTGATTAAGCAAATAAAATTACAGTTTGATGTTTATGTTACATAAATGTACAAAGTCATTTACCTACTTGTAGCAATGAAAGAGTTAAGAAGTCTTGGGATGGAAACTGTTGAAGAATTCCAGAACATTATAAAGGAAGGATCTTATAAATGCTTTTGGAATAGGATTTACCTGGTTGGTCCATACGCTGTTGGAAAAAGCACACTTGCAAGAATCCTTGTTGGAGAACCAATACCAACAGAACGGGAATCAACTGACGGAATTTGGATTTATATGGGAAGAGCTGGTATGGAAGTAGAGCAACAGAAATGGAAATTTTTCTCTAAAGGTAGTTTGTAGACATATTATAATCGACATAACATATAAGAATATAATGTTGCATTTGATTGGTAGCTACTTCAGTGATGCAACATCTAAGAATGAATTCATGGAAGACAAAATATGTCTTGTGTTAGATTTGTTAACATACATTATATATATAATGTTTTCGGACAGATTTGCTCCACAGGCTTTTGGCATTCCCACGGGAACAAATTGTCCCCAATTATTTGTTGTACTCGCATGAGGTTATTTCACCAGAGGTCTATTTAAGAAACAAAATAAAACCAGTTGGCTCATACTTTTAATTTCACTTTTCACTATATAGAGGATGTCTTGCACTAATTACGTTCAATTTATCGATGCTGTAGTGCTTGAGATAAAGGACATTACCGATTCAAGGCAGCCTCTTATCTAGGTCTTCTCATAATAGACAGCTGGGACCATACTGCAGGATGAGCATTGCTCGAACCACATTGCAGCCCAGCACGTCCCTGGTGGCAGATAGGGGAAACCCTCTCAATGTGGTTGTCAGGTCATAATACGGAAAGCCTTAGCTTAGCCCATAGTGGCCTACGTATTTGGAGACGGCCATGCTCCTTGCACGATAAAGACCCCTTTTATAGCTTTCGAAAAAAAGTAGGCTCATTGTATCTTTGTTACACACGTGTTTTGCACTCCTTTTTCTAAACGGTTGCAGATTTGGTATGAATGTAAACCATTATGATTTACAGATCAAATTGGATTTTCATTCAAGTCCGAATAATTGTGACGAAATTATGACCCTTGAACCTAGAAAATGTCCTTTAAATAAAATTTTTCCTTACATTTTGTCTAAAGGTTTTGATATGGAACTGATATTTGGTGTAGTGTCAACCATAGTGGCAAATTAAGAATAAATTTTGGTTTAATGATTTTTGACGAAATTGTGACCATTGAACTTGCCACTGGGGGATTTAGTTTGGCATATACAGTATTACATTGCACTATCGATAGAAGTTTAACTGTCAATGCATTTGTCGTGCACAATGTTCATGTTTCGAAACAAACAGCTGGAATATTAATTAAGTACTAACTATGTACCCTTATTGTCCTTTTTTACACCATACCACTTGGTTGAAATCTAGCCTCTGTCTCAGTACAGAAAATATCTTTTCAAATTACTGATACCATTTGTTTTGGGGAAACTTGCTGAACATAAACCTTTTAGCTAAATGAGGCATTGTTATGATCACTTTGCTTCCAATGTAAACATATCAATACTGTTTGGATGGTCCTCTTTAAAGTTTATGGTTTTTATACAAATTGGAAAATCAACATTACCCCACCGCCATGGTTTATTTTAACATAGGACTCTACTGAAACAATTGTTAAAAGGCTTTCTTCTCTGAAACCGGTACGAAGTGAAACATAACATATAAGCAATATTTTTGAATTGTCCTCTAAAATTTTGTTTTTTTATGGAAAATGTATTACAGGCATTCCTAGTATAGTCCTCTATAAATTGTATCTATTTTATGCCAATCAGAAATTCAAAATGGCCACCACCGCAGGACTTAGTTTAACATAGGACCATATTGGCAAAATTTGTAAAATGGCTTCCTCTCTTAAACCGGTTAACCAATAGAAATTAGTAGCAATATTGCTTCGGTGGACCTCTATAACATTTTTCTGCAAATCGGAAATTCAAAACGTCAGCCACCACAGACTTAATTTAACCTAGGACTTTAAACATGTTAAAGGAAAAAGGTTTTAAGAGGCTTCTTTGAAACATGTTAACCAATTGAAACAAAATTTATCATCATTCTTTGGATGGTTCTCTATAAGGTTCATGTTTTCTATGACAATTTGAAATTTTAAATGTCCGCCACAACAAAACTTAGTTTAAAACAGAGACCTGTGGGAAATTTTTTTAAAAGGTTACTCTGAAACAAGTTAACCAATAAAACCATCAGTTATTTCAATATTTATGGGATGGTCCTCAATAATTTATGTTTAAGTCAGTAACACAGTAAATATGTTCTCCATAATCATTTTAACTAATTATAACACAGGATTTTTTGAAACCATCTTTCTGAAACTGCAAAACTGATTCAAGCTGTATTGTATGTGAATGTTTACAGGATGGTTTTCTTAAATGTTTATTTTGCTAAAAAGATCTGCACGTGTAGGAATTAGTTTAACATAGAAACCGTCAGGTTAACGTTAAAAAGGTTTCATATCTGAAACTATTGAACCAGTTGAAACCAAACAGCAAGATTCATTGGTCGGTCTCAACAAAGATATTAAAAACAGTAGAAAATTACAGTTAACATAAGGGAAATGCCATCTTCATTGCATATAAAATCAGGGTGCCGTTTCATAAAGTGATCGCTAATTAACGTGCTCGTTATCCCATGCAATCCAGGTGAGCAATTCAGGCCTTTCAGAGCCTTTGGTTGTGTATTCTTATCACAATGAGGTCATTATTTACAATGAAATTCTTCAACTAAATGATATCTGTACCTCTCTTTTCATAAGTAACTACATATTAAACTGAACTATCGGTAAATGTGTGAGTTGTGTTTTTAGGTACTGCTATTAAGGAAATACTTGCAAGCCTTCTCATGTCGGTTACAAATGATAATTCACAAAATTTGACCAGAGACGATGCTATCAACCTGAACAAAGACACTCCCCACTTTGAAATGTCTACAGCTGGCAGAAATCAAACACAGATAGCTCTCCAGTCTGCAATGTCAACAATCGACAGCAGCCAAAAGGAAAAGTTAGAAGACACACCAGTAACGTACCAGTCTGCAGTATCACCAATGGATAGCAGCCAAAAGGAAAGGTTAGTAGACACACCAGTAACGTACCAGTCTGCAATGTCACCAAGAGACAGCCAAATAGATAACACAAAAAATGATCCATTTCTGGACCAGTCTGCAATGTCACCAATTAGAGTGCCTCAAAGTGAACAGTTCATAGAATCCCCCTCTTCAGCTGAGTTTATACCTGTTCTTAGAAATAACAAAACACTAGATAAAAGGAGTGAAATAAGCAAACCGTTTAGTAGTATGTCCAATACTAAAATACATGACTTAGTCATTCAAGCAATACAAGACGGAAAATACAAACAGAAAATTATCCCTATCGACATTTGGGATTTCGGAGGGCAGAAAGATTACTACATGACTCATCAGTTGTTCATCACAAGCCGAGGAATATATGTACTGATGTTTAATGGCAGTGTTGATATACACAAAATCATGAAAGACCTTTCATTCCTACCAGGACATTTTGGCAGACCTACTGTAGCAGGTATAGTAGTGTTTGCTCAATACAAACATATATTCAAAATACAGCAACTACAACAGTCTGTTTACACGGTATTGATAAAAAATAAAAGATACTATATACAAAAAACAACTTGAGAGTTTAATATAGACATCGTGTGTTGACTTAAATTACAGTTTCCATATCGGCAGGAGTATCAGCCTCACGCTCCCATATCAAGCCATAGAATTTTACTCTAGTGCTGATATGAGTCGAAGGCCTATATACATGTACGGGATGATATGTAACAATGTAATGTCACAATTTATTCATCACATATCTTAACCAAACAAATCTTTAACTTATCACTAAAATAGATTGTTTGTAATATTTGATGATTTATTTATGAACAACATTTCAGGACAATTTGCGACTTAATCATGGACGGCAGTCTGATATCAATGAGGTTACTATTGACTGATACAATTGCCGATTCTTGTACCAGACTGTAATCAATGGTAATATAATCGATATCAGCATGCTTTAATATCATGATCAAGGCTTCAACTTCAAGGTTACAACTTCCTTGCGTGGGCACAAATGTCCATTTAAATGCAATATATTTGCAAAAAGGTGTATCGTTAGACTACACCATTCAAAAGGTGTATCATTAGACTACACCACTCAAAAGAAGCATAAATAGAACATAGCAGAGTTTATTAACAAAATTGTTCTGTATTTTGTAGCTTTTAAATAACTGATAGATATACATGATATAGATACTATTTAAAGCCAATCCTAATATATTATGTGCTTATAATACTAAGTTAAGTAATCGAATGGTGATATTCTCATTATGCTATAACACATTTTGTAAGCGATGGTTCTTTCTGATAAAAATAGAAAGTGTAGTCTTTACATTAAAGACCGGATATATAGGCCATATAAGATGCTGTGAGGAAATAACGTTGAAATGTAATTTCAGTCCAGTAAACACAATACATTTAAACACTGTTCTAAAGAACAATTGTAAAAGTTGTTCAAATAAAACTGCTTTTGCCTAGAAGGTCTGATTTTACGCCAAATTCAGACATTAGACTTAATTATTATATTATTGTTTTCAGTTTACCTTCTACACTGGGTAAATTCAATCCTGACATACTGTAAACGGACAGATGATGGATTTCCTAGAATTATATTTGTTGCTACACATAAAGACTTGATACCACAGGTAAAATACAGTACACTTAAAACTACTTTATAAATTTTAATTCTGTTATTGATACCTGCTGAGAAGTAACTACTTTGGGTTAAGTTGGAATGAGAAAGTTTAAGATCAATATGTTATGACTTGTTTACGTCATTTATTTTTATTGACATTCAATGACTAAGGCCATTCGTTGGTCAGTCTTTGTTTAAATTTTTGACAAGAAACAACAAAAAACTTTCTCATTTTAAGTGAGCTTTCTTTTAGACTCTTTATATATATTTATATATATATAAGTCTAGAGAATTATGCAACGATACAAATAAAAAGATGTTTCTACTATAAAATAATTATATTAATAAATATGACAAAATTTTCGACCAACTGACAACCTTCTTCAGTGTCAATATCAATTTATAATAAACGATAAAATTTGGATATTGGTACATCAGCATCCGGTGGTGATGTGATCGGATCTGATTTTATTGATCTTGAACTTTCTTGAATCACATCTATCAGTCATTACTTAAGGGAGTATTGTACAGTTGTATAAACCATCTTATCTTTAAGTTCTTGATATTCATGAATTTATTATTTATATTTTTAATGATATTTATTGTTTTTGTTTATTCCATTTGGGGTGTTCTGTACTCCATCATCAATAAACCTGTACCAAGATAGTGGTTTTTCAATAGACGATTGTAAAAGTTCTTTTTCTAATTTACCCATAAATATGTTGGCAAATGATGGAGCCATTTAGTTCCCATAGCTGTTGCATTTATTTGCAAGAAATGGTCTCTATTAAAGGTGAAGTTGTTCTTTTTTAGTACCAATGTTAGCATTGCGACTAAACATTCAGTCTGAGGATCTCTGACTGAACGACTTTCCCAGACCTCTCTGCATGCTTCTATGCCATCAGCATGAGGGATGTTAGTATAGAGAGAAGTGACATCCATAGTGACCAGAGTGGTACCCGGTGGATGGGGATTTAGGGCTGCCATCTTTTGTAGATAGTCGGTGGTGTCCTTCACAAATGATTGGAGTGATTCAACATGTGGTCGAAGATGGTAATCCACAAATTCAGATATTTTTTCTGTCGGATGGCCGTTAGCTAATACGATAGGTCTATCGGGGTTGTTAGGTTTGTGAATTTAGGGTAGAAGGTAGAATCTGTCGGCTTTTGAATTGTCTGGTGTTAGGTATTTGGGAGTTTTATCATCAATATAGCCTAGAGTGTTCATTTTGGTTAATTCCTTTCTTATTTCATCACTGAATTTCTCTGTGGGGTCCTCTTCTAATTTCATATAAAACCGGTCATCATTCAGTTGACGTTCAGCCTCTCGAATATAGGCAGATTTGTCCATAACAACAACCGCACTACCCTTGTCTGCATGTATGATGACTATTTCTACATTTGATCTTAAGTTTCTTAAGGCAGTTCGTTCGTCAGTAGAGAGATTGTCAAAATTGTTTGTATAAGATTCAACTGAGCTAATTATTTTTGTTTTAATGTTTTCTATAAATGCCTCTAAAGTTGTGTTCTTACTAGGTTTGGGGACCCATTCACTTTTTTGACAAATCTATATTTGGTATCTCCTTCTATGTCACTACTGGAGTTCACCTCATAATCTTCCTCTTCTTTCTTCGAAGCAAAATATTCTTTAATTCTTAAGCTTTTGGCAAAATAATCCAATTCCTGGGATAGTTTAGTGCTGATAATAGGACCAGGAACTGGACAGAAATTTAAACCCTTTGCTAGTAGAGATGTTTCCCTCTCTGTAAGATGGTGACTAGAGAGGTTAACAACAGTGTAGGAAACGTTGTTGGTTGAAAGGGATTTCCGTTTGAAGAGTCTATTGCGTCTCTTTATCTGCGATGGTAAAGTGGTATTCTGTTGGTTAGGAATACCGTCGCGATTAAATTTCCGCCGTTGACGTTTAGAGAGGGTGCAACTTTGGATGGTGGTGATGTCATTCAGACGCTTAAGAATGTTTTCATATTCTCTTATCTGTAATTTTTTCTTACATATTAGCATGAGATTTTCAAGATCAGACGATAGTTAAATTAGATGTTCTACGCAGTGATTTTTCATAAGGGTCAGTAGGCGTTTTGAACAGTGAAACATAGTCTGATCCCATTTTCTATAAAAGTGTTAGAATCACTGCCAGGCGTTTGTGGTAAGAGTTTGATCTGTAAACCCTTAGGTATAACACCTCGTTCTATGTAGATATTGATATTAGATAGGTGATGTTGAGTTTTCACTTGTTTTTGTTTAAGTACTCTCAAATGTTTAAAGTATTCTTCATTTGACATTATACAGATGACGGTAATGTTCTTCATATGACATTATAAAAGATAGAATAATGTAAGTCCACTGGGATCGCGTAAATACACAATACAGGTAGAACAAAATATAATATATAAAGTCTAGAGGAAGCTACCAACCAATACACTTACTAAGTATCTTATCGCCAACATAACGATACAGCATAAACAAAAAAAATAATATATAAGTCTAGAGAATTATTCAACGATACAAATATAAAGATGTTTCTACTATAAAATAATTATATTAATAAATATGACATTTTCGACCAACTGATGGCCTTTTTCGGTGTAAATATCAATCTATAATAAACGATAAAATTTGGATATTGGTACATCAGCATCCGTTGGTGATGTGATCGGATCTGATTTTATTGATCTTGAACTTTCTCGAACCACATCTATCAGTCATTACATAAAGGAGTACTGTACAGTTGTATAAACCATCTTATCTTTCACTTCTTGATATTCATGAATTTATTATTTATATTTTTAATGATATTTATTGTTTTTTGTTTATTCCATTGGGGAGTACAGAGCAGAGCTCTTTCATCCAGAATCTCTCTCGGGCCTCCCGTTCACAGTCTCGCCACTTGCAGTTCTGCTCGATAATTAGGATTTTTATGTGATCAAAATCCTTTGGAGTGTGGTCGGGCAGTCTGAAGTCTTGGCTTACGGGCAGAAACTGTTTCCTAGTTAGGTCACTTCTGTGACCATTCAGTCGTTTGTGGAACCTCATTTTATAGTACTTACATATGTAACATAGTGCATAGTTTAAACAAAATCTGTTGACGCGTTTTTAAGTTATCAGATAGATAGTAGACAAACTATTTTAACCACTCGACCACCGAGGCCCCTTCTAATGTACATATGATATGCAATAAAATGAGGATCAGGTTGAATTTTCAATGAACAATCCCATTTGTAGGTGTGTGCCAATATCAAATAATTTTTATAGGTGCAGGGTCAAAGTAAAAATTGTCTTCTGAGATGGATTGTTATTATGCTCGGCTGTTCCTGTAGGCTTATCTGTAATTCAGTAAAATGTGTTCATGAATATTAAAAGCAATGCAACGTAGCAGGATATCATTTAATGTCCCATATAATGCCCTATGTTTAAACTTATTGTTTGGTTACTTGTTTTCATCTAATGTATTGCTAAATTGTGTTCAATTGACATTTAAAAGAAACTATGCTGATTGTTGCTTATGAACCTACTTTAACGTGAACTTACATGTTAACGTTGATCTTCATCCTGGTACAGATTTGTTTTATTTTGTGGCATTGAATTGTTCTGGTATGTGCAGTGTAAGATCTTCAAAAAATGTATACCAATAAACTTATCTTGGAGGAGGTTTCAAGTTTATAGCTAGAGCATTTTCTAATTTTAGAGTGAAATTGAATTCCAGAGAAAAAAGTTAATGGATTCAATTTATGATTTGTTCAAGTCACATGCTGGATTAAAACATCTTGAATTCAAACCATTGATTTTCATAAATGCTAAGTATAGCATGGACAATGAAATAGATATCCTACAACGACGTCTTATTGAGAGGGCTGTGCAACATCCGAGATGGGGCGAAAAAATGCCAACAGCGTGGGTTCCATTAGAACTACAACTGGCAGAGAAGGTTGAGGAAGGCATTAACATCATTTCAAGGGCAGAACTTGAAATGTTGAATTCTCAGAACACACCAATGGTCCTTAATCAGAAACAGTTTAATACTTTTCTAAAAGTTCAGCATTCCCTTGGAAAATTGTTATATTTTGATTCTGCCAAACTTCGGGATTTTATCCTAATTAATCCATCATATATGGTAGGAGTTCTCCGTTCCATTGTCACAGAGAAACAGTTCTGGCCAAGAGGTGAAGAATATTCCAGTGTTTTGAAACAATTGCAGAGCACTGGAAAGATAAGACGTGATGATATTTACCTTCTTTGGTCACAGGAACATTTCCAACATATACTACAGCACAAAGAACACATGGTGGAAATGTTGACTCATCTTGATATATTAGTGGCACCCAGGACAACCTTTGATGATGTCGTAGATTCAACAACTACACCACCTGATATCGGTAATAGAGATTTTCTGGTTCCGTGTATGATTACCGAACCAAACACTACACATTATATCAAGAAGGCATGTATCCCAACAAAGACTATTATCCTAGCTTATACTTTTATCGAAGAAATCATTCCACCTGCTTTGGCTTATCGTTTTCTCGGATCGTTCATAACAATGTGGGAATTAAAGATCTACAAAGGCAGAAGTATGATGTTTTCTGATCTTGCTGTTGTTGAAATTAATGAAAATCATGATGTTACCGTCCAAGTGAAAGGGAACAGGGTTGTAGTGTCGCTGGTGCATAGTGACAAACGAAAACGTATTGTGCCAACATTAGCATCATCTGTTCAAGAGTGTCTAACTGCTTCTGTCAACAGGATATCAGAATTTTACTCCACATTGTCAGGGGATGGGGAGAAGGCGGCTAATACAACTATGCCATTCAAGATTGAATTTGGTGTATTATGTAACAAAGGATTCTTTGAAAACACGTGGTGTATTTGCTTCTTTTCTCAAAGAGAATTAACTAGGACATTATGGAAATGTCCAGTCCACAATAAAAGACATGATGTTCAGAGTTTGTATCTGTGGTTTTCAGAAAAGGCAAGTCGTTTTTAATTTTTTGTCTGACTTTTACACTGAGGACTAAAAGTAATGTGTGCTTAATTATAGACCATTCACAGATAATTGGATATTTATCAATCAGCCAATCAATTAATCAATCATACAATCAATCAATCAATGTAATGGTACAGCCATCAATATAAAATTGTTTGGGTTGATTTAAAGTTTACTGTTGTATTTAGCAAAATTCCCCTTTGTGACTACTAGTGAAGTCAGATGTGGATTTACAGTAGATTATTATTATTGTAAAAATTGACAGGTTTAAAGGCTTGTTTATATTTATGTTCGGATAATGTTAAGAATTTGTGCTATGGTACCTTAAAACATGTTTAAAATTAAAGTTGTCTTTTAAGCTCACCTGGATGTTAGCTTTTGCCATCACTTGGAGTCTGTCGTTCGCTCTCTGTCGTCCGTCTTAAGCTGTTTCAAAAATCGTCTCCTCTGAAACAACTGGGACAATTTTTTTCAAACTTGGCCACAATCATTCTTAGGGTTTCCAGTTTCAAATTTATACTGAGGGTGTTGATCAACGAACAAAGATGGCAGCTGTTACTAAAAAAGAACGTGTGTCAACACATGTTTTGTATAATCATGATAATTATCTAAAAAAAATTAATAGCTATAGAGCAAACTGTTGCTTCAAATTGATCAGCACATTTTTTTGGTATTTACACTGTACAATATAACTTGAAAACTATAAGAGCAATGGAGAAACTAAAATTGGCAAAAATGATCAGCAATTTAAGTCTTACAATTCACTTAATTTGTCTGAAATTGTCAGATAACTCCTTATATGAGTTATTGTCCTTAAATGACAATTTTTGTCTCGCCTGCGACGAAAGGCGCAGGTTGCGAGACATTTGTATTGGAATCTGGCGGTGGCGTCGTCATAAACATTTGGATATCTTGCTTCATATATTTGTAATCCCTAGCCCTAGGTCCATTAAATTTGGTCCAGAGGTAGCTTATGATGAGTACTTGCTAGTCAGACACCTGTAACCTAACCTTGACCTCAATTTCACGGTCCAGCGACTACGTTAAAGTTTTTGGGTTACGACGGTTCCGCGGTTTCCACGCATGGTAGTATGACAATATTTGGATCATAGGTTGCTGATGACTAGTACATGACTGTCTGGTAGGTGTCACCTGACCTTGACCTCAATTTCATGGTCCAGCGACTACATTAAAGTTTTGGGTTATAACAGTTTCTCTGTAACCATGCATAGCAGGATGACAATATTTAGTACATAGGTTGCTGATGACTAGTACATGACTGTCTGGTAGGTGTCACTTGACCTTGACCTCAATTTCACGGTCCAGCGACTACATTAAAGTTTTGGTTTATAACAGTTTCTCTGTAACCATGCATAGTAGGATGACAATATTTGGTATATAGGTTGCTGATGACCAGTACATGACTGTCTGGTAGGTGTCACCTGACCTTGACATCAGTTTCATGGTCCACCGACTACGTTAAAGTTTTGGGTTATAACAGTTTCTCTGTAACCATGCATAGTAGGATGACAATATTTGGTATATAGGTTGCTGATGACTAGTATATGACTGTCTGGTAAGTGTCACCTGACCTTGAACTCAGTTTCACAATCCAGCGACTACGTTAAAGTTTTTGGGTTACAGCTGTTCCTCTGTAACCATGCATGGTAGGATGACAATATTTAGTATATAGGTTGCTGATGAATAGTACATGACTGTCTGGTAGGTGTCACCTGACCTGACCTCAATTTCACGGTCCAGCGACTACATCAAAGTTTTTGTAGTAGGATAGTCCCTCCTTAACAATGCATGGTATGGCAACAATATTTAGCATACCTACTGATGCTGATAACTTATGTTATTTACGTAGTGTTAATGACGAAATTTATTTTCGTTACTGATGCGGAATGCAGGCAAGACGTTTTTCTGTGTCAAAACTTGTTATAAAATTTTTCATTTATTTTTCATCTAACTTAAAAGCTATAACAGCTAGAGTGAAACTATCAATATCAAAATAGATTAGCAATACAAGCCCTATAATTCACCGTATAAGTCTGCAATTGTCAGATGACTCCTTATAGGAGTTATTGCCCTTAAATGGCAATTTTTATGAAAATTTCCGTTTGTGTCCCGTTACTTAAAAACAATAACAGATAAAGTGAAACAGTATAAACAGCAAAAATGATCAGCAATAATATCCATACAATTCACTCAATTGGTTTGAAAGTATCAAATTACTTTTGATAGGAGTTATTGCCCTTAAACAAATGACCATTTTTTAATGAAATTTTCCATTTTTGTCCTGTAAATTGAAAACTTTAACAGCTAGCGTGAAACTGTAACTTGCACAAACATGACAAATGATCAGCAAAGCAAGACCTACAAATCATTGCTTAGTCCGATATTGCAAGATGACTCTTTATTGCCCTATAATTACAAATTTGGACAAATAATATTTATTTGTATTATAAATTAGTCTATAACACACCTAGAGTAAAACTGTAAATTACTAAATTACCTTAAAAGTCAAGGCCTAAAAATTATTTAATTTTTAGAAATTGATGGCATCTTATGGGAGTTTTGTACTTAACCAAACTTTTTGAAGAAATGTTTAGTTTTTTTTCACAGTAACTTAAAAGCTATAACAACTAGACTGAAACTGTAAATTGCAAAATGTTATAAATATAGTTGAAGTCATTTAAGTTCCAGGTGAGCGATTACAGGCTCCTGGGAGCTTCTAGTTTTATATTTTTCCATGGATTTTCTAACGAGCAATTTGTTTTTCTTTCAGGTTGCATCGGAAAGATGCATAGATTCCTGTAGAGGTAGGTCAATATAATTTACTTTTCTATTGTGTCTGCTGAATTCCATTATGACGTCATTCATTGCTTTTTATCAGCATTTCCTGGATCTTCATTAGATATTACATTGTCACATCTTCCATCTACAAGCCCTTTTTTCGGCAAGATTGTCAACTTTGCTCATTTAAACTAATATACATGACGTTTCTTTTAGAACAGCCTGTAAATTTGAACCATGATTATCAGAAACAAGTCGTTGAACATTAAATAAACAAATATACTGGGTATATTTCATTAAAGTTTCTTTGGATAATATTGTCAATTCTTGTATATTCGTTGTATGCCTATTTTGTAGTTTTTCTGAGTACCTACAAATCTAAGAATTCAACAAATAATATTACTGGGTGTTAAATTAAATTGTAGGGTATTAATGCTGTGCATTGACCAGTTTGTTCTTCGTTCCAAAAATTAACCATTAAATACTGGAAGAACTTTAAATTGATATAAAAGATTTTAAGGTATGATATTTCCATGAACCAAAAGACGAGGGTCTTGGCTGAATCACTTGTGCTGAAACCCAAACAGTGGATGCTGCAGTCCTTTAATCTAATATTAACAATGCTTGAATCTGATATATTTAGGTAATTTATTATAAATCGTTCGTAAACATGTTTGCTCAACATGATCTTTACGTTGATGTTATATAATTTGCATTTATAGTTACTTTTGTAATTGTAGGACTAGGGAGTCTTGAACTTGATCACGAGCCTTCAGATAAACATCTCTGCAGATTCGCAAGCATGTTAAATGTTAATAAGTGTCGCCAAATAGCAGTGCACCTTGGTCTCACCGTAGATGTTTGGGAACAATTAGAATATCAGTTTCAGAACCAAAATCCCGTAAAAATGATGTCTACAGCATTAATAAAATGGAAACAGAGCCAACGCCAGCCTACATTTCGTCTCCTTCAAAAGGCTTTAAATGAATGCGGAGAGGATGTTCATAAACTTTGTCAGGTTAGATTTGTTCAGTAATAAGTTTTACATGCAGCCCATCCAGCCAAATACCATTTAAGCTTGTGACTTCAATTGACCCCTCCGAGTCGTTGCTTGAAAGTACAGTATTCAACTTGCCAATAAATTTATCCTTCTGTCGTGTCATTTATCTAAAATTTGTCTGAAATCGTTTCCGCGCAATAACTCTAGAAAATGCCTGCCAGTGGATAATAAAAAAAACTTGGCATTAATATTTATCACTACTAGAAGGTGTTTCATGTACATTCAAATTTGTCTTAAAAAAATATTTTAACTCATTCAAACCTGTTCATATGAAAAAAGGTGTTTCTACTATGTGTTTGTTAATCCTCAATGAGTTATTGATAAAATGTAAAGAAATTGATTGATTGATTGACTTACAGCTAAAAATTTGCCAGCTATTTTCAGGACGAAAACAAGTTTACAAACAATAAATCAATGGTGAGAGAGATGGACTATGGAATAAGCGTGACATTCTTTAAAAAACACCACCCACTATGGTCGGTAATCTGACAATACCCAGTGAGAGGCCTTATCCGTACACTGGGAACTCTCATAAACTTTTGACTTTCTCTTTGATTGGTTTTTGTATTGATATTTTATGTTTAGTGATATTCATGCAGCAATTCAATATAACATAATGTTTATTGATATTCAGGCAGTTATTCATGACATTATCGTTTCACATTTATACAGTAACTCTTTATCGAACAATGTGTATTTAATACCGTGCAATGTTTCTTTAGTGCTGTGCAATGACAGTTATCATCACTTTTCTTTTCTGTCAATTATTCTAAATGTGGGAATAAAAAATAAACAAGTACAAAGCCAAATGTATGTAAAAAAGGAGTAACAACATTTAATGATTTTGTTTTTTTTATATTTTAGGTGTTTAGAGATATAATACCAGATACATCCGGTAAGATTATTAGGAAGAGCTTTAGCAACATTATAGCAGCACCTGCTTGTAGAGTATATATATCTCAGTTAATACGATATTCTATTGAATGGTCAACACCTATTGACAAGTATTCAATCAATGAATTTAAATCATTCATCACTTCCTCGACTTTTAACTGCTTTAATGGTACCTCCGTCTGAGATTATGAGTCACTGTTACATCTAATAAAATCATTAAAGATACCAAGTTGTAAAAATGAAGAATTAAAATTTAATTAATGCATCGATTTAGCTTGCATCATCAATAAGCCGTCTGATCTCTGCTGTGTTCGTGTAAAAGACACCTTGAATAATTCCCTGTAGAAGCTCCTAGTAGGGGTATTCAGCCTGCGTGATTGTTTTAATTCAGATTTGTACACATGTCTATACTTTATTATATTAAGACTTAAATTGCTTTACAAACCGACTCCTTTTACTTTTCAGGGCTGACCGAAGAAACATTAAGTAAGAAGCCTTCATACAAATCTTTGCAAAGTCTACTAGACCACATAGGAGACAGTGTAATGGAGCTTGGTGTGGAATTAGGTTTGGACTTTTCAGAGATTGAATCTATTCAATATGAATATAAAAATAAACTGAAGGAACAGGCAAGAGCAGTGATGAAGTGTTGGATGGAACAACCCAGAGAAAGACCAACTGTTAGGACTATAGTGAAAGCTCTGCACAGAATAGGAAAAATAAGCTGCATCCAACAAGTTACATTTTAGGTTTACACAAGTCTGGAAGATAGATCGTGTATTGTTTGAATTTTAATTATTCTCTATTCTAAGTGCAATAAACTTGATTAGAGTCGAGGATCGGTAAACCAAAGACACAATTAGACAAACCTGAAAAAGTTATTAGAATTAAACTTATATTATGTGATATTAAAGGGATATTGTCTGATATCGAATAGATGCAAGAATGTGAATAAACATTGTGTGATATTAAATTCCTGCATGGATGTGAAAAAAAAATTGCACTGTATTAAAAAAATTGTTACTGTATTAATGTGAAAAAAAACAATGTATTGAATAACTAACTGAATATCAATAAACATTGTTAATAACTCAATAAATGTAAATAAATATTTAAATACACATTGTGTTATATTGAATTGCTGCATGAATATAAATAATTATTACATTTCGTAATTTTAGTGTCCGTTTAAACAATGTATCTTTCACTAACCCATATTTATGATATTGCACGATTGTGACGTTTTAATTATAAGTGATATTGCACGGCTGGCCATTTTAGTACAAGAATGACATCTAAAAATTGATTAGCCGTGCAATATCACTAGTAATCAAAGATTAGCCGTGCAATATCACTTGTAATCAAAACGTCAGTCGTGCAATATGTTAATGTTTTTAAAATATTCACTTAAAATTGTTTTCTGCAGCAAAATATCGACAAATTTAACACTTAAAATCATATAGTGACCATGATAACAAAATGCATGATTATAAATTCTTGTGTATAAAACAAATTATTAAGGATATTGAAAAATGTACAGTGAAATGAAATAAAACAATTATGGCAGCTCAGTGCATGCGATATCATGTTTTATGGAACACTTAAAAGGAATATCAACCTCGGCCGTTGGCCTCGGTCGATATGTCTTTTAAGTGTTCCATAAAACACTTTATGGTTTTTTATTGATATTTAATGTTATACAATTATGGCAGCTCAGTGCATGCGATATCATGTTTTATGGAACACTTAAAAGGAATATCAACCTCGGCCGTTGGCCTCGGTCGATATGTCTTTTAAGTGTTCCATAAAACATGATATCGCATGCACTGAGCTGCCATAATTGTATAACATTAAATATCAATAAAAAACCAGTTAAAGAGCAAGTCTAAAGTTTCTGACGGTTGCAACTGTATTCCAAAAACATTCTCAATACAAAAAAAACCCCAAAATTATAGGGAAAAGTAAGTGACCTGAACCCAAACAAAAACAAGGCTAACACAATAAGCATACAATATTGAATTGCTACATGTACATAACAAACACTTGATATCGTGGCTCGGAGCAAACACAAACAATTATGTGATGGGTGTTGAATTGTTAAAGTGAACTACCCCATACCCTATTCCCACTGTTACTGACAGAGACTGGCAGAATTGTTGCACAGCAATAAACATTTAAAAATCAAAGCCACAACAAAAGTTGTCATTATGTCCAAAAAACCCACACAACTCATACATACCGGAGACCAACAATCTACTACATGAAATAAAATATTGTCATATAAGATTTATAAACAGAAAATTTTCCGGCACAAATAAGGATATTGAAGGTCGGTGTACTTTTATCACAGCATGTCAATACAGTTAAGGACTGCTTCTGTGATGGTCTTGCCCTAATCCTTTATTGAATTTATCAACATCCGTCCCCTCATAGTCTTGGAACTTCGGCTTTAAATTGAGGAACTGGGTTTTAGTCCGGACTTGTCTCCAAGGATACCAAGGTCTTTTGGAATTCCCACATTTTTTACCATTACCCCTATTCCAAGAGAGTATTTTGTAATGGCTCTACGTTCTCTTCAGGTTCAGCCATGCGCATGAGCTCTCCTCTTCCTGTCTGTAGTTTTGGTGTACCTGGTACATATTTTCCACCGTATCATGTTTTTCCTCATCCTCCTTGGGATTTACGTAGTAAAGCAAAGTGCAGTTAAGTAATTTTGTTATTTAGAGTCGGCACATATATGCATAATCACAAAGAAACATGTGCTTTGGTGAGCTTTTTAACCCAACTATTTAGACAGGGTATGAAACCTTACCCTTATTGGTGTTTGGTGGGTAGGATTTTGTAGAGCCCTAAATTATTAGGTTATTCCTACGAATTTTGAAGTAATTTCCATATTGACTGGTCCATGTCATTAAAGAGTGTACTGAAGAGTCCATGTCATAAATAATATACTGACGGGTATGTCATTGTAGATTGGGCCTGAATGGCGGAGTGGTTAAGGTAGTTATCCTGCTAGTGATCACATGGTCTGTCAACAATGAAGTTGCAGGTACAAGTCTCACTGCGGCAGGGTGTACTTGACTCCAATCTTAATTGACAACGATTGCCGGTTTTCCTACTGCTGATCGGGGGTTTTCTTCGGGTACTCCGGCATCCTCCCCAATAAAATGTGGACGCTATGATATAGCTTAAAAATTGCTGCAAGTAGCATTGAACACCATTCAAAACAAAACATTGTATAGTGTACTTTCGCGTCTAAGTCAATGTAGAGTATTGACAGATCCATGTCATTGCAGGTTGTACTGACAGGACAATGTAACTGTAGAGTATACTGAGGGGTCCATATAATTGATTGTATAGATTGTACTTACGGGTCCGTGTCATTGCAGAGTGTACGGACCGGTCCATGTCATTATAGAGTGTACTGATGATTACGAGTCATTGTATAGTGCTCTGACGGGTGCATGTCATTGTACAGAGTACTCACATTCCAATGTGACTAGTTGGCTGAAGGATGCATGCCATTGTAGAATGTACTGACGGTTCCATGTCATTGTAGAATGTACTGTTTCGTCCATGTCATTATAGAGTACTGATGGGTCCATGTCACTGTAGTGTACTTTCGAGTCCATGTCATAGAGTGTACTGATGGGTCCATGGCATTATATAGTGTACTGATGGGTCCATGTCACTGTAGAGTGTACTTACGAGTCCATTTCATAGAGTATAATGATGGGTTCATGTCACTGTAGAGTGTACTGATGGGTCCATGTCACTGTAGAGTGTACTGATGGGTCCATGTCACTGTAGTGTACTGATGGGTTAATATCATTGCAGAGTGTACTGATGGGTCCATGTCACTGTAGAGTGTACTGATGGGTCCATGTCACTGTAGAGTGTACTGATGGGTCCATGTCACTGTAGAGTGTACTGATGGGTCCATGTCACTAGAGTGTACTGATGGGTCCATGTCACAGTAGAGTGTACTGATGGGTCCATGTCACTAGAGTGTACTCATTGGAATTTCATTTAAGAGAGTACTCATTGCAGGCTGTACTGACAGGCCAAAGTTATTGCAGAGCGTAATGACGAATCTATGTCACTGTAGATTGTACTGACGGTTTCATGTCATTGTAAAGTGTACTGACAGACCAACATTATTGTCAATCGTACTGACGAGTCCACGTCCCTAAACAGTGTACTGACAGGCCAATTTTTTTAAGAACGTACAAAATGTAATTACAATACAATGTGAATGAATGTACTGACGATTCATTTCAGTGTAGGGTGTACTGACAGACCACTATTGTAGAGTGTACAGACGAGTCCATGTCAGTGTAGGGTGTACTGACAGACCACTATTGTAGAGTGTACAGACGAGTCCATGTCATGCCATTGTAGATTGTACCGACAGGCAAAGGTAATTGTAGATTGTACTGTTGGATCAATGTCATTGTAGAGTGTACAGACGAGTCCATGTCATGCCATTGTAGAGTGTACAGACGAGTCCATGTCATGCCATTGTAGATTGTACCGACAGGCAAAGGTAATTGTATATTGTACTGTTGGATCAATGTCATTGTAGAGTGGACTGACGGGTCCATGTCATTAGTGTACTAATGGATGCGTGTCATTGTTAGGTGTATTAACGGGTCCATGAAACTGTACTCTAGTATCCATGTAATTTTGAATCGTATTGATGGGTCCGTGTCACTGTGGAGTGTACTGACGGGTGCATGTCACTATAGAGCGTCCTAAAGGGTCCAGGTAACTGTAAAGTGTACACACTGGTACATGCCATACAAGCGTTTAAAAGGTCCATGTCATTATAGAGCGTACTGAAGGGTCCATATTATTGTAGAGTGTACTGACAGACCAATGTAACTGTAAAGTGTACTGACGGGTTTATGTCTTGTAGAGTGTACTGATGTGTCCGTGTCATTGCAGTGACCTGACGGGTCCATGTGGTAGGAAAACTGGCAATCCTTTTCAATTAAGATTGGAGTCGAGTACACCCTGCCTGCAGTGAGAATCGAACCCTTAATCAAAGTGTTGACAGACCACGTGATCAATAGCAGACGAACTACCTTAACCACTCGGCCACGGAGGCCCCTACAATACTAGGTGTAAAAACCAGAACTTTCGAAACTGGCAAGATTTGAGTCGAGCACATCCTGCCTACATGCACTTGATCAATAGTAGATGCCTCGTCCACCATGGGCGTAGCTACCCTAAAATTACAATCGACATAAAATGGTCGATTCTTCTCACATCACAAGGGATGATTTTACTCAGTGATTTTTAGGTCGTTCAATTCCTCAAGATCTTACATGACGCTAAATCACGCATTATCTCCGTTTCCTGGCGCTTAAAACGTGGTTTCCAGGGGAACAGCTTGATGCGACCATGATGTGTACGCAACTTTTTGTGCGTATGGGTTGTTACGCCCCTGGACATGGTTAGTGGATGGTTGTTGTGTAGTTAAATATAATTTTGTCAAGCGAGCTTCTGAGGCTCATCCATACCAACATTAATAACAGTTGTTTGGTTCATTATGACCTTATGTGCCTTTCCTGAATACAGCTATTGTTGGTGTCTGTAACAAAATCGGACTCACCCCCCCCCCCCCAAAAAAAAAACCCTTTAACTGGGTTAACTACTATCAGAGTAGAGACTCGAGACCAATATATTTAGGTCATACACACTATTACTATCACGAACTAGGCTGGCGAAACGTATATAATGGCGTCACGCTTTTATTGGGTGGGGAGTACTATTTATGAACCCTCGTCCTTCAGCAAAAATACTGACAAGCAGTGTTAAATACAGGTTTTTTACTAGAAGTCTGACGTAACTCGTTGTTCTAATGTTGATACCAAGTTTTCGGTAGTAGATGACTAACTACCGTAACATATAGAGCCAGCAAGGCCCAATAAATGTAATTAAGTACGAATTTGAAAAAATACGTTTCATTAAAAAATATATATTAAACAAACATACAAAACAAATGAGAGAAACAGGCTTTTAATTAAGTTACATCATAACAGTTTATACAAAACGTTCACTATTAGGTAACTAAATTTATGTTTGAAATTGAATCAGTGCAAGGAACACGTTTTAAATGGTGTATTATCATAGCTCTTAGTATATTTCTTAGTTAATGTCCAACAAATCTCATTCATCCCTATCATTATATCACGGAAGCCATTTTACTTTTCTGACAATTAATTTCCATGCTGTCTTATACAAATTGTCTTTTCTTCAATCAAAGACCGGTCCCAGATGCCTGTACGCCAAATTGTATAATAATAAATAAATATCATAGAGGTGATAACTGTATCCATTTATTAGTAGTATTGATGACAATATAATAGATTAAGTACAGGAACTAAAACGTACACCAAAAACTTACTCATATACAACAACTTAGGACTAAAAAAAGGATTGCATATTTTCTATATAATTATCTTACCTGCATTATGATGAGAAAAATTGAATATTGTGTATGTATTTTAGTACATGGCATTGACGATACATTTATCAAATGATCCTTCAAGTTTTTTCCTATAACTAGATACCAGTGAGATGGCACCCATTTGTTGGCCTTACTGGTCTTGAGGTCAAGGACAAAGGTCATCAACCATGGAAGACGACTTGATATTATCTACCCAAATATTAAAAGCCTACCTCAAAAGATAAAAAAAGTTATAGCTCTGACACGATTAGCTTAGGACATACGGACGGAAGGACGGACAGACTGATCTCTATAGAGCAGCCACATAATGGAGCCGACTTAATAAATAGCAAACAAATTGCAGATCTCCCCAAATAACGAGTAACCTAGTATTCTCAATTTTGCTGACATTTTTTTTTAAATACAGACATTTATAGTTTTTTACATTTTTTTAACATAAAATATGCAGACCATGTATTTAAGAATATTTAAGAGACCAAATGTTCCTGGTGATTGGTTGTCCTGGTATTGTATTCAAACTGTACAGTTCAACAATATAAAAGTGCAAAATATTAAATATTTGTCAATGTATTCAAATAATTTTAATGTCATGTAGAAGAATAATAAATATTTCATAAACCAAGTCAAATGTCAATAGAAAAGACTAAGGTATAAACAACGTTGTAAAATAATTTTAAATAATTTAATTTTGGAAGTGTGAGTGTCATGATCGGTTGAAAAAAAAATTGTGTGTATAGTCCAACGAACACAATTTGAGTTGACATGTTGTTATGACCAAGTGTGAGTGGCCGCAGGGAACAAATATCTATTTTAAAATAGTGTTTTCAACAGAGAAGAAGTATAATAATAAATGAATAAGAACTGACTGTAGTTATTATGTGGATTTACTTAAAATAAACTCCATAATGTTGTACACAATTATCATGATTATGTGTAACAAGCTCACTGTTTCAGTTAAGAAAAGTAAAATAATTTATACAAAACATACACATTTCTATAAATAACAGAACATTTGTTTTGCAATACATATGAAACAAACAGCACCATATGAAAATATATGAGCCTAATATAATCAGGTTTGAACCCATGTTCACCTGTCTGGACCAATACACATAACCTTAGGGATACATAGTGTATTCACTTACACGACTACAGTCCTATTAATGGTAACCCATGTTCACCTGTCTGGACCAATACACATAACCTTAGGGATACATAGTGTATTCAATTACAGGACTACAGTCCTATTAATGGTAACCCATGTTCACCTGTCTCGACCAATACACATAACCTTAGGGATACATAGTGTATTTGTATTCACTTACACGACTACAGTCCTATTAATGGTGACCCATGTTCACCTGTCTCGACCAATACACATAACCTTAGGGATACATAGTGTATTCTCTTACATGACTACAATCCTATTAATGGTAACCCATGTTCACCTGTCTCTACCAATACACATAACCTTAGGGATACATAGTGTATTTGTATTCACACATAACCTTAGGGATACATAGTGTATTTGTCTTATAACCTTAGGGATACATAGTGTATTTGTATTCACTTACACGACTACAAGCCTATTAATTGTGACCCGCCGGTACCATTGACGATTTCACAACATAAATGAGCCTAACATAATCAGGTTTGAACCCATGTTCACCTGTCTGGACCAATAAACATAACCTTAGGGATACATAGTGTATTTGTATTCACTTACACGACTACAAGCCTATTAATTGTGACCCGCCGGTACCATTGACGATTTCACAACATAAATGAGCCTAACATAATCAGGTTTGAACCCATGTTCACCTGTCTGGACCAATACACATAACCTTAGGGATACATAGTGTATTTGTATTCACACATAACCTTAGGGATACATAGTGTATTTGTATTCACTTATAACCTTAGGGATACATAGTGTATTTGTATTCACTTATAACCTATGGGATACATAATGTATTTGTATTCACACATAACCTTAGGGATACATAGTGTATTTGTATTCACACATAACCTTAGGGATACATAGTGTATTTGTATTCACTTATAACCTTAGGGATACATAGTGTATTTGTATTCACTTATAACCTATGGGATACACAGTGTATTTGTATTCACACATAACCTTAGGGATACATAGTGTATTTGTATTCACACATAACCTTAGGGATACATAGTGTATTTGTATTCACACATAACCTTAGGGATACATAGTGTATTTGTATTCATACATAACCTTAGGGATACATAGTGTATTTGTATTCACTTATAACCTTTGGGATACATAGTGTATTTGTATTCACTTATAACCTTAGGGATACATAGTGTATTTGTATTCACACATAACCTTAGGGATACATAGTTATTTGTATTCATACATAACCTTAGCGATACATAGTGTATTTGTATTCACTTATAACCTTAGGGATACATAGTGTATTTGTATTCACTCATAACCTATGGGATACACAGTGTATTTGTATTCACACATAACCTTAGGGATACATAGTGTATTTGTATTCACACATAACCTTAAGGATACATAGTGTATTTGTATTCACTCATAACCTTAGGGATACATAGTGTATTTGTATTCACACATAACCTTAGGGATACATAGTGTATTTGTATTCACACATAACCTTAGGGATACATAGTGTATTTGTATTCACGTATAACCTTAGGGATACATAGTGTATTTGTATTCACTTATAACCTTAGGGATACATAGTGTATTTGTATTCACTTATAACCTTAGGGATACATAGTGTATTTGTATTCACTCATAACCTTAGGGATACATAGTGTATTTGTATTGACACATAACCTTAGGGATACATAGTGTATTTGAATTCATTTATAACCTTAGGGATACATAGTGTATTTGTATTCACTAATAACCTTAGGGATACATAGTGTATTTGTATTGACACATAACCTTAGGGATACATAGTGTATTTGCATTCACTTATAACCTTAGGGATACATAGTGTATTTGTATTCACTTATAACCTTAGGGATACATAGTGTATTTGTATTTACACATAACCTTAGGGATACATAGTGTATTTGTATTCACTTATAACCTTAGGGATACATAGTGTATTTGTATTCACTCATAACCTTAGGGATACATAGTGTATTTGTATTCATACATAACCTTACGGATACATAGTGTATTTGTATTGACACATAACCTTAGGGATACATAGTGTATTTGTATTCACTTATAACCTTAGGGATACATAGTGTATTTGTATTCACTCATAACCTTAGGGATACATAGTGTATTTGTATTGACACATAATCTTAGGGATACATAGTGTATTTGTATTCACTTATAACCTTAGGGATACATAGTGTATTTGTCTTATAACCCTAGGGATACATAGTGTATTTGTATTCACACATAACCTTAGGGATACATACTGTATTTGTATTCACTCATAACCTTAGGGATACATAGTGTATTTGTATTCACACATAACCTTAGGGATACATAGTGTATTTGTATTCACACATAACCTTAGCGATACATAGTGTATTTGTATTCACACATAACCTTAGGGATACATAGTGTATTTGTATTCACACATAACCTTAGGGATACATAGTGTATTTGTATTCACTTATAACCTTAGGGATACATAGTGTATTTTGTATTCACTTATAACCTTATGGATACATAGTGTATTTGTATTCACTTATAACCTTAGGGATACATAGTGTATTTGTATTCACTCATAACCTTAGGTATACATAGTGCATTTGTATTGACACATAACCTTAGGGATACATAGTGTATTTGTATTCACACATAACTTTAGGGATACATAGTGTATTTGTATTCACACATAACCTTAGGGATACATAGTGTATTTGTATTCACTTATAACCTTAGGGATACATAGTGTATTTGTATTCACACATAACCTTAGGGATACATAGTGTATTTGTATTCACTTATAACCATAGGGATACATAGTGTATTTGTATTGACACATAACCTTAGGGATACATAGTGTATTTGTATTCACTTATAACCTTAGGGATACATAGTGTATTTGTATTCACTTATAACCTTAGGGATACATAGTGTATTTGTATTCACTCATAACCTTAGGGATACATAGTGTATTTGTATTCATACATAACCTTACGGATACATAGTGTATTTGTATTGACACATAACCTTAGGGATACATAGTGTATTTGTATTCACTTATAACCTTAGGGATACATAGTGTATTTGTATTCACTCATAACCTTAGGGATACATAGTGTATTTGTATTGACACATAATCTTAGGGATACATAGTGTATTTGTATTCACTTATAACCTTAGGGATACATAGTGTATTTGTCTTATAACCCTAGGGATACATAGTGTATTTGTATTCACACATAACCTTAGGGATACATACTGTATTTGTATTCACTCATAACCTTAGGGATACATAGTGTATTTGTATTCACACATAACCTTAGGGATACATAGTGTATTTGTATTCACACATAACCTTAGGGATACATAGTGTATTTGTATTGACACATAACCTTAGCGATACATAGTGTATTTGTATTCACACATAACCTTAGGGATACATAGTGTATTTGTATTCACACATAACCTTAGGGATACATAGTGTATTTGTATTCACTTATAACCTTAGGGATACATAGTGTATTTGTATTCACTTATAACCTTATGGATACATAGTGTATTTGTATTCACTTATAACCTTAGGGATACATAGTGTATTTGTATTCACTCATAACCTTAGGTATACATAGTGTATTTGTATTGACACATAACCTTAGGGATACATAGTGTATTTGTATTCACACATAACTTTAGGGATACATAGTGTATTTGTATTCACACATAACCTTAGGGATACATAGTGTATTTGTATTCACTTATAACCTTAGGGATACATAGTGTATTTGTATTCACACATAACCTTAGGGATACATAGTGTATTTGTATTCACTTATAAACTTAGGGATACATAGTGTATTTGTATTGACACATAACCTTAGGGATACATAGTGTATTTGTATTCACTTATAACCTTAGGGATACATAGTGTATTTGTATTCACTTATAACCTTAGGGATACATAGTGCATTTGTATTCACTTATAACCTTAGGAATACATAGTGTATTTGTCTTATAACCCTAGGGATACATAGTGTATTTGTATTCACACATAACCTTAGGGATACATACTGTATTTGTATTCACTCATAACCTTAGGGATACATAGTGTATTTGTATTCACACATAACCTTAGGGATACATAGTGTATTTGTATTCACACATAACCTTAGGGATACATAGTGTATTTGTATTGACACATAACCTTAGCGATACATAGTGTATTTGTATTCACACATAACCTTAGGGATACATAGTGTATTTGTATTCACACATAACCTTAGGGATACATAGTGTATTTGTATTCACACATAACCTTAGGGATACATAGTGTATTTGTATTCACTTATAACCTTATGGATACATAGTGTATTTGTATTCACTTATAACCTTAGGGATACATAGTGTATTTGTATTCACTCATAACCTTAGGTATACATAGTGTATTTGTATTGACACATAACCTTAGGGATACATAGTGTATTTGTATTCACACATAACTTTAGGGATACATAGTGTATTTGTATTCACACATAACCTTAGGGATACATAGTGTATTTGTATTCACTTATAACCTTAGGGATACATAGTGTATTTGTATTCACACATAACCTTAGGGATACATAGTGTATTTGTATTCACTTATAACCTTAGGGATACATAGTGTATTTGTATTGACACATAACCTTAGGGATACATAGTGTATTTGTATTCACTTATAACCTTAGGGATACATAGTGTATTTCTATTGACACATAATCTTAGGGATACATAGTGTATTTGTATTCACTTATAACCTTAGGGATACATAGTGTATTTGTCTTATAACCTTAGGGATACATAGTGTATTTGTATTCACACATAACCTTAGGGATACATACTGTATTTGTATTCACTCATAACCTTAGGGATACATAGTGTATTTGTATTCACACATAACCTTAGGGATACATAGTGTATTTGTATTCACACATAACCTTAGGGATACATAGTGTATTTGTATTGACACATAACCTTAGCGATACATAGTGTATTTGTATTCACACATAACCTTAGGGATACATAGTGTATTTGTATTCACACATAACCTTAGGGATACATAGTGTATTTGTATTCACTTATAACCTTAGGGATACATAGTGTATTTGTATTCACTTATAACCTTATGGATACATAGTGTATTTGTATTCACTTATAACCTTAGGGATACATACTGTATTTGTATTCACTCATAACCTTAGGTATACATAGTGTATTTGTATTGACACATAACCTTAGGGATACATAGTGTATTTGTATTCACACATAACTTTAGGGATACATAGTGTATTTGTATTCACACATAACCTTAGGGATACATAGTGTATTTGTATTCACTTATAACCTTAGGGATACATAGTGTATTTGTATTGACACATAACCTTAGGGATACATAGTGTATTTGTATTCATTTATAACCTTAGGGATACATAGTGTATTTGTATTCACTTATAACCTTAGGGATACATAGTGCATTTGTATTCACTTATAACCTTAGGAATACATAGTGTATTTGTATTGACACATAACCTTAGGGATACATAGTGTATTTGTATTCACTTATAACCTTAGGGATACATAGTGTATTTGTATTCACTTATAACCTTAGGGATACATAGTGTATTTGTATTCACACTTAACCTTAGGGATACATACTGTATTTGTATTCACACATAACCTTAGGGATACATAGTGTATTTTTATTCACTCATAACCTTAGGGATACATAGTGTATTTGTATTGACACATAAACTTAGGGATACATAGTGTATTTGTATTCACTTAAAACCTTAGGGATACATAGTGTATTTGTATTCATACATAACCTTAGGGATACATAGTGTATTTGTATTCACACATAACCTTAGGGATACATAGTGTATTTGTATTCACTTATAACCTTAGGGATACATAGTGTATTTGTATTCACTCATAACCTTAGGGATACATAGTGTATTTGTATTGACACATAACCTTAGGGATACATAGTGTATTTGTATTCACTTAAAACCTTAGGGATACATAGTGTATTTGTATTCACTCATAACCTTAGGGATACATAGTGTATTTGTATTGACACATAACCTTAGGGATACATAGTGTATTTGTATTCACTTAAAACCTTAGGGATACATAGTGTATTTGTATTCATACATAACCTTAGGGATACATAGTGTATTTGTATTCACTTATAACCTTAGGGATACATAGTGTATTTGTATCGACATATAACCTTAGGGATACATAGTGTATTTGTATTGACACATAACCTGAGGGATACATAGTGTATTTGTATTCACTTATAACCTTAGGGATACATAGTGTATTTGTATTCACTCATAACCTTAGGGATACATAGTGTATTTGTATTCACTCATAACCTTAGGGATACATAGTGTATTTGTATTGACACATAATCTTAGGGATACATAGTGTATTTGTATTCACTTATAACCTTAGGGATACATAGTGTATTTGTCTTATAACCTTAGGGATACATAGTGTATTTGTATTCACACATAACCTTAGGGATACATACTGTATTTGTATTCACTCATAACCTTAGGGATACATAGTGTATTTGTATTCACACATAACCTTAGGGATACATAGTGTATTTGTATTCACACATAACCTTAGGGATACATAGTGTATTTGTATTGACACATAACCTTAGCGATACATAGTGTATTTGTATTCACACATAACCTTAGGGATACATAGTGTATTTGTATTCACACATAACCTTAGGGATACATAGTGTATTTGTATTCACTTATAACCTTAGGGATACATAGTGTATTTGTATTCACTTATAACCTTATGGATACATAGTGTATTTGTATTCACACATAACCTTAGGGATACATAGTGTATTTGTATTCACTCATAACCTTAGGTATACATAGTGTATTTGTATTGACACATAACCTTAGGGATACATAGTGTATTTGTATTCACACATAACTTTAGGGATACATAGTGTATTTGTATTCACACATAACCTTAGGGATACATAGTGTATTTGTATTCACTTATAACCTTAGGGATACATAGTGTATTTGTATTCACACATAACCTTAGGGATACATAGTGTATTTGTATTCACTTATAACCTTAGGGATACATAGTGTATTTGTATTCACTCATAACCTTAGGGATACATAGTGTATTTGTATTGACCCATAACCTTAGGGATACATAGTGTATTTGTATTCACTTAAAACCTTAGGGATACATAGTGTATTTGTATTCATACATAACCTTAGGGATACATAGTGTATTTGTATTCACTTATAACCTTAGGGATACATAGTGTATTTGTATCGACATATAACCTTAGGGATACATAGTGTATTTGTATTGACACATAACCTGAGGGATACATAGTGTATTTGTATTCACTTATAACCTTAGGGATACATAGTGCATTTGTATTCACTTATAACCTTAGGAATACATAGTGTATTTGTATTCACTCATAACCTTAGGGATACATAGTGTATTTGTATTGACACATAATCTTAGGGATACATAGTGCATTTGTATTCACTTATAACCTTAGGGATACATAGTGTATTTGTCTTATAACCTTAGGGATACATAGTGTATTTGTATTCACACATAACCTTAGGGATACATACTGTATTTGTATTCACTCATAACCTTAGGGATACATAGTGTATTTGTATTCACACATAACCTTAGGGATACATAGTGTATTTGTATTCACACATAACCTTAGGGATACATAGTGTATTTGTATTGACACATAACCTTAGCGATACATAGTGTATTTGTATTCACACATAACCTTAGGGATACATAGTGTATTTGTATTCACACATAACCTTAGGGATACATAGTGTATTTGTATTCACTTATAACCTTAGGGATACATAGTGTATTTGTATTCACTCATAACCTTAGGTATACATAGTGTATTTGTATTGACACATAACCTTAGGGATACATAGTGTATTTGTATTCACACATAACTTTAGGGATACATAGTGTATTTGTATTGACACATAACCTTAGGGATACATAGTGTATTTGTATTCACACATAACTTTAGGGATACATAGTGTATTTGTATTCACACATAACCTTAGGGATACATAGTGTATTTGTATTCACTTATAACCTTAGGGATACATAGTGTATTTGTATTCACTCATAACCTTAGGGATACATAGTGTATTTGTATTGACACATAACCTTAGGGATACATAGTGTATTTGTATTCACTTAAAACCTTAGGGATACATAGTGTATTTGTATTCATACATAACCTTAGGGATACATAGTGTATTTGTATTCACTTATAACCTTAGGGATACATAGTGTATTTGTATCGACATATAACCTTAGGGATACATAGTGTATTTGTATTGACACATAACCTGAGGGATACATAGTGTATTTGTATTCACTTATAACCTTAGGGATACATAGTGTATTTGTATTCACTTATAACCTTAGGGATACATAGTGTATTTGTATTCACTCATAACCTTAGGGATACATAGTGTATTTGTATTGACACATAATCTTAGGGATACATAGTGCATTTGTATTCACTTATAACCTTAGGGATACATAGTGTATTTGTCTTATAACCTTAGGGATACATAGTGTATTTGTATTCACACATAACCTTAGGGATACATACTGTATTTGTATTCACTCATAACCTTAGGGATACATAGTGTATTTGTATTCACACATAACCTTAGGGATACATAGTGTATTTGTATTCACACATAACCTTAAGGATACATAGTGTATTTGTATTGACACATAACCTTAGCGATACATAGTGTATTTGTATTCACACATAACCTTAGGGATACATAGTGTATTTGTATTCACACATAACCTTAGGGATACATAGTGTATTTGTATTCACTTATAACCTTAGGGATACATAGTGTATTTGTATTCACTTATAACCTTATGGATACATAGTGTATTTGTATTCACTTATAACCTTAGGGATACATAGTGTATTTGTATTCACTCATAACCTTAGGTATACATAGTGTATTTGTATTGACACATAACCTTAGGGATACATAGTGTATTTGTAGTCACACATAACTTTAGGGATACATAGTGTATTTGTATTCACACATAACCTTAGGGATACATAGTGTATTTGTATTCACTTATAACCTTAGGGATACATAGTGTATTTGTATTCACACATAACCTTAGGGATACATAGTGTATTTGTATTCACTTATAACCTTAGGGATACATAGTGTATTTGTATTGACACATAACCTTAGGGATACATAGTGTATTTGTATTCACACATAACCTTAGGGATACATAGTGTATTTGTATTCACTTATAACCTTAGGGATACATAGTGTATTTGTATTCACTTATAACCTTATGGATACATAGTGTATTTGTATTCACTTATAACCTTAGGGATACATAGTGTATTTGTATTCACTCATAACCTTAGGTATACATAGTGTATTTGTATTGACACATAACCTTAGGGATACATAGTGTATTTGTATTCACACATAACCTTAGGGATACATAGTGTATTTGTATTCACACATAACCTTAGGGATACATAGTGTATTTGTATTCACTTATAACCTTAGGGATACATAGTGTATTTGTATTCACACATAACCTTAGGGATACATAGTGTATTTGTATTCACTTATAACCATAGGGATACATAGTGTATTTGTATTGACACATAACCTTAGGGATACATAGTGTATTTGTATTCACTTATAACCTTAGGGATACATAGTGTATTTGTATTCACTTATAACCTTAGGGATACATAGTGTATTTGTATTCACTCATAACCTTAGGGATACATAGTGTATTTGTATTCATACATAACCTTACGGATACATAGTGTATTTGTATTGACACATAACCTTAGGGATACATAGTGTATTTGTATTCACTTATAACCTTAGGGATACATAGTGTATTTGTATTCACTCATAACCTTAGGGATACATAGTGTATTTGTATTGACACATAATCTTAGGGATACATAGTGTATTTGTATTCACTTATAACCTTAGGGATACATAGTGTATTTGTCTTATAACCCTAGGGATACATAGTGTATTTGTATTCACACATAACCTTAGGGATACATACTGTATTTGTATTCACTCATAACCTTAGGGATACATAGTGTATTTGTATTCACACATAACCTTAGGGATACATAGTGTATTTGTATTGACACATAACCTTAGGGATACATAGTGTATTTGTATTCACACATAACCTTAGGGATACATAGTGTATTTGTATTCACACATAACCTTAGGGATACATAGTGTATTTGTATTCACTTATAACCTTATGGATACATAGTGTATTTGTATTCACTTATAACCTTAGGGATACATAGTGTATTTGTATTCACTCATAACCTTAGGTATACATAGTGTATTTGTATTGACACATAACCTTAGGGATACATAGTGTATTTGTATTCACACATAACTTTAGGGATACATAGTGTATTTGTATTCACACATAACCTTAGGGATACATAGTGTATTTGTATTCACTTATAACCTTAGGGATACATAGTGTATTTGTATTCACACATAACCTTAGGGATACATAGTGTATTTGTATTCACTTATAACCATAGGGATACATAGTGTATTTGTATTGACACATAACCTTAGGGATACATAGTGTATTTGTATTCACTTATAACCTTAGGGATACATAGTGTATTTGTATTCACTTATAACCTTAGGGATACATAGTGTATTTGTATTCACTCATAACCTTAGGGATACATAGTGTATTTGTATTCATACATAACCTTACGGATACATAGTGTATTTGTATTGACACATAACCTTAGGGATACATAGTGTATTTGTATTCACTTATAACCTTAGGGATACATAGTGTATTTGTATTCACTCATAACCTTAGGGATACATAGTGTATTTGTATTGACACATAATCTTAGGGATACATAGTGTATTTGTATTCACTTATAACCTTAGGGATACATAGTGTATTTGTCTTATAACCCTAGGGATTCATAGTGTATTTGTATTCACACATAACCTTAGGGATACATACTGTATTTGTATTCACTCATAACCTTAGGGATACATAGTGTATTTGTATTCACACATAACCTTAGGGATACATAGTGTATTTGTATTCACACATAACCTTAGGGATACATAGTGTATTTGTATTGACACATAACCTTAGCGATACATAGTGTATTTGTATTCACACATAACCTTAGGGATACATAGTGTATTTGTATTGACACATAACCTTAGGGATACATAGTGTATTTGTATTCACTTATAACCTTAGGGATACATAGTGTATTTGTATTCACTTATAACCTTATGGATACATAGTGTATTTGTATTCACTTATAACCTTAGGGATACATAGTGTATTTGTATTCACTCATAACCTTAGGTATACATAGTGTATTTGTATTGACACATAACCTTAGGGATACATAGTGTATTTGTATTCACACATAACTTTAGGGATACATAGTGTATTTGTATTCACACATAACCTTAGGGATACATAGTGTATTTGTATTCACACATAACCTTAGGGATACATAGTGTATTTGTATTGACACATAACCTTAGCGATACATAGTGTATTTGTATTCACACATAACCTTAGGGATACATAGTGTATTTGTATTGACACATAACCTTAGGGATACATAGTGTATTTGTATTCACTTATAACCTTAGGGATACATAGTGTATTTGTATTCACTTATAACCTTATGGATACATAGTGTATTTGTATTCACTTATAACCTTAGGGATACATAGTGTATTTGTATTCACTCATAACCTTAGGTATACATAGTGTATTTGTATTCACACATAACCTTAGGGATACATAGTGTATTTGTATTCACTTATAACCTTAGGGATACATAGTGTATTTGTATTGACACATAACCTTAGGGATACATAGTGTATTTGTATTCACTTATAACCTTAGGGATACATAGTGTATTTGTATTCACTTATAACCTTAGGGATACATAGTGCATTTGTATTCACTTATAACCTTAGGAATACATAGTGTATTTGTCTTATAACCCTAGGGATACATAGTGTATTTGTATTCCCACATAACCTTAGGGATACATACTGTATTTGTATTCACTCATAACCTTAGGGATACATAGTGTATTTGTATTCACACATAACCTTAGGGATACATAGTGTATTTGTATTCACACATAACCTTAGGGATACATAGTGTATTTGTATTGACACATAACCTTAGCGATACATAGTGTATTTGTATTCACACATAACCTTAGGGATACATAGTGTATTTGTATTCACACATAACCTTAGGGATACATAGTGTATTTGTATTCACTTATAACCTTAGGGATACATAGTGTATTTGTATTCACTTATAACCTTAGGGATACATAGTGTATTTGTATTCACTCATAACCTTAGGGATACATAGTGTATTTGTATTCACTCATAACCTTAGGGATACATAGTGTATTTGTATTGACACATAATCTTAGGGATACATAGTGTATTTGTATTCACTTATAACCTTAGGGATACATAGTGTATTTGTCTTATAACCCTAGGGATACATAGTGTATTTGTATTCACACATAACCTTAGGGATACATACTGTATTTGTATTCACTCATAACCTTAGGGATACATAGTGTATTTGTATTCACACATAACCTTAGGGATACATAGTGTATTTGTATTGACACATAACCTTAGCGATACATAGTGTATTTGTATTCACACATAACCTTAGGGATACATAGTGTATTTGTATTCACACATAACCTTAGGGATACATAGTGTATTTGTATTCACTTATAACCTTATGGATACATAGTGTATTTGTATTCACTTATAACCTTAGGGATACATAGTGTATTTGTATTCACTCATAACCTTAGGTATACATAGTGTATTTGTATTGACACATAACCTTAGGGATACATAGTGTATTTGTATTCACACATAACTTTAGGGATACATAGTGTATTTGTATTCACACATAACCTTAGGGATACATAGTGTATTTGTATTCACTTATAACCTTAGGGATACATAGTGTATTTGTATTCACACATAACCTTAGGGATACATAGTGTATTTGTATTCACTTATAACCATAGGGATACATAGTGTATTTGTATTGACACATACCTTAGGGATACATAGTGTATTTGTATTCACTTATAACCTTAGGGATACATAGTGTATTTGTATTCACTTATAACCTTAGGGATACATAGTGTATTTGTATTCACTCATAACCTTAGGGATACATAGTGTATTTGTATTCATACATAACCTTACGGATACATAGTGTATTTGTATTGACACATAACCTTAGGGATACATAGTGTATTTGTATTCACTTATAACCTTAGGGATACATAGTGTATTTGTATTCACTCATAACCTTAGGGATACATAGTGTATTTGTATTGACACATAATCTTAGGGATACATAGTGTATTTGTATTCACTTATAACCTTAGGGATACATAGTGTATTTGTCTTATAACCCTAGGGATACGTAGTGTATTTGTATTCACACATAACCTTAGGGATACATACTGTATTTGTATTCACTCATAACCTTAGGGATACATAGTGTATTTGTATTCACACATAACCTTAGGGATACATAGTGTATTTGTATTCACACATAACCTTAGGGATACATAGTGTATTTGTATTGACACATAACCTTAGCGATACATAGTGTATTTGTATTCACACATAACCTTAGGGATACATAGTGTATTTGTATTGACACATAACCTTAGGGATACATAGTGTATTTGTATTCACTTATAACCTTAGGGATACATAGTGTATTTGTATTCACTTATAACCTTATGGATACATAGTGTATTTGTATTCACTTATAACCTTAGGGATACATAGTGTATTTGTATTCACTCATAACCTTAGGTATACATAGTGTATTTGTATTGACACATAACCTTAGGGATACATAGTGTATTTGTATTCACACATAACTTTAGGGATACATAGTGTATTTGTATTCACACATAACCTTAGGGATACATAGTGTATTTGTATTCACTTATAACCTTAGGGATACATAGTGTATTTGTATTCACACATAACCTTAGGGATACATAGTGTATTTGTATTCACTTATAACCTTAGGGATACATAGTGTATTTGTATTGACACATAACCTTAGGGATACATAGTGTATTTGTATTCACTTATAACCTTAGGGATACATAGTGTATTTGTATTCACTTATAACCTTAGGGATACATAGTGCATTTGTATTCACTTATAACCTTAGGAATACATAGTGTATTTGTCTTATAACCCTAGGGATACATAGTGTATTTGTATTCACACATAACCTTAGGGATACATACTGTATTTGTATTCACTCATAACCTTAGGGATACATAGTGTATTTGTATTCACTCATAACCTTAGGGATACATAGTGTATTTGTATTCACACATAACCTTAGGGATACATAGTGTATTTGTATTGACACATAACCTTAGCGATACATAGTGTATTTGTATTCACACATAACCTTAGGGATACATGGTGTATTTGTATTCACACATAACCTTAGGGATACATAGTGTATTTGTATTCACTTATAACCTTAGGGATACATAGTGTATTTGTATTCACTTATAACCTTATGGATACATAGTGTATTTGTATTCACTTATAACCTTAGGGATACATAGTGTATTTGTATTCACTCATAACCTTAGGTATACATAGTGTATTTGTATTGACACATAACCTTAGGGATACATAGTGTATTTGTATTCACACATAACCTTAGGGATACATAGTGTATTTGTATTCACACATAACCTTAGGGATACATAGTGTATTTGTATTCACTTATAACCTTAGGGATACATAGTGTATTTGTATTCACACATAACCTTAGGGATACATAGTGTATTTGTATTCACTTATAACCTTATGGATACATAGTGTATTTGTATTGACACATAACCTTAGGGATACATAGTGTATTTGTATTCACTTATAACCTTAGGGATACATAGTGTATTTCTATTGACACATAATCTTAGGGATACATAGTGTATTTGTATTCACTTATAACCTTAGGGATACATAGTGTATTTGTCTTATAACCTTAGGGATACATAGTGTATTTGTATTCACACATAACCTTAGGGATACATACTGTATTTGTATTCACTCATAACCTTAGGGATACATAGTGTATTTGTATTCACACATAACCTTAGGGATACATAGTGTATTTGTATTCACACATAACCTTAGGGATACATAGTGTATTTGTATTCACACATAACCTTAGGGATACATAGTGTATTTGTATTCACACATAACCTTAGGGATACATAGTGTATTTGTATTCACACATAACCTTAGGGATACATAGTGTATTTGTATTCACTTATAACCTTAGGGATACATAGTGTATTTGTATTCACTTATAACCTTATGGATACATAGTGTATTTGTATTCACTTATAACCTTAGGGATACATAGTGTATTTGTATTCACTCATAACCTTAGGGATACATAGTGTATTTGTATTGACACATAACCTTAGGGATACATAGTGTATTTGTATTCACACATAACTTTAGGGATACATAGTGTATTTGTATTCACACATAACCTTAGGGATACATAGTGTATTTGTATTCACTTATAACCTTAGGGATACATAGTGTATTTGTATTGACACATAACCTTAGGGATACATAGTGTATTTGTATTCATTTATAACCTTAGGGATACATAGTGTATTTGTATTCACTTATAACCTTAGGGATACATAGTGCATTTGTATTCACTTATAACCTTAGGAATACATAGTGTATTTGTATTGACACATAACCTTAGGGATACATAGTGTATTTGTATTCACTTATAACCTTAGGGATACATAGTGTATTTGTATTCACTTATAACCTTAGGGATACATAGTGTATTTGTATTCACACTTAACCTTAGGGATACATACTGTATTTGTATTCACACATAACCTTAGGGATACATAGTGTATTTTTATTCACTCATAACCTTAGGGATACATAGTGTATTTGTATTGACACATAAACTTAGGGATACATAGTGTATTTGTATTCACTTAAAACCTTAGGGATACATAGTGTATTTGTATTCATACATAACCTTAGGGATACATAGTGTATTTGTATTCACACATAACCTTAGGGATACATAGTGTATTTGTATTCACTTATAACCTTAGGGATACATAGTGTATTTGTATTCACTCATAACCTTAGGGATACATAGTGTATTTGTATTGACACATAACCTTAGGGATACATAGTGTATTTGTATTCACTTAAAACCTTAGGGATACATAGTGTATTTGTATTCACTCATAACCTTAGGGATACATAGTGTATTTGTATTGACACATAACCTTAGGGATACATAGTGTATTTGTATTCACTTAAAACCTTAGGGATACATAGTGTATTTGTATTCATACATAACCTTAGGGATACATAGTGTATTTGTATTCACACATAACCTTAGGGATACATAGTGTATTTGTATTCACACATAACCTTAGCGATACATAGTGTATTTGTATTCACACATAACCTTAGGGATACATAGTGTATTTGTATTCACACATAACCTTAGGGATACATAGTGTATTTGTATTCACTTATAACCTTAGGGATACATAGTGTATTTGTATTCACTTATAACCTTATGGATACATAGTGTATTTGTATTCACTTATAACCTTAGGGATACATAGTGTATTTGTATTCACTCATAACCTTAGGTATACATAGTGTATTTGTATTGACACATAACCATAGGGATACATAGTGTATTTGTATTCACACATAACTTTAGGGATACATAGTGTATTTGTATTCACACATAACCTTAGGGATACATAGTGTATTTGTATTCACTTATAACCTTAGGGATACATAGTGTATTTGTATTCACACATAACCTTAGGGATACATAGTGTATTTGTATTCACTTATAACCTTATGGATACATAGTGTATTTGTATTGACACATAACCTTAGGGATACATAGTGTATTTGTATTCACTTATAACCTTAGGGATACATAGTGTATTTCTATTGACACATAATCTTAGGGATACATAGTGTATTTGTATTCACTTATAACCTTAGGGATACATAGTGTATTTGTCTTATAACCTTAGGGATACATAGTGTATTTGTATTCACACATAACCTTAGGGATACATACTGTATTTGTATTCACTCATAACCTTAGGGATACATAGTGTATTTGTATTCACTTATAACCTTATGGATACATAGTGTATTTGTATTCACTTATAACCTTAGGGATACATAGTGTATTTGTATTCACTCATAACCTTAGGTATACATAGTGTATTTGTATTGACACATAACCTTAGGGATACATAGTGTATTTGTATTCACACATAACTTTAGGGATACATAGTGTATTTGTATTCACACATAACCTTAGGGATACATAGTGTATTTGTATTCACTTATAACCTTAGGGATACATAGTGTATTTGTATTGACACATAACCTTAGGGATACATAGTGTATTTGTATTCATTTATAACCTTAGGGATACATAGTGTATTTGTATTCACTTATAACCTTAGGGATACATAGTGCATTTGTATTCACTTATAACCTTAGGAATACATAGTGTATTTGTATTGACACATAACCTTAGGGATACATAGTGTATTTGTATTCACTTATAACCTTAGGGATACATAGTGTATTTGTATTCACTTATAACCTTAGGGATACATAGTGTATTTGTATTCACACTTAACCTTAGGGATACATACTGTATTTGTATTCACACATAACCTTAGGGATACATAGTGTATTTTTATTCACTCATAACCTTAGGGATACATAGTGTATTTGTATTGACACATAAACTTAGGGATACATAGTGTATTTGTATTCACTTAAAACCTTAGGGATACATAGTGTATTTGTATTCATACATAACCTTAGGGATACATAGTGTATTTGTATTCACACATAACCTTAAGGATACATAGTGTATTTGTATTCACTTATAACCTTAGGGATACATAGTGTATTTGTATTCACTCATAACCTTAGGGATACATAGTGTATTTGTATTGACACATAACCTTAGGGATACATAGTGTATTTGTATTCACTTAAAACCTTAGGGATACATAGTGTATTTGTATTCACTCATAACCTTAGGGATACATAGTGTATTTGTATTGACACATAACCTTAGGGATACATAGTGTATTTGTATTCACTTATAACCTTAGGGATACATAGTGTATTTGTATTCATACATAACCTTAGGGATACATAGTGTATTTGTATTCACTTATAACCTTAGGGATACATAGTGTATTTGTATCGACATATAACCTTAGGGATACATAGTGTATTTGTATTGACACATAACCTGAGGGATACATAGTGTATTTGTATTCACTTATAACCTTAGGGATACATAGTGCATTTGTATTCACTTATAACCTTAGGGATACATAGTGTATTTGTATTCACTCATAACCTTAGGGATACATAGTGTATTTGTATTGACACATAATCTTAGGGATACATAGTGTATTTGTATTCACTTATAACCTTAGGGATACATAGTGTATTTGTCTTATAACCTTAGGGATACATAGTGTATTTGTATTCACACATAACCTTAGGGATACATACTGTATTTGTATTCACTCATAACCTTAGGGATACATAGTGTATTTGTATTCACACATAACCTTAGGGATACATAGTGTATTTGTATTCACACATAACCTTAGGGATACATAGTGTATTTGTATTGACACATAACCTTAGCGATACATAGTGTATTTGTATTCACACATAACCTTAGGGATACATAGTGTATTTGTATTCACACATAACCTTAGGGATACATAGTGTATTTGTATTCACTTATAACCTTAGGGATACATAGTGTATTTGTATTCACTTATAACCTTATGGATACATAGTGTATTTGTATTCACTTATAACCTTAGGGATACATAGTGTATTTGTATTCACTCATAACCTTAGGTATACATAGTGTATTTGTATTGACACATAACCTTAGGGATACATAGTGTATTTGTATTCACACATAACCTTAGGGATACATAGTGTATTTGTATTCACACATAACCTTAGGGATACATAGTGTATTTGTATTCACTTATAACCTTAGGGATACATAGTGTATTTGTATTCACACATAACCTTAGGGATACATAGTGTATTTGTATTCACTTATAACCTTAGGGATACATAGTGTATTTGTATTCACTCATAACCTTAGGGATACATAGTGTATTTGTATTGACACATAACCTTAGGGATACATAGTGTATTTGTATTCACTTAAAACCTTAGGGATACATAGTGTATTTGTATTCATACATAACCTTAGGGATACATAGTGTATTTGTATTCACTTATAACCTTAGGGATACATAGTGTATTTGTATCGACATATAACCTTAGGGATACATAGTGTATTTGTATTGACACATAACCTGAGGGATACATAGTGTATTTGTATTCACTTATAACCTTAGGGATACATAGTGCATTTGTATTCACTTATAACCTTAGGAATACATAGTGTATTTGTATTCAATCATAACCTTAGGGATACATAGTGTATTTGTATTGACACATAATCTTAGGGATACATAGTGCATTTGTATTCACTTATAACCTTAGGGATACATAGTGTATTTGTCTTATAACCTTAGGGATACATAGTGTATTTGTATTCACACATAACCTTAGGGATACATACTGTATTTGTATTCACTCATAACCTTAGGGATACATAGTGTATTTGTATTCACACATAACCTTAGGGATACATAGTGTATTTGTATTCACTCATAACCTTAGGGATACATAGTGTATTTGTATTGACACATAACCTTAGCGATACATAGTGTATTTGTATTCACACATAACCTTAGGGATACATAGTGTATTTGTATTCACACATAACCTTAGGGATACATAGTGTATTTGTATTCACTTATAACCTTAGGGATACATAGTGTATTTGTATTCACTTATAACCTTATGGATACATAGTGTATTTGTATTCACTTATAACCTTAGGGATACATAGTGTATTTGTATTCACTCATAACCTTAGGTATACATAGTGTATTTGTATTGACACATAACCTTAGGGATACATAGTGTATTTGTATTCACACATAACTTTAGGGATACATAGTGTATTTGTATTCACACATAACCTTAGGGATACATAGTGTATTTGTATTCACTTATAACCTTAGGGATACATAGTGTATTTGTATTCACACATAACCTTAGGGATACATAGTGTATTTGTATTCACTTATAACCTTAGGGATACATAGTGTATTTGTATTGACACATAACCTTAGGGATACATAGTGTATTTGTATTCACACATAACCTTAGGGATACATAGTGTATTTGTATTCACTTATAACCTTAGGGATACATAGTGTATTTGTATTCACTTATAACCTTACGGATACATAGTGTATTTGTATTCACTTATAACCTTAGGGATACATAGTGTATTTGTATTCACTCATAACCTTAGGTATACATAGTGTATTTGTATTGACACATAACCTTAGGGATACATAGTGTATTTGTATTCACACATAACTTTAGGGATACATAGTGTATTTGTATTCACACATAACCTTAGGGATACATAGTGTATTTGTATTCACTTATAACCTTAGGGATACATAGTGTATTTGTATTCACACATAACCTTAGGGATACATAGTGTATTTGTATTCACTTATAACCATAGGGATACATAGTGTATTTGTATTGACACATAACCTTAGGGATACATAGTGTATTTGTATTCACTTATAACCTTAGGGATACATAGTGTATTTGTATTCACTTATAACCTTAGGGATACATAGTGTATTTGTATTCACTCATAACCTTAGGGATACATAGTGTATTTGTATTCATACATAACCTTACGGATACATAGTGTATTTGTATTGACACATAACCTTAGGGATACATAGTGTATTTGTATTCACTTATAACCTTAGGGATACATAGTGTATTTGTATTCACTCATAACCTTAGGGATACATAGTGTATTTGTATTGACACATAATCTTAGGGATACATAGTGTATTTGTATTCACTTATAACCTTAGGGATACATAGTGTATTTGTCTTATAACCCTAGGGATACATAGTGTATTTGTATTCACACATAACCTTAGGGATACATACTGTATTTGTATTCACTCATAACCTTAGGGATACATAGTGTATTTGTATTCACACATAACCTTAGGGATACATAGTGTATTTGTATTGACACATAACCTTAGGGATACATAGTGTATTTGTATTCACACATAACCTTAGGGATACATAGTGTATTTGTATTCACACATAACCTTAGGGATACATAGTGTATTTGTATTCACTTATAACCTTAGGGATACATAGTGTATTTGTATTCACTTATAACCTTATGGATACATAGTGTATTTGTATTCACTTATAACCTTAGGGATACATAGTGTATTTGTATTCACTCATAACCTTAGGTATACATAGTGTATTTGTATTGACACATAACCTTAGGGATACATAGTGTATTTGTATTCACACATAACTTTAGGGATACATAGTGTATTTGTATTCACACATAACCTTAGGGATACATAGTGTATTTGTATTCACTTATAACCTTAGGGATACATAGTGTATTTGTATTCACACATAACCTTAGGGATACATAGTGTATTTGTATTCACTTATAACCTTAGGGATACATAGTGTATTTGTATTGACACATAACCTTAGGGATACATAGTGTATTTGTATTCACTTATAACCTTAGGGATACATAGTGTATTTGTATTCACTTATAACCTTAGGGATACATAGTGTATTTGTATTCACTCATAACCTTAGGGATACATAGTGTATTTGTATTCATACATAACCTTACGGATACATAGTGTATTTGTATTGACACATAACCTTAGGGATACATAGTGTATTTGTATTCACTTATAACCTTAGGGATACATAGTGTATTTGTATTCACTCATAACCTTAGGGATACATAGTGTATTTGTATTGACACATAATCTTAGGGATACATAGTGTATTTGTATTCACTTATAACCTTAGGGATACATAGTGTATTTGTCTTATAACCCTAGGGATACATAGTGTATTTGTATTCACACATAACCTTAGGGATACATACTGTATTTGTATTCACTCATAACCTTAGGGATACATAGTGTATTTGTATTCACACATAACCTTAGGGATACATAGTGTATTTGTATTCACACATAACCTTAGGGATACATAGTGTATTTGTATTGACACATAACCTTAGCGATACATAGTGTATTTGTATTCACACATAACCTTAGGGATACATAGTGTATTTGTATTCACACATAACCTTAGGGATACATAGTGTATTTGTATTCACTTATAACCTTAGGGATACATAGTGTATTTGTATTCACTTATAACCTTATGGATACATAGTGTATTTGTATTCACTTATAACCTTAGGGATACATAGTGTATTTGTATTCACTCATAACCTTAGGTATACATAGTGTATTTGTATTGACACATAACCTTAGGGATACATAGTGTATTTGTATTCACACATAACTTTAGGGATACATAGTGTATTTGTATTCACACATAACCTTAGGGATACATAGTGTATTTGTATTCACTTATAACCTTAGGGATACATAGTGTATTTGTATTCACACATAACCTTAGGGATACATAGTGTATTTGTATTCACTTATAACCTTAGGGATACATAGTGTATTTGTATTGACACATAACCTTAGGGATACATAGTGTATTTGTATTCACTTATAACCTTAGGGATACATAGTGTATTTGTATTCACTTATAACCTTAGGGATACATAGTGCATTTGTATTCACTTATAACCTTAGGAATACATAGTGTATTTGTCTTATAACCCTAGGGATACATAGTGTATTTGTATTCACACATAACCTTAGGGATACATACTGTATTTGTATTCACTCATAACCTTAGGGATACATAGTGTATTTGTATTCACACATAACCTTAGGGATACATAGTGTATTTGTATTCACACATAACCTTAGGGATACATAGTGTATTTGTATTGACACATAACCTTAGGGATACATAGTGTATTTGTATTCACACATAACCTTAGGGATACATAGTGTATTTGTATTCACACATAACCTTAGGGATACATAGTGTATTTGTATTCACTTATAACCTTAGGGATACATAGTGTATTTGTATTCACTTATAACCTTATGGATACATAGTGTATTTGTATTCACTTATAACCTTAGGGATACATAGTGTATTTGTATTCACTCATAACCTTAGGTATACATAGTGTATTTGTATTGACACATAACCTTAGGGATACATAGTGTATTTGTATTCACACATAACTTTAGGGATACATAGTGTATTTGTATTCACACATAACCTTAGGGATACATAGTGTATTTGTATTCACTTATAACCTTAGGGATACATAGTGTATTTGTATTCACACATAACCTTAGGGATACATAGTGTATTTGTATTCACTTATAACCTTAGGGATACATACTGTATTTGTATTGACACATAACCTTAGGGATACATAGTGTATTTGTATTCACTTATAACCTTAGGGATACATAGTGTATTTCTATTGACACATAATCTTAGGGATACATAGTGTATTTGTATTCACTTATAACCTTAGGGATACATAGTGTATTTGTCTTATAACCTTAGGGATACATAGTGTATTTGTATTCACACATAACCTTAGGGATACATACTGTATTTGTATTCACTCATAACCTTAGGGATACATAGTGTATTTGTATTCACACATAACCTTAGGGATACATAGTGTATTTGTATTCACACATAACCTTAGGGATACATAGTGTATTTGTATTGACACATAACCTTAGGGATACATAGTGTATTTGTATTCACACATAACCTTAGGGATACATAGTGTATTTGTATTCACACATAACCTTAGGGATACATAGTGTATTTGTATTCACTTATAACCTTAGGGATACATAGTGTATTTGTATTCACTTATAACCTTATGGATACATAGTGTATTTGTATTCACTTATAACCTTAGGGATACATAGTGTATTTGTATTCACTCATAACCTTAGGTATACATAGTGTATTTGTATTGACACATAACCTTAGGGATACATAGTGTATTTGTATTCACACATAACTTTAGGGATACATAGTGTATTTGTATTCACACATAACCTTAGGGATACATAGTGTATTTGTATTCACTTATAACCTTAGGGATACATAGTGTATTTGTATTGACACATAACCTTAGGGATACATAGTGTATTTGTATTCATTTATAACCTTAGGGATACATAGTGTATTTGTATTCACTTATAACCTTAGGGATACAAAGTGCATTTGTATTCACTTATAACCTTAGGAATACATAGTGTATTTGTATTGACACATAACCTTAGGGATACATAGTGTATTTGTATTCACTTATAACCTTAGGGATACATAGTGTATTTGTATTCACTTATAACCTTAGGGATACATAGTGTATTTGTATTCACACTTAACCTTAGGGATACATACTGTATTTGTATTCACACATAACCTTAGGGATACATAGTGTATTTTTATTCACTCATAACCTTAGGGATACATAGTGTATTTGTATTGACACATAAACTTAGGGATACATAGTGTATTTGTATTCACTTAAAACCTTAGGGATACATAGTGTATTTGTATTCATACATAACCTTAGGGATACATAGTGTATTTGTATTCACACATAACCTTAGGGATACATAGTGTATTTGTATTCACTTATAACCTTAGGGATACATAGTGTATTTGTATTCACTCATAACCTTAGGGATACATAGTGTATTTGTATTGACACATAACCTTAGGGATACATAGTGTATTTGTATTCACTTAAAACCTTAGGGATACATAGTGTATTTGTATTCACTTATAACCTTAGGGATACATAGTGTATTTGTATTGACACATAACCTTAGGGATACATAGTGTATTTGTATTCACTTAAAACCTTAGGGATACATAGTGTATTTGTATTCATACATAACCTTAGGGATACATAGTGTATTTGTATTCACTTATAACCTTAGGGATACATAGTGTATTTGTATCGACATATAACCTTAGGGATACATAGTGTATTTGTATTGACACATAACCTGAGGGATACATAGTGTATTTGTATTCACTTATAACCTTAGGGATACATAGTGCATTTGTATTCACTTATAACCTTAGGAATACATAGTGTATTTGTATTCACTCATAACCTTAGGGATACATAGTGTATTTGTATTGACACATAATCTTAGGGATACATAGTGTATTTGTATTCACTTATAACCTTAGGGATACATAGTGTATTTGTCTTATAACCTTAGGGATACATAGTGTATTTGTATTCACACATAACCTTAGGGATACATACTGTATTTGTATTCACTCATAACCTTAGGGATACATAGTGTATTTGTATTCACACATAACCTTAGGGATACATAGTGTATTTGTATTCACACATAACCTTAGGGATACATAGTGTATTTGTATTGACACATAACCTTAGGGATACATAGTGTATTTGTATTCACACATAACCTTAGGGATACATAGTGTATTTGTATTCACACATAACCTTAGGGATACATAGTGTATTTGTATTCACTTATAACCTTAGGGATACATAGTGTATTTGTATTCACTTATAACCTTAGGGATACATAGTGTATTTGTATTCACTTATAACCTTAGGGATACATAGTGTATTTGTATTCACTCATAACCTTAGGTATACATAGTGTATTTGTATTGACACATAACCTTAGGGATACATAGTGTATTTGTATTCACACATAACCTTAGGGATACATAGTGTATTTGTATTCACACATAACCTTAGGGATACATAGTGTATTTGTATTCACTTATAACCTTAGGGATACATAGTGTATTTGTATTCACACATAACCTTAGGGATACATAGTGTATTTGTATTCACTTATAACCTTAGGGATACATAGTGTATTTGTATTCACTCATAACCTTAGGGATACATAGTGTATTTGTATTGACACATAACCTTAGGGATACATAGTGTATTTGTATTCAATTAAAACCTTAGGGATACATAGTGTATTTGTATTCATACATAACCTTAGGGATACATAGTGTATTTGTATTCACTTATAACCTTAGGGATACATAGTGTATTTGTATCGACATATAACCTTAGGGATACATAGTGTATTTGTATTGACACATAACCTGAGGGATACATAGTGTATTTGTATTCACTTATAACCTTAGGGATACATAGTGCATTTGTATTCACTTATAACCTTATGAATACATAGTGTATTTGTATTCACTCATAACCTTAGGGATACATAGTGTATTTGTATTGACACATAATCTTAGGGATACATAGTGCATTTGTATTCACTTATAACCTTAGGGATACATAGTGTATTTGTCTTATAACCTTAGGGATACATAGTGTATTTGTATTCACACATAACCTTAGGGATACATACTGTATTTGTATTCACTCATAACCTTAGGGATACATAGTGTATTTGTATTCACACATAACCTTAGGGATACATAGTGTATTTGTATTCACACATAACCTTAGGGATACATAGTGTATTTGTATTGACACATAACCTTAGCGATACATAGTGTATTTGTATTCACACATAACCTTAGGGATACATAGTGTATTTGTATTCACACATAACCTTAGGGATACATAGTGTATTTGTATTCACTTATAACCTTAGGGATACATAGTGTATTTGTATTCACTTATAACCTTATGGATACATAGTGTATTTGTATTCACTTATAACCTTAGGGATACATAGTGTATTTGTATTCACTCATAACCTTAGGTATACATAGTGTATTTGTATTGACACATAACCTTAGGGATACATAGTGTATTTGTATTCACATATAACTTTAGGGATACATAGTGTATTTGTATTCACACATAACCTTAGGGATACATAGTGTATTTGTATTCACTTATAACCTTAGGGATACATAGTGTATTTGTATTCACACATAACCTTAGGGATACATAGTGTATTTGTATTCACTTATAACCTTAGGGATACATAGTGTATTTGTATTGACACATAACCTTAGGGATACATAGTGTATTTGTATTCACACATAACCTTAGGGATACATAGTGTATTTGTATTCACTTATAACCTTAGGGATACATAGTGTATTTGTATTCACTTATAACCTTATGGATACATAGTGTATTTGTATTCACTTATAACCTTAGGGATACATAGTGTATTTGTATTCACTCATAACCTTAGGTATACATAGTGTATTTGTATTGACACATAACCTTAGGGATACATAGTGTATTTGTATTCACACATAACTTTAGGGATACATAGTGTATTTGTATTCACACATAACCTTAGGGATACATAGTGTATTTGTATTCACTTATAACCTTAGGGATACATAGTGTATTTGTATTCACACATAACCTTAGGGATACATAGTGTATTTGTATTCACTTATAACCATAGGGATACATAGTGTATTTGTATTGACACATAACCTTAGGGATACATAGTGTATTTGTATTCACTTATAACCTTAGGGATACATAGTGTATTTGTATTCACTTATAACCTTAGGGATACATAGTGTATTTGTATTCACTCATAACCTTAGGGATACATAGTGTATTTGTATTCATACATAACCTTACGGATACATAGTGTATTTGTATTGACACATAACCTTAGGGATACATAGTGTATTTGTATTCACTTATAACCTTAGGGATACATAGTGTATTTGTATTCACTCATAACCTTAGGGATACATAGTGTATTTGTATTGACACATAATCTTAGGGATACATAGTGTATTTGTATTCACTTATAACCTTAGGGATACATAGTGTATTTGTCTTATAACCCTAGGGATACATAGTGTATTTGTATTCACACATAACCTTAGGGATACATACTGTATTTGTATTCACTCATAACCTTAGGGATACATAGTGTATTTGTATTCACACATAACCTTAGGGATACATAGTGTATTTGTATTGACACATAACCTTAGCGATACATAGTGTATTTGTATTCACACATAACCTTAGGGATACATAGTGTATTTGTATTCACACATAACCTTAGGGATACATAGTGTATTTGTATTCACTTATAACCTTAGGGATACATAGTGTATTTGTATTCACTTATAACCTTATGGATACATAGTGTATTTGTATTCACTTATAACCTTAGGGATACATAGTGTATTTGTATTCACTCATAACCTTAGGTATACATAGTGTATTTGTATTGACACATAACCTTAGGGATACATAGTGTATTTGTATTCACACATAACCTTAGGGATACATAGTGTATTTGTATTCACACATAACCTTAGGGATACATAGTGTATTTGTATTCACTTATAACCTTAGGGATACATAGTGTATTTGTATTCACACATAACCTTAGGGATACATAGTGTATTTGTATTCACTTATAACCATAGGGATACATAGTGTATTTGTATTGACACATAACCTTAGGGATACATAGTGTATTTGTATTCACTTATAACCTTAGGGATACATAGTGTATTTGTATTCACTTATAACCTTAGGGATACATAGTGTATTTGTATTCACTCATAACCTTAGGGATACATAGTGTATTTGTATTCATACATAACCTTACGGATACATAGTGTATTTGTATTGACACATAACCTTAGGGATACATAGTGTATTTGTATTCACTTATAACCTTAGGGATACATAGTGTATTTGTATTCACTCATAACCTTAGGGATACATAGTGTATTTGTATTGACACATAATCTTAGGGATACATAGTGTATTTGTATTCACTTATAACCTTAGGGATACATAGTGTATTTGTCTTATAACCCTAGGGATACATAGTGTATTTGTATTCACACATAACCTTAGGGATACATACTGTATTTGTATTCACTCATAACCTTAGGGATACATAGTGTATTTGTATTCACACATAACCTTAGGGATACATAGTGTATTTGTATTCACACATAACCTTAGGGATACATAGTGTATTTGTATTGACACATAACCTTAGCGATACATAGTGTATTTGTATTCACACATAACCTTAGGGATACATAGTGTATTTGTATTCACACATAACCTTAGGGATACATAGTGTATTTGTATTCACTTATAACCTTAGGGATACATAGTGTATTTGTATTCACTTATAACCTTATGGATACATAGTGTATTTGTATTCACTTATAACCTTAGGGATACATAGTGTATTTGTATTCACTCATAACCTTAGGTATACATAGTGTATTTGTATTGACACATAACCTTAGGGATACATAGTGTATTTGTATTCACACATAACTTTAGGGATACATAGTGTATTTGTATTCACACATAACCTTAGGGATACATAGTGTATTTGTATTCACTTATAACCTTAGGGATACATAGTGTATTTGTATTCACACATAACCTTAGGGATACATAGTGTATTTGTATTCACTTATAACCTTAGGGATACATAGTGTATTTGTATTGACACATAACCTTAGGGATACATAGTGTATTTGTATTCACTTATAACCTTAGGGATACATAGTGTATTTGTATTCACTTATAACCTTAGGAATACATAGTGTATTTGTCTTATAACCCTAGGGATACATAGTGTATTTGTATTCACACATAACCTTAGGGATACATACTGTATTTGTATTCACTCATAACCTTAGGGATACATAGTGTATTTGTATTCACACATAACCTTAGGGATACATAGTGTATTTGTATTCACACATAACCTTAGGGATACATAGTGTATTTGTATTGACACATAACCTTAGCGATACATAGTGTATTTGTATTCACACATAACCTTAGGGATACATAGTGTATTTGTATTCACACATAACCTTAGGGATACATAGTGTATTTGTATTCACTTATAACCTTAGGGATACATAGTGTATTTGTATTCACTTATAACCTTATGGATACATAGTGTATTTGTATTCACATATAACCTTAGGGATACATAGTGTATTTGTATTCACTCATAACCTTAGGTATACATAGTGTATTTGTATTGACACATAACCTTAGGGATACATAGTGTATTTGTATTCACACATAACTTTAGGGATACATAGTGTATTTGTATTCACACATAACCTTAGGGATACATAGTGTATTTGTATTCACTTATAACCTTAGGGATACATAGTGTATTTGTATTCACACATAACCTTAGGGATACATAGTGTATTTGTATTCACTTATAACCTTAGGGATACATAGTGTATTTGTATTGACACATAACCTTAGGGATACATAGTGTATTTGTATTCACTTATAACCTTAGGGATACATAGTGTATTTCTATTGACACATAATCTTAGGGATACATAGTGTATTTGTATTCACTTATAACCTTAGGGATACATAGTGTATTTGTCTTATAACCTTAGGGATACATAGTGTATTTGTATTCACACATAACCTTAGGGATACATACTGTATTTGTATTCACTCATAACCTTAGGGATACATAGTGTATTTGTATTCACACATAACCTTAGGGATACATAGTGTATTTGTATTCACACATAACCTTAGGGATACATAGTGTATTTGTATTGAGACATAACCTTAGCGATACATAGTGTATTTGTATTCACACATAACCTTAGGGATACATAGTGTATTTGTATTCACACATAACCTTAGGGATACATAGTGTATTTGTATTCACTTATAACCTTAGGGATACATAGTGTATTTGTATTCACTTATAACCTTATGGATACATAGTGTATTTGTATTCACTTATAACCTTAGGGATACATAGTGTATTTGTATTCACTCATAACCTTAGGTATACATAGTGTATTTGTATTCACACATAACCTTAGGGATACATAGTGTATTTGTATTCACACATAACTTTAGGGATACATAGTGTATTTGTATTGACACATAACCTTAGGGATACATAGTGTATTTGTATTCACTTATAACCTTAGGGATACATAGTGTATTTGTATTGACACATAACCTTAGGGATACATAGTGTATTTGTATTCACTTATAACCTTAGGGATACATAGTGTATTTGTATTCACTTATAACCTTAGGGATACATAGTGCATTTGTATTCACTTATAACCTTAGGAATACATAGTGTATTTGTATTGACACATAACCTTAGGGATACATAGTGTATTTGTATTCACTTATAACCTTAGGGATACATAGTGTATTTGTATTCACTTATAACCTTAGGGATACATAGTGTATTTGTATTCACACTTAACCTTAGGGATACATACTGTATTTGTATTCACACATAACCTTAGGGATACATAGTGTATTTTTATTCACTCATAACCTTAGGGATACATAGTGTATTTGTATTGACACATAAACTTAGGGATACATAGTGTATTTGTATTCACTTAAAACCTTAGGGATACATAGTGTATTTGTATTCATACATAACCTTAGGGATACATAGTGTATTTGTATTCACACATAACCTTAGGGATACATAGTGTATTTGTATTCACTCATAACCTTAGGGATACATAGTGTATTTGTATTCACTCATAACCTTAGGGATACATAGTGTATTTGTATTGACACATAACCTTAGGGATACATAGTGTATTTGTATTCACTTAAAACCTTAGGGATACATAGTGTATTTGTATTCACTCATAACCTTAGGGATACATAGTGTATTTGTATTGACACATAACCTTAGGGATACATAGTGTATTTGTATTCACTTATAACCTTAGGGATACATAGTGTATTTGTATTCATACATAACCTTAGGGATACATAGTGTATTTGTATTCACTTATAACCTTAGGGATACATAGTGTATTTGTATCGACATATAACCTTAGGGATACATAGTGTATTTGTATTGACACATAACCTGAGGGATACATAGTGTATTTGTATTCACTTATAACCTTAGGGATACATAGTGCATTTGTATTCACTTATAACCTTAGGAATACATAGTGTATTTGTATTCACTCATAACCTTAGGGATACATAGTGTATTTGTATTGACACATAATCTTAGGGATACATAGTGTATTTGTATTCACTTATAACCTTAGGGATACATAGTGTATTTGTCTTATAACCTTAGGGATACATAGTGTATTTGTATTCACTTATAACCTTAGGGATACATAGTGTATTTGTCTTATAACCTTAGGGATACATAGTGTATTTGTATTCACACATAACCTTAGGGATACATACTGTATTTGTATTCACTCATAACCTTAGGGATACATAGTGTATTTGTATTCACACATAACCTTAGGGATACATAGTGTATTTGTATTCACACATAACCTTAGGGATACATAGTGTATTTGTATTGACACATAACCTTAGCGATACATAGTGTATTTGTATTCACACATAACCTTAGGGATACATAGTGTATTTGTATTCACACATAACCTTAGGGATACATAGTGTATTTGTATTCACTTATAACCTTAGGGATACATAGTGTATTTGTATTCACTTATAACCTTATGGATACATAGTGTATTTGTATTCACTTATAACCTTAGGGATACATAGTGTATTTGTATTCACTCATAACCTTAGGTATACATAGTGTATTTGTATTCACTTATAACCTTAGGGATACATAGTGTATTTGTATTCACTCATAACCTTAGGGATACATAGTGTATTTGTATTGACACATAACCTTAGGGATACATAGTGTATTTGTATTCACTTAAAACCTTAGGGATACATAGTGTATTTGTATTCATACATAACCTTAGGGATACATAGTGTATTTGTATTCACTTATAACCTTAGGGATACATAGTGTATTTGTATCGACATATAACCTTAGGGATACATAGTGTATTTGTATTGACACATAACCTGAGGGATACATAGTGTATTTGTATTCACTTATAACCTTAGGGATACATAGTGCATTTGTATTCACTTATAACCTTAGGAATACATAGTGTATTTGTATTCACTCATAACCTTAGGGATACATAGTGTATTTGTATTGACACATAATCTTAGGGATACATAGTGCATTTGTATTCACTTATAACCTTAGGGATACATAGTGTATTTGTCTTATAACCTTAGGGATACATAGTGTATTTGTATTCACACATAACCTTAGGGATACATAGTGTATTTGTATTCACTCATAACCTTAGGGATACATAGTGTATTTGTATTCACACATAACCTTAGGGATACATAGTGTATTTGTATTCACACATAACCTTAGGGATACATAGTGTATTTGTATTGACACATAACCTTAGCGATACATAGTGTATTTGTATTCACACATAACCTTAGGGATACATAGTGTATTTGTATTCACACATAACCTTGGGGATACATAGTGTATTTGTATTCACTTATAACCTTAGGGATACATAGTGTATTTGTATTCACTTATAACCTTATGGATACATAGTGTATTTGTATTCACTTATAACCTTAGGGATACATAGTGTATTTGTATTCACTCATAACCTTAGGTATACATAGTGTATTTGTATTGACACATAACCTTAGGGATACATAGTGTATTTGTATTCACACATAACTTTAGGGATACATAGTGTATTTGTATTCACACATAACCTTAGGGATACATAGTGTATTTGTATTCACTTATAACCTTAGGGATACATAGTGTATTTGTATTCACACATAACCTTAGGGATACATAGTGTATTTGTATTCACTTATAACCTTAGGGATACATAGTGTATTTGTATTGACACATAACCTTAGGGATACATAGTGTATTTGTATTCACACATAACCTTAGGGATACATAGTGTATTTGTATTCACTTATAACCTTAGGGATACATAGTGTATTTGTATTCACTTATAACCTTAGGGATACATAGTGTATTTGTATTCACTTATAACCTTAGGGATACATAGTGTATTTGTATTCACTCATAACCTTAGGTATACATAGTGTATTTGTATTGACACATAACCTTAGGGATACATAGTGTATTTGTATTCACACATAACCTTAGGGATACATAGTGTATTTGTATTCACACATAACCTTAGGGATACATAGTGTATTTGTATTCACTTATAACCTTAGGGATACATAGTGTATTTGTATTCACACATAACCTTAGGGATACATAGTGTATTTGTATTCACTTATAACCATAGGGATACATAGTGTATTTGTATTGACACATAACCTTAGGGATACATAGTGTATTTGTATTCACTTATAACCTTAGGGATACATAGTGTATTTGTATTCACTTATAACCTTAGGGATACATAGTGTATTTGTATTCACTCATAACCTTAGGGATACATAGTGTATTTGTATTCATACATAACCTTACGGATACATAGTGTATTTGTATTGACACATAACCTTAGGGATACATAGTGTATTTGTATTCACTTATAACCTTAGGGATACATAGTGTATTTGTATTCACTCATAACCTTAGGGATACATAGTGTATTTGTATTGACACATAATCTTAGGGATACATAGTGTATTTGTATTCACTTATAACCTTAGGGATACATAGTGTATTTGTCTTATAACCCTAGGGATACATAGTGTATTTGTATTCACACATAACCTTAGGGATACATACTGTATTTGTATTCACTCATAACCTTAGGGATACATAGTGTATTTGTATTCACACATAACCTTAGGGATACATAGTGTATTTGTATTCACTTATAACCTTAGGGATACATAGTGTATTTGTATTCACTTATAACCTTATGGATACATAGTGTATTTGTATTCACTTATAACCTTAGGGATACATAGTGTATTTGTATTCACTCATAACCTTAGGTATACATAGTGTATTTGTATTGACACATAACCTTAGGGATACATAGTGTATTTGTATTCACACATAACTTTAGGGATACATAGTGTATTTGTATTCACACATAACCTTAGGGATACATAGTGTATTTGTATTCACTTATAACCTTAGGGATACATAGTGTATTTGTATTCACACATAACCTTAGGGATACATAGTGTATTTGTATTCACTTATAACCATAGGGATACATAGTGTATTTGTATTGACACATAACCTTAGGGATACATAGTGTATTTGTATTCACTTATAACCTTAGGGATACATAGTGTATTTGTATTCACTTATAACCTTAGGGATACATAGTGTATTTGTATTCACTCATAACCTTAGGGATACATAGTGTATTTGTATTCATACATAACCTTACGGATACATAGTGTATTTGTATTGACACATAACCTTAGGGATACATAGTGTATTTGTATTCACTTATAACCTTAGGGATACATAGTGTATTTGTATTCACTCATAACCTTAGGGATACATAGTGTATTTGTATTGACACATAATCTTAGGGATACATAGTGTATTTGTATTCACTTATAACCTTAGGGATACATAGTGTATTTGTCTTATAACCCTAGGGATACATAGTGTATTTGTATTCACACATAACCTTAGGGATACATACTGTATTTGTATTCACTTATAACCTTAGGGATACATAGTGTATTTGTATTCACACATAACCTTAGGGATACATAGTGTATTTGTATTCACACATAACCTTAGGGATACATAGTGTATTTGTATTGACACATAACCTTAGCGATACATAGTGTATTTGTATTCACACATAACCTTAGGGATACATAGTGTATTTGTATTCACACATAACCTTAGGGATACATAGTGTATTTGTATTCACTTATAACCTTAGGGATACATAGTGTATTTGTATTCACTTATAACCTTATGGATACATAGTGTATTTGTATTCACTTATAACCTTAGGGATACATAGTGTATTTGTATTCACTCATAACCTTAGGTATACATAGTGTATTTGTATTGACACATAACCTTAGGGATACATAGTGTATTTGTATTCACACATAACTTTAGGGATACATAGTGTATTTGTATTCACACATAACCTTAGGGATACATAGTGTATTTGTATTCACTTATAACCTTAGGGATACATAGTGTATTTGTATTCACACATAACCTTAGGGATACATAGTGTATTTGTATTCACTTATAACCTTAGGGATACATAGTGTATTTGTATTGACACATTACCTTAGGGATACATAGTGTATTTGTATTCACTTATAACCTTAGGGATACATAGTGTATTTGTATTCACTTATAACCTTAGGGATACATAGTGCATTTGTATTCACTTATAACCTTAGGAATACATAGTGTATTTGTCTTATAACCCTAGGGATACATAGTGTATTTGTATTCACACATAACCTTAGGGATACATACTGTATTTGTATTCACTCATAACCTTAGGGATACATAGTGTATTTGTATTCACACATAACCTTAGGGATACATAGTGTATTTGTATTCACACATAACCTTAGGGATACATAGTGTATTTGTATTGACACATAACCTTAGCGATACATAGTGTATTTGTATTCACACATAACCTTAGGGATACATAGTGTATTTGTATTCACACATAACCTTAGGGATACATAGTGTATTTGTATTCACTTATAACCTTAGGGATACATAGTGTATTTGTATTCACTTATAACCTTATGGATACATAGTGTATTTGTATTCACTTATAACCTTAGGGATACATAGTGTATTTGTATTCACTCATAACCTTAGGTATACATAGTGTATTTGTATTGACACATAACCTTAGGGATACATAGTGTATTTGTATTCACACATAACTTTAGGGATACATAGTGTATTTGTATTGACACATAATCTTAGGGATACATAGTGCATTTGTATTCACTTATAACCTTAGGGATACATAGTGTATTTGTCTTATAACCTTAGGGATACATAGTGTATTTGTATTCACACATAACCTTAGGGATACATAGTGTATTTGTATTGACACATAACCTTAGCGATACATAGTGTATTTGTATTCACACATAACCTTAGGGATACATAGTGTATTTGTATTCACACATAACCTTAGGGATACATAGTGTATTTGTATTCACTTATAACCTTAGGGATACATAGTGTATTTGTATTCACTTATAACCTTATGGATACATAGTGTATTTGTATTCACTTATAACCGTAGGGATACATAGTGTATTTGTATTCACTCATAACCTTAGGTATACATAGTGTATTTGTATTGACACATAACCTTAGGGATACATAGTGTATTTGTATTCACACATAACTTTAGGGATACATAGTGTATTTGTATTGACACATAACCTTAGGGATACATAGTGTATTTGTATTCACTTATAACCTTAGGGATACATAGTGTATTTGTATTCACACATAACCTTAGGGATACATAGTGTATTTGTATTCACTTATAACCTTAGGGATACATAGTGTATTTGTATTGACACATAACCTTAGGGATACATAGTGTATTTGTATTCACACATAACCTTAGGGATACATAGTGTATTTGTATTCACTTATAACCTTAGGGATACATAGTGTATTTGTATTCACTTATAACCTTATGGATACATAGTGTATTTGTATTCACTTATAACCTTAGGGATACATAGTGTATTTGTATTCACTCATAACCTTAGGTATACATAGTGTATTTGTATTGACACATAACCTTAGGGATACATAGTGTATTTGTATTCACACATAACTTTAGGGATACATAGTGTATTTGTATTGACACATAACCTTAGGGATACATAGTGTATTTGTATTCACTTATAACCTTAGGGATACATAGTGTATTTGTATTCACACATAACCTTAGGGATACATAGTGTATTTGTATTCACTTATAACCATAGGGATACATAGTGTATTTGTATTGACACATAACCTTAGGGATACATAGTGTATTTGTATTCACTTATAACCTTAGGGATACATAGTGTATTTGTATTCACTTATAACCTTAGGGATACATAGTGTATTTGTATTCACTCATAACCTTAGGGATACATAGTGTATTTGTATTCATACATAACCTTACGGATACATAGTGTATTTGTATTGACACATAACCTTAGGGATACATAGTGTATTTGTATTCACTTATAACCTTAGGGATACATAGTGTATTTGTATTCACTCATAACCTTAGGGATACATAGTGTATTTGTATTGACACATAATCTTAGGGATACATAGTGTATTTGTATTCACTTATAACCTTAGGGATACATAGTGTATTTGTCTTATAACCCTAGGGATACATAGTGTATTTGTATTCACACATAACCTTAGGGATACATACTGTATTTGTATTCACTTATAACCTTAGGGATACATAGTGTATTTGTATTCACACATAACCTTAGGGATACATAGTGTATTTGTATTGACACATAACCTTAGCGATACATAGTGTATTTGTATTCACACATAACCTTAGGGATACATAGTGTATTTGTATTCACACATAACCTTAGGGATACATAGTGTATTTGTATTCACTTATAACCTTAGGGATACATAGTGTATTTGTATTCACTTATAACCTTATGGATACATAGTGTATTTGTATTCACTTATAACCTTAGGGATACATAGTGTATTTGTATTCACTCATAACCTTAGGTATACATAGTGTATTTGTATTGACACATAACCTTAGGGATACATAGTGTATTTGTATTCACACATAACTTTAGGGATACATAGTGTATTTGTATTCACACATAACCTTAGGGATACATAGTGTATTTGTATTCACTTATAACCTTAGGGATACATAGTGTATTTGTATTCACACATAACCTTAGGGATACATAGTGTATTTGTATTCACTCATAACCATAGGGATACATAGTGTATTTGTATTGACACATAACCTTAGGGATACATAGTGTATTTGTATTCACTTATAACCTTAGGGATACATAGTGTATTTGTATTCACTTATAACCTTAGGGATACATAGTGTATTTGTATTCACTCATAACCTTAGGGATACATAGTGTATTTGTATTCATACATAACCTTACGGATACATAGTGTATTTGTATTGACACATAACCTTAGGGATACATAGTGTATTTGTATTCACTTATAACCTTAGGGATACATAGTGTATTTGTATTCACTCATAACCTTAGGGATACATAGTGTATTTGTATTGACACATAATCTTAGGGATACATAGTGTATTTGTATTCACTTATAACCTTAGGGATACATAGTGTATTTGTCTTATAACCCTAGGGATACATAGTGTATTTGTATTCACACATAACCTTAGGGATACATACTGTATTTGTATTCACTCATAACCTTAGGGATACATAGTGTATTTGTATTCACACATAACCTTAGGGATACATAGTGTATTTGTATTCACACATAACCTTAGGGATACATAGTGTATTTGTATTGACACATAACCTTAGCGATACATAGTGTATTTGTATTCACACATAACCTTAGGGATACATAGTGTATTTGTATTCACACATAACCTTAGGGATACATAGTGTATTTGTATTCACTTATAACCTTAGGGATACATTGTGTATTTGTATTCACTTATAACCTTATGGATACATAGTGTATTTGTATTCACTTATAACCTTAGGGATACATAGTGTATTTGTATTCACTCATAACCTTAGGTATACATAGTGTATTTGTATTGACACATAACCTTAGGGATACATAGTGTATTTGTATTCACACATAACTTTAGGGATACATAGTGTATTTGTATTCACACATAACCTTAGGGATACATAGTGTATTTGTATTCACTTATAACCTTAGGGATACATAGTGTATTTGTATTCACACATAACCTTAGGGATACATAGTGTATTTGTATTCACTTATAACCTTAGGGATACATAGTGTATTTGTATTGACACATAACCTTAGGGATACATAGTGTATTTGTATTCACTTATAACCTTAGGGATACATAGTGTATTTGTATTCACTTATAACCTTAGGGATACATAGTGCATTTGTATTCACTTATAACCTTAGGAATACATAGTGTATTTGTCTTATAACCCTAGGGATACATAGTGTATTTGTATTCACACATAACCTTAGGGATACATAGTGTATTTGTATTCACTCATAACCTTAGGGATACATAGTGTATTTGTATTCACACATAACCTTAGGGATACATAGTGTATTTGTATTCACACATAACCTTAGGGATACATAGTGTATTTGTATTGACACATAACCTTAGCGATACATAGTGTATTTGTATTCACACATAACCTTAGGGATACATAGTGTATTTGTATTCACACATAACCTTAGGGATACATAGTGTATTTGTATTCACTTATAACCTTAGGGATACATAGTGTATTTGTATTCACTTATAACCTTATGGATACATAGTGTATTTGTATTCACTTATAACCTTAGGGATACATAGTGTATTTGTATTCACTCATAACCTTAGGGATACATAGTGTATTTGTATTGACACATAACCTTAGGGATACATAGTGTATTTGTATTCACACATAACTTTAGGGATACATAGTGTATTTGTATTCACACATAACCTTAGGGATACATAGTGTATTTGTATTCACTTATAACCTTAGGGATACATAGTGTATTTGTATTCACACATAACCTTAGGGATACATAGTGTATTTGTATTCACTTATAACCTTATGGATACATAGTGTATTTGTATTGACACATAACCTTAGGGATACATAGTGTATTTGTATTCACTTATAACCTTAGGGATACATAGTGTATTTCTATTGACACATAATCTTAGGGATACATAGTGTATTTGTATTCACTTATAACCTTAGGGATACATAGTGTATTTGTATTCACACATAACCTTAGGGATACATACTGTATTTGTATTCACTCATAACCTTAGGGATACATAGTGTATTTGTATTCACACATAACCTTAGGGATACATAGTGTATTTGTATTCACACATAACCTTAGGGATACATAGTGTATTTGTATTGACACATAACCTTAGCGATACATAGTGTATTTGTATTCACACATAACCTTAGGGATACATAGTGTATTTGTATTCACACATAACCTTAGGGATACATAGTGTATTTGTATTCACTTATAACCTTAGGGATACATAGTGTATTTGTATTCACTTATAACATTATGGATACATAGTGTATTTGTATTCACTTATAACCTTAGGGATACATAGTGTATTTGTATTCACTCATAACCTTAGGTATACATAGTGTATTTGTATTGACACATAACCTTAGGGATACATAGTGTATTTGTATTCACACATAACTTTAGGGATACATAGTGTATTTGTATTCACACATAACCTTAGGGATACATAGTGTATTTGTATTCACTTATAACCTTAGGGATACATAGTGTATTTGTATTGACACATAACCTTAGGGATACATAGTGTATTTGTATTCACTTATAACCTTAGGGATACATAGTGTATTTGTATTCACTTATAACCTTAGGGATACATAGTGCATTTGTATTCACTTATAACCTTAGGAATACATAGTGTATTTGTATTGACACATAACCTTAGGGATACATAGTGTATTTGTATTCACTTATAACCTTAGGGATACATAGTGTATTTGTATTCACTTATAACCTTAGGGATACATAGTGTATTTGTATTCACACTTAACCTTAGGGATACATACTGTATTTGTATTCACACATAACCTTAGGGATACATAGTGTATTTTTATTCACTCATAACCTTAGGGATACATAGTGTATTTGTATTGACACATAAACTTAGGGATACATAGTGTATTTGTATTCACTTAAAACCTTAGGGATACATAGTGTATTTGTATTCATACATAACCTTAGGGATACATAGTGTATTTGTATTCACACATAACCTTAGGGATACATAGTGTATTTGTATTCACTTATAACCTTAGGGATACATAGTGTATTTGTATTCACTCATAACCTTAGGGATACATAGTGTATTTGTATTGACACATAACCTTAGGGATACATAGTGTATTTGTATTCACTTAAAACCTTAGGGATACATAGTGTATTTGTATTCACTCATAACCTTAGGGATACATAGTGTATTTGTATTGACACATAACCTTAGGGATACATAGTGTATTTGTATTCACTTAAAACCTTAGGGATACATAGTGTATTTGTATTGACACATAACCTTAGGGATACATAGTGTATTTGTATTCACTTATAACCTTAGGGATACATAGTGTATTTGTATCGACATATAACCTTAGGGATACATAGTGTATTTGTATTGACACATAACCTGAGGGATACATAGTGTATTTGTATTCACTTATAACCTTAGGGATACATAGTGCATTTGTATTCACTTATAACCTTAGGAATACATAGTGTATTTGTATTCACTCATAACCTTAGGGATACATAGTGTATTTGTATTGACACATAATCTTAGGGATACATAGTGTATTTGTATTCACTTATAACCTTAGGGATACATAGTGTATTTGTCTTATAACCTTAGGGATACATAGTGTATTTGTATTCACACATAACCTTAGGGATACATACTGTATTTGTATTCACTCATAACCTTAGGGATACATAGTGTATTTGTATTCACACATAACCTTAGGGATACATAGTGTATTTGTATTCACACATAACCTTAGGGATACATAGTGTATTTGTATTGACACATAACCTTAGCGATACATAGTGTATTTGTATTCACACATAACCTTAGGGATACATAGTGTATTTGTATTCACACATAACCTTAGGGATACATAGTGTATTTGTATTCACTTATAACCTTAGGGATACATAGTGTATTTGTATTCACTTATAACCTTATGGATACATAGTGTATTTGTATTCACTTATAACCTTAGGGATACATAGTGTATTTGTATTCACTCATAACCTTAGGTATACATAGTGTATTTGTATTGACACATAACCTTAGGGATACATAGTGTATTTGTATTCACACATAACTTTAGGGATACATAGTGTATTTGTATTCACACATAACCTTAGGGATACATAGTGTATTTGTATTCACTTATAACCTTAGGGATACATAGTGTATTTGTATTCACACATAACCTTAGGGATACATAGTGTATTTGCATTCACTTATAACCTTAGGGATACATAGTGTATTTGTATTCACTCATAACCTTAGGGATACATAGTGTATTTGTATTGACACATAACCTTAGGGATACATAGTGTATTTGTATTCACTTAAAACCTTAGGGATACATAGTGTATTTGTATTCATATATAACCTTAGGGATACATAGTGTATTTGTATTCACTTATAACCTTAGGGATACATAGTGTATTTGTATCGACATATAACCTTAGGGATACATAGTGTATTTGTATTGACACATAACCTGAGGGATACATAGTGTATTTGTATTCACTTATAACCTTAGGGATACATAGTGCATTTGTATTCACTTATAACCTTAGGAATACATAGTGTATTTGTATTCACTCATAACCTTAGGGATACATAGTGTATTTGTATTGACACATAATCTTAGGGATACATAGTGCATTTGTATTCACTTATAACCTTAGGGATACATAGTGTATTTGTCTTATAACCTTAGGGATACATAGTGTATTTGTATTCACACATAACCTTAGGGATACATACTGTATTTGTATTCACTCATAACCTTAGGGATACATAGTGTATTTGTATTCACACATAACCTTAGGGATACATAGTGTATTTGTATTCACACATAACCTTAGGGATACATAGTGTATTTGTATTGACACATAACCTTAGCGATACATAGTGTATTTGTATTCACACATAACCTTAGGGATACATAGTGTATTTGTATTCACACATAACCTTAGGGATACATAGTGTATTTGTATTCACTTATAACCTTAGGGATACATAGTGTATTTGTATTCACTTATAACCTTATGGATACATAGTGTATTTGTATTCACTTATAACCTTAGGGATACATAGTGTATTTGTATTCACTCATAACCTTAGGTATACATAGTGTATTTGTATTGACACATAACCTTAGGGATACATAGTGTATTTGTATTCACACATAACCTTAGGGATACATAGTGTATTTGTATTCACTTATAACCTTAGGGATACATAGTGTATTTGTATTCACTTATAACCTTAGGGATACATAGTGTATTTGTATTCACACATAACCTTAGGGATACATAGTGTATTTGTATTCACACATAACCTTAGGGATACATAGTGTATTTATATTCACTCATAACCTTAGGGATACATAGTGTATTTGTATTGACACATAACCTTAGGGATACATAGTGTATTTGTATTCACTTAAAACCTTAGGGATACATAGTGTATTTGTATTCATACATAACCTTAGGGATACATAGTGTATTTGTATTCACACATAACCTTAGGGATACATAGTGTATTTGTATTCACTTATAACCTTAGGGATACATAGTGTATTTGTATTCACTCATAACCTTAGGGATACATAGTGTATTTGTATTGACACATAACCTTAGGGATACATAGTGTATTTGTATTCACTTAAAACCTTAGGGATACATAGTGTATTTGTATTCATACATAACCTTAGGGATACATAGTGTATTTGTATTCACTTTTAACCTTAGGGATACATAGTGTATTTGTATCGACACATAACCTTAGGGATACATAGTGTATTTGTATTGACACATAACCTGAGGGATACATAGTGTATTTGTATTCACTTATAACCTTAGGGATACATAGTGTATTTGTATTCACACATAACCTTAGGGATACATAGTGTATTTGTATTGACACATAACCTTAGGGATACATAGTGTATTTGTATTGACACATAACCTTAGGGATACATAGTGTATTTGTATTCACACATAACCTTAGGGATACATAGTGTATTTGTATTGACACATAACCTTAGGGATACATAGTGTATTTGTATTCACACATAACCTTAGGGATACATGGTGTATTTGTATTCACACATAACCTTAGGGATACATAGTGTATTTGTATTCACTTATAACCTTAGGGATACATTATGTATTTGTATTCACTTATAACCTTATGGATACATAGTGTATTTGTATTCACTTATAACCTTAGGGATACATAGTGTATTTGTATTCACTCATAACCTTAGGTATACATAGTGTATTTGTATTGACACATAACCTTAGGGATACATAGTGTATTTGTATTCACACATAACTTTAGGGATACATAGCGTATTTGTATTCACACATAACCTTAGGGATACATAGTGTATTTGTATTCACTTATAACCTTAGGGATACATAGTGTATTTGTATTCACACATAACCTTAGGGATACATAGTGTATTTGTATTCACTTATAACCATAGGGATACATAGTGTATTTGTATTGACACATAACCTTAGGGATACATAGTGTATTTGTATTCACTTATAACCTTAGGGATACATAGTGTATTTGTATTCACTTATAACCTTAGGGATACATAGTGTATTTGTATTCACTCATAACCTTAGGGATACATAGTGTATTTGTATTGACACATAACCTTAGGGATACATAGTGTATTTGTATTCACTTATAACCTTAGGGATACATAGTGTATTTGTATTCACTCATAACCTTAGGGATACATAGTGTATTTGTATTGACACATAATCTTAGGGATACATAGTGTATTTGTATTCACTTATAACCTTAGGGATACATAGTGTATTTGTCTTATAACCCTAGGGATACATAGTGTATTTGTATTCACACATAACCTTAGGGATACATACTGTATTTGTATTCACTCATAACCTTAGGGATACATAGTGTATTTGTATTCACACATAACCTTAGGGATACATAGTGTATTTGTATTCACACATAACCTTAGGGATACATAGTGTATTTGTATTGATACATAACCTTAGCGATACATAGTGTATTTGTATTCACACATAACCTTAGGGATACATAGTGTATTTGTATTCACACATAACCTTAGGGATACATAGTGTATTTGTATTCACTTATAACCTTAGGGATACATAGTGTATTTGTATTCACTTATAACCTTATGGATACATAGTGTATTTGTATTCACTTATAACCTTAGGGATACATAGTGTATTTGTATTCACTCATAACCTTAGGTATACATAGTGTATTTGTATTGACACATAACCTTAGGGATACATAGTGTATTTGTATTCACACATAACTTTAGGGATACATAGTGTATTTGTATTCACACAACCTTAGGGATACATAGTGTATTTGTATTCACTTATAACCTTAGGGATACATAGTGTATTTGTATTCACACATAACCTTAGGGATACATAGTGTATTTGTATTCACTTATAACCTTAGGGATACATAGTGTATTTGTATTGACACATAACCTTAGGGATACATAGTGTATTTGTATTCACTTATAACCTTAGGGATACATAGTGTATTTGTATTCACTCATAACCTTAGGTATACATAGTGTATTTGTATTGACACATAACCTTAGGGATACATAGTGTATTTGTATTCACACATAACTTTAGGGATACATAGTGTATTTGTATTCACACATAACCTTAGGGATACATAGTGTATTTGTATTCACTTATAACCTTAGGGATACATAGTGTATTTGTATTGACACATAACCTTAGGGATACAGAGTGTATTTGTATTCACTTATAACCATAGGGATACATAGTGTATTTGTATTGACACATAACCTTAGGGATACATAGTGTATTTGTATTCACTTATAACCTTAGGGATACATAGTGTATTTGTATTCACTTATAACCTTAGGGATACATAGTGTATTTGTATTCACTCATAACCTTAGGGATACATAGTGTATTTGTATTCACACATAACCTTAGGGATACATAGTGTATTTGTATTGACACATAACCTTAGGGATACATAGTGTATTTGTATTCACTTATAACCTTAGGGATACATAGTGTATTTGTATTCACTCATAACCTTAGGGATACATAGTGTATTTGTATTCACTTATAACCTTAGGGATACATAGTGTATTTGTATTCACTTATAACCTTAGGGATACATAGTGTATTTGTCTTATAACCCTAGGGATACATAGTGTATTTGTATTCACACATAACCTTAGGGATACATACTGTATTTGTATTCACTCATAACCTTAGGGATACATAGTGTATTTGTATTCACACATAACCTTAGGGATACATAGTGTATTTGTATTCACACATAACCTTAGGGATACATAGTGTATTTGTATTGACACATAACCTTAGCGATACATAGTGTATTTGTATTCACACATAACCTTAGGGATACATAGTGTATTTGTATTCACACATAACCTTAGGGATACATAGTGTATTTGTATTCACTTATAACCTTAGGGATACATAGTGTATTTGTATTCACTTATAACCTTATGGATACATAGTGTATTTGTATTCACTTATAACCTTAGGGATACATAGTGTATTTGTATTCACTCATAACCTTAGGTATACATAGTGTATTTGTATTGACACATAACCTTAGGGATACATAGTGTATTTCTATTCACACATAACTTTAATGATACATAGTGTATTTGTATTCACACATAACCTTAGGGATACATAGTGTATTTGTATTCACTTATAACCTTAGGGATACATAGTGTATTTGTATTCACACATAACCTTAGGGATACATAGTGTATTTGTATTCACTTATAACCTTAGGGATACATAGTGTATTTGTATTGACACATAACCTTAGGGATACATAGTGTATTTGTATTCACTTATAACCTTAGGGATACATAGTGTATTTGTATTCACTTATAACTTTAGGGATACATAGTGCATTTGTATTCACTTATAACCTTAGGAATACATAGTGTATTTGTATTCACTCATAACCTTAGGGATACATAGTGTATTTGTATTGACACATAATCTTAGGGATACATAGTGTATTTGTATTCACTTATAACCTTAGGGATACATAGTGTATTTGTCTTATAACCTTAGGGATACATAGTGTATTTGTATTCACACATAACCTTAGGGATACATACTGTATTTGTATTCACTCATAACCTTAGGGATACATAGTGTATTTGTATTCACACATAACCTTAGGGATACATAGTGTATTTGTATTCACACATAACCTTAGGGATACATAGTGTATTTGTATTGACACATAACCTTAGCGATACATAGTGTATTTGTATTCACACATAACCTTAGGGATACATAGTGTATTTGTATTCACACATAACCTTAGGGATACATAGTGTATTTGTATTCACTTATAACCTTAGGGATACATAGTGTATTTGTATTCACTTATAACCTTATGGATACATAGTGTATTTGTATTCACTTATAACCTTAGGGATACATAGTGTATTTGTATTCACTCATAACCTTAGGTATACATAGTGTATTTGTATTGACACATAACCTTAGGGATACATAGTGTATTTGTATTCACACATAACTTTAGGGATACATAGTGTATTTGTATTCACACATAACCTTAGGGATACATAGTGTATTTGTATTGACTTATAACCTTAGGGATACATAGTGTATTTGTATTCACACATAACCTTAGGGATACATAGTGTATTTGTATTCACTTATAACCATAGGGATACATAGTGTATTTGTATTGACACATAACCTTAGGGATACATAGTGTATTTGTATTCACTTATAACCTTAGGGATACATAGTGTATTTGTATTCACTTATAACCTTAGGGATACATAGTGTATTTGTATTCACTCATAACCTTAGGGATACATAGTGTATTTGTATTCATACATAACCTTAGGGATACATAGTGTATTTGTATTGACACATAACCTTAGGGATACATAGTGTATTTGTATTCACTTATAACCTTAGGGATACATAGTGTATTTGTATTCACTCATAACCTTAGGGATACATAGTGTATTTGTATTGACACATAATCTTAGGGATACATAGTGTATTTGTATTCACTTATAACCTTAGGGATACATAGTGTATTTGTCTTATAACCCTAGGGATACATAGTGTATTTGTATTCACACATAACCTTAGGGATACATACTGTATTTGTATTCACTCATAACCTTAGGGATACATAGTGTATTTGTATTCACACATAACCTTAGGGATACATAGTGTATTTGTATTCACACATAACCTTAGGGATACATAGTGTATTTGTTTTGACACATAACCTTAGCGATACATAGTGTATTTGTATTCACACATAACCTTAGGGATACATAGTGTATTTGTATTCACACATAACCTTAGGGATACATAGTGTATTTGTATTCACTTATAACCTTAGGGATACATAGTGTATTTGTATTCACTTATAACCTTATGGATACATAGTGTATTTGTATTCACTTATAACCTTAGGGATACATAGTGTATTTGTATTCACTCATAACCTTAGGTATACATAGTGTATTTGTATTCACTTATAACCTTAGGGATACATAGTGTATTTGTATTCACTCATAACCTTAGGTATACATAGTGTATTTGTATTGACACATAACCTTAGGGATACATAGTGTATTTGTATTCACTCATAACCTTAGGGATACATAGTGTATTTGTATTGACACATAATCTTAGGGATACATAGTGTATTTGTATTCACTTATAACCTTAGGGATACATAGTGTATTTGTCTTATAACCCTAGGGATACATAGTGTATTTGTATTCACACATAACCTTAGGGATACATACTGTATTTGTATTCACTCATAACCTTAGGGATACATAGTGTATTTGTATTCACACATAACCTTAGGGATACATAGTGTATTTGTATTCACACATAACCTTAGGGATACATAGTGTATTTGTTTTGACACATAACCTTAGCGATACATAGTGTATTTGTATTCACACATAACCTTAGGGATACATAGTGTATTTGTATTCACACATAACCTTAGGGATACATAGTGTATTTGTATTCACTTATAACCTTAGGGATACATAGTGTATTTGTATTCACTTATAACCTTATGGATACATAGTGTATTTGTATTCACTTATAACCTTAGGGATACATAGTGTATTTGTATTCACTCATAACCTTAGGTATACATAGTGTATTTGTATTGACACATAACCTTAGGGATACATAGTGTATTTGTATTCACACATAACTTTAGGGATACATAGTGTATTTGTATTCACACATAACCTTAGGGATACATAGTGTATTTGTATTCACTTATAACCTTAGGGATACATAGTGTATTTGTATTCACACATAACCTTAGGGATACATAGTGTATTTGTATTCACTTATAACCTTAGGGATACATAGTGTATTTGTATTGACACATAACCTTAGGGATACATAGTGTATTTGTATTCACTTATAACCTTAGGGATACATAGTGTATTTGTATTCACTTATAACCTTAGGGATACATAGTGCATTTGTATTCACTTATAACCTTAGGAATACATAGTGTATTTGTATTCACTCATAACCTTAGGGATACATAGTGTATTTCTATTGACACATAATCTTAGGGATACATAGTGTATTTGTATTCACTTATAACCTTAGGGATACATAGTGTATTTGTCTTATAACCTTAGGGATACATAGTGTATTTGTATTCACACATAACCTTAGGGATACATACTGTATTTGTATTCACTCATAACCTTAGGGATACATAGTGTATTTGTATTCACACATAACCTTAGGGATACATAGTGTATTTGTATTCACACATAACCTTAGGGATACATAGTGTATTTGTATTGACACATAACCTTAGCGATACATAGTGTATTTGTATTCACACATAACCTTAGGGATACATAGTGTATTTGTATTCACACATAACCTTAGGGATACATAGTGTATTTGTATTCACTTATAACCTTAGGGATACATAGTGTATTTGTATTCACTTATAACCTTATGGATACATAGTGTATTTGTATTCACTTATAACCTTAGGGATACATAGTGTATTTGTATTCACTCATAACCTTAGGTATACATAGTGTATTTGTATTGACACATAACCTTAGGGATACATAGTGTATTTGTATTCACACATAACCTTAGGGATACATAGTGTATTTGTATTCACACATAACCTTAGGGATACATAGTGTATTTGTATTCACTTATAACCTTAGGGATACATAGTGTATTTGTATTCACACATAACCTTAGGGATACATAGTGTATTTGTATTCACACATAACCTTAGGGATACATAGTGTATTTGTATTGACACATAACCTTAGGGATACATAGTGTATTTGTATTCATTTATAACCTTAGGGATACATAGTGTATTTGTATTCACTTATAACCTTAGGGATACATAGTGCATTTGTATTCACTTATAACCTTAGGAATACATAGTGTATTTGTATTGACACATAACCTTAGGGATACATAGTGTATTTGTATTCACTTATAACCTTAGGGATACATAGTGTATTTGTATTCACTTATAACCTTAGGGATACATAGTGTATTTGTATTCACACATAACCTTAGGGATACATACTGTATTTGTATTCACACATAACCTTAGGGATACATAGTGTATTTTTATTCACTCATAACCTTAGGGATACATAGTGTATTTGTATTGACACATAAACTTAGGGATACATAGTGTATTTGTATTCACTTAAAACCTTAGGGATACATAGTGTATTTGTATTCATACATAACCTTAGGGATACATAGTGTATTTGTATTCACACATAACCTTAGGGATACATAGTGTATTTGTATTCACTTATAACCTTAGGGATACATAGTGTATTTGTATTCACTCATAACCTTAGGGATACATAGTGTATTTGTATTGACACATAACCTTAGGGATACATAGTGTATTTGTATTCACTTAAAACCTTAGGGATACATAGTGTATTTGTATTCATACATAACCTTAGGGATACATAGTGTATTTGTATTCACTTATAACCTTAGCGATACATAGTGTATTTGTATTCACTTATAACCTTAGGGATACATAGTGTATTTGTATTCACACATAACCTTAGGGATACATAGTGTATTTGTATTGACACATAACCTTAGGGATACATAGTGTATTTGTATTCACACATAACCTTAGGGATACATAGTGTATTTGTATTCACACATAACCTTAGGGATACATAGTGTATTTGTATTGACACATAACCTTAGGGATACATAGTGTATTTGTATTCACACATAACCTTAGGGATACATGGTGTATTTGTATTCACACATAACCTTAGGGATACATAGTGTATTTGTATTCACACATAACCTTAGGGATACATAGTGTATTTGTATTCACTTATAACCTTATGGATACATAGTGCATTTGTATTCACTTATAACCTTAGGGATACATAGTGTATTTGTATTCACTCATAACCTTAGGTATACATAGTGTATTTGTATTGACACATAACCTTAGGGATACATAGTGTATTTGTATTCACACATAACTTTAGGGATACATAGTGTATTTGTATTCACACATAACCTTAGGGATACATAGTGTATTTGTATTCACTTATAACCTTAGGGATACATAGTGTATTTGTATTCACTTATAACCTTAGGGATACATAGTGCATTTGTATTCACTTATAACCTTAGGAATACATAGTGTATTTGTATTCACTCATAACCTTAGGGATACATAGTGTATTTGTATTGACACATAATCTTAGGGATACATAGTGTATTTGTATTCACTTATAACCTTAGGGATACATAGTGTATTTGTCTTATAACCTTAGGGATACATAGTGTATTTGTATTCACACATAACCTTAGGGATACATACTGTATTTGTATTCACTCATAACCTTAGGGATACATAGTGTATTTGTATTCACACATAACCTTAGGGATACATAGTGTATTTGTATTCAAACATAACCTTAGAGATACATAGTGTATTTGTATTGACACATAACCTTAGCGATACATAGTGTATTTGTATTCACACATAACCTTAGGGATACATAGTGTATTTGTATTCACACATAACCTTAGGGATACATAGTGTATTTGTATTCACTTATAACCTTAGGGATACATAGTGTATTTGTATTCACTTATAACCTTATGGATACATAGTGTATTTGTATTCACTTATAACCTTAGGGATACATAGTGTATTTGTATTCACTCATAACCTTAGGTATACATAGTGTATTTGTATTGACACATAACCTTAGGGATACATAGTGTATTTGTATTCACACATAACTTTAGGGATACATAGTTTATTTGTATTCACACATAACCTTAGGGATACATAGTGTATTTGTATTCACTTATAACCTTAGGGATACATAGTGTATTTGTATTCACACATAACCTTAGGGATACATAGTGTATTTGTATTCACTTATAACCTTAGGGATACATAGTGTATTTGTATTGACACATAACCTTAGGGATACATAGTGTATTTGTATTCATTTATAACCTTAGGGATACATAGTGTATTTGTATTCACTTATAACCTTAGGGATACATAGTGCATTTGTATTCACTTATAACCTTAGGAATACATAGTGTATTTGTATTCACTTATAACCTTAGGGATACATAGTGTATTTGTATTCACTTAAAACCTTAGGGATACATAGTGTATTTGTATTCATACATAACCTTAGGGATACATAGTGTATTTGTATTCACACATAACCTTAGGGATACATAGTGTATTTGAATTCACTTATAACCTTAGGGATACATAGTGTATTTGTATTCACTCATAACCTTAGGGATACATAGTGTATTTGTATTGACACATAACCTTAGGGATACATAGTGTATTTGTATTCACTTAAAACCTTAGGGATACATAGTGTATTTGTATTCATACATAACCTTAGGGATACATAGTGTATTTGTATTCACTTATAACCTTAGGGATACATAGTGTATTTGTATCGACACATAACCTTAGGGATACATAGTGTATTTGTATTGACACATAACCTGAGGGATACATAGTGTATTTGTATTCACTTATAACCTTAGGGATACATAGTGTATTTGTATTCACACATAACCTTAGGGATACATAGTGTATTTGTATTGACACATAACCTTAGGGATACATAGTGTATTTGTATTCACACATAACCTTAGGGATACATAGTGTATTTGTATTCACACATAACCTTAGGGATACATAGTGTATTTGTATTCACACATAACCTTAGGGATACATAGTGTATTTGTATTCACACATAACCTTAGGGATACATAGTGTATTTGTATTGACACATAACCTTAGGGATACATAGTGTATTTGTATTGACACATAACCTGAGGGATACATAGTGTATTTGTATCGACACATAACCTTAGGGATACATAGTGTATTTGTATTGACACATAACCTGAGGGATACATAGTGTATTTGTATTGACACATAACCTGAGGGATACATAGTGTATTTGTATTGACACATAACCTCAGGGATACATAGTGTATTTGTATTGACACATAACCTGAGGGATACATAGTGTATTTGTATTGACACATAACCTGAGGGATACATAGTGTATTTGTATTGACACATAACCTTAGGGATACATAGTGTATTTGTATTGACACATAACCTGAGGGATACATAGTGTATTTGTATTCACTTATAACCTTAGGGATACATAGTGTATTTGTATTCACACATAACCTTAGGGATACATAGTGTATTTGTATTGACACATAACCTTAGGGATACATAGTGTATTTGTATTCACACATAACCTTAGGGATACATAGTGTATTTGTATTGACACATAACCTTAGGGATACATAGTGTATTTGTATTCACACATAACCTTAGGGATACATAGTGTATTTGTATTCACACATAACCTTAGGGATACATAGTGTATTTGTATTGACACATAACCTTAGGGATACATAGTGTATTTGTATTCACACATAACCTTAGGGATACATGGTGTATTTGTATTCACACATAACCTTAGGGATACATAGTGTATTTGTATTCACTTATAACCTTAGGGATACATAGTGTATTTGTATTCACTTATAACCTTATGGATACATAGTGTATTTGTGTTCACTTATAACCTTAGGGATACATAGTGTATTTGTATTCACTCATAACCTTAGGTATACATAGTGTATTTGTATTGACACATAACCTTAGGGATACATAGTGTATTTGTATTCACACATAACTTTAGGGATACATAGTGTATTTGTATTCACACATAACCTTAGGGATACATAGTGTATTTGTATTCACTTATAACCTTAGGGATACATAGTGTATTTGTATTCACACATAACCTTAGGGATACATAGTGTATTTGTATTCACTTATAACCATAGGGATACATAGTGTATTTGTATTGACACATAACCTTAGGGATACATAGTGTATTTGTATTCACTTATAACCTTAGGGATACATAGTGTATTTGTATTCACTTATAACCTTAGGGATACATAGTGTATTTGTATTCACTCATAACCTTAGGGATACATAGTGTATTTGTATTCATACATAACCTTAGGGATACATAGTGTATTTGTATTGACACATAACCTTAGGGATACATAGTGTATTTGTATTCACTTATAACCTTAGGGATACATAGTGTATTTGTATTCACTCATAACCTTAGGGATACATAGTGTATTTGTATTGACACATAATCTTAGGGATACATAGTGTATTTGTATTCACTTATAACCTTAGGGATACATAGTGTATTTGTCTTATAACCCTAGGGATACATAGTGTATTTGTATTCACACATAACCTTAGGGATACATAGTGTATTTGTATTCACTCATAACCTTAGGGATACATAGTGTATTTGTATTCACACATAACCTTAGGGATACATAGTGTATTTGTATTCACACATAACCTTAGGGATACATAGTGTATTTGTATTGACACATAACCTTAGGGATACATAGTGTATTTGTATTCACACATAACCTTAGGGATACATAGTGTATTTGTATTCACACATAACCTTAGGGATACATAGTGTATTTGTATTCACTTATAACCTTAGGGATACATAGTGTATTTGTATTCACTTATAACCTTATGGATACATAGTGTATTTGTATTCACTTATAACCTTAGGGATACATAGTGTATTTGTATTCACTCATAACCTTAGGTATACATAGTGTATTTGTATTGACACATAACCTTAGGGATACATAGTGTATTTGTATTCACACATAACTTTAGGGATACATAGTGTATTTGTATTCACACAACCTTAGGGATACATAGTGTATTTATATTCACTTATAACCTTAGGGATACATAGTGTATTTGTATTCACACATAACCTTAGGGATACATAGTGTATTTGTATTCACTTATAACCTTAGGGATACATAGTGTATTTGTATTGACACATAACCTTAGGGATACATAGTGTATTTGTATTCACTTATAACCTTAGGGATACATAGTGTATTTGTATTCACTTATAACCTTAGGGATACATAGTGCATTTGTATTCACTTATAACCTTAGGAATGCATAGTGTATTTGTATTCACTCATAACCTTAGGGATACATAGTGTATTTGTATTGACACATAATCTTAGGGATACATAGTGTATTTGTATTCACTTATAACCTTAGGGATACATAGTGTATTTGTCTTATAACCTTAGGGATACATAGTGTATTTGTATTCACACATAACCTTAGGGATACATACTGTATTTGTATTCACTCATAACCTTAGGGATACATAGTGTATTTGTATTGACACATAACCTTAGGGATACATAGTGTATTTGTATTGACACATAACCTTAGGGATACATAGTGTATTTGTATTGACACATAACCTTAGCGATACATAGTGTATTTGTATTCACACATAACCTTAGGGATACATAGTGTATTTGTATTCACACATAACCTTAGCGATACATAGTGTATTTGTATTCACTTATAACCTTAGGGATACATAGTGTATTTGTATTCACTTATAACCTTATGGATACATAGTGTATTGTATTCACTTATAACCTTAGGGATACATAGTGTATTTGTATTCACTCATAACCTTAGGTATACATAGTGTATTTGTATTGACACATAACCTTAGGGATACATAGTGTATTTGTATTCACACATAACTTTAGGGATACATAGTGTATTTGTATTCACACATAACCTTAGGGATACATAGTGTATTTGTATTCACTTATAACCTTAGGGATACATAGTGTATTTGTATTCACACATAACCTTAGGGATACATAGTGTATTTGTATTCACTTATAACCTTAGGGATACATAGTGTATTTGTATTCACTTATAACCTTAGGGATACATAGTGTATTTGTATTCACACATAACCTTAGGGATACATAGTGTATTTGTATTCACACATAACCTTAGGGATACATTGTGTATTTTTATTCACTCATAACCTTAGGGATACATAGTGTATTTGTTTTGACACATAACCTTAGGGATACATAGTGTATTTGTATTCACTTAAAACCTTAGGGATACATAGTGTATTTGTATTCATACATAACCTTAGGGATACATAGTGTATTTGTATTCACACATAACCTTAGGGATACATAGTGTATTTGTATTCACTTATAACCTTAGGGATACATAGTGTATTTGTATTCACTCATAACCTTAGGGATACATAGTGTATTTGTATTGACACATAACCTTAGGGATACATAGTGTATTTGTATTCACTTAAAACCTTAGGGATACATTGTGTATTTGTATTCATACATAACCTTAGGGATACATAGTGTATTTGTATTCACTTATAACCTTAGGGATACATAGTGTATTTGTATCGACACATAACCTTAGGGATACATAGTGTATTTGTATTGACACATAACCTGAGGGATACATAGTGTATTTGTATTCACTTATAACCTTAGGGATACATAGTGTATTTGTATTCACACATAACCTTAGGGATACATAGTGTATTTGTATTGACACATAACCTTAGGGATACATAGTGTATTTGTATTCACACATAACCTTAGGGATACATAGTGTATTTGTATTCACACATAACCTTAGGGATACATAGTGTATTTGTATTGACACATAACCTTAGGGATACATAGTGTATTTGTATTCACACATAACCTTAGGGATACATGGTGTATTTGTATTCACACATAACCTTAGGGATACATAGTGTATTTGTATTCACACATAACTTTAGGGATACATAGTGTATTTGTATTCACACATAACCTTAGGGATACATAGTGTTTTTGTATTCACACATAACCTTAGGGATACATAGTGTATTTGTATTCACACATAACCTTAGGGATACATAGTGTATTTGTATTCACTCATAACCTTAGGGATACATAGTGTATTTGTATTCACACATAACCTTAGGGATACATAGTGTATTTGTATTCACACATAACCTTAGGGATACATAGTGTATTTGTATTCACACATAACCCTAGGGATACATAGTGTATTTGTATTCACTCATAACCTTAGGGATACATAGTGTATTTGTATTCACTTATAACCTTAGGGATACATAGTGTATTTGTATTCACACATAACCTTAGGGATACATAGTGTATTTGTATTCACACATAACCTTAGGGATACATAGTGTATTTGTATTCACACATAACCTTAGGGATACATAGTGTATTTGTATTCACACATAACCTTAGGGATACATAGTGTATTTGTATTCACTCATAACCTTAGGGATACATAGTGTATTTGTATTCACTTATAACCTTAGGGATACATAGTGTATTTGTATTGACACATAACCTTAGGGATACATAGTGTATTTGTATTCACACATAACATTAGGGATACATAGTGTATTTGTATTCACTCATAACCTTAGGGATACATGGTGTATTTGTATTCACTCATAACCTTAGGGATACATAGTGTATTTGTGTTCACTCATAACCTTAGGGATACATAGTGTATTTGTATTCACTCATAACCTTAGGGATACATAGTGTTTTTGTATTCACACATAACCTTAGGGATACATAGTGTATTTGTATTCACTCATAACCTTAGGGATACATAGTGTATTTGTATTCACACATAACCTTAGGGATACATAGTGTATTTGTATTCACTCATAACCTTAGGGATACATTGTGTATTTGAATTCACACATAACCTTAGGGATACATAGTGTATTTGTATTCACTTATAACCTTAGGGATACATAGTGTATTTGTATTCACTCATAACCTTAGGGATACATAGTGTATTTGTATTCACTCATAACCTTAGGGATACATAGTGTATTTGTATTCACACAGAACATTAGGGATACATAGTGTATTTGTATTCACTTATAACCTTAGGGATACATAGTGTATTTGTATTCACACATAACCTAAGGGATAAATAGTGTATTTGTATTCACTTATAACCTTAGGGATACATAGTGTATTTGTATTCACTCATAACCTTAGGGATACATAGTGTATTTGTATTCACTTATAACCTTAGGGATACATAGTGTATTTGTATTCACACATAACCTTATGGATACATAGTGAATTTGTATTCACACATAACCTTAGGGATACATAGTGTATTTGTCTTATAACCTTAGGAATACATAGTGTATTTGTATTCACACATAACCTTAGGGATACATAGTATATTTGTATTCACTCATAACCTTAGGGATACATAGTGAATTTGTATTCACACATAACCTTAGGGATACATAGTGTATTTGTCTTATAACCTTAGGAATACATAGTGTATTTGTATTCACACATAACCTTAGGGATACATAGTGTATTTGTATTCACTTATAACCTTAGGGATACATAGTGTATTTGTATTCACACATAACCTTAGGGATACATAGTGTATTTGTCTTATAACCTTAGGAATACATAGTGTATTTGTATTCACACATAACCTTAGGGATACATAGTGTATTTCTCTTATAACCTTAGGAATACATAGTGTATTTGTATTCACACATAACCTTAGGGATACATATTGTATTTGTATTTAAACATAACCTTAGGGATACATAGTGTATTTGTATTCACTTATAACCTTAGGGATACATAGTGTATTTGTATTCACACATAACCTTAGGGATACATAGTGTATTTGTATTCACTCATAACCTTAGGGATACATAGTGTATTTGTATTCACACATAACCTTAGGGATAGATAGTGTATTTGTATTCACACATAACCTTAGGGTTACATAGTGTATTTGTATTCACACATAACCTTAGGGATAGATAGTGTATTTGTATTCACACATAACCTTAGGGATACATAGTGTATTTCTATTCACACATAACCTTAGGGATACATAGTGTATTTGTATTCACTCATAACCTCAGGGATACATAGTGTATTTGTATTCACTTATAACCTTAGGGATACATAGTGTATTTGTATTCAAACATAACCTTAGGGATACATAGTGTATTTGTATTCACACATAACCTTAGGGATACATAGTGTATTTGTATTGACTTGTAACCTAAGGTATACATAGTGTATTTGTATTCACTTATAACCTTAGGGATATATAGTGTATTTGTATTCACACATAACATTAGGGATACATAGTGTATTTGTGTTCACACATAACCTTAGGGATACATAGTGTATTTGTATTCACACATAACCTTAGTGATACATAGTGTATTTGTATTCACTTATAACCTTAGGGATACATAGTGTATTTGTATTCACACATAACCTTAGGGATACATAGTGTATTTGTATTCACTTACACGACTACAGTCCTATTAATGGTGACCCGTTAGTTATAACATCACTTATAACCTTAGGGATACATAGTGAATATGTATTCACTTACACGACTACAGTCCTATTAATGGTGACCCGTTAGTTATAACATCACTTATAACCTTAGGGATACATAGTGTATTCACTTACACGACTACAGTCCTATTAATGGTGACTCGTTAGTTATAACATCATTTATAACCTTAGTGATACATAGTGTATTCACTTACACGACTACAGTCCTATTAATGGTGACCCGTTAGTTATAACATCACTTATAACCTTAGGGATACATAGTGTATTAACTTACACGACTACAGTCCTATTAATGGTGACCCGTTAGTTATAACATCACTTATAACCTTAGGGATACATAGTGTATTCACTTACACGACTACAGTCCTATTAATGGTGACCCGTTAGTTATAATATCACTTATAACCTTAGGGATACATAGTGTATTCACTTACACGACTACAGTCCTATTAATGGTGACCCGTTAGTTATAACATCACTTATAACCTTAGGGATACATAGTGTATTTGTATTCACTTACACGACTACAGTCCTATTAATGGTGACCCGTTTCTTATAACATTACTTATAACCTTAGGGATACATAGTGTATTTGTATTCACTTACACGACTACAGTCCTATTAATGGTGACCCGTTAGTTATAACATCACTTATAACCTTAGGGATACATAGTGTATTTGTATTCACTTACACGACTACAGTCCTATTAATGGTGACCCGTTAGTTATAACATCACTTATAACCTTAGGGATACATAGTGTATTCACTTACACGTCTACAGTCGTATTAATGGTGACCCGTTAGTTATAACATCACTTATAACCTAAGGGATACATAGTGTATTCACTTACACGACTACAGTCCTATTAATGGTGACCCGTTAGTTATAACATTACTTATAACCTTAGGGATACATAGTGTATTCACTTACACGACTACAGTCCTATTAATGGTGACCCGTTAGTTATAACATCACTTATAACCTTAGGGATACATAGTGTATTCACTTACACGACTACAGTCCTATTAATGGTGACCCGTTAGTTATAACATCACTTATAACCTTAGGGATACATAGTGTATTCACTTACACGACTACAGTCCTATTAATGGTGACCCGTTTCTTATAACATTACTTATAACCTTAGGGATACATAGTGTATTCACTTACACGACTACAGTCCTATTAATGGTGACCCGTTAGTTATAACATCACTTATAACCTTAGGGATACATAGTGTATTTGTATTCACTTACACGACTACAGTCCTATTGATGGTGACCCGTTAGTTATGACATCACTTATAACCTTAGGGATACATAGTGTATTCACTTACACGACTACAGTCCTATTAATGGTGATCGACCCGTTAGTAATAACATCACTTATAACCTTAGGGATACATAGTGTATTTGTATTCACTTACACGACTACAGTCCTATTAATGGTGACCCGTTAGTTATAACATCACTTATAACCTTAGGGATACATAGTGTATTCACTTACATGACTACAGTCCTATTCATGGTGACCCGTTAGTTATAACATCACTTATAACCTTAGGGATACATAGTGTATTCACTTACACGACTACAGTCCTATTAATGGTGACCCGTTTCTTATAACATTACTTATAACCTTAGGGATACATAGTGTATTCACTTACACGACTACAGTCCTATTAATGGTGACCCGTTAGTTATTACATCACTTATAAACTTAGGGATACATAGTGTATTCACTTACACGATTACAGTCCTATTAATGGTGACCCGTTTCTTATAACATTACTTATAACCTTAGGGATACATAGTGTATTCACTTACACGACTACAGTCCTATTAATGGTGACCCGTTAGTTATAACATCACTTATAACCTTAGGGATACATAGTGTATTTGTATTCACTCATAACCTTAGGGATACATAGTGAATTTGTATTCACACATAACCTTAGGGATACATAGTGTATTTGTCTTATAACCTTAGGAATACATAGTGTATTTGTATTCACACATAACCTTAGGGATACATAGTATATTTGTATTCACTCATAACCTTAGGGATACATAGTGAATTTGTATTCACACATAACCTTAGGGATACATAGTGTATTTGTCTTATAACCTTAGGAATACATAGTGTATTTGTATTCACACATAACCTTAGGGATACATAGTGTATTTGTATTCACTTATAACCTTAGGGATACATAGTGTATTTGTATTCACACATAACCTTAGGGATACATAGTGTATTTGTCTTATAACCTTAGGAATACATAGTGTATTTGTATTCACACATAACCTTAGGGATACATAGTGTATTTCTCTTATAACCTTAGGAATACATAGTGTATTTGTATTCACACATAACCTTAGGGATACATATTGTATTTGTATTTAAACATAACCTTAGGGATACATAGTGTATTTGTATTCACTTATAACCTTAGGGATACATAGTGTATTTGTATTCACACATAACCTTAGGGATACATAGTGTATTTGTATTCACTCATAACCTTAGGGATACATAGTGTATTTGTATTCACACATAACCTTAGGGATAGATAGTGTATTTGTATTCACACATAACCTTAGGGTTACATAGTGTATTTGTATTCACACATAACCTTAGGGATAGATAGTGTATTTGTATTCACACATAACCTTAGGGATACATAGTGTATTTCTATTCACACATAACCTTAGGGATACATAGTGTATTTGTATTCACTCATAACCTCAGGGATACATAGTGTATTTGTATTCACTTATAACCTTAGGGATACATAGTGTATTTGTATTCAAACATAACCTTAGGGATACATAGTGTATTTGTATTCACACATAACCTTAGGGATACATAGTGTATTTGTATTGACTTGTAACCTAAGGTATACATAGTGTATTTGTATTCACTTATAACCTTAGGGATATATAGTGTATTTGTATTCACACATAACATTAGGGATACATAGTGTATTTGTGTTCACACATAACCTTAGGGATACATAGTGTATTTGTATTCACACATAACCTTAGTGATACATAGTGTATTTGTATTCACTTATAACCTTAGGGATACATAGTGTATTTGTATTCACACATAACCTTAGGGATACATAGTGTATTTGTATTCACTTACACGACTACAGTCCTATTAATGGTGACCCGTTAGTTATAACATCACTTATAACCTTAGGGATACATAGTGAATATGTATTCACTTACACGACTACAGTCCTATTAATGGTGACCCGTTAGTTATAACATCACTTATAACCTTAGGGATACATAGTGTATTCACTTACACGACTACAGTCCTATTAATGGTGACTCGTTAGTTATAACATCATTTATAACCTTAGTGATACATAGTGTATTCACTTACACGACTACAGTCCTATTAATGGTGACCCGTTAGTTATAACATCACTTATAACCTTAGGGATACATAGTGTATTAACTTACACGACTACAGTCCTATTAATGGTGACCCGTTAGTTATAACATCACTTATAACCTTAGGGATACATAGTGTATTCACTTACACGACTACAGTCCTATTAATGGTGACCCGTTAGTTATAATATCACTTATAACCTTAGGGATACATAGTGTATTCACTTACACGACTACAGTCCTATTAATGGTGACCCGTTAGTTATAACATCACTTATAACCTTAGGGATACATAGTGTATTTGTATTCACTTACACGACTACAGTCCTATTAATGGTGACCCGTTTCTTATAACATTACTTATAACCTTAGGGATACATAGTGTATTTGTATTCACTTACACGACTACAGTCCTATTAATGGTGACCCGTTAGTTATAACATCACTTATAACCTTAGGGATACATAGTGTATTTGTATTCACTTACACGACTACAGTCCTATTAATGGTGACCCGTTAGTTATAACATCACTTATAACCTTAGGGATACATAGTGTATTCACTTACACGTCTACAGTCGTATTAATGGTGACCCGTTAGTTATAACATCACTTATAACCTAAGGGATACATAGTGTATTCACTTACACGACTACAGTCCTATTAATGGTGACCCGTTAGTTATAACATTACTTATAACCTTAGGGATACATAGTGTATTCACTTACACGACTACAGTCCTATTAATGGTGACCCGTTAGTTATAACATCACTTATAACCTTAGGGATACATAGTGTATTCACTTACACGACTACAGTCCTATTAATGGTGACCCGTTAGTTATAACATCACTTATAACCTTAGGGATACATAGTGTATTCACTTACACGACTACAGTCCTATTAATGGTGACCCGTTTCTTATAACATTACTTATAACCTTAGGGATACATAGTGTATTCACTTACACGACTACAGTCCTATTAATGGTGACCCGTTAGTTATAACATCACTTATAACCTTAGGGATACATAGTGTATTTGTATTCACTTACACGACTACAGTCCTATTGATGGTGACCCGTTAGTTATGACATCACTTATAACCTTAGGGATACATAGTGTATTCACTTACACGACTACAGTCCTATTAATGGTGATCGACCCGTTAGTAATAACATCACTTATAACCTTAGGGATACATAGTGTATTTGTATTCACTTACACGACTACAGTCCTATTAATGGTGACCCGTTAGTTATAACATCACTTATAACCTTAGGGATACATAGTGTATTCACTTACATGACTACAGTCCTATTAATGGTGACCCGTTAGTTATAACATCACTTATAACCTTAGGGATACATAGTGTATTCACTTACACGACTACAGTCCTATTAATGGTGACCCGTTTCTTATAACATTACTTATAACCTTAGGGATACATAGTGTATTCACTTACACGACTACAGTCCTATTAATGGTGACCCGTTAGTTATTACATCACTTATAAACTTAGGGATACATAGTGTATTCACTTACACGATTACAGTCCTATTAATGGTGACCCGTTTCTTATAACATTACTTATAACCTTAGGGATACATAGTGTATTCACTTACACGACTACAGTCCTATTAATGGTGACCCGTTAGTTATAACATCACTTATAACCTTAGGGATACATAGTGTATTCACTTACACGACTACAGTCCTATTAATGGTGACCCGTTAGTTATAACATCACTTATAACCTTAGGTATACATAGTGTATTCACTTACATGACTACAGTCCTATTAATTGTGACCCGTTAGTTATAACATCACTTATAACCTTAGGGATACATAGTGTATTCACTTACATGACTACAGTGCTATTAATGGTGACCCGTTAGTTATAACATCACTTATAACCTTAGGGATACATAGTGTATTCACTTACATGACTACAGTGCTATTAATGGTGATACGTTAGTTATAACATCACTTATAACCTTAGGGATACATAGTGTATTCACTTACATGACTACAGTCCTATTAATGGTGACCCGTTAGTTATAACATCACTTATAACCTTAGGGATACATAGTGTATTTGTATTCACTTACACGACTACAGTCCTATTAATGGTGACCCGTTTCTTATAACATTACTTATAACCTTAGGGACACATAGTGTATTCACTTACACGACTACAGTCCTATTAATGGTGACCCGTTAGTTATAACATCACTTATAACCTTAGGGATACATAGTGTATTCACTGACACGACTACAGTCCTATTCATGGTGACCCGTTTCTTATAACATTACTTATAACCTTAGGGATACATAGTGTATTCACTTACACGACTACAGTCCTATTAATGGTGACCCGTTAGTTATAACATCACTTATAACCTAAGGGATACATAGTGTATTCACTTACACGACTACAGTCCTATTAATGGTGACCCGTTTCTTATAACATTACTTATAACCTTAGGGATACATAGTGTATTCACTTACACGACTACAGTCCTATTAATGGTGACCCGTTAGTTATAACATCACTTATAACCTTAGGGATATATAGTGTATTCACTTACACGACTACAGTCCTATTAATGGTAACCCGTTTCTTATAACATTACTTAGAACCTTAGGGATACATAGTGTATTCACTTACACGACTACAGTCCTATTAATGGTGACCCGTTAGTTATAACATCACTTATAACCTTAGGGATACATAGTGTATTCACTTACACGACTACAGTCCTATTAATGGTGACACGTTAGTTATAACATCACTTATAACCTTAGGGATACATAGTGTATTCACTTACACGACTACAGCCCTATTAATGGTGACCCGTTAGTTATAACATCACTTATAACCTTAGGGATACATAGTGTATTTGTATTAACTTACACGACTACAGTCCTATTAATGGTGACCCGTTAGTTATAACATCACTTATAACCTTAGGGATACATAGTGTATTCACTTACACGACTACAGTCCTATTAATGATGACCCGTTAGTTATAACATTACTTATAAACTTAGGGATACATAGTGTATTCACTTACATGACTACAGTCCTATTAATGGTGACCCGTTAGTTATAACATTACTTATAACCTTAGTGATACATAGTGTATTCACTTACACGACTACAGTCCTATTAATGGTGACCCGTTAGTTTTAACATCACTTAAAACCTTAGGGATACATAGTGTATTCACTTACATGACTACAGTCCTATTAATGGTGACCCGTTAGTTATAACATCACTTATAACCTTAGGGATACATAGTGTATTCACTTACACGACTACAGTCCTATTAATGGTGACACGTTAGTTATAACATCACTTATAACCTTAGGGATACATAGTGTATTCACTTACACGACTACAGCCCTATTAATGGTGACCCGTTAGTTATAACATCACTTATAACCTTAGGGATACATAGTGTATTTGTATTAACTTACACGACTACAGTCCTATTAATGGTGACCCGTTAGTTATAACATCACTTATAACCTTAGGGATACATAGTGTATTCACTTACACGACTACAGTCCTATTAATGATGACCCGTTAGTTATAACATTACTTATAAACTTAGGGATACATAGTGTATTCACTTACATGACTACAGTCCTATTAATGGTGACCCGTTAGTTATAACATTACTTATAACCTTAGTGATACATAGTGTATTCACTTACACGACTACAGTCCTATTAATGGTGACCCGTTAGTTATAACATCACTTATAACCTTAGGGATACATAGTGTATTTGTATTCACTTACACGACTACAGTCCTATTGATGGTGACCCGTTAGTTATAACATCACTTATAACCTTAGGGATACATAGTGTATTCACTTACATGACTACAGTCCTATTAATGGTGACCCGTTAGTTATAATATTACTTATAACCTTAGTGATACATAGTGTATTCACTTACATGACTACAGTCCTATTAATGGTGACCCGTTAGTTATAACATCACTTATAACCTTAGGGATACATAGTGTATTCACTTACACGACTACAGTCCTATTAATGGTGACCCGTTAGTTATAACATCACTTATAACCTTAGGGATACATAGTGTATTCACTTACACGACTACAGTCCTATTAATGGTGACCCGTTAGTTATAACATCACTTATAACCTTAGGGATACATAGTGTATTTGTATTCACTTACACGACTACAGTCCTATTAATGGTGACCCGTTAGTTATAACATCACTTATAACCTTAGGGATACATAGTGTATTCACTTACACGACTACAGTTCTATTAATGGTGACCCGTTAGTTATAGCATCACTTATAACCTTAGGGATACATAGTGTATTCACTTACACGACTACAGTCCTATTAATGGTGACCGGTTAGTTATAACATCACTTATAACCTTAGGGATACATAGTGTATTCACTTACACGACTACAGTCCTATTGATGGTGACCCGTTAGTTATAACATCACTTATAACCTTAGGGATACATAGTGTATTCACTTACACGACTACAGTCCTATTAATGGTGACCCGCTAGTTATAACATCACTTATAACCTTAGGGATACATAGTGTATTCACTTACACGACTGCAGTACTATTAATGGTGACCCGTTAGTTATAACATCACTTATAACCTAAGGGATACATAGTGTATTCACTTACACGTCTACAGTCCTATTAATGGTGACCCGTTAGTTATAACATCACTTATAACCTAAGGGATACATAGTGTATTCACTTACACGACTACAGTCCTATTAATGGTGACCCGTTAGTTATAACATCACTTATAACCTTAGGGATACATAGTGTATTCACTTACACGACTACAGTCCTATTAATGGTGACCCGTTTCTTATAACATCACTTATAACGTTAGTGATACATAGTGTATTCACTTACACGACTACAGTCCTATTAATGGTGACCCGTTAGTTATAACATCACTTATAACCTAAGGGATACATAGTGTATTCACTTACCCGACTACAGTCCTATTAATGGTGACCCGTTAGTTATAACATTACTTATAACCTTAGTGATACATAGTGCATTCACTTACACGACTACAGTCCTATTAATGGTGACCCGTTAGTTATAACATCACTTATAACCTTAGGGATACATAGTGTATTTGTATTCACTTACACGACTACAGTCCTATTAATGGTGACCCGTTAGTTATAACATTACTTATAACCTTAGGGATACATAGTGTATTCACTTACAGGACTACAGTCCTATTAATGGTGACCCGTTAGTTATAACATCACTTATAACCTTAGGGATACATAGTGTATATGTATTCACTTACACGACTACAGTCCTATTAATGGTGACCCGTTAGTTATAACATCACTTATAACCTTAGGGATACATAGTGTATTTGTATTCACTTACATGACTACAGTCCTATTAATGGTGACCCGTTAGTTATAACATTACTTATAACCTTAGGGATACATAGTGTATTCACTTACACGACTACAGTCCTATTAATGGTGACCCGTTAGTTATAACATCACTTATAACCTTAGGGATACATAGTGTATTCACTTACACGACTACAGTCCTTTTAATGGTGACCCGTTTCTTATAACATCACTTATAACCTTAGGGATACATAGTGTATTCACTTACACGACTACAGTCCTATTAATGGTGACCCGTTTCTTATAACATCACTTATAACCTTAGGGATACATAGTGTATTCACTTACACGACTACAGTCCTATTAATGGTGACCCGTTAGTTATAACATCACTTATAACCTTAGGGATACATAGTGTATTTGTATTCACTTACACGACTCCAGTCCTATTAATGGTGACCCGTTAGTTATAACATCACTTATAACCTTAGGGATACATAGTGTATTTGTATTCACTTACACGACTACAGTCCTATTAATGGTGACCCGTCAGTTATAACATCACTTATAACTTAAGGTATACATAGTGTATTCACTTACACGACTACAGTCCTATTAATGGTGACCCGTTAGTTATAACATCACTTATAACCTTAGGGATACATAGTGTATTTGTATTCACTTACACGACTCCAGTCCTATTAATGGTGACCCGTTAGTTATAACATCACTTATAACCTTAGGGATACATAGTGTATTCACTTACACGACTACAGTCCTATTAATGGTGACCCGTTAGTTATAACATCACTTATAACCTTAGGGATATATAGTGTATTCACTTACACGACTACAGTCCTATTAATGGTAACCCGTTTCTTATAACATTACTTAGAACCTTAGGGATACATAGTGTATTCACTTACACGACTACAGTCCTATTAATGGTGACCCGTTAGTTATAACATCACTTATAACCTTAGGGATACATAGTGTATTCACTTACACGACTACAGTCCTATTAATGGTGACCCGTTAGTTTTAACATCACTTAAAACCTTAGGGATACATAGTGTATTCACTTACATGACTACAGTCCTATTAATGGTGACCCGTTAGTTATAACATCACTTATAACCTTAGGGATACATAGTGTATTCACTTACACGACTACAGTCCTATTAATGGTGACACGTTAGTTATAACATCACTTATAACCTTAGGGATAAATAGTGTATTCACTTACACGACTACAGCCCTATTAATGGTGACCCGTTAGTTATAACATCACTTATAACCTTAGGGATACATAGTGTATTTGTATTAACTTACACGACTACAGTCCTATTAATGGTGACCCGTTAGTTATAACATCACTTATAACCTTAGGGATACATAGTGTATTCACTTACACGACTACAGTCCTATTAATGATGACCCGTTAGTTATAACATTACTTATAAACTTAGGGATACATAGTGTATTCACTTACATGACTACAGTCCTATTAATGGTGACCCGTTAGTTATAACATTACTTATAACCTTAGTGATACATAGTGTATTCACTTACACGACTACAGTCCTATTAATGGTAACCCGTTAGTTATAACATCACTTATAACCTTAGGGATACATAGTGTATTTGTATTCACTTACACGACTACAGTCCTATTGATGGTGACCCGTTAGTTATAACATCACTTATAACCTTAGGGATACATAGTGTATTCACTTACATGACTACAGTCCTATTAATGGTGACCCGTTAGTTATAATATTACTTATAACCTTAGTGATACATAGTGTATTCACTTACATGACTACAGTCCTATTAATGGTGACCCGTTAGTTATAACATCACTTATAACCTTAGGGATACATAGTGTATTCACTTACACGACTACAGTCCTATTAATGGTGACCCGTTAGTTATAACATCACTTATAACCTTAGGGATACATAGTGTATTCACTTACACGACTACAGTCCTATTAATGGTGACCCGTTAGTTATAACATCACTTATAACCTTAGGGATACATAGTGTATTTGTATTCACTTACACGACTACAGTCCTATTAATGGTGACCCGTTAGTTATAACATCACTTATAACCTTAGGGATACATAGTGTATTCACTTACACGACTACAGTTCTATTAATGGTGACCCGTTAGTTATAGCATCACTTATAACCTTAGGGATACATAGTGTATTCACTTACACGACTACAGTCCTATTAATGGTGACCGGTTAGTTATAACATCACTTATAACCTTAGGGATACATAGTGTATTCACTTACACGACTACAGTCCTATTGATGGTGACCCGTTAGTTATAACATCACTTATAACCTTAGGGATACATAGTGTATTCACTTACACGACTACAGTCCTATTAATGGTGACCCGTTAGTTATAACATCACTTATAACCTTAGGGATACATAGTGTATTCACTTACACGACTGCAGTACTATTAATGGTGACCCGTTAGTTATAACATCACTTATAACCTAAGGGATACATAGTGTATTCACTTACACGTCTACAGTCCTATTAATGGTGACCCGTTAGTTATAACATCACTTATAACCTAAGGGATACATAGTGTATTCACTTACACGACTACAGTCCTATTAATGGTGACCCGTTAGTTATAACATTACTTATAACCTTAGGGATACATAGTGTATTCACTTACACGACTACAGTCCTATTAATGGTGACCCGTTAGTTATAACATCACTTATAACCTTAGGGATACATAGTGTATTCACTTACACGACTACAGTCCTATTAATGGTGACCCGTTTCTTATAACATCACTTATAACGTTAGTGATACATAGTGTATTCACTTACAGGACTACAGTCCTATTAATGGTGACCCGTTAGTTATAACATCACTTATAACCTTAGGGATACATAGTGTATATGTATTCACTTACACGACTACAGTCCTATTAATGGTGACCCGTTAGTTATAACATCACTTATAACCTTAGGGATACATAGTGTATTTGTATTCACTTACATGACTACAGTCCTATTAATGGTGACCCGTTAGTTATAACATTACTTATAACCTTAGGGATACATAGTGTATTCACTTACACGACTACAGTCCTATTAATGGTGACCCGTTAGTTATAACATCACTTATAACCTTAGGGATACATAGTGTATTCACTTACACGACTACAGTCCTTTTAATGGTGACCCGTTTCTTATAACATCACTTATAACCTTAGGGATACATAGTGTATTCACTTACACGACTACAGTCCTATTAATGGTGACCCGTTTCTTATAACATCACTTATAACCTTAGGGATACATAGTGTATTCACTTACACGACTACAGTCCTATTAATGGTGACCCGTTAGTTATAACATCACTTATAACCTTAGGGATACATAGTGTATTTGTATTCACTTACACGACTCCAGTCCTATTAATGGTGACCCGTTAGTTATAACATCACTTATAACCTTAGGGATACATAGTGTATTTGTATTCACTTACACGACTACAGTCCTATTAATGGTGACCCGTCAGTTATAACATCACTTATAACTTAAGGTATACATAGTGTATTCACTTACACGACTACAGTCCTATTAATGGTGACCCGTTAGTTATAACATCACTTATAACCTTAGGGATACATAGTGTATTTGTATTCACTTACACGACTCCAGTCCTATTAATGGTGACCCGTTAGTTATAACATCACTTATAACCTTAGGGATACATAGTGTATTTGTATTCACTTACACGACTACAGTCCTATTAATGGTGACCCGTTAGTTATAACATCACTTATAACCTAAGGGATACATAGTGTATTCACTTACACGACTACAGTCCTATTAATGGTGACCCGTTAGTTATAACATCACTTATAACCTTAGGGATACATAGTGTATTCACTTACACGACTACAGTCCTATTAATGGTGACCCGTTAGTTATAACATCACTTATAACCTTAGGGATGCATAGTGTATTCACTGACACGACTACAGTCCTATAAATGGTGACCCGTTAGTTATAACATCACTTATAACCTTAGGGATACATAGTGTATTCACTTACACGACTACAGTCCTATTAATGGTGACCCGTTAGTTATAACATCACTTATAACCTTAGGGATGCATAGTGTATTCACTTACACGACTACAGTCCTATAAATGGTGACCCGTTAGTTATAACATCACTTATAACCTTAGGGATACATAGTGTATTTGTATTCACTTACACGACTTCAGTCCTATTAATGGTGACCCGTTTCTTATAACATTACTTATAACCTTAGGGATACATAGTGGATTTGTATTCACTTACACGACTACAGTCCTATTAATGGTGACCCGTTAGTTATAACATCACTTATAACCTTAGGGATACATAGTGTATTCACTTACACGTCTACAGTCCTATTAATGGTGACCCGTTTCTTATAACATTACTTATAACCTTAGGGATACATAGTGTATTCACTTACACGTCTACAGTCCTATTAATGGTGACCCGTTTCTTATAACATCACTTATAACCTTAGGGATACATAGTGTATTCACTTACACGACTCCAGTCCTATTAATGGTGACCCGTTTCTTATAACATTACTTATAACCTTAGGGATACATAGTGGATTTGTATTCACTTCCACGACTACAGTCCTATTAATGGTGACCCGTTAGTTATAACATCAATTATAACCTTAGGGATACATAGTGTATTCACTTACACGACTACAGTCCTATTAATGGTGACCCGTTAGTTATAACATCACTTATAACCTTAGAGATACATAGTGTATTCACTTACACGACTACAGTCCCATTAATGGTGACCCGTTAGATATAACATCACTTATAACCTTAGGGATACATAGTGTATTCACTTACACGACTACAGTCCTATTAATGGTGACCCGTTTCTTATAACATTACTTATAACCTTAGGGATACATAGTGTATTCACTTACACGACTACAGTCCTATTAATGGTGACCCGTTAGTTATAACATCACTTATAACCTTAGGGATACATAGTGTATTTGTATTCACTTACACGACTACAGTCCTATTGATGGTGACCCGTTAGTTATGACATCACTTATAACCTTAGGGATACATAGTGTATTCACTTACACGACTACAGTCCTATTAATGGTGATCGACCCGTTAGTAATAACATCACTTATAACCTTAGGGATACATAGTGTATTTGTATTCACTTACACGACTACAGTCCTATTAATGGTGACCCGTTAGTTATAACATCACTTATAACCTTAGGGATACATAGTGTATTCACTTACACGACTAAAGTCCTATTAATGGTGACCCGTTAGTTATAACATCACTTATAACCTTAGGGATACATAGTGTATTCACTTACATGACTACAGTCCTATTAATGGTGACCCGTTAGTTATAACATCACTTATAACCTTAGGGATACATAGTGTATTCACTTACACGACTACAGTCCTATTAATGGTGACCCGTTTCTTATAACATTACTTATAACCTTAGGGATACATAGTGTATTCACTTACACGACTACAGTCCTATTAATGGTGACCCGTTAGTTATTACATCACTTATAACCTTAGGGATACATAGTGTATTCACTTACACGATTACAGTCCTATTAATGGTGACCCGTTTCTTATAACATTACTTATAACCTTAGGGATACATAGTGTATTCACTTACACGACTACAGTCCTATTAATCGTGACCTGTTAGTTATAACATCACTTATAACCTTAGGGATACATAGTGTATTCACTTACACGACTACAGTCCTATTAATGGTGACCCGTTAGTTATAACATCACTTATAACCTTAGGTATACATAGTGTATTCACTTACATGACTACAGTCCTATTAATTGTGACCAGTTAGTTATAACATCACTTATAACCTTAGGGATACATAGTGTATTCACTTACATGACTACAGTGCTATTAATGGTGACCCGTTAGTTATAACATCACTTATAACCTTAGGGATACATAGTGTATTCACTTACATGACTACAGTGCTATTAATGGTGACCCGTTAGTTATAACATCACTTATAACCTTAGGGATACATAGTGTATTCACTTACATGACTACAGTCCTATTAATGGTGACCCGTTAGTTATAACATCACTTATAACCTTAGGGATACATAGTGTATTTGTATTCACTTACACGACTACAGTCCTATTAATGGTGACCCGTTTCTTATAACATTACTTATAACCTTAGGGACACATAGTGTATTCACTTACACGACTACAGTCCTATTAATGGTGACCCGTTAGTTATAACATCACTTATAACCTTAGGGATACATAGTGTATTTGTATTCACACATAACCTTAGGGATACATAGTGTATTTGTATTCACTTATAACCATAGGGATACATAGTGTATTTGTATTGACACATAACCTTAGGGATACATAGTGTATTTGTATTCACTTATAACCTTAGGGATACATAGTGTATTTGTATTCACTTATAACCTTAGGGATACATAGTGTATTTGTATTCACTCATAACCTTAGGGATACATAGTGTATTTGTATTCATACATAACCTTAGGGATACATAGTGTATTTGTATTGACACATAACCTTAGGGATACATAGTGTATTTGTATTCACTTATAACCTTAGGGATACATAGTGTATTTGTATTCACTCATAACCTTAGGGATACATAGTGTATTTGTATTGACACATAATCTTAGGGATACATAGTGTATTTGTATTCACTTATAACCTTAGGGATACATAGTGTATTTGTCTTATAACCCTACGGATACATAGTGTATTTGTATTCACACATAACCTTAGGGATACATACTGTATTTGTATTCACTCATAACCTTAGGGATACATAGTGTATTTGTATTCACACATAACCTTAGGGATACATAGTGTATTTGTATTCACACATAACCTTAGGGATACATAGTGTATTTGTATTGACACATAACCTTAGCGATACATAGTGTATTTGTATTCACACATAACCTTAGGGATACATAGTGTATTTGTATTCACACATAACCTTAGGGATACATAGTGTATTTGTATTCACTTATAACCTTAGGGATACATAGTGTATTTGTATTCACTTATAACCTTAGGGATACATAGTGTATTTGTATTCACTTATAACCTTAGGGATACATAGTGTATTTGTATTCACTCATAACCTTAGGTATACATAGTGTATTTGTATTGACACATAACCTTAGGGATACATAGTGTATTTGTATTCACACATAACTTTAGGGATACATAGTGTATTTGTATTCACACAACCTTAGGGATACATAGTGTATTTATATTCACTTATAACCTTAGGGATACATAGTGTATTTGTATTCACACATAACCTTAGGGATACATAGTGTATTTGTATTCACTTATAACCTTAGGGATACATAGTGTATTTGTATTGACACATAACCTTAGGGATACATAGTGTATTTGTATTCACTTATAACCTTAGGGATACATAGTGTATTTGTATTCACTTATAACCTTAGGGATACATAGTGCATTTGTATTCACTTATAACCTTAGGAATGCATAGTGTATTTGTATTCACTCATAACCTTAGGGATACATAGTGTATTTGTATTGACACATAATCTTAGGGATACATAGTGTATTTGTATTCACTTATAACCTTAGGGATACATAGTGTATTTGTCTTATAACCTTAGGGATACATAGTGTATTTGTATTCACACATAACCTTAGGGATACATACTGTATTTGTATTCACTCATAACCTTAGGGATACATAGTGTATTTGTATTCACACATAACCTTAGGGATACATAGTGTATTTGTATTGACACATAACCTTAGGGATACATAGTGTATTTGTATTGACACATAACCTTAGCGATACATAGTGTATTTGTATTCACACATAACCTTAGGGATACATAGTGTATTTGTATTCACACATAACCTTAGCGATACATAGTGTATTTGTATTCACTTATAACCTTAGGGATACATAGTGTATTTGTATTCACTTATAACCTTATGGATACATAGTGTATTTGTATTCACTTATAACCTTAGGGATACATAGTGTATTTGTATTCACTCATAACCTTAGGTATACATAGTGTATTTGTATTGACACATAACCTTAGGGATACATAGTGTATTTGTATTCACACATAACTTTAGGGATACATAGTGTATTTGTATTCACACATAACCTTAGGGATACATAGTGTATTTGTATTCACTTATAACCTTAGGGATACATAGTGTATTTGTATTCACACATAACCTTAGGGATACATAGTGTATTTGTATTCACTTATAACCTTAGGGATACATAGTGTATTTGTATTGACACATAACCTTAGGGATACATAGTGTATTTGTATTCATTTATAACCTTAGGAATACATAGTGTATTTGTATTCACTTATAACCTTAGGGATACATAGTGCATTTGTATTCACTTATAACCTTAGGAATACATAGTGTATTTGTATTGACACATAACCTTAGGGATACATAGTGTATTTGTATTCACTTATAACCTTAGGGATACATAGTGTATTTGTATTCACTTATAACCTTAGGGATACATAGTGTATTTGTATTCACACATAACCTTAGGGATACATAGTGTATTTGTATTCACACATAACCTTAGGGATACATTGTGTATTTTTATTCACTCATAACCTTAGGGATACATAGTGTATTTGTTTTGACACATAACCTTAGGGATACATAGTGTATTTGTATTCACTTAAAACCTTAGGGATACATAGTGTATTTGTATTCATACATAACCTTAGGGATACATAGTGTATTTGTATTCACACATAACCTTAGGGATACATAGTGTATTTGTATTCACTCATAACCTTAGGGATACATAGTGTATTTGTATTCACTCATAACCTTAGGGATACATAGTGTATTTGTATTGACACATAACCTTAGGGATACATAGTGTATTTGTATTCACTTAAAACCTTAGGGATACATTGTGTATTTGTATTCATACATAACCTTAGGGATACATAGTGTATTTGTATTCACTTATAACCTTAGGGATACATAGTGTATTTGTATCGACACATAACCTTAGGGATACATAGTGTATTTGTATTGACACATAACCTGAGGGATACATAGTGTATTTGTATTCACTTATAACCTTAGGGATACATAGTGTATTTGTATTCACACATAACCTTAGGGATACATAGTGTATTTGTATTGACACATAACCTTAGGGATACATAGTGTATTTGTATTCACACATAACCTTAGGGATACATAGTGTATTTGTATTCACACATAACCTTAGGGATACATAGTGTATTTGTATTGACACATAACCTTAGGGATACATAGTGTATTTGTATTCACACATAACCTTAGGGATACATGGTGTATTTGTATTCACACATAACCTTAGGGATACATAGTGTATTTGTATTCACACATAACTTTAGGGATACATAGTGTATTTGTATTCACACATAACCTTAGGGATACATAGTGTTTTTGTATTCACACATAACCTTAGGGATACATAGTTTATTTGTATTCACACATAACCTTAGGGATACATAGTGTATTTGTATTCACTCATAACCTTAGGGATACATAGTGTATTTGTATTCACACATAACCTTAGGGATACATAGTGTATTTGTATTCACACATAACCTTAGGGATACATAGTGTATTTGTATTCACACATAACCCTAGGGATACATAGTGTATTTGTATTCACTCATAACCTTAGGGATACATAGTGTATTTGTATTCACTTATAACCTTAGGGATACATAGTGTATTTGTATTCACACATAACCTTAGGGATACATAGTGCATTTGTATTCACACATAACCTTAGGGATACATAGTGTATTTGTATTCACACATAACCTTAGGGATACATAGTGTATTTGTATTCACACATAACCTTAGGGATACATAGTGTATTTGTATTCACTCATAACCTTAGGGATACATAGTGTATTTGTATTCACTTATAACCTTAGGGATACATAGTGTATTTGTATTGACACATAACCTTAGGGATACATAGTGTATTTGTATTCACACATAACATTAGGGATACATAGTGTATTTGTATTCACTCATAACCTTAGGGATACATGGTGTATTTGTATTCACTCATAACCTTAGGGATACATAGTGTATTTGTGTTCACTCATAACCTTAGGGATACATAGTGTATTTGTATTCACTCATAACCTTAGGGATACATAGTGTTTTTGTATTCACACATAACCTTAGGGATACATAGTGTATTTGTATTCACTCATAACCTTAGGGATACATAGTGTATTTGTATTCACACATAACCTTAGGGATACATAGTGTATTTGTATTCACTCATAACTTTAGGGATACATTGTGTATTTGAATTCACACATAACCTTAGGGATACATAGTGTATTTGTATTCACTTATAACCTTAGGGATACATAGTGTATTTGTATTCACTCATAACCTTAGGGATACATAGTGTATTTGTATTCACTCATAACCTTAGGGATACATAGTGTATTTGTATTCACACAGAACATTAGGGATACATAGTGTATTTGTATTCACTTATAACCTTAGGGATACATAGTGTATTTGTATTCACACATAACCTAAGGGATAAATAGTGTATTTGTATTCACTTATAACCTTAGGGATACATAGTGTATTTGTATTCACTCATAACCTTAGGGATACATAGTGTATTTGTATTCACTTATAACCTTAGGGATACATAGTGTATTTGTATTCACACATAACCTTATGGATACATAGTGAATTTGTATTCACACATAACCTTAGGGATACATAGTGTATTTGTCTTATAACCTTAGGAATACATAGTGTATTTGTATTCACACATAACCTTAGGGATACATAGTATATTTGTATTCACTCATAACCTTAGGGATACATAGTGAATTTGTATTCACACATAACCTTAGGGATACATAGTGTATTTGTCTTATAACCTTAGGAATACATAGTGTATTTGTATTCACACATAACCTTAGGGATACATAGTGTATTTGTATTCACTTATAACCTTAGGGATACATAGTGTATTTGTATTCACACATAACCTTAGGGATACATAGTGTATTTGTCTTATAACCTTAGGAATACATAGTGTATTTGTATTCACACATAACCTTAGGGATACATAGTGTATTTCTCTTATAACCTTAGGAATACATAGTGTATTTGTATTCACACATAACCTTAGGGATACATATTGTATTTGTATTTAAACATAACCTTAGGGATACATAGTGTATTTGTATTCACTTATAACCTTAGGGATACATAGTGTATTTGTATTCACACATAACCTTAGGGATACATAGTGTATTTGTATTCACACATAACCTTAGGGATACATAGTGTATTTGTATTGACACATAACCTTAGGGATACATAGTGTATTTGTATTGACACATAACCTTAGCGATACATAGTGTATTTGTATTCACACATAACCTTAGGGATACATAGTGTATTTGTATTCACACATAACCTTAGCGATACATAGTGTATTTGTATTCACTTATAACCTTAGGGATACATAGTGTATTTGTATTCACTTATAACCTTATGGATACATAGTGTATTTGTATTCACTTATAACCTTAGGGATACATAGTGTATTTGTATTCACTCATAACCTTAGGTATACATAGTGTATTTGTATTGACACATAACCTTAGGGATACATAGTGTATTTGTATTCACACATAACCTTAGGGATACATAGTGTATTTGTATTCACACATAACCTTAGGGATACATAGTGTATTTGTATTCACTTATAACCTTAGGGATACATAGTGTATTTGTATTCACACATAACCTTAGGGATACATAGTGTATTTGTATTCACTTATAACCTTAGGGATACATAGTGTATTTGTATTGACACATAACCTTAGGGATACATAGTGTATTTGTATTCATTTATAACCTTAGGGATACATAGTGTATTTGTATTCACTTATAACCTTAGGGATACATAGTGCATTTGTATTCACTTATAACCTTAGGAATACATAGTGTATTTGTATTGACACATAACCTTAGGGATACATAGTGTATTTGTATTCACTTATAACCTTAGGGATACATAGTGTATTTGTATTCACTTATAACCTTAGGGATACATAGTGTATTTGTATTCACACATAACCTTAGGGATACATAGTGTATTTGTATTCACACATAACCTTAGGGATACATTGTGTATTTTTATTCACTCATAACCTTAGGGATACATAGTGTATTTGTTTTGACACATAACCTTAGGGATACATAGTGTATTTGTATTCACTTAAAACCTTAGGGATACATAGTGTATTTGTATTCATACATAACCTTAGGGATACATAGTGTATTTGTATTCACACATAACCTTAGGGATACATAGTGTATTTGTATTCACTTATAACCTTAGGGATACATAGTGTATTTGTATTCACTCATAACCTTAGGGATACATAGTGTATTTGTATTGACACATAACCTTAGGGATACATAGTGTATTTGTATTCACTTAAAACCTTAGGGATACATTGTGTATTTGTATTCATACATAACCTTAGGGATACATAGTGTATTTGTATTCACTTATAACCTTAGGGATACATAGTGTATTTGTATCGACACATAACCTTAGGGATACATAGTGTATTTGTATTGACACATAACCTGAGGGATACATAGTGTATTTGTATTCACTTATAACCTTAGGGATACATAGTGTATTTGTATTCACACATAACCTTAGGGATACATAGTGTATTTGTATTGACACATAACCTTAGGGATACATAGTGTATTTGTATTCACACATAACCTTAGGGATACATAGTGTATTTGTATTCACACATAACCTTAGGGATACATAGTGTATTTGTATTGACACATAACCTTAGGGATACATAGTGTATTTGTATTCACACATAACCTTAGGGATACATGGTGTATTTGTATTCACACATAACCTTAGGGATACATAGTGTATTTGTATTCACACATAACTTTAGGGATACATAGTGTATTTGTATTCACACATAACCTTAGGGATACATAGTGTTTTTGTATTCACACATAACCTTAGGGATACATAGTGTATTTGTATTCACACATAACCTTAGGGATACATAGTGTATTTGTATTCACTCATAACCTTAGGGATACATAGTGTATTTGTATTCACACATAACCTTAGGGATACATAGTGTATTTGTATTACAACATAACCTTAGGGATACATAGTGTATTTGTATTCACACATAACCCTAGGGATACATAGTGTATTTGTATTCACTCATAACCTTAGGGATACATAGTGTATTTGTATTCACTTATAACCTTAGGGATACATAGTGTATTTGTATTCACACATAACCTTAGGGATACATAGTGCATTTGTATTCACACATAACCTTAGGGATACATAGTGTATTTGTATTCACACATAACCTTAGGGATACATAGTGTATTTGTATTCACACATAACCTTAGGGATACATAGTGTATTTGTATTCACTCATAACCTTAGGGATACATAGTGTATTTGTATTCACTTATAACCTTAGGGATACATAGTGTATTTGTATTGACACATAACCTTAGGGATACATAGTGTATTTGTATTCACACATAACATTAGGGATACATAGTGTATTTGTATTCACTCATAACCTTAGGGATACATGGTGTATTTGTATTCACTCATAACCTTAGGGATACATAGTGTATTTGTGTTCACTCATAACCTTAGGGATACATAGTGTATTTGTATTCACTCATAACCTTAGGGATACATAGTGTATTTGTATTCACACATAACCTTAGGGATACATAGTGTATTTGTATTCACTCATAACCTTAGGGATACATAGTGTATTTGTATTCACACATAACCTTAGGGATACATAGTGTATTTGTATTCACTCATAACCTTAGGGATACATTGTGTATTTGAATTCACACATAACCTTAGGGATACATAGTGTATTTGTATTCACTTATAACCTTAGGGATACATAGTGTATTTGTATTCACTCATAACCTTAGGGATACATAGTGTATTTGTATTCACTCATAACCTTAGGGATACATAGTGTATTTGTATTCACACAGAACATTAGGGATACATAGTGTATTTGTATTCACTTATAACCTTAGGGATACATAGTGTATTTGTATTCACACATAACCTAAGGGATAAATAGTGTATTTGTATTCACTTATAACCTTAGGGATACATAGTGTATTTGTATTCACTCATAACCTTAGGGATACATAGTGTATTTGTATTCACTTATAACCTTAGGGATACATAGTGTATTTGTATTCACACATAACCTTATGGATACATAGTGAATTTGTATTCACACATAACCTTAGGGATACATAGTGTATTTGTCTTATAACCTTAGGAATACATAGTGTATTTGTATTCACACATAACCTTAGGGATACATAGTATATTTGTATTCACTCATAACCTTAGGGATACATAGTGAATTTGTATTCACACATAACCTTAGGGATACATAGTGTATTTGTCTTATAACCTTAGGAATACATAGTGTATTTGTATTCACACATAACCTTAGGGATACATAGTGTATTTGTATTCACTTATAACCTTAGGGATACATAGTGTATTTGTATTCACACATAACCTTAGGGATACATAGTGTATTTGTCTTATAACCTTAGGAATACATAGTGTATTTGTATTCACACATAACCTTAGGGATACATAGTGTATTTCTCTTATAACCTTAGGAATACATAGTGTATTTGTATTCACACATAACCTTAGGGATACATATTGTATTTGTATTTAAACATAACCTTAGGGATACATAGTGTATTTGTATTCACTTATAACCTTAGGGATACATAGTGTATTTGTATTCACACATAACCTTAGGGATACATAGTGTATTTGTATTCACTCATAACCTTAGGGATACATAGTGTATTTGTATTCACACATAACCTTAGGGATAGATAGTGTATTTGTATTCACACATAACCTTAGGGTTACATAGTGTATTTTTATTCACACATAACCTTAGGGATAGATAGTGTATTTGTATTCACACATAACCTTAGGGATACATAGTGTATTTCTATTCACACATAACCTTAGGGATACATAGTGTATTTGTATTCACTCATAACCTCAGGGATACATAGTGTATTTGTATTCACTTATAACCTTAGGGATACATAGTGTATTTGTATTCAAACATAACCTTAGGGATACATAGTGTATTTGTATTCACACATAACCTTAGGGATACATAGTGTATTTGTATTGACTTGTAACCTAAGGTATACATAGTGTATTTGTATTCACTTATAACCTTAGGGATATATAGTGTATTTGTATTCACACATAACATTAGGGATACATAGTGTATTTGTGTTCACACATAACCTTAGGGATACATAGTGTATTTGTATTCACACATAACCTTAGTGATACATAGTGTATTTGTATTCACTTATAACCTTAGGGATATATAGTGTATTTGTATTCACACATAACCTTAGGGATACATAGTGTATTTGTATTCACTTACACGACTACAGTCCTATTAATGGTGACCCGTTAGTTATAACATCACTTATAACCTTAGGGATACATAGTGAATATGTATTCACTTACACGACTACAGTCCTATTAATGGTGACCCGTTAGTTATAACATCACTTATAACCTTAGGGATACATAGTGTATTCACTTACACGACTACAGTCCTATTAATGGTGACTCGTTAGTTATAACATCATTTATAACCTTAGTGATACATAGTGTATTCACTTACACGACTACAGTCCTATTAATGGTGACCCGTTAGTTATAACATCACTTATAACCTTAGGGATACATAGTGTATTAACTTACACGACTACAGTCCTATTAATGGTGACCCGTTAGTTATAACATCACTTATAACCTTAGGGATACATAGTGTATTCACTTACACGACTACAGTCCTATTAATGGTGACCCGTTAGTTATAATATCACTTATAACCTTAGGGATACATAGTGTATTCACTTACACGACTACAGTCCTATTAATGGTGACCCGTTAGTTATAACATCACTTATAACCTTAGGGATACATAGTGTATTTGTATTCACTTACACGACTACAGTCCTATTAATGGTGACCCGTTTCTTATAACATTACTTATAACCTTAGGGATACATAGTGTATTTGTATTCACTTACACGACTACAGTCCTATTAATGGTGACCCGTTAGTTATAACATCACTTATAACCTTAGGGATACATAGTGTATTTGTATTCACTTACACGACTACAGTCCTATTAATGGTGACCCGTTAGTTATAACATCACTTATAACCTTAGGGATACATAGTGTATTCACTTACACGTCTACAGTCCTATTAATGGTGACCCGTTAGTTATAACATCACTTATAACCTAAGGGATACATAGTGTATTCACTTACACGACTACAGTCCTATTAATGGTGACCCGTTAGTTATAACATTACTTATAACCTTAGGGATACATAGTGTATTCACTTACACGACTACAGTCCTATTAATGGTGACCCGTTAGTTATAACATCACTTATAACTTAGGGATACATAGTGTATTCACTTACACGACTACAGTCCTATTAATGGTGACCCGTTAGTTATAACATCACTTATAACCTTAGGGATACATAGTGTATTCACTTACACGACTACAGTCCTATTAATGGTGACCCGTTTCTTATAACATTACTTATAACCTTAGGGATACATAGTGTATTCACTTACACGACTACAGTCCTATTAATGGTGACCCGTTAGTTATAACATCACTTATAACCTTAGGGATACATAGTGTATTTGTATTCACTTACACGACTACAGTCCTATTGATGGTGACCCGTTAGTTATGACATCACTTATAACCTTAGGGATACATAGTGTATTCACTTACACGACTACAGTCCTATTAATGGTGATCGACCCGTTAGTAATAACATCACTTATAACCTTAGGGATACATAGTGTATTTGTATTCACTTACACGACTACAGTCCTATTAATGGTGACCCGTTAGTTATAACATCACTTATAACCTTAGGGATACATAGTGTATTCACTTACATGACTACAGTCCTATTAATGGTGACCCGTTAGTTATAACATCACTTATAACCTTAGGGATACATAGTGTATTCACTTACACGACTACAGTCCTATTAATGGTGACCCGTTTCTTATAACATTACTTATAACCTTAGGGATACATAGTGTATTCACTTACACGACTACAGTCCTATTAATGGTGACCCGTTAGTTATTACATCACTTATAAACTTAGGGATACATAGTGTATTCACTTACACGATAACAGTCCTATTAATGGTGACCCGTTTCTTATAACATTACTTATAACCTTAGGGATACATAGTGTATTCACTTACACGACTACAGTCCTATTAATGGTGACCCGTTAGTTATAACATCACTTATAACCTTAGGGATACATAGTGTATTCACTTACACGACTACAGTCCTATTAATGGTGACCCGTTAGTTATAACATCACTTATAACCTTAGGTATACATAGTGTATTCACTTACATGACTACAGTCCTATTAATTGTGACCCGTTAGTTATAACATCACTTATAACCTTAGGGATACATAGTGTATTCACTTACATGACTACAGTGCTATTAATGGTGACCCGTTAGTTATAACATCACTTATAACCTTAGGGATACATAGTGTATTCACTTACATGACTACAGTGCTATTAATGGTGATACGTTAGTTATAACATCACTTATAACCTTAGGGATACATAGTGTATTCACTTACATGACTACAGTCCTATTAATGGTGACCCGTTAGTTATAACATCACTTATAACCTTAGGGATACATAGTGTATTTGTATTCACTTACACGACTACAGTCCTATTAATGGTGACCCGTTTCTTATAACATTACTTATAACCTTAGGGACACATAGTGTATTCACTTACACGACTACAGTCCTATTAATGGTGACCCGTTAGTTATTACATCACTTATAAACTTAGGGATACATAGTGTATTCACTTACACGATAACAGTCCTATTAATGGTGACCCGTTTCTTATAACATTACTTATAACCTTAGGGATACATAGTGTATTCACTTACACGACTACAGTCCTATTAATGGTGACCCGTTAGTTATAACATCACTTATAACCTTAGGGATACATAGTGTATTCACTTACACGACTACAGTCCTATTAATGGTGACCCGTTAGTTATAACATCACTTATAACCTTAGGTATACATAGTGTATTCACTTACATGACTACAGTCCTATTAATTGTGACCCGTTAGTTATAACATCACTTATAACCTTAGGGATACATAGTGTATTCACTTACATGACTACAGTGCTATTAATGGTGACCCGTTAGTTATAACATCACTTATAACCTTAGGGATACATAGTGTATTCACTTACATGACTACAGTGCTATTAATGGTGATACGTTAGTTATAACATCACTTATAACCTTAGGGATACATAGTGTATTCACTTACATGACTACAGTCCTATTAATGGTGACCCGTTAGTTATAACATCACTTATAACCTTAGGGATACATAGTGTATTTGTATTCACTTACACGACTACAGTCCTATTAATGGTGACCCGTTTCTTATAACATTACTTATAACCTTAGGGACACATAGTGTATTCACTTACACGACTACAGTCCTATTAATGGTGACCCGTTAGTTATAACATCACTTATAACCTTAGGGATACATAGTGTATTCACTGACACGACTACAGTCCTATTCATGGTGACCCGTTTCTTATAACATTACTTATAACCTTAGGGATACATAGTGTATTCACTTACACGACTACAGTCCTATTAATGGTGACCCGTTAGTTATAACATCACTTATAACCTTAGGGATACATAGTGTATTCACTTACACGACTACAGTCCTATTAATGGTGACCCGTTTCTTATAACATTACTTATAACCTTAGGGATACATAGTGTATTCACTTACACGACTACAGTCCTATTAATGGTGACCCGTTAGTTATAACATCACTTATAAACTTAGGGATATATAGTGTATTCACTTACACGACTACAGTCCTATTAATGGTAACCCGTTTCTTATAACATTACTTAGAACCTTAGGGATACATAGTGTATTCACTTACACGACTACAGTCCTATTAATGGTGACCCGTTAGTTATAACATCACTTATAACCTTAGGGATACATAGTGTATTCACTTACACGACTACAGTCCTATTAATGGTGACCCGTTAGTTTTAACATCACTTAAAACCTTAGGGATACATAGTGTATTCACTTACATGACTACAGTCCTATTAATGGTGACCCGTTAGTTATAACATCACTTATAACCTTAGGGATACATAGTGTATTCACTTACACGACTACAGTCCTATTAATGGTGACACGTTAGTTATAACATCACTTATAACCTTAGGGATACATAGTGTATTCACTTACACGACTACAGCCCTATTAATGGTGACCCGTTAGTTATAACATCACTTATAACCTTAGGGATACATAGTGTATTTGTATTTACTTACACGACTACAGTCCTATTAATGGTGACCCGTTAGTTATAACATCACTTATAACCTTAGGGATACATAGTGTATTCACTTACACGACTACAGTCCTATTAATGATGACCCGTTAGTTATAACATTACTTATAAACTTAGGGATACATAGTGTATTCACTTACATGACTACAGTCCTATTAATGGTGACCCGTTAGTTATAACATTACTTATAACCTTAGTGATACATAGTGTATTCACTTACACGACTACAGTCCTATTAATGGTGACCCGTTAGTTATAACATCACTTATAACCTTAGGGATACATAGTGTATTTGTATTCACTTACACGACTACAGTCCTATTGATGGTGACCCGTTAGTTATAACATCACTTATAACCTTAGGGATACATAGTGTATTCACTTACATGACTACAGTCCTATTAATGGTGACCCGTTAGTTATAATATTACTTATAACCTTAGTGATACATAGTGTATTCACTTACATGACTACAGTCCTATTAATGGTGACCCGTTAGTTATAACATCACTTATAACCTTAGGGATACATAGTGTATTCACTTACACGACTACAGTCCTATTAATGGTGACCCGTTAGTTATAACATCACTTATAACCTTAGGGATACATAGTGTATTCACTTACACGACTACAGTCCTATTAATGGTGACCCGTTAGTTATAACATCACTTATAACCTTAGGGATACATAGTGTATTTGTATTCACTTACACGACTACAGTCCTATTAATGGTGACCCGTTAGTTATAACATCACTTATAACCTTAGGGATACATAGTGTATTCACTTACACGACTACAGTTCTATTAATGGTGACCCGTTAGTTATAGCATCACTTATAACCTTAGGGATACATAGTGTATTCACTTACACGACTACAGTCCTATTAATGGTGACCGGTTAGTTATAACATCACTTATAACCTTAGGGATACATAGTGTATTCACTTACACGACTACAGTCCTATTGATGGTGACCCGTTAGTTATAACATCACTTATAACCTTAGGGATACATAGTGTATTCACTTACACGACTACAGTCCTATTAATGGTGACCCGCTAGTTATAACATCACTTATAACCTTAGGGATACATAGTGTATTCACTTACACGACTGCAGTACTATTAATGGTGACCCGTTAGTTATAACATCACTTATAACCTAAGGGATACATAGTGTATTCACTTACACGTCTACAGTCCTATTAATGGTGACCCGTTAGTTATAACATCACTTATAACCTAAGGGATACATAGTGTATTCACTTACACGACTACAGTCCTATTAATGGTGACCCGTTAGTTATAACATTACTTATAACCTTAGGGATACATAGTGTATTCACTTACACGACTACAGTCCTATTAATGGTGACCCGTTAGTTATAACATCACTTATAACCTTAGGGATACATAGTGTGTTCACTTACACGACTACAGTCCTATTAATGGTGACCCGTTTCTTATAACATCACTTATAACGTTAGTGATACATAGTGTATTCACTTACACGACTACAGTCCTATTAATGGTGACCCGTTAGTTATAACATCACTTATAACCTAAGGGATACATAGTGTATTCACTTACCCGACTACAGTCCTATTAATGGTGACCCGTTAGTTATAACATTACTTATAACCTTAGTGATACATAGTGCATTCACTTACACGACTACAGTCCTATTAATGGTGACCCGTTAGTTATAACATCACTTATAACCTTAGGGATACATAGTGTATTTGTATTCACTTACACGACTACAGTCCTATTAATGGTGACCCGTTAGTTATAACATTACTTATAACCTTAGGGATACATAGTGTATTCACTTACAGGACTACAGTCCTATTAATGGTGACCCGTTAGTTATAACATCACTTATAACCTTAGGGATACATAGTGTATATGTATTCACTTACACGACTACAGTCCTATTAATGGTGACCCGTTAGTTATAACATCACTTATAACCTTAGGGATACATAGTGTATTTGTATTCACTTACATGACTACAGTCCTATTAATGGTGACCCGTTAGTTATAACATCACTTATAACCTTAGGGATACATAGTGTATTCACTTACACGACTACAGTCCTATTAATGGTGACCCGTTAGTTATAACATCACTTATAACCTTAGGGATACATAGTGTATTCACTTACACGACTACAGTCCTTTTAATGGTGACCCGTTTCTTATAACATCACTTATAACCTTAGGGATACATAGTGTATTCACTTACACGACTACAGTCCTATTAATGGTGACCCGTTTCTTATAACATCACTTATAACCTTAGGGATACATAGTGTATTCACTTACACGACTACAGTCCTATTAATGGTGACCCGTTAGTTATAACATCACTTATAACCTTAGGGATACATAGTGTATTTGTATTCACTTACACGACTCCAGTCCTATTAATGGTGACCCGTTAGTTATAACATCACTTATAACCTTAGGGATACATAGTGTATTTGTATTCACTTACACGACTACAGTCCTATTAATGGTGACCCGTCAGTTATAACATCACTTATAACTTAAGGTATACATAGTGTATTCACTTACACGACTACAGTCCTATTAATGGTGACCCGTTAGTTATAACATCACTTATAACCTTAGGGATACATAGTGTATTTGTATTCACTTACACGACTCCAGTCCTATTAATGGTGACCCGTTAGTTATAACATCACTTATAACCTTAGGGATACATAGTGTATTCACTTACACGACTACAGTCCTATTAATGGTGACCCGTTAGTTATAACATCACTTATAACCTTAGGGATATATAGTGTATTCACTTACACGACTACAGTCCTATTAATGGTAACCCGTTTCTTATAACATTACTTAGAACCTTAGGGATACATAGTGTATTCACTTACACGACTACAGTCCTATTAATGGTGACCCGTTAGTTATAACATCACTTATAACCTTAGGGATACATAGTGTATTCACTTACACGACTACAGTCCTATTAATGGTGACCCGTTAGTTTTAACATCACTTAAAACCTTAGGGATACATAGTGTATTCACTTACATGACTACAGTCCTATTAATGGTGACCCGTTAGTTATAACATCACTTATAACCTTAGGGATACATAGTGTATTCACTTACACGACTACAGTCCTATTAATGGTGACACGTTAGTTATAACATCACTTATAACCTTAGGGATACATAGTGTATTCACTTACACGACTACAGCCCTATTAATGGTGACCCGTTAGTTATAACATCACTTATAACCTTAGGGATACATAGTGTATTTGTATTAACTTACACGACTACAGTCCTATTAATGGTGACCCGTTAGTTATAACATCACTTATAACCTTAGGGATACATAGTGTATTCACTTACACGACTACAGTCCTATTAATGATGACCCGTTAGTTATAACATTACTTATAAACTTAGGGATACATAGTGTATTCACTTACATGACTACAGTCCTATTAATGGTGACCCGTTAGTTATAACATTACTTATAACCTTAGTGATACATAGTGTATTCACTTACACGACTACAGTCCTATTAATGGTGACCCGTTAGTTATAACATCACTTATAACCTTAGGGATACATAGTGTATTTGTATTCACTTACACGACTACAGTCCTATTGATGGTGACCCGTTAGTTATAACATCACTTATAACCTTAGGGATACATAGTGTATTCACTTACATGACTACAGTCCTATTAATGGTGACCCGTTAGTTATAATATTACTTATAACCTTAGTGATACATAGTGTATTCACTTACATGACTACAGTCCTATTAATGGTGACCCGTTAGTTATAACATCACTTATAACCTTAGGGATACATAGTGTATTCACTTACACGACTACAGTCCTATTAATGGTGACCCGTTAGTTATAACATCACTTATAACCTTAGGGATACATAGTGTATTCACTTACACGACTACAGTCCTATTAATGGTGACCCGTTAGTTATAACATCACTTATAACCTTAGGGATACATAGTGTATTTGTATTCACTTACACGACTACAGTCCTATTAATGGTGACCCGTTAGTTATAACATCACTTATAACCTTAGGGATACATAGTGTATTCACTTACACGACTACAGTTCTATTAATGGTGACCCGTTAGTTATAGCATCACTTATAACCTTAGGGATACATAGTGTATTCACTTACACGACTACAGTCCTATTAATGGTGACCGGTTAGTTATAACATCACTTATAACCTTAGGGATACATAGTGTATTCACTTACACGACTACAGTCCTATTGATGGTGACCCGTTAGTTATAACATCACTTATAACCTTAGGGATACATAGTGTATTCACTTACACGACTACAGTCCTATTAATGGTGACCCGCTAGTTATAACATCACTTATAACCTTAGGGATACATAGTGTATTCACTTACACGACTGCAGTACTATTAATGGTGACCCGTTAGTTATAACATCACTTATAACCTAAGGGATACATAGTGTATTCACTTACACGTCTACAGTCCTATTAATGGTGACCCGTTAGTTATAACATCACTTATAACCTAAGGGATACATAGTGTATTCACTTACACGACTACAGTCCTATTAATGGTGACCCGTTAGTTATAACATTACTTATAACCTTAGGGATACATAGTGTATTCACTTACACGACTACAGTCCTATTAATGGTGACCCGTTAGTTATAACATCACTTATAACCTTAGGGATACATAGTGTATTCACTTACACGACTACAGTCCTATTAATGGTGACCCGTTTCTTATAACATCACTTATAACGTTAGTGATACATAGTGTATTCACTTACAGGACTACAGTCCTATTAATGGTGACCCGTTAGTTATAACATCACTTATAACCTTAGGGATACATAGTGTATATGTATTCACTTACACGACTACAGTCCTATTAATGGTGACCCGTTAGTTATAACATCACTTATAACCTTAGGGATACATAGTGTATTTGTATTCACTTACATGACTACAGTCCTATTAATGGTGACCCGTTAGTTATAACATTACTTATAACCTTAGGGATACATAGTGTATTCACTTACACGACTACAGTCCTATTAATGGTGACCCGTTAGTTATAACATCACTTATAACCTTAGGGATACATAGTGTATTCACTTACACGACTACAGTCCTTTTAATGGTGACCCGTTTCTTATAACATCACTTATAACCTTAGGGATACATAGTGTATTCACTTACACGACTACAGTCCTATTAATGGTGACCCGTTTCTTATAACATCACTTATAACCTTAGGGATACATAGTGTATTCACTTACACGACTACAGTCCTATTAATGGTGACCCGTTAGTTATAACATCACTTATAACCTTAGGGATACATAGTGTATTTGTATTCACTTACACGACTCCAGTCCTATTAATGGTGACCCGTTAGTTATAACATCACTTATAACCTTAGGGATACATAGTGTATTTGTATTCACTTACACGACTACAGTCCTATTAATGGTGACCCGTCAGTTATAACATCACTTATAACTTAAGGTATACATAGTGTATTCACTTACACGACTACAGTCCTATTAATGGTGACCCGTTAGTTATAACATCACTTATAACCTTAGGGATACATAGTGTATTTGTATTCACTTACACGACTCCAGTCCTATTAATGGTGACCCGTTAGTTATAACATCACTTATAACCTTAGGGATACATAGTGTATTTGTATTCACTTACACGACTACAGTCCTATTAATGGTGACCCGTTAGTTATAACATCACTTATAACCTAAGGGATACATAGTGTATTCACTTACACGACTACAGTCCTATTAATGGTGACCCGTTAGTTATAACATCACTTATAACCTTAGGGATACATAGTGTATTCACTTACACGACTACAGTCCTATTAATGGTGACCCGTTAGTTATAACATCACTTATAACCTTAGGGATGCATAGTGTATTCACTGACACGACTACAGTCCTATAAATGGTGACCCGTTAGTTATAACATCACTTATAACCTTAGGGATACATAGTGTATTCACTTACACGACTACAGTCCTATTAATGGTGACCCGTTAGTTATAACATCACTTATAACCTTAGGGATGCATAGTGTATTCACTTACACGACTACAGTCCTATAAATGGTGACCCGTTAGTTATAACATCACTTATAACCTTAGGGATACATAGTGTATTTGTATTCACTTACACGACTTCAGTCCTATTAATGGTGACCCGTTTCTTATAACATTACTTATAACCTTAGGGATACATAGTGGATTTGTATTCACTTACACGACTACAGTCCTATTAATGGTGACCCGTTAGTTATAACATCACTTATAACCTTAGGGATACATAGTGTATTCACTTACACGTCTACAGTCCTATTAATGGTGACCCGTTTCTTATAACATTACTTATAACCTTAGGGATACATAGTGTATTCACTTACACGTCTACAGTCCTATTAATGGTGACCCGTTTCTTATAACATCACTTATAACCTTAGGGATACATAGTGTATTCACTTACACGACTCCAGTCCTATTAATGGTGACCCGTTTCTTATAACATTACTTATAACCTTAGGGATACATAGTGGATTTGTATTCACTTCCACGACTACAGTCCTATTAATGGTGACCCGTTAGTTATAACATCAATTATAACCTTAGGGATACATAGTGTATTCGCTTACACGACTACAGTCCTATTAATGGTGACCCGTTAGTTATAACATCACTTATAACCTTAGAGATACATAGTGTATTCACTTACACGACTACAGTCCCATTAATGGTGACCCGTTAGATATAACATCACTTATAACCTTAGGGATACATAGTGTATTCACTTACACGACTACAGTCCTATTAATGGTGACCCGTTTCTTATAACATTACTTATAACCTTAGGGATACATAGTGTATTCACTTACACGACTACAGTCCTATTAATGGTGACCCGTTAGTTATAACATCACTTATAACCTTAGGGATACATAGGTTATTTGTATTCACTTACACGACTACAGTCCTATTGATGGTGACCCGTTAGTTATGACATCACTTATAACCTTAGGGATACATAGTGTATTCACTTACACGACTACAGTCCTATTAATGGTGATCGACCCGTTAGTAATAACATCACTTATAACCTTAGGGATACATAGTGTATTTGTATTCACTTACACGACTACAGTCCTATTAATGGTGACCCGTTAGTTATAACATCACTTATAACCTTAGGGATACATAGTGTATTCACTTACACGACTAAAGTCCTATTAATGGTGACCCGTTAGTTATAACATCACTTATAACCTTAGGGATACATAGTGTATTCACTTACATGACTACAGTCCTATTAATGGTGACCCGTTAGTTATAACATCACTTATAACCTTAGGGATACATAGTGTATTCACTTACACGACTACAGTCCTATTAATGGTGACCCGTTTCTTATAACATTACTTATAACCTTAGGGATACATAGTGTATTCACTTACACGACTACAGTCCTATTAATGGTGACCCGTTAGTTATTACATCACTTATAACCTTAGGGATACATAGTGTATTCACTTACACGATTACAGTCCTATTAATGGTGACCCGTTTCTTATAACATTACTTATAACCTTAGGGATACATAGTGTATTCACTTACACGACTACAGTCCTATTAATGGTGACCTGTTAGTTATAACATCACTTATAACCTTAGGGATACATAGTGTATTCACTTACACGACTACAGTCCTATTAATGGTGACCCGTTAGTTATAACATCACTTATAACCTTAGGTATACATAGTGTATTCACTTACATGACTACAGTCCTATTAATTGTGACCAGTTAGTTATAACATCACTTATAACCTTAGGGATACATAGTGTATTCACTTACATGACTACAGTGCTATTAATGGTGACCCGTTAGTTATAACATCACTTATAACCTTAGGGATACATAGTGTATTCACTTACATGACTACAGTGCTATTAATGGTGACCCGTTAGTTATAACATCACTTATAACCTTAGGGATACATAGTGTATTCACTTACATGACTACAGTCCTATTAATGGTGACCCGTTAGTTATAACATCACTTATAACCTTAGGGATACATAGTGTATTTGTATTCACTTACACGACTACAGTCCTATTAATGGTGACCCGTTTCTTATAACATTACTTATAACCTTAGGGACACATAGTGTATTCACTTACACGACTACAGTCCTATTAATGGTGACCCGTTAGTTATAACATCACTTATAACCTTAGGGATACATAGTGTATTCACTGACACGACTACAGTCCTATTCATGGTGACCCGTTTCTTATAACATTACTTATAACCTTAGGGATACATAGTGTATTCACTTACACGACTACAGTCCTATTAATGGTGACCCGTTAGTTATAACATCACTTATAACCTTAGGGATACATAGTGTATTCACTTACACGACTACAGTCCTATTAATGGTGACCCGTTTCTTATAACATTACTTATAACCTTAGGGATACATAGTGTATTCACTTACACGACTACAGTCCTATTAATGGTGACCCGTTAGTTATAACATCACTTATAACCTTAGGGATACATAGTGTATTCACTTACACGACTACAGTCCTATTAATGGTAACCCGTTTCTTATAACATTACTTAGAACCTTAGGGATACATAGTGTATTCACTTACACGACTACAGTCCTATTAATGGTGACCCGTTAGTTATAACATCACTTATAACCTTAGGGATACATAGTGTATTCACTTACACGACTACAGTCCTATTAATGGTGACCCGTTAGTTTTAACATCACTTAAAACCTTACAGATACATAGTGTATTCACTTACATGACTACAGTCCTATTAATGGTGACCCGTTAGTTATAACATCACTTATAACCTTAGGGATACATAGTGTATTCACTTACACGACTACAGTCCTATTAATGGTGACACGTTAGTTATAACATCACTTATAACCTTAGGGATACATAGTGTATTCACTTACACGACTACAGCCCTATTAATGGTGACCCGTTAGTTATAACATCACTTATAACCTTAGGGATACATAGTGTATTTGTATTAACTTACACGACTACAGTCCTATTAATGGTGACCCGTTAGTTATAACATCACTTATAACCTTAGGGATACATAGTGTATTCACTTACACGACTACAGTCCTATTAATGATGACCCGTTAGTTATAACATTACTTATAAACTTAGGGATACATAGTGTATTCACTTACATGACTACAGTCCTATTAATGGTGACCCGTTAGTTATAACATTACTTATAACCTTAGTGATACATAGTGTATTCACTAACACGACTACAGTCCTATTAATGGTGACCCGTTAGTTATAACATCACTTATAACTTTAGGGATACATAGTGTATTTGTATTCACTTACACGACTACAGTCCTATTGATGGTGACCCGTTAGTTATAACATTACTTATAACCTTAGGGATACATAGTGTATTCACTTACACGACTACAGTCCTATTAATGGTGACCCGTTAGTTATAACATCACTTATAACCTTAGGGATACATAGAGTATTCACTTACATGACTACAGTCCTATTAATGGTGACCCGTTAGTTATAATATTACTTATAACCTTAGTGATACATAGTGTATTCACTTACATGACTACAGTCCTATTAATGGTGACCCGTTAGTTATAACATCACTTATAACCTTAGGGATACATAGTGTATTCACTTACACGACTACAGTCCTATTAATGGTGACCCGTTAGTTATAACATCACTTATAACCTTAGGGATACATAGTGTATTCACTTACACGACTACAGTCCTATTAATGGTGACCCGTTAGTTATAACATCACTTATAACCTTAGGGATACATAGTGTATTTGTATTCACTTACACGACTACAGTCCTATTAATGGTGACCCGTTAGTTATAACATCACTTATAACCTTAGGGATACATAGTGTATTCACTTACACGACTACAGTTCTATTAATGGTGACCCGTTAGTTATAGCATCACTTATAACCTTAGGGATACATAGTGTATTCACTTACACGACTACAGTCCTATTAATGGTGACCGGTTAGTTATAACATCACTTATAACCTTAGGGATACATAGTGTATTCACTTACACGACTACAGTCCTATTGATGGTGACCCGTTAGTTATAACATCACTTATAACCTTAGGGATACATAGTGTATTCACTTACACGACTACAGTCCTATTAATGGTGACCCGCTAGTTATAACATCACTTATAACCTTAGGGATACATAGTGTATTCACTTACACGACTACAGTCCTATTAATGGTGACCCGTTAGTTATAACATCACTTATAACCTTAGGGATACATAGTGTATTTGTATTCACTTACATGACTACAGTCCTATTAATGGTGACCCGTTTCTTATTACATTACTTATAACCTTAGGGATACATAGTGTATTCACTTACACGACTACAGTCCTATTAATGGTGACCCGTTAGTTATAACATCACTTATAACCTTAGGGATACATAGTGTATTCACTTACACAACTCCAGTCCTATTAATGGTGACCCGTTTCTTATAACATTACTTATAACCTTAGGGATACATTGTGTATTTGTATTCACTTACACGACTACAGTCCTATTAATGGTGACCCGTTAGTTATAACATCACTTATAACCTTAGGGATACATAGTGTATTTGTATTCACTTACACGACTACAGTCCTATTAATGGTGACCCGTTAGTTATAACATCACTTATAACCTTAGGGATACATAGTGTATTCACTTACACGACTACAGTCCTATTAATGGTGACCCGTTAGTTATAACATCACTTATAACCTTAGGGATACATAGTGTGTTCACTTACACGACTACAGTCCTATTAATGGTGACCGTTTCTTATAACATCACTTATAACCTTAGGGATACATAGTGTATTCACTTACACGACTACAGTCCTATTAATGGTGACGCGTTTCTTATAACATCACTTATAACCTTAGGGATACATAGTGTATTCACTTACACGACTTCAGTCCTATTAATGGTGACCCGTTTCTTATAACATCACTTATAACCTTAGGGATACATAGTGTATTCACTTACACGACTACAGTCCTATTAATGGTGACCCGTTTCTTATAACATCACTTATAACCTTAGGGATACATAGTGTATTCACTTACATGACTACAGTCCTATTAATGGTGACCCGTTAGTTATAACATCACTTATAACCTTAGGGATACATAGTGTATTTGTATTCACTTACACGACTACAGTCCTATTAATTGTGAGCCGTTAGTTATAACATCACTTATAACCTTAGGGATACATAGTGTATTCACTTACACGACTACAGTCCTATTAATAGTGACCCGTTAGTTATAACATCACTTATAACCTTAGGGATACATAGTGTATTGACTTACATGACTACAGTCCTATTAATGGTGACCCGTTAGTTATAACATCACTTATAACCTTAGGGATACATAGTGTATTCACTTACACGACTACAGTCCTATTAATGGTGACCCGTTAGTTATAACATCACTTATAAACTTAGGGATACATAGTGTATTCACTTACACGAGTACAGTCCTATTAATGGTGACCCGTTAGTTATAACATCACTTATAACCTTAGGGATACATAGTGTATTCACTTACACGACAACAGTCCTATTAATGGTGACCCGTTAGTTATAACATCACTTATAACCTTAGGGACACATAGTGTATTTGTATTCACTTACACGACTACAGTCCTATTAATGGTGAGCCGTTAGTTATAACATCACTTATAACCTTAGGTATACATAGTGTATTTGTATTCACTTACACGACTACAGTCCTATTAATGGTGACCCGTTAGATATAACATCACTTATAACCTTAGGGATACATAGTGTATTCACTTACACGACTACAGTCCTATTAATGGTGACCCGTTAGTTATTACATCACTTATAACCTTAGGGATACATAGTGTAGTCACTTACACGACTACAGTCCTATTAATGGTGACCCGTTAGTTATAACATCACTTATAACCTTAGGGATACATAGTGTATTCACTTACACGACTACAGTTCTATTAATGGTGACCCTTTAGTTATAACATCACTTATAACCTTAGGGATTCATAGTGTATTCACTTACACGACTACAGTCCTATTAATGGTGACCGGTTAGTTATAACATCACTTATAACCTTAGGGATACATAGTGTATTCACTTACACGACTACAGTCCTATTGATGGTGACCCGTTAGTTATAACATCACTTATAACCTTAGGGATACATAGTGTATTCACTTACACGACTACAGTCCTATTAATGGTGACCCGCTAGTTATAACATCACTTATAACCTTAGGGATACATAGTGTATTCACTTACACGACTACAGTCCTATTAATGGTGACCCGTTAGTTATAACATCACTTATAACCTTAGTGATACATAGTGTATTCACTTACACGAGTACAGTCCTATTAATGGTGACCCGTTAGTTATAACATCACTTATAACCTTAGGGATACATAGTGTATTCACTTACACGACTCCAGTCCTATTAATGGTGACCCGTTTCTTATAACATTACTTATAACCTTAGGGATACATAGTGTATTTGTATTCACTTACACGACTACAGTCCTATTAATGGTGACCCGTTAGTTATAACATCACTTATAACCTTAGGGATACATAGTGTATTTGTATTCACTTACACGACTACAGTCCTATTAATGGTGACCCGTTAGTTATAACATCACTTATAACCTTAGGGATACATAGTGTATTCACTAACACGACTACAGTCCTATTAATGGTGACCCGTTAGTTATAACATCACTTATAACCTTGGGGATACATAGTGTATTCACTTACACGACTACAGTCCTATTAATGGTGACACGTTTCTTATAACATCCCTTATAACCTTAGGGATACATAGTGTATTTGTATTCACTTATAACCTTAGGGATACATAGTGTATTCACTTACACGACTACAGTCCTATTAATGGTGACCGTTTCTTATAACATCACTTATAACCTTAGGGATACATAGTGTATTCACTTACACGACTACAGTCCTATTAATGGTGACCCGTTTCTTATAACATCACTTATAACCTTAGGGATACATAGTGTATTCACTTACACGACTACAGTCCTATTAATGGTGACCCGTTTCTTATAACATCACTTATAACCTTAGGGATACATAGTGTATTTGTATTCACTTATAACCTTAGGGATACATAGTGTATTCACTTACACAACTACAGTCCTATTAATGGTGACCCGTTTCTTATAACATCACTTATAACCTTAGGGATACATAGTGTATTCACTTACATGACTACAGTCCTATTAATGGTGACCCGTTAGTTATAACATCACTTATAACGTTAGGGATACATAGTGTATTTGTATTCACTTACACGACTACAGTCCTATTAATTGTGAGCCGTTAGTTATAACATCACTTATAACCTTAGGGATACATAGTGTATTCACTTACACGACTACAGTCCTATTAATGGTGACCCGTTAGTTATAACATCACTTATAACCTTAGGGATACATAGTGTATTCACTTACACGACTACAGTCCTATTAATGGTGACCCGTTAGTTATAACATCACTTATAACCTTAGGGATACATAGTGTATTCACTTACACGAGTACAGTCCTATTAATGGTGACCCGTTAGTTATAACATCACTTATAACCTTAGGGATACATAGTGTATTCACTTACACGGCTACAGTCTTATAAATGGTGACCCGTTAGTTATAACATCACTTATAACCTTAGGGATACATAGTGTATTCACTTACACGACTACAGTCCTATTAATGGTGACCCGTAAGTTATAACATCACTTATAACCTTAGGGATACATAGTGTATTCACTTACACGACTACAGTCATATTAATGGTGACCCGTTAGTTATAACATCACTTATAATCTTAGGGACACATAGTGTATTTGTATTCACTTACACGACTACAGTCCTATTAATGGTGAGCCGTTAGTTATAACATCACTTATAACCTTAGGGATACATAGTGTATTTGTATTCACTTACACGACTACAGTCCTATTAATGGTGACCCGTTAGTTATAACATCACTTATAACCTTAGGGATACATAGTGTATTTACTTACACGAATACAGTCCTATTAATGGTGACCCGTTAGTTATAACATCACTTATAACCTTAGGGATACATAGTGTATTCACTTACACGACTACAGTCCTATTAATGGTGACCCGTTAGTTACAACATCACTTATAACCTTAGGGATACATAGTGTATTCACTTACACGACTACAGTTCTATTAATGGTGACCCGTTAGTCATAACATCACTTATAACCTTAGGGATACATAGTGTATTCACTTACACGACTACAGTCCTATTAATGGTGACCGGTTAGTTATAACATCACTTATAACCTTAGGGATACATAGTGTATTCACTTACACGACTACAGTCCTATTGATGGTGACCCGTTAGTTATAACATCACTTATAACCTTAGGGATACATAGTGTATTCACTTACACGACTACAGTCCTATTAATGGTGACCCGCTAGTTATAACATCACTTATAACCTTAGGGATACATAATGTATTCACTTACACGACTACAGTCCTATTAATGGTGACCCGTTAGTTATAACATCACTTATAACCTTAGGGATACATAGTGTATTTGTATTCACTTACATGACTACAGTCCTATTAATGGTGACCCTTTTCTTATAACATTACTTATAACCTTAGGGATACATAGTGTATTCAATTACACGACTACAGTCCTATTAATGGTGACCCGTTAGTTATAACATCACTTATAACCTTAGGGATACATAGTGTATTCACTTAAAACGACTCCATTCCTATTAATGGTGACCCGTTTCTTATAACATTACTTATAACCTTAGGGATACATAGTGTATTTGTATTCACTTACACGACTACAGTCCTATTAATGGTGACCCGTTAGTTATAACATCACTTATAACCTTAGGGATACATAGTGTATTCACTTACACGACTACAGTCCTATTAATGGTGACCCGTTTCTTATAACATCACTTATAACCTTAGGGATACATAGTGTATTCACTTACACGACTACAGTCCTATTAATGGTGACCCGTTTCTTATAACATCACTTATAACCTTAGGGATACATAGTGTATTTGTATTCACTTATAACCTTAGGGATACATAGTGTATTCACTTACACAACTACAGTCCTATTAATGGTGACCCGTTTCTTATAACATCACTTATAACCTTAGGGATACATAGTGTATTCACTTACATGACTACAGTCCTATTAATGGTGACCCGTTAGTTATAACATCACTTATAACGTTAGGGATACATAGTGTATTTGTATTCACTTACACGACTACAGTCCTATTAATTGTGAGCCGTTAGTTATAACATCACTTATAACCTTAGGGATACATAGTGTATTCACTTACACGACTACAGTCCTATTAATGGTGACCCGTTAGTTATAACATCACTTATAACCTTAGGGATACATAGTGTATTCACTTACACGACTACAGTCCTATTAATGGTGACCCGTTAGTTATAACATCACTTATAACCTTAGGGATACATAGTGTATTCACTTACACGAGTACAGTCCTATTAATGGTGACCCGTTAGTTATAACATCACTTATAACCTTAGGGATACATAGTGTATTCACTTACACGGCTACAGTCTTATAAATGGTGACCCGTTAGTTATAACATCACTTATAACCTTAGGGATACATAGTGTATTCACTTACACGACTACAGTCCTATTAATGGTGACCCGTAAGTTATAACATCACTTATAACCTTAGGGATACATAGTGTATTCACTTACACGACTACAGTCATATTAATGGTGACCCGTTAGTTATAACATCACTTATAATCTTAGGGACACATAGTGTATTTGTATTCACTTACACGACTACAGTCCTATTAATGGTGAGCCGTTAGTTATAACATCACTTATAACCTTAGGGATACATAGTGTATTTGTATTCACTTACACGACTACAGTCCTATTAATGGTGACCCGTTAGTTATAACATCACTTATAACCTTAGGGATACATAGTGTATTTACTTACACGAATACAGTCCTATTAATGGTGACCCGTTAGTTATAACATCACTTATAACCTTAGGGATACATAGTGTATTCACTTACACGACTACAGTCCTATTAATGGTGACCCGTTAGTTACAACATCACTTATAACCTTAGGGATACATAGTGTATTCACTTACACGACTACAGTTCTATTAATGGTGACCCGTTAGTCATAACATCACTTATAACCTTAGGGATACATAGTGTATTCACTTACACGACTACAGTCCTATTAATGGTGACCGGTTAGTTATAACATCACTTATAACCTTAGGGATACATAGTGTATTCACTTACACGACTACAGTCCTATTGATGGTGACCCGTTAGTTATAACATCACTTATAACCTTAGGGATACATAGTGTATTCACTTACACGACTACAGTCCTATTAATGGTGACCCGCTAGTTATAACATCACTTATAACCTTAGGGATACATAATGTATTCACTTACACGACTACAGTCCTATTAATGGTGACCCGTTAGTTATAACATCACTTATAACCTTAGGGATACATAGTGTATTTGTATTCACTTACATGACTACAGTCCTATTAATGGTGACCCTTTTCTTATAACATTACTTATAACCTTAGGGATACATAGTGTATTCACTTACACGACTACAGTCCTATTAATGGTGACCCGTTAGTTATAACATCACTTATAACCTTAGGGATACATAGTGTATTCACTTAAAACGACTCCATTCCTATTAATGGTGACCCGTTTCTTATAACATTACTTATAACCTTAGGGATACATAGTGTATTTGTATTCACTTACACGACTACAGTCCTATTAATGGTGACCCGTTAGTTATAACATCACTTATAACCTTAGGGATACATAGTGTATTTGTATTCACTTACACGACTACAGTCCTATTAATGGTGACCCGTTAGTTATAACATCACTTATAACCTTAGGGATACATAGTGTATTCACTTACACGACTACAGTCCTATTAATGGTGACCCGTTAGTTATAACATCACTTATAACCTTAGGGATACATAGTGTATTCACTTACACGACTACATTCCTATTAATGGTGACACGTTTCTTGTAACATCACTTATAACCTTAGGGATACATAGTGTATTTGTATTCACTTATAACCTTAGGGATACATAGTGTATTCACTTACACGACTACAGTCCTATTAATGGTGACCGTTTCTTATAACATCACTTATAACCTTAAAGATACATAGTGTATTCACTTACACGACTACAGTCCTATTAATGGTGACCCGTTTCTTATAACATCACTTATAACCTTAGGGATACATAGTGTATTCACTTACACGACTACAGTCCTATTAATGGTGACCCGTTTCTTATAACATCACTTATAACCTTAGGGATACATAGTGTATTTGTATTCACTTATAACCTTAGGGATACATAGTGTATTCACTTACACGACTACATTCCTATTAATGGTGACCCGTTTCTTATAACATCACTTATAACCTTAGGGATACATAGTGTATTTGTATTCACTTACATGACTACAGTCCTATCAATGGTGACCCGTTTCTTATAACATTACTTATAACCTAAGGGATACATAGTGTATTTGTATTCACTTACACGACTACAGTCCTATTAATGGTGACCCGTTAGTTATAACATCACTTATAACCTTAGGGATACATAGTGTATTCACTTACACGACTACAGTCCTATTAATGGTGACCCGTTAGTTATAACATCACTTATAACCTTAGGGATACATAGTGTATTTGTATTCACTTACACGACTACAGTCCTATTAATGGTGACCCGTTAGTTATAACATCACTTATAACCTTAGGGATAAATAGTGTATTGACTTACACGACTACATTCCTATTAATGGTGACCCGTTAGTTATAACATCACTTATAACCTTAGGGATATATAGTGTATTCACTTACACGACTAGAGTCCTATTAATGGTGACCCGTTAGTTATAACATTACTTATATCCTTAGTGATACATAGTGTATTTGTATTCACTTACATGACTACAGTCCTATCAATGGTGACCCGTTTCTTATAACATTACTTATAACCTAAGGGATACATAGTTTATTTGTATTCACTTACACGACTACAGTCCTATTAATGGTGACCCGCTAGTTATAACATCACTTATAACCTTAGGGATACATAGTGTATTCACTTACACGACTACAGTCCTATTAATGGTGACCCGTTAGTTATAACATCACTTATAACCTTAGGGATACATAGTGTATTCACTTACACGAGTACAGTCCTATTAATGGTGACCCGTTAGTTATAACATCACTTATAACCTTAGGGATACATAGTGTATTCACTTACACGACTCCAGTCCTATTAATGGTGACCCGTTTCTTATAACATTACTTATAACCTTAGGGATACATAGTGTATTTGTATTCACTTACACGACTACAGTCCTATTAATGGTGACCCGTTAGTTATAACATCACTTATAACCTTAGGGATACATAGTGTATTTGTATTCACTTACACGACTACAGTCCTATTAATGGTGACCCGTTAGTTATAACATCACTTATAACCTTAGGGATACATAGTGTATTCACTAACACGACTACAGTCCTATTAATGGTGACCCGTTAGTTATAACATCACTTATAACCTTGGGGATACATAGTGTATTCACTTACACGACTACAGTCCTATTAATGGTGACACGTTTCTTATAACATCCCTTATAACCTTAGGGATACATAGTGTATTTGTATTCACTTATAACCTTAGGGATACATAGTGTATTCACTTACACGACTACAGTCCTATTAATGGTGACCGTTTCTTATAACATCACTTATAACCTTAGGGATACATAGTGTATTCACTTACACGACTACAGTCCTATTAATGGTGACCCGTTTCTTATAACATCACTTATAACCTTAGGGATACATAGTGTATTCACTTACACGACTACAGTCCTATTAATGGTGACCCGTTTCTTATAACATCACTTATAACCTTAGGGATACATAGTGTATTTGTATTCACTTATAACCTTAGGGATACATAGTGTATTCACTTACACAACTACAGTCCTATTAATGGTGACCCGTTTCTTATAACATCACTTATAACCTTAGGGATACATAGTGCATTCACTTACATGACTACAGTCCTATTAATGGTGACCCGTTAGTTATAACATCACTTATAACGTTAGGGATACATAGTGTATTTGTATTCACTTACACGACTACAGTCCTATTAATTGTGAGCCGTTAGTTATAACATCACTTATAACCTTAGGGATACATAGTGTATTCACTTACACGACTACAGTCCTATTAATGGTGACCCGTTAGTTATAACATCACTTATAACCTTAGGGATACATAGTGTATTCACTTACACGACTACAGTCCTATTAATGGTGACCCGTTAGTTATAACATCACTTATAACCTTAGGGATACATAGTGTATTCACTTACACGAGTACAGTCCTATTAATGGTGACCCGTTAGTTATAACATCACTTATAACCTTAGGGATACATAGTGTATTCACTTACACGGCTACAGTCTTATAAATGGTGACCCGTTAGTTATAACATCACTTATAACCTTAGGGATACATAGTGTATTCACTTACACGACTACAGTCCTATTAATGGTGACCCGTAAGTTATAACATCACTTATAACCTTAGGGATACATAGTGTATTCACTTACACGACTACAGTCATATTAATGGTGACCCGTTAGTTATAACATCACTTATAATCTTAGGGACACATAGTGTATTTGTATTCACTTACACGACTACAGTCCTATTAATGGTGAGCCGTTAGTTATAACATCACTTATAACCTTAGGGATACATAGTGTATTTGTATTCACTTACACGACTACAGTCCTATTAATGGTGACCCGTTAGTTATAACATCACTTATAACCTTAGGGATACATAGTGTATTTACTTACACGAATACAGTCCTATTAATGGTGACCCGTTAGTTATAACATCACTTATAACCTTAGGGATACATAGTGTATTCACTTACACGACTACAGTCCTATTAATGGTGACCCGTTAGTTACAACATCACTTATAACCTTAGGGATACATAGTGTATTCACTTACACGACTACAGTTCTATTAATGGTGACCCGTTAGTCATAACATCACTTATAACCTTAGGGATACATAGTGTATTCACTTACACGACTACAGTCCTATTAATGGTGACCGGTTAGTTATAACATCACTTATAACCTTAGGGATACATAGTGTATTCACTTACACGACTACAGTCCTATTGATGGTGACCCGTTAGTTATAACATCACTTATAACCTTAGGGATACATAGTGTATTCACTTACACGACTACAGTCCTATTAATGGTGACCCGCTAGTTATAACATCACTTATAACCTTAGGGATACATAATGTATTCACTTACACGACTACAGTCCTATTAATGGTGACCCGTTAGTTATAACATCACTTATAACCTTAGGGATACATAGTGTATTTGTATTCACTTACATGACTACAGTCCTATTAATGGTGACCCTTTTCTTATAACATTACTTATAACCTTAGGGATACATAGTGTATTCACTTACACGACTACAGTCCTATTAATGGTGACCCGTTAGTTATAACATCACTTATAACCTTAGGGATACATAGTGTATTCACTTAAAACGACTCCATTCCTATTAATGGTGACCCGTTTCTTATAACATTACTTATAACCTTAGGGATACATAGTGTATTTGTATTCACTTACACGACTACAGTCCTATTAATGGTGACCCGTTAGTTATAACATCACTTATAACCTTAGGGATACATAGTGTATTTGTATTCACTTACACGACTACAGTCCTATTAATGGTGACCCGTTAGTTATAACATCACTTATAACCTTAGGGATACATAGTGTATTCACTTACACGACTACAGTCCTATTAATGGTGACCCGTTAGTTATAACATCACTTATAACCTTAGGGATACATAGTGTATTCACTTACACGACTACATTCCTATTAATGGTGACACGTTTCTTGTAACATCACTTATAACCTTAGGGATACATAGTGTATTTGTATTCACTTATAACCTTAGGGATACATATTGTATTCACTTACACGACTACAGTCCTATTAATGGTGACCGTTTCTTATAACATCACTTATAACCTTAAAGATACATAGTGTATTCACTTACACGACTACAGTCCTATTAATGGTGACCCGTTTCTTATAACATCACTTATAACCTTAGGGATACATAGTGTATTCACTTACACGACTACAGTCCTATTAATGGTGACCCGTTTCTTATAACATCACTTATAACCTTAGGGATACATAGTGTATTTGTATTCACTTATAACCTTAGGGATACATAGTGTATTCACTTACACGACTACATTCCTATTAATGGTGACCCGTTTCTTATAACATCACTTATAACCTTAGGGATACATAGTGTATTTGTATTCACTTACATGACTACAGTCCTATCAATGGTGACCCGTTTCTTATAACATTACTTATAACCTAAGGGATACATAGTGTATTTGTATTCACTTACACGACTACAGTCCTATTAATGGTGACCCGTTAGTTATAACATCACTTATAACCTTAGGGATACATAGTGTATTCACTTACACGACTACAGTCCTATTAATGGTGACCCGTTAGTTATAACATCACTTATAACCTTAGGGATACATAGTGTATTTGTATTCACTTACACGACTACAGTCCTATTAATGGTGACCCGTTAGTTATAACATCACTTATAACCTTAGGGATAAATAGTGTATTGACTTACACGACTACATTCCTATTAATGGTGACCCGTTAGTTATAACATCACTTATAACCTTAGGGATATATAGTGTATTCACTTACACGACTAGAGTCCTATTAATGGTGACCCGTTAGTTATAACATTACTTATATCCTTAGTGATACATAGTGTATTTGTATTCACTTACATGACTACAGTCCTATCAATGGTGACCCGTTTCTTATAACATTACTTATAACCTAAGGGATACATAGTTTATTTGTATTCACTTACACGACTACAGTCCTATTAATGGTGACCCGTTAGTTATAACATCACTTATAACCTTAGGGATACAGAGTGTATTCACTTACACAACTACAGTCCTATTAATGGTGACCCGTTAGTTATAACATCACTTATAACCTTAGGGATACATAGTGTATTCACTTACACGACTACAGTCCTATTAATGGTGACCCGTTAGTTATTACATCACTTATAACCTTAGGGATACATAGTGTATTCACTTACACGACTACAGTCCTATTAATGGTGACCCGTTAGTTATAACATCACTTATAACCTTAGGGATACATAGTGTATATGTATTCACTTACACGACTACAGTCCTATTAATGGTGACCCGTTAGTTATAACATCACTTATAGCCTAAGGAATACATAGTGTATTCACTTACACGACTACAGTCCTATTAATGGTGACCCGTTAGTTATAGCATCACTTATAACCTTAGGGATACATAGTGTATATGTATTTACTTACACGACTACAGTCCTATTAATGGTGACCCGTTAGTTATAACATCACTTATAACCTTAGGGATACATAGTGTATTCACTTACACGACTACAGTCCTATTAATGGTGACCCGTTAGTTATAACATCACTTATAACATTAGGGATACATGGTGTGTATGTATTCACTTACACGACTACAGTCCTATTAATGGTGACCCGTTAGTTATAACATCACTTATAACCTTAGGGATACATAGTGTATATGTATTCACTTACACGACTACAGTCCTATTAATGGTGACCCGTTAGTTATAACATCACTTATAACCTTAGGGATACATAGTGTATTTGTATTCACTTACACGACTACAGTCCTATTAATGGTGACCCGTTAGTTATAACATCAGTTATAACCTGAGGTATACATAGTGTATTTGTATTCACTTACACGACCACAGTCCTATTAATGGTGACCCGTTAGTTATAACATTACTTATAACCTTAGGGATACATAGTGTATTCACTTACACGACTACAGTCCTATTAATGGTGACCCTTTATTTATAACATCACTTATAACCTTAGTGATACATAGTGTATTCACTTACACGACTACAGTCCTATTAATGGTGACCCGTTACTTATAACATCACTTATAACCTTAGGGATACATAGTGTATTCACTTATACGACTACAGTCCTATTAATGGTGACCCGTTAGTTATAAAATCACTAATAACCTTAGGGATACATAGTGTATTCACTTACACGACAACAGTCCTATTAATGGTGACCCGTTAGTTATAACATCACTTATAACCTTAGGGATACATAGTGTATATGTATTCACTTACACGACTACAGTCCTATTAATGGTGACCCGTTAGTAATAACATCACTTATAACCTTAGGGATACATAGTGTATTCACTTACACGACTACAGTCCTATTAATAGTGACCCGTAAGTTATAACATCACTTATAACCTTAGGGATACATAGTGTATTCACTTACACGACTACAGTCCTATTAATGGTGACCCGTTAGTTATAACATCACTTATAACCTTAGGGATACATAGTGTATTTGTATTCACTTACATGACTACAGTCCAATTAATGGTGACCCGTTAGTTATAACATCACTTATAACCTTAGGGATACATAGTGTATTCACTTACACGACTACAGTCCTATTAATGGTGACCCGTTAGTTATAACATCACTTATAACCTTAGGGATACATAGTGTATTCACTTACACGACTACAGTCCTATTAATGGTGACCCGTTAGTTATAACATCACTTATAACCTTAGGGATACATAGTGTATTTGTATTCACTTATGCGACTACAGTCCTATTAATGGTGACCCGTTAGTTATAACATCACTTATAACCTTAGGGATACATAGTGTATATGTATTCACTTACACGACTACAGTCCTATTAATGGTGACCCGTTAGTTATAACATCACTTATAACCTTAGGGATACATAGTGTATATGTATTCACTTACACGACTACAGTCCTATTAATGGTGACCCGTTAGTTATAACATTACTTATAACCTTAGGGATACATAGTGTATTCACTTACACGACTACAGTCCTATTAATGGTGACCCGTTAGTTATAACATCACTTATAACCTTAGGGATACATAGTGTATTCACTTACACGACTACAGTCCTATTAATGGTGACCCGTTAGTTATAACATCACTTATAACCTTAGGGATACATAGTGTATTTGTATTCACTTACATGACTACAGTCCAATTAATGGTGACCCGTTAGTTATAACATCACTTATAACCTTAGGGATACATAGTGTATTCACTTACACGACTACAGTCCTATTAATGGTGACCCGTTAGTTATAACATCACTTATAACCTTAGGGATACATAGTGTATTCACTTACACGACTACAGTCCTATTAATGGTGACCCGTTAGTTATAACATCACTTATAACCTTAGGGATACATAGTGTATTTGTATTCACTTATGCGACTACAGTCCTATTAATGGTAACCCGTTAGTTATAACATCACTTATAACCTTAGGGATACATAGTGTATTCACTTACACGACTACAGTCCTATTAATGGTGACCCGTTAGTTATAACATCACTTATAACCTTAGGGATACATAGTGTATTTGTATTCACTTACACGACTACAGTCCTATTAATGGTGACCCGTTTCTTATAACATCACTTATAACCTAAGGGATACATAGTGTATTCACTTACACGACTAAAGTCCTATTAATGGTGACCCGTTAGTTATAACATCACTTATAACCTTAGGGATACATAGTGTATTTGTATTCACTTACACGACTACAGTCCTATTAATGGTGACCCGTTAGTTATAACATCACTTATAACCTTAGGGATACATAGTGTATTCACTTACATGACTAAAGTCCTATTAATGGTGACCCGTTAGTTATAACCTCACTTATAACCTTAGGGATACATAGTGTATATGTATTCACTTACATGACTACAGTCCTATTAATGGTGACCCGTTAGTTATAACATCACTTATAACCTTAGTGATACATAGTGTATTCACTTACACGACTACAGTCCTATTAATGGTGACCCGTTTCTTATAACATCACTTATAACCTTAGGGATACATAGTGTATTTGTATTCACTTACACGACTACAGTCCTATTAATGGTGACCCGTTTCTTATAACATCACTTATAACCTTAGGGATACATAGTGTATTCACTTACACGACTACAGTCCTATTAATGGTGACCCGTTTCTTATAACATCACTTATAACCTGAGGGATACATATTGTATTCACTTACACGACTACAGTCCTATTAATGGTGACCCGTTAGTTATAACATTACTTATAACCTTAGGGATACATAGTGTATTCACTTACACGACTACAGTCCTATTAATGGTGACCCGTTAGTTATAACATCACTTATAACCTTAGGGATACATAGTGTATTCACTTACACGACTACAGTCCTATTAATGGTGACCCGTTAGTTATAACATCACTTATAACCTTAGGGATACATAGTGTATTTGTATTCACTTACATGACTACAGTCCAATTAATGGTGACCCGTTAGTTATAACATCACTTATAACCTTAGGGATACATAGTGTATTCACTTACACGACTACAGTCCTATTAATGGTGACCCGTTAGTTATAACATCACTTATAACCTTAGGGATACATAGTGTATTCACTTACACGACTACAGTCCTATTAATGGTGACCCGTTAGTTATAACATCACTTATAACCTTAGGGATACATAGTGTATTTGTATTCACTTATACGACTACAGTCCTATTAATGGTGACCCGTTAGTTATAACATCACTTATAACCTTAGGGATACATAGTGTATTCACTTACACGACTACAGTCCTATTAATGGTGACCCGTTAGTTATAACATCACTTATAACCTTAGGGATACATAGTGTATTTGTATTCACTTACACGACTACAGTCCTATTAATGGTGACCCGTTTCTTATAACATTACTTATAACCTTAGGGATACATTGTGTATTCACTTACACGACATCAGTCATATTAATGGTGACCCGTTAGTTATAACATCACTTATAACCTTAGGGATACATAGTGTATTTGTATTCACTTACACGACTACAGTCCTATTAATGGTGACCCGTTTCTTATAACATCACTTATAACCTTAGGGATACATAGTGTATTCACTTACACGACTACAGTCCTATTAATGGTGACCCGTTAGTTATAACATCACTTATAACCTTAGGGATACATAGTGTATTTGTATTCACTTACACGACTACAGTCCTATTAATGGTGACCCGTTAGTTATAACATCACTTATAACCTTAGGGATACATAGTGTATTTGTATTCACTTACACGACTACAGTCCTATTAATGGTGACCCGTTAGTTATAACATCACTTATAACCTTAGGGATACATAGTGTATTCACTTACATGACTACGGTCCTATTAATGGTGACCCGTTAGTTATAACATCACTTATAACCTTAGGGATACATAGTGTATATGTATTCACTTACATGACTACAGTCCTATTAATGGTGACCCGTTAGTTATAACATCACTTATAACCTTAGTGATACATAGTGTATTCACTTACACGACTACAGTCCTATTAATGGTGACCCGTTTCTTATAACATCACTTATAACCTTAGGGATACATAGTGTATTTGTATTCACTTACACGACTACAGTCCTATTAATGGTGACCCGTTTCTTATAACATCACTTATAACCTTAGGGATACATAGTGTATTCACTTACACGACTACAGTCCTATTAATGGTGACCCGTTTCTTATAACATCACTTATAACCTGAGGGATACATATTGTATTCACTTACACGACTACAGTCCTATTAATGGTGACCCGTTAGTTATAACATCACTTATAACCTTAGGGATACATTGTGTATCCACTTACACGACTACAGTCCTAATAATGGTGACCCGTTAGTTATAACATCACTTATAACCTTAGTGATATATAGTGTATTCACGTACACGACTACAGTCCTATTAATGGTGACCCGTTTCTTATAACATTACATAACCTTAGGGATACATAGTGTATTCACTTACACGACTACTGTCCTATTAATGGTGACCCGTTTCTTATAACATTACTTATAACCTTAGGGATACATAGTGTATTCACTTACATGACTACAGTCCTATTAATGGTGACCCGTTAATTATAACATTACTTATAACCTTAGTGATACATAGTGTATTCACTTACACAACTACAGTCCTATTAATGGTGACCCGTTAGTTATAACATCACTTATAACCTTAGGGATACATAGTGTATATGTATTCACTTACACGACTACAGTCCTATTAATGGTGACCCGTTAGTTATAACATCACTTATAACCTTAGGGATACATAGTGTATTCACTTACACGACTACAGTCCTATTAATGGTGACCCGTTAGTTATAACATCACTTATAACCTTAGGGATACATAGTGTATTCCCTTACACGACTACAGTCCTATTAATGGTGACCCGTTAGTTATAACATCACTTATAACCTTAGGGATACATAGTGTATTCCCTTACATGTCTACAGTCCTATTAATGGTGACCCGTTAGTTATAACATCACTTATAACCTTAGTGATACATAGTGTATTCACTTACACAACTACAGTCCTATTAATGGTGACCCGTTAGTTATAACATCACTTATAACCTTAGGGATACATAGTGTATATGTATTCACTTACACGACTACATTCCTATTAATGGTGACCCGTTAGTTATAACATCACTTATAACCTTAGGGATACATAGTGTATTCACTTACACGACTACAGTCCTATTAATGGTGACCCGTTGGTTATAACATCACTTATAACCTTAGGGATACTTAGTGTATTCACTTACACGACTACAGTCCTATTAATGGTGACCCGTTAGTTATAACATGACTTATAACCTTAGGGATACATAGTGTATTCATTTACATGACTACAGTCCTATTAATGGTGACGGTTAGTTATAACATCACTTATAACCTTAGGGATACAGAGTGTATATGTATTCACTTACACGACTACAGTCCTATTAATGGTGACCCGTTAGTTATAACATCACTTATAACCGTAGGGATACATAGTGTATTCACTTACACGACTACAGTCCTATTAATGGTGACCCGTTAGTTATAACATCACTTATAACCTTAGGGATACATAGTGTATTCACTTACACGACTACAGTCCTATTAATGGTGACCCGTTAGTTATAACATCACTTATAACCTTAGTGATACATAGTGTATTCACTTACACGACTACAGTCCTATTAATGGTGACCCGTTAGTTATAACATCACTTATAACCTTAGGGATACATAGTGTATTCACTTACACGACTACAGTCCTATTAATGGTGACCCGTTAGTTATAACATCACTTATAACCTTAGTTATACATAGTGTATTCACTTACACGACTACAGTCCTATTAATGGTGACCCGTTAGTTATAACATCACTTATAACCTTAGGGATACATAGTGTATTCACTTACATGACTACAGTCCTATTAATGGTGACCCGTTAGTTATAACATCACTTATAACCTTAGGGATACATAGTGTATTTGTATTCACTTACACGACTACAGTCCTATTAATGGTGACCCGTTTCTTATAACATCACTTATAACCTTAGGGATACATAGTGTATTTGTATTCACTTACACGACTACAGTCCTATTAATGGTGACCCGTTAGTTATAACATTACTTATAACCTTAGGGATACATAGTGTATATGTATTCACTTACACGACTACAGTCCTATTAATGGTGACCCGTTAGTTATAACATCACTAATAACCTTAGGGATACATAGTGTATTCACTTACACGACTACAGTCCTATTAATGGTGACCCGTTAGTTATAACATCACTTATAAACTTAGGGATACATAGTGTATATGTATTCACTTACACGACTACAGTCCTATTAATGGTGACCCGTTAGTTATAACATCACTTATAACCTTAGGGATACATAGTGTATTCACTTACACGACTACAGTCCTATTAATGGTGACCCGTTAGTTATAACATCACTTATAACCTAAGGGATACATAGTGTATTGACTTACATGACTACAGTCCTATTAATGGTGACCCGTTAGTTATAACATCACTTATAACCTTAGGGATACATAGTGTATTCACTTACACGACTACAGTCCTATTAATGGTGACCCGTTTCTTATAACATCACTTATAACCTTAGGGATACATAGTGTATTCACTTACACGACTACAGTCCTATTAATGGTGACCCGTTAGTTATAACATCACTTATAACCTTAGGGATACATAGTGTATTGACTTACATGACTACAGTCCTATTAATGGTGACCCGTTTCTTATAACATCACTTATAACCTTAGGGATACATAGTGTATTCACTTACACGACTACAGTCCTATTAATGGTGACCCGTTAGTTATAACATCACTTATAACCTTAGGGATACATAGTGTATTTGTATTCACTTACACGACTACAGTCCTATTAATGGTGACCCGTTAGTTATAACATCAATTATAACCTTAGGGATACATAGTGTATTTGTATTCACTTACACGACTACAGTCCTATTAATGGTGACCCGTTAGTTATAACATCAATTATAACCTTAGGGATACATAGTGTATTTGTATTCACTTACACGACTCCAGTCCTATTAATGGTGACCCGTTAGTTATAACATCACTTATAACCTTAGGGATACATAGTGTATACGTATTCACTTACACGACTACAGTCCTATTAATGGTGACCCGTTAGTTATAACATCACTTATAACCTTAGTGATACATAGTGTATTCACTTACATAACTACAGTCCTATTAATGGTGACCCGTTAGTTATAACATCACTTATAACCTTAGGGATACATAGTGTATACGTATTCACTTACACGACTACAGTCCTATTAATGGTGACCCGTTAGTTATAACATCACTTATAACCTTAGGGATACATAGTGTATTCACTTACACGACTACAGTCCTATTAATGGTGACCCGTTAGTTATAACATCACTTATAACCTTAGGGATACATAGTGTATTCACTTACATGACTATAGTCCTATTAATGGTGACCCGTTAGTTATAACATCACTTTTAACCTTAGGGATACATAGTGTATACGTATTCACTTACACGACTACAGTCCTATTAATGGTGACCCGTAAGTTATAACATCACTTATAACCTTAGGGATACATAGTGTATTCACTTACACGACTACAGTCCTATTAATGGTGACCCATTAGTTATAACATCACTTATAACCTTAGGGATACATAGTGTATTTGTATTCACTTACACTACTACAGTCCTATTAATGGTGACCCGTTTCTTATAACATTACTTATAACCTTAGGGATACATAGTGTATTTGTATTCACTTACACGACTACAGTCCTATTAATGGTGACCCGTTAGTTATAACATCACTTATAACCTTACGGATACATAGTGTATTTGTATTCACTTACACGACTACAGTCCTATTAATGGTGACCCGTTAGTTATAACATCACTTATAACCTTAGGGATACATAGTGTATTTGTATTCACTTACACGACTACAGTCCTATTAATGGTGACCCGTTAGTTATAACATCACTTATAACCTTAGGGATACATAGTGTATTCACTTACACGACTACAGTCCTATTAATGGTGACCCGTTAGTTATAACATCACTTATAAACTAAGGGATACATAGTGTATTCACTTACACGACTACAGTCCTATTAATGCTGACCCGTTAGTTATAACATCACTTATAACCTTAGGGATACATAGTGTATTCACTTACACGACTACAGTCCTATTAATGGTGACCCGTTAGTTATAACATTACTTATAACCTTAGTGATACATAGTGTATTCACTTACATGACTACAGTCCTATTAATGGTGACCCGTTAGTTATAACATTACTTATAACCTTAGGGATACATAGTGTATTCACTTACATGACTACAGTCCTATTAATGGTGACCCGTTAGTTATAACATCACTTATAACCTTAGGGATACATAGTGTATTTGTATTCACTTACACGACTACAGTCCTATTAATGGTGACCCGTTAGTTATAACATCACTTATAACCTTAGGGATACATAGTGTATACGTATTCACTTACATGACTACAGTCCTATTAATGGTGACCCGTTAGTTATAACATCACTTATAACCTTAGGGATACATAGTGTATTCACTTACATAACTACAGTCCTATTAATGGTGACCCGTTAGTTATAACATCACTTATAACCTTAGGGATACATAGTGTTTACGTATTCACTTACACGACTACAGTCCTATTAATGGTGACCCGTTAGTTATAACATCACTTATAACCTTAGGGATACATAGTGTATTCACTTACACGACTACAGTCCTATTAATGGTGACCCGTTAGTTATAACATCACTTATAACCTTAGGGATACATAGTGTATTCACTTACATGACTACAGTCCTATTAATGGTGACCCGTTAGTTATAACATCACTTTTAACCTTAGGGATACATAGTGTATACGTATTCACTTACACGACTACAGTCCTATTAATGGTGACCCGTTAGTTATAACATCACTTATAACCTTAGGGATACATAGTGTATTCACTTACACGACTACAGTCCTATTAATGGTGACCCGTTAGTTATAACATCACTTATAACCTTAGTGATACATAGTGTATTCACTTACACGACTACAGTCCTGTTAATGGTGACCCGTTAGTTATAACATCACTTATAACCTTAGGGATACATAGTGTATTCACTTACACGACTACAGTCCTATTAATGGTGACCCGTTATTTATAACATCACTTATAACCTTAGGGATACATAGTGTATTCACTTACACGACTACAGTCCAATTAATGGTGACCCATTAGTTATAACATCACTTATAACCTTAGGGATACATAGTGTATTTGTATTCACTTACACGACTACAGTCCTATTAATGGTGACCCGTTTCTTATAACATTACTTATAACCTTAGGGATACATAGTGTATTTGTATTCACTTACACGACTACAGTCCTATTAATGGTGACCCGTTAGTTATAACATCACTTATAACCTTACGGATACATAGTGTATTTGTATTCACTTACACGACTACAGTCCTATTAATGGTGACCCGTTAGTTATAACATCACTTATAACCTTAGGGATACATAGTGTATTTGTATTCACTTACACGACTACAGTCCTATTAATGGTGACCCGTTAGTTATAACATCACTTATAACCTTAGGGATACATAGTGTATTCACTTACACGACTACAGTCCTATTAATGGTGACCCGTTAGTTATAACATCACTTATAAACTAATGGATACATAGTGTATTCACTTACATGACTACAGTCCTATTAATGGTGACCCGTTAGTTATAACATCACTTATAACCTTAGGGATACATAGTGTATTCACTTACATAACTACAGTCCTATTAATGGTGACCCGTTAGTTATAACATCACTTATAACCTTAGGGATACATAGTGTTTACGTATTCACTTACACGACTACAGTCCTATTAATGGTGACCCGTTAGTTATAACATCACTTATAACCTTAGGGATACATAGTGTATTCACTTACACGACTACAGTCCTATTAATGGTGACCCGTTAGTTATAACATCACTTATAACCTTAGGGATACATAGTGTATTCACTTACATGACTACAGTCCTATTAATGGTGACCCGTTAGTTATAACATCACTTTTAACCTTAGGGATACATAGTGTATACGTATTCACTTACACGACTACAGTCCTATTAATGGTGACCCGTTAGTTATAACATCACTTATAACCTTAGGGATACATAGTGTATTCACTTACACGACTACAGTCCTATTAATGGTGACCCGTTAGTTATAACATCACTTATAACCTTAGTGATACATAGTGTATTCACTTACACGACTACAGTCCTGTTAATGGTGACCCGTTAGTTATAACATCACTTATAACCTTAGGGATACATAGTGTATTCACTTACACGACTACAGTCCTATTAATGGTGACCCGTTATTTATAACATCACTTATAACCTTAGGGATACATAGTGTATTCACTTACACGACTACAGTCCAATTAATGGTGACCCATTAGTTATAACATCACTTATAACCTTAGGGATACATAGTGTATTTGTATTCACTTACACGACTACAGTCCTATTAATGGTGACCCGTTTCTTATAACATTACTTATAACCTTAGGGATACATAGTGTATTTGTATTCACTTACACGACTACAGTCCTATTAATGGTGACCCGTTAGTTATAACATCACTTATAACCTTACGGATACATAGTGTATTTGTATTCACTTACACGACTACAGTCCTATTAATGGTGACCCGTTAGTTATAACATCACTTATAACCTTAGGGATACATAGTGTATTTGTATTCACTTACACGACTACAGTCCTATTAATGGTGACCCGTTAGTTATAACATCACTTATAACCTTAGGGATACATAGTGTATTCACTTACACGACTACAGTCCTATTAATGGTGACCCGTTAGTTATAACATCACTTATAAACTAATGGATACATAGTGTATTCACTTACACGACTACAGTCCTATTAATGGTGACCCGTTAGTTATAACATCACTTATAACCTAAGGGATACATAGTGTATTCTCTTACACGACTACAGTCCTATTAATGGTGACCCGTTAGTTATAACATTACTTATAACCTTAGTGATACATAGTGTATTCACTTACATGACTACAGTCCTATTAATGGTGACCCGTTAGTTATAACATTACTTATAACCTTAGGGATACATAGTGTATTCACTTACATGACTACAGTCCTATTAATGGTGACCCGTTAGTTATAACATCACTTTTAACCTTAGGGATACATAGTGTATATGTATTCACTTACACGACTACAGTCCTATTAATGGTGACCCGTTAGTTATAACATCACTTATAACCTTAGGGATACATAGTGTATTCACTTACACGACTACAGTCCTATTAATGGTGACCCGTTAGTTATAACATCACTTATAACCTTAGTGATACATAGTGTATTCACTTACTCGACTACAGTCCTATTAATGGGGACCCGTTAGTTATAACATCACTTATAACCTTAGGGATACATAGTGTATTCACTTACACGACTACAGTCCTATTAAAGGTGACCCGTCAGTTCTAACATCACTTATAACCTTAGGGATACATAGTGTATTCACTTACACGACTACAGTCCTATTAATGGTGACCCGTTAGTTATAACATCACTTATAACCTTAGGGATACATAGTGTATTCACTTACACGACTACAGTCCTATTAATGGTGACCCGTTAGTTATAACATTACTTATAACCTTAGGGATACATAGTGTATTCACTTACATGACTACAGTCCTATTAATGGTGACCCGTTAGTTATAACATCACTTATAACCTTAGGGATACATAGTGTATATGTATTCACTTACACGACTACAGTCCTATTAACGGTGACCCGTTAGTTATAACATCACTTATAACCTTAGGGATACATAGTGTATTCACTTACACGACTACAGTCCCTTTAATGGTGACCCGTTAGTTATAACATCACTTATAACCTTAGGGATACATAGTGTATTCACTTACACGACTACAGTCCTATTAATGGTGACCCGTTAGTTATAACATCACTTATAACCTTAGGGATACATAGTGTATTCACTTACACGACTACAGTCCTATTAATGGTGACCCGTTAGTTATAACATCACTTATAACCTTAGTGATACATAGTGTATTCACTTACACGACTACAGTCCTATTAATGGTGACCCGTTAGTTATAACATCACTTATAACCTTAGGGATACATAGTGTATTCACTTACACGACTACAGTCCTATTAATGGTGACCCGTTAGTTATAACATCACTTATAACCTTAGGGATACATAGTGTATTCACTTACACGACTACAGTCCTATTAATGGTGACCCGTTAGTTATAACATCAATTATAACCTTAGGGATACATAGTGTATTTGTATTCACTTACACGACTCCAGTCCTATTAATGGTGACCCGTTAGTTATAACATCACTTATAACCTTAGGGATACATAGTGTATACGTATTCACTTACACGACTACAGTCCTATTAATGGTGACCCGTTAGTTATAACATCACTTATAACCTTAGTGATACATAGTGTATTCACTTACATAACTACAGTCCTATTAATGGTGACCCGTTAGTTATAACATCACTTATAACCTTAGGGATACATAGTGTATACGTATTCACTTACACGACTACAGTCCTATTAATGGTGACCCGTTAGTTATAACATCACTTATAACCTTAGGGATACATAGTGTATTCACTTACACGACTACAGTCCTATTAATGGTGACCCGTTAGTTATAACATCACTTATAACCTTAGGGATACATAGTGTATTCACTTACATGACTATAGTCCTATTAATGGTGACCCGTTAGTTATAACATCACTTTTAACCTTAGGGATACATAGTGTATACGTATTCACTTACACGACTACAGTCCTATTAATGGTGACCCGTAAGTTATAACATCACTTATAACCTTAGGGATACATAGTGTATTCACTTACACGACTACAGTCCTATTAATGGTGACCCATTAGTTATAACATCACTTATAACCTTAGGGATACATAGTGTATTTGTATTCACTTACACGACTACAGTCCTATTAATGGTGACCCTTTTCTTATAACATTACTTATAACATTAGGGATACATAGTGTATTTGTATTCACTTACACGACTACAGTCCTATTAATGGTGACCCGTTAGTTATAACATCACTTATAACCTTACGGATACATAGTGTATTTGTATTCACTTACACGACTACAGTCCTATTAATGGTGACCCGTTAGTTATAACATCACTTATAACCTTAGGGATACATAGTGTATTTGTATTCACTTACACGACTACAGTCCTATTAATGGTGACCCGTTAGTTATAACATCACTTATAACCTTAGGGATACATAGTGTATTCACTTACACGACTACAGTCCTATTAATGGTGACCCGTTAGTTATAACATCACTTATAAACTAAGGGATACATAGTGTATTCACTTACACGACTACAGTCCTTTTAATGCTGACCCGTTAGTTATAACATCACTTATAACCTAAGGGATACATAGTGTATTCACTTACACGACTACAGTCCTATTAATGGTGACCCGTTAGTTATAACATTACTTATAACCTTAGTGATACATAGTGTATTCACTTACATGACTACAGTCCTATTAATGGTGACCCGTTAGTTATAACATTACTTATAACCTTAGGGATACATAGTGTATTCACTTACATGACTACAGTCCTATTAATGGTGACCCGTTAGTTATAACATCACTTATAACCTTAGGGATACATAGTGTATTTGTATTCACTTACACGACTACAGTCCTATTAATGGTGACCCGTTAGTTATAACATCACTTATAACCTTAGGGATACATAGTGTATACGTATTCACTTACACGACTACAGTCCTATTAATGGTGACCCGTTAGTTATAACATCACTTATAACCTTAGGGATACATAGTGTATTCACTTACATAACTACAGTCCTATTAATGGTGACCCGTTAGTTATAACATCACTTATAACCTTAGGGATACATAGTGTATACGTATTCACTTACACGACTACAGTCCTATTAATGGTGACCCGTTAGTTATAACATCACTTATAACCTTAGGGATACATAGTGTATTCACTTACACGACTACAGTCCTATTAATGGTGACCCGTTAGTTATAACATCACTTATAACCTTAGGGATACATAGTGTATTCACTTACATGACTACAGTCCTATTAATGGTGACCCGTTAGTTATAACATCACTTTTAACCTTAGGGATACATAGTGTATACGTATTCACTTACACGACTACAGTCCTATTAATGGTGACCCGTTAGTTATAACATCACTTATAACCTTAGGGATACATAGTGTATTCACTTACACGACTACAGTCCTATTAATGGTGACCCGTTAGTTATAACATCACTTATAACCTTAGTGATACATAGTGTATTCACTTACACGACTACAGTCCTGTTAATGGTGACCCGTTAGTTATAACATCACTTATAACCTTAGGGATACATAGTGTATTCACTTACACGACTACAGTCCTATTAATGGTGACCCGTTATTTATAACATCACTTATAACCTTAGGGATACATAGTGTATTCACTTACACGACTACAGTCCAATTAATGGTGACCCATTAGTTATAACATCACTTATAACCTTAGGGATACATAGTGTATTTGTATTCACTTACACGACTACAGTCCTATTAATGGTGACCCGTTTCTTATAACATTACTTATAACCTTAGGGATACATAGTGTATTTGTATTCACTTACACGACTACAGTCCTATTAATGGTGACCCGTTAGTTATAACATCACTTATAACCTTACGGATACATAGTGTATTTGTATTCACTTACACGACTACAGTCCTATTAATGGTGACCCGTTAGTTATAACATCACTTATAACCTTAGGGATACATAGTGTATTTGTATTCACTTACACGACTACAGTCCTATTAATGGTGACCCGTTAGTTATAACATCACTTATAACCTAAGGGATACATAGTGTATTCACTTACACGACTACAGTCCTATTAATGGTGACCCGTTAGTTATAACATTACTTATAACCTTAGTGATACATAGTGTATTCACTTACATGACTACAGTCCTATTAATGGTGACCCGTTAGTTATAACATTACTTATAACCTTAGGGATACATAGTGTATTCACTTACATGACTACAGTCCTATTAATGGTGACCCGTTAGTTATAACATCACTTTTAACCTTAGGGATACATAGTGTATATGTATTCACTTACACGACTACAGTCCTATTAATGGTGACCCGTTAGTTATAACATCACTTATAACCTTAGGGATACATAGTGTATTCACTTACACGACTACAGTCCTATTAATGGTGATCCGTTAGTTATAACATCACTTATAACCTTAGTGATACATAGTGTATTCACTTACTCGACTACAGTCCTATTAATGGGGACCCGTTAGTTATAACATCACTTATAACCTTAGGGATACATAGTGTATTCACTTACACGAGTACAGTCCTATTAAAGGTGACCCGTCAGTTCTAACATCACTTATAACCTTAGGGATACATAGTGTATTCACTTACACGACTACAGTCCTATTAATGGTGACCCGTTAGTTATAACATCACTTATAACCTTAGGGATACATAGTGTATTCACTTACACGACTACAGTCCTATTAATGGTGACCCGTTAGTTATAACATCACTTATAACCTTAGGGATACATAGTGTATTCACTTACATGACTACAGTCCTATTAATGGTGACCCGTTAGTTATAACATCACTTATAACCTTAGGGATACATAGTGTATATGTATTCACTTACACGACTACAGTCCTATTAACGGTGACCCGTTAGTTATAACATCACTTATAACCTTAGGGATACATAGTGTATTCACTTACACGACTACAGTCCCTTTAATGGTGACCCGTTAGTTATAACATCACTTATAACCTTAGGGATACATAGTGTATTCACTTACACGACTACAGTCCTATTAATGGTGACCCGTTAGTTATAACATCACTTATAACCTTAGGGATACATAGTGTATTCACTTACACGACTACAGTCCTATTAATGGTGACCCGTTAGTTATAACATCACTTATAACCTTAGTGATACATAGTGTATTCACTTACACGACTACAGTCCTATTAATGGTGACCCGTTAGTTATAACATCACTTATAACCTTAGGGATACATAGTGTATTCACTTACACGACTACAGTCCTATTAATGGTGACCCGTTAGTTATAACATCACTTATAACCTTAGGGATACATAGTGTATTCACTTACACGACTACAGTCCTATTAATGGTGACCCGTTAGTTATAACATCACTTATAACCTTAGGGATACATAGTGTATTCACTTACACGACTACAGTCCTATTAATGGTGACCCGTTAGTTATAACATCACTTATAACCTTAGGGATACATAGTGTATTTGTATTCACTTACACGACTACAGTCCTATTAATGGTGACCCGTTTCTTATAACATCACTTATAACCTTAGGGATACATAGTGTATTTGTATTCACTTACACGACTACAGTCCTATTAATGGTGACCCGTTAGTTATAACATTACTTATAACCTTAGGGATACATAGTGTATATGTATTCACTTACACGACTACAGTCCTATTAATGGTGACCCGTTAGTTATAACATCACTTATAACCTTAGGGATACATAGTGTATATATATTCACTTACACGACTACAGTCCTATTAATGGTGACCCGTTAGTTATAACTTCACTTATAACCTTAGGGATACATAGTGTATTCACTTACACGACTACAGTCCTATTAATGGTGACCCGTTAGTTATAACATTACTTATAACCTTAGGGATATCTAGTGTATTCACTTACATGACTACAGTCCTATTAATGGTGACCCGTTAGTTATAACATCACTTATAACCTTAGGGATACATAGTGTATTGACTTACATGACTACAGTCCTATTAATGGTGACCCGTTAGTTATAACATCACTTATAACCTTAGGGATACATAGTGTATTCACTTACACGACTACAGTCCTATTAATGGTGATCCGTTAGTTATAACATCACTTATAACCTTAGGGATACATAGTGTATTGACTTACATGACTACAGTCCTATTAATGGTGACCCGTTAGTTATAACATCACTTATAACCTTAGGGATACATAGTGTATTCACTTACACGACTACAGTCCTATTAATGGTGACCCGTTAGTTATAACATCACTTATAACCTTAGGGATACATAGTGTATTCACTTACACGACTACAGTCCTATTAATGGTGACCCGTTAGTTATAACATCACTTATAAACTAAGGGATACATAGTGTATTCACTTACACGACTACAGTCCTATTAATGGTGACCCGTTAGTTATAACATCACTTATAACCTTAGGGATACATAGTGTATTCACTTACACGACTACAGTCCTTTTAATGGTGACCCGTTAGTTATAACATCACTTATAACCTTAGGGATACATAGTGTATACGTATTCACTTACACGACTACAGTCCTATTAATGGTGACCCGTTAGTTATAACATCACTTATAACCTAAGGGATACATAGTGTATTCACTTACACGACTACAGTCCTATTAATGGTGACCCGTTAGTTATAACATTACTTATAACCTTAGTGATACATAGTGTATTCACTTACATGACTACAGTCCTATTAATGGTGACCCGTTAGTTATAACATCACTTATAACCTTAGGGATACATAGTGTATACGTATTCACTTACACGACTACAGTCCTATTAATGGTGACCCGTTAGTTATAACATTACTTATAACCTTAGGGATACATAGTGTATTCACTTACATGACTACAGTCCTATTAATGGTGACCCGTTAGTTATAACATCACTTTTAACCTTAGGGATACATAGTGTATATGTATTCACTTACACGACTACAGTCCTATTAATGGTGACCCGTTAGTTATAACATCACTGATAACCTTAGGGATACATAGTGTATTCACTTACACGACTACAGTCCTATTAATGGTGACCCGTTAGTTATAACATCACTTATAACCTTAGTGATACATAGTGTATTCACTTACACGACTACAGTCCTATTAATGGGGACCCGTTAGTTATAACATCACTTATAACCTTAGGGATACATAGTGTATTCACTTACACGACTACAGTCCTATTAAAGGTGACCCGTTAGTTATAACATCACTTATAACCTTAGGGATACATAGTGTATTCACTTACACGACTACAGTCCTATTAATGGTGACCCGTTAGTTATAACATCACTTATAACCTTAGGGATACATAGTGTATTCACTTACATGACTACAGTCCTATTAATGGTGACCCGTTAGTTATAACATCACTTATAACCTTAGGGATACATAGTGTATTTGTATTCACTTACACGACTACAGTCATATTAATGGTGACCCGTTTCTTATAACATCACTTATAACCTTAGGGATACATAGTGTATTTGTATTCACTTACACGACTACAGTCCTATTAATGGTGACCCGTTAGTTATAACATTACTTATAACCTTAGGGATACATAGTGTATATGTATTCACTTACACGACTACAGTCCTATTAATGGTGACCCGTTAGTTATAACATCACTTATAACCTTAGGGATACATAGTGTATATATATTCACTTACACGACTACAGTCCTATTAATGGTGACCCGTTAGTTATAACTTCACTTATAACCTTAGGGATACATAGTGTATTCACTTACACGACTACAGTCCTATTAATGGTGACCCGTTAGTTATAACATTACTTATAACCTTAGTGATATCTAGTGTATTCACTTACATGACTACAGTCCCATTAATGGTGACCCGTTAGTTATAACATCACTTATAACCTTAGGGATACATAGTGTATTGACTTACATGACTACAGTCCTATTAATGGTGACCCGTTAGTTATAACATCACTTATAACCTTAGGGATACATAGTGTATTCACTTACACGACTACAGTCCTATTAATGGTGACCCGTTAGTTATAGAATCACTTATAACCTTAGGGATACATAGTGTATTGACTTACATGACTACAGTCCTATTAATGGTGACCCGTTAGTTATAACATCACTTATAACCTTAGGGATACATAGTGTATTCACTTACACGACTACAGTCCTATTAATGGTGACCCGTTTCTTATAACATCACTTATAACCTTAGGGATACATAGTGTATTCACTTACACGACTACAGTCCTATTAATGGTGACCCGTTAGTTATAACATCACTTATAACCTTAGGGATACATAGTGTATTCACTTACACGACTACAGTCCTATTAATGGTGACCCGTTAGTTATAACATCACTTATAACCTTAGGGATACATAGTGTATTCACTTACATGACTACAGTCCTATTAATGGTGACCCGTTAGTTATAACATCACTTATAACCTTAGGGATACATAGTGTATATGTATTCACTTACACGACTACAGTCCTATTAACGGTGACCCGTTAGTTATAACATCACTTATAACCTTAGGGATACATAGTGTATTCACTTACGAGACTACAGTCCCTTTAATGGTGACCCGTTAGTTATTACATCACTTATAACCTTAGGGATACATAGTGTATTCACTTACACGACTACAGTCCTATTAATGGTGAACCGTTAGTTATAACATCACTTATAACCTTAGGGATACATAGTGTATTCACTTACACGACTACAGTCCTATTAATGGTGACCCGTTAGTTATAACATCACTTATAACCTTAGTGATACATAGTGTATTCACTTACACGACTACAGTCCTATTAATGGTGACCCGTTAGTTATAACATCACTTATAACCTTAGGGATACATAGTGTATTCACTTACACGACTACAGTCCTATTAATGGTGACCCGTTAGTTATAACATCACTTATAACCTTAGGGATACATAGTGTATTCACTTACACGACTACAGTCCTATTAATGGTGACCCGTTAGTTATAACATCACTTATAACCTTAGGGATACATAGTGTATTCACTTACACGACTACAGTCCTATTAATGGTGACCCGTTAGTTATAACATCACTTATAACCTTAGGGATACATAGTGTATTTGTATTCACTTACACGACTACAGTCCTATTAATGGTGACCCGTTTCTTATAACATCACTTATAACCTTAGGGATACATAGTGTATTTGTATTCACTTACACGACTACAGTCCTATTAATGGTGACCCGTTAGTTATAACATTACTTATAACCTTAGGGATACATAGTGTATATGTATTCACTTACGCGACTACAGTCCTATTAATGGTGACCCGTTAGTTATAACATCACTTATAACCTTAGGGATACATAGTGTATATATATTCACTTACACGACTACAGTCCTATTAATGGTGACCCGTTAGTTATAATTTCACTTATAACCTTAGGGATACATAGTGTATTCACTTACACGACTACAGTCCTATTAATGGTGACCCGTTAGTTATAACATTACTTATAACCTTAGTGATATCTAGTGTATTCACTTACATGACTACAGTCCTATTAATGGTGACCCGTTAGTTATAACATCACTTATAACCTTAGGGATACATAGTGTATTGACTTACATGACTACAGTCCTATTAATGGTGACCCGTTAGTTATAACATCACTTATAACCTTAGGGATACATAGTGTATTCACTTACACGACTACAGTCCTATTAATGGTGACCCGTTAGTTATAGAATCACTTATAACCTTAGGGATACATAGTGTATTCACTTACACGACTACAGTCCTATTAATGGTGACCCGTTAGTTATAACTTCACTTATAACCTTAGGGATACATAGTGTATTCACTTACACGACTACAGTCCTATTAATGGTGACCCGTTAGTTATAACATTACTTATAACCTTAGTGATATCTAGTGTATTCACTTACATGACTACAGTCCTATTAATGGTGACCCGTTAGTTATAACATCACTTATAACCTTAGGGATACATAGTGTATTGACTTACATGACTACAGTCCTATTAATGGTGACCCGTTAGTTATAACATCACTTATAACCTTAGGGATACATAGTGTATTCACTTACACGACTACAGTCCTATTAATGGTGACCCGTTAGTTATAACATCACTTATAACCTTAGGGATACATAGTGTATTGACTTACATGACTACAGTCCTATTAATGGTGACCCGTTAGTTATAACATCACTTATAACCTTAGGGATACATAGTGTATTCACTTACACGACTACAGTCCTATTAATGGTGACCCGTTAGTTATAACATCACTTATAACATTTGGGATACATAGTGTATTCACTTACACGACTACAGTCCTATTAATGGTGACCCGTTAGTTATAACATCACTTATAAACTAAGGGATACATAGTGTATTCACTTACACGACTACAGTCCTATTAATGGTGACCCGTTAGTTATAACATCACTTATAACCTTAGGGATACATAGTGTATTCACTTACACGACTACAGTCCTTTTAATGGTGACCCGTTAGTTATAACATCACTTATAACCTTAGGGATACATAGTGTATACGTATTCACTTACACGACTACAGTCCTATTAATGGTGACCCGTTAGTTATAACATCACTTATAACCTAAGGGATACATAGTGTATTCACTTACACGACTACAGTCCTATTAATGGTGACCCGTTAGTTATAACATTACTTATAACCTTAGTGATACATAGTGTATTCACTTACATGACTACAGTCCTATTAATGGTGACCCGTTAGTTATAACATTACTTATAACCTTAGGGATACATAGTGTATTCACTTACATGACTACAGTCCTATTAATGGTGACCCGTTAGTTATAACATCACTTAAAACCTTAGGGATACATAGTGTATATTTATTCACTTACACGACTACAGTCCTATTAATGGTGACCCGTTAGTTATAACATCACTGATAACCTTAGGGATACATAGTGTATTCACTTACACGACTACAGTCCTATTAATGGTGACCCGTTAGTTATAACATCACTTATAACCTTAGTGATACATAGTGTATTCACTTACACGACTACAGTCCTATTAATGGGGACCCGTTAGTTATAACATCACTTATAACCTTAGGGATACATAGTGTATTCACTTACACGACTACAGTCCTATTAAAGGTGACCCGTTAGTTATAACATCACTTATAACCATAGGGATACATAGTGTATTCACTTACACGACTACAGTCCTATTAATGGTGACCCGTTAGTTATAACATCACTTATAACCTTAGGGATACATAGTGTATTCACTTACATGACTACAGTCCTATTAATGGTGACCCGTTAGTTATAACATCACTTATAACCTTAGGGATACATAGTGTATATGTATTCACTTACACGACTACAGTCCTATTAACGGTGACCCGTTAGTTATAACATCACTTATAACCTTAGGGATACATAGTGTATTCACTTACACGACTACAGTCCCTTTAATGGTGACCCGTTAGTTATAACATCACTTATAACCTTAGGGATACATAGTGTATTCACTTACACGACTACAGTCCTATTAATGGTGACCCGTTAGTTATAACATCACTTATAACCTTAGGGATACATAGTGTATTCACTTACACGACTACAGTCCTATTAATGGTGACCCGTTAGTTATAACATCACTTATAACCTTAGTGATACATAGTGTATTCACTTACAAGACTACAGTCCTATTAATGGTGACCCGTTAGTTATAACATCACTTATAACCTTAGGGATACATAGTGTATTCACTTACACGACTACAGTCCTATTAATGGTGACCCGTTAGTTATAACATCACTTATAACCTTAGGGATACATAGTGTATTCACTTACACGACTACAGTCCTATTAATGGTGACACGTTAGTTATAACATCACTTATAACCTTAGGGATACATAGTGTATTCACTTACACGACTACAGTCCTATTAATGGTGACCCGTTAGTTATAACATCACTTATAACCTTAGGGATACATAGTGTATTTGTATTCACTTACACGACAACAGTCCTATTAATGGTGACCCGTTTCTTATAACATCACTTATAACCTTAGGGATACATAGTGTATTTGTATTCACTTACACGACTACAGTCCTATTAATGGTGACCCGTTAGTTATAACATTACTTATAACCTTAGGGATACATAGTGTATATGTATTCACTTACACGACTACAGTCCTATTAATGGTGACCCGTTAGTTATAACATCACTTATAACCTTAGGGATACATAGTGTATATATATTCACTTACACGACTACAGTCCTATTAATGGTGACCCGTTAGTTATAACTTCACTTATAACCTTAGGGATACATAGTGTATTCACTTACACGACTACAGTCCTATTAATGGTGACCCGTTAGTTATAACATTACTTATAACCTTAGTGATATCTAGTGTATTCACTTACATGACTACAGTCCCATTAATGGTGACCCGTTAGTTATAGCATCACTTATAACCTTAGGGATACATAGTGTATTGACTTACATGACTACAGTCCTATTAATGGTGACCCGTTAGTTATAACATCACTTATAACCTTAGGGATACATAGTGTATTCACTTACACGACTACAGTCCTATTAATGGTGACCCGTTAGTTATAGAATCACTTATAACCTTAGGGATACATAGTGTATTGACTTACATGACTACAGTCCTATTAATGGTGACCCGTTAGTTATAACATCACTTATAACCTTAGGGATACATAGTGTATTCACTTACACGACTACAGTCCTATTAATGGTGACCCGTTTCTTATAACATCACTTATAACCTTAGGGATACATAGTGTATTCACTTACACGACTACAGTCCTATTAATGGTGACCCGTTAGTTATAACATCACTTATAACCTTAGGGATACATAGTGTATTCACTTACACGACTACAGTCCTATTAATGGTGACCCGTTAGTTATAACATCACTTATAACCTTAGGGATACATAGTGTATTCACTTACATGACTACAGTCCTATTAATGGTGACCCGTTAGTTATAACATCACTTATAACCTTAGGGATACATAGTGTATATGTATTCACTTACACGACTACAGTCCTATTAACGGTGACCCGTTAGTTATAACATCACTTATAACCTTAGGGATACATAGTGTATTCACTTACACGACTACAGTCCCTTTAATGGTGACCCGTTAGTTATAACATCACTTATAACCTTAGGGATACATAGTGTATTCACTTACACGACTACAGTCCTATTAATGGTGACCCGTTAGTTATAACATCACTTATAACCTTAGGGATACATAGTGTATTCACTTACACGACTACAGTCCTATTAATGGTGACCCGTTAGTTATAACATCACTTATAACCTTAGTGATACATAGTGTATTCACTTACACGACTACAGTCCTATTAATGGTGACCCGTTAGTTATAACATCACTTATAACCTTAGGGATACATAGTGTATTCACTTACACGACTACAGTCCTATTAATGGTGACCCGTTAGTTATAACATCACTTATAACCTTAGGGATACATAGTGTATTCACTTACACGACTACAGTCCTATTAATGGTGACCCGTTAGTTATAACATCACTTATAACCTTAGGGATACATAGTGTATTCACTTACACGACTACAGTCCTATTAATGGTGACCCGTTAGTTATAACATCACTTATAACCTTAGGGATACATAGTGTATTTGTATTCACTTACACGACTACAGTCCTATTAATGGTGACCCGTTTCTTACAACATCACTTATAACCTTAGGGATACATAGTGTATTTGTATTCACTTACACGACTACAGTCCTATTAATGGTGACCCGTTAGTTATAACATTACTTATAACCTTAGGGATACATAGTGTATATGTATTCACTTACACGACTACAGTCCTATTAATGGTGACCCGTTAGTTATAACATCACTTATAACCTTAGGGATACATAGTGTATATATATTCACTTACACGACTACAGTCCTATTAATGGTGACCCGTTAGTTATAATTTCACTTATAACCTTAGGGATACATAGTGTATTCACTTACACGACTACAGTCCTATTAATGGTGACCCGTTAGTTATAACATTACTTATAACCTTAGTGATATCTAGTGTATTCACTTACATGACTACAGTCCTATTAATGGTGACCCGTTAGTTATAACATCACTTATAACCTTAGGGATACATAGTGTATTGACTTACATGACTACAGTCCTATTAATGGTGACCCGTTAGTTATAACATCACTTATAACCTTAGGGATACATAGTGTATTCACTTACACGACTACAGTCCTATTAATGGTGACCCGTTAGTTATAGAATCACTTATAACCTTAGGGATACATAGTGTATTGACTTACATGACTACAGTCCTATTAATGGTGACCCGTTAGTTATAACATCACTTATAACCTTAGGGATACATAGTGTATTCAATTACACGACTACAGTCCTATTAATGGTGACCCGTTTCTTATAACATCACTTATAACCTTAGGGATACATAGTGTATTCACTTACACGACTACAGTCCTATTAATGGTGACCCGTTAGTTATAACAGCACTTATAACCTTAGGGATACATAGTGTATTGACTTACATGACTACAGTCCTATTAATGGTGACCCGTTTCTTATAACATCACTTATAACCTTAGGGATACATAGTGTAGTCACTTACACGACTACAGTCCTATTAATGGTGACCCGTTAGTTATAACATCACTTATAACCTTAGGGATACATAGTGTATTTGTATTCACTTACACGACTACAGTCCTATTAATGGTGACCCGTTAGTTATAACATCACTTATAACCTTAGGGATACATAGTGTATTTGTATTCACTTACACGACTACGGTCCTATTAATGGTGACACGTTAGTTATAACATCACTTATAACCTTAGGGATACATAGTGTATTCACTTACACGACTACAGTCCTATTAATGGTGACCCGTTAGTTATAACATCACTTATAAACTAAGGGATACATAGTGTATTCACTTACACGACTACAGACCTATTAATGGTGACCCGTTAGTTATAACATCACTTATAACCTAAGGGATACATAGTGTATTCACTTACACGACTACAGTCCTATTAATGGTGACCCGTTAGTTATAACATTACTTATAACCTTAGTGATACATAGTGTATTCACTTACATGACTACAGTCCTATTAATGGTGACCCGTTAGTTATAACATTACTTATAACCTTAGGGATACATAGTGTATATGTATTCACTTACACGACTACAGTCCTATTAATGGTGACCCGTTAGTTATAACATCACTTATAACCTTAGGGATAAATAGTGTATTCACTTACACGACTACAGTCCTATTAATGGTGACCCGTTAGTTATAACATTACTTATAACCTTAGTGATATCTAGTGTATTCACTTACATGACTACAGTCCTATTAATGGTGACCCGTTAGTTATAACATCACTTATAACCTTAGGGATACATAGTGTATTGACTTACATGACTACAGTCCTATTAATGGTGACCCGTTAGTTATAACATCACTTATAACCTTAGGGATACGTAGTGTATTCACTTACACGACTACAGTCCTATTAATGGTGACCCGTTAGTTATAACATCACTTATAACCTTAGGGATACATAGTGTATTGACTTACATGACTACAGTCCTATTAATGGTGACCCGTTAGTTATAACATCACTTATAACCTTAGGGATACATAGTGTATTCACTTACACGACTACAGTCCTATTAATGGTGACCCGTTTCTTATAACATCACTTATAACCTTAGGGATACATAGTGTAGTCACTTACACGACTACAGTCCTATTAATGGTGACCCGTTAGTTATAACATCACTTATAACCTTAGGGATACATAGTGTATTTGTATTCACTTACACGACTACAGTCCTATTAATGGTGACCCGTTAGTTATAACATCACTTATAACCTTAGGGATACATAGTGTATTTGTATTCACTTACACGACTACAGTCCTATTAATGGTGACCCGTTTCTTATAACATTACTTATAACCTTAGGGATACATAGTGTATTTGTATTCACTTACACGACTACAGTCCTATTAATGGTGACCAGTTAGTTATAACATCACTTATAACCTTAGGGATACATAGTGTATTTGTATTCACTTACACGACTACGGTCCTATTAATGGTGACACGTTAGTTATAACATCACTTATAACCTTAGGGATACATAGTGTATTCACTTACACGACTACAGTCCTATTAATGGTGACCCGTTAGTTATAACATCACTTATAAACTAAGGGATACATAGTGTATTCACTTACACGACTACAGTCCTATTAATGGTGACCCGTTAGTTATAACATCACTTATAACCTAAGGGATACATAGTGTATTCACTTACACGACTACAGTCCTATTAATGGTGACCCGTTAGTTATAACATTACTTATAACCTTAGTGATACATAGTGTATTCACTTACATGACTACAGTCCTATTAATGGTGACCTGTTAGTTATAACATTACTTATAACCTTAGGGATACATAGTGTATATGTATTCACTTACACCACTACAGTCCTATTAATGGTGACCCGTTAGTTATAACATCACTTATAACCTTAGGGATAAATAGTGTATTCACTTACACGACTACAGTCCTATTAATGGTGACCCGTTAGTTATAACATTACTTATAACCTTAGTGATATCTAGTGTATTCACTTACATGACTACAGTCCTATTAATGGTGACCCGTTAGTTATAACATCACTTATAACCTTAGGGATACATAGTGTATTGACTTACATGACTACAGTCCTATTAATGGTGACCCGTTAGTTATAACATCACTTATAACCTTAGGGATACATAGTGTATTCACTTACACGACTACAGTCCTATTAATGGTGACCCGTTTCTTATAACATCACTTATAACCTTAGGGATACATAGTGTATTCACTTACACGACTACAGTCCTATTAATGGTGACCCGTTAGTTATAACATCACTTATAACCTTAGGGATACATATTGTATTGACTTACATGACTACAGTCCTATTAATGGTGACCCGTTAGTTATAACATCACTTATAACCTTAGGGATACATAGTGTATTTGTATTCACTTACACGACTACAGTCCTATTAATGGTGACCCGTTATTTATAACATCACTTATAACCTTAGGGATACATAGTGTATACGTATTCACTTACACGACTACAGTCCTATTAATGGTGACCCGTTAGTTATAACATCACTTATAACCTTAGGGATACATAGTGTATTCACTTACATGACTACAGTCCTATTAATGGTGACCCGTTAGTTATAACATCACTTATAACCTTAGGGATACATAGTGTATACGTATTCACTTACACGACTACAGTCCTATTAATGGTGACCCGTTAGTTATAACATCACTTATAACCTTAGGGATACATAGTGTATTCACTTACACGACTACAGTCCTATTAATGGTGACCCGTTAGTTATAACATCACTTATAACCTTAGGGATACATAGTGTATTCACCTACATGACTACAGTCCTATTAATGGTGACCCGTTAGTTATAACATCACTTATAACCTTAGGGATACATAGTGTATACGTATTCACTTACACGACTACAGTCCTATTAATGGTGAGCCGTTAGTTATAACATCACTTATAACCTTAGGATACATAGTGTATTCACTTACACGACTACAGTCCTATTAATGGTGACCCGTTAGTTATAACATCACTTATAACCTGAGGGATACATAGTGTATTCACTTACACGACTACAGTCCTATTAATGGTGACCCGTTAGTTATAACATCACTTATAACCTTAGGGATACATAGTGTATTCACTTACACGACTACAGTCCTATTAATGGTGACCCGTTAGTTATAACATCACTTATAACCTTAGGGATACATAGTGTATTTGTATTCACTTACACGACTACAGTCCTATTAATGGTGACCCGTTTCTTATAACATTACTTATAACCTTAGGGATACATAGTATATTTGTATTCACTTACACGACTACAGTCCTATTAATGGTGACCCGTTAGTTATAACATCACTTATAACCTTAGGGATACATAGTGTATTTGTATTCACTTACACGACTACAGTCCTATTAATGCTGAGCCGTTAGTTATAACATCACTTATAACCTTAGGGATACATAGTGTATTTGTATTCACTTACACGACTACAGTCCTATTAATGGTGACACGTTAGTTATAACATCACTTATAACCTTAGGGATACATAGTGTATTCACTTACACGACTACAGTCCTATTAATGGTGACCCGTTATTTATAACATTACTTATAACCTTAGGGATACATAGTGTATTCACTTACATGACTACAGTCCTATTAATGGTGACCCGTTAGTTATAACATCACTTATAACCTTAGGGATACATAGTGTATTCACTTACATGACTACAGTCCTATTAATGGTGACCCGTTAGTTATAACATCACTTTTAACCTTAGGGATACATAGTGTATATGTATTCACTTACACGACTACAGTCCTATTAATGGTGACCCTTTAGTTATAACATCACTTATAACCTTAGGGATACATAGTGTATTCACTTACACGACTACAGTCCTATTAATGGTGACCCGTTAGTTATAACATCACTTATAACCTTAGGGATACATAGTGTATTCACTTACACGACTACAGTCCTATTAATGGTGACCCGTTTCTTATAACATCACTTATAACCTTAGGGATACATACGTATTCACTTACACGACTACAGTCCTATTAATGGTGACCCGTTAGTTATAACCTCACTTATAACCTTAGGGATACATAGTGTATTTGTATTCACTTACACGACTACAGTCCTATTAATGGTGACCCGTTAGTTATAACATCACTTATAACCTTAGGGATACATAGTGTATACGTATTCACTTACACGACTACAGTCCTATTAATGGTGACCCGTAAGTTAAAACATCACTTATAACCTTAGGGATACATAGTGTATTCACTTACATGATTACAGTCCTATTAATGGTGACCCGTTAGTTATAACATCACTTATAACCTTAGGGATACATAGTGTATACGTATTCACTTACACGACTACAGTCCTATTAATGGTGACCCGTTAGTTATAACATCACTTATAACCTTAGGGATACATAGTGTATTCACTTACACGACTACAGTCCTATTAATGGTGACCCGTTAGTTATAACATCACTTATAACCTTAGTGATACATAGTGTATTCACTTACATGACTACAGTCCTATTAATGGTGACCCGTTTCTTATAACATCACTTATAACCTTAGGGATACATAGTGTATTCACTTACACGACTACAGTCCTATTAATGGTGACCCGTTAGTTATAACATCACTTATAACCTTAGGGATACATAGTGTATTCACTTACACGACTACAGTGCTATTAATGGTGACCCGTTAGTTATAACATCACTTATAACCTTAGGGATACATAGTGTATTCACTTACACGACTACAGTCCTATTAATGGTGACCCGTTAGTTATAACATCACTTATAACCTTAGGGATACATAGTGTATTTGTATTCACTTACACGACTACAGTCCTATTAATGGTGACCCGTTTCTTATAACATCACTTATAACCTTAGGGATACATAGTGTATTTGTATTCACTTACACGACTACAGTCCTATTAATGGTGACCCGTTAGTTATAACATTACTTATAACCTTAGGGATACATAGTGTATATGTATTCACTTACACGACTACAGTCCTATTAATGGTGACCCGTTAGTTATAACATCACTTATAACCTTAGGGATACATAGTGTATATATATTCACTTACACGACTACAGTCCTATTAATGGTGACCCGTTAGTTATAACTTCACTTATAACCTTAGGGATACATAGTGTATTCACTTACACGACTACAGTCCTATTAATGGTGACCCGTTAGTTATAACATTACTTATAACCTTAGTGATATCTAGTGTATTCACTTACATGACTACAGTCCTATTAATGGTGACCCGTTAGTTATAACATCACTTATAACCTTAGGGATACATAGTGTATTGACTTACATGACTACAGTCCTATTAATGGTGACCCGTTAGTTATAACATCACTTATAACCTTAGGGATACATAGTGTATTCACTTACACGAATACAGTCCTATTAATGGTGACCCGTTAGTTATAGAATCACTTATAACCTCAGGGATACATAGTGTATTGACTTACATGACTACAGTCCTATTAATGGTGACCCGTTAGTTATAACATCGCTTATAACCTTAGGGATACATAGTGTATTCACTTACACGACTACAGTCCTATTAATGGTGACCCGTTTCTTATAACATCACTTATAACCTTAGGGATACATAGTGTATTCACTTACACGACTACAGTCCTATTAATGGTGACCCGTTAGTTATAACATCACTTATAACCTTAGGGATACATAGTGTATTGACTTACATGACTACAGTCCTATTAATGGTGACCCGTTTCTTATAACATCACTTATAACCTTAGGGATACATAGTGTAGTCACTTACACGACTACAGTCCTATTAATGGTGACCCGTTAGTTATAACATCACTTATAACCTTAGGGATACATAGTGTATTTGTATTCACTTACACGACTACAGTCCTATTAATGGTGACCCGTTAGTTATAACATCACTTATAACCTTAGGGATACATAGTGTATTCACTTACACGACTACAGTCCTATTAATGGTGACCCGTTAGTTATAACATCACTTATAACCTTAGGGATACATAGTGTATTCACTTACATGACTACAGTCCTATTAATGGTGACCCGTTAGTTATAACATCACTTATAACCTTAGGGATACATAGTGTATTTGTATTCACTTACACGACTACAGTCCTATTAATGGTGACCCGTTAGTTATAACATCACTTATAACCTTAAGGATACATAGTGTATTCACTTACACGACTACAGTCCTATTAATGGTGACCCGTTAGTTATAACATCACTTATAACCTTAGTGATACATAGTGTATTCACTTACACGACTACAGTCCTGTTAATGGTGACCCGTTAGTTATAACATCACTTATAACCTTAGGGATACATAGTGTATTCACTTACACGACTACAGTCCTATTAATGGTGACCCGTTAGTTATAACATCACTTATAACCTTAGGGATACATAGTGTATTCACTTACACGACTACAGTCCTATTAATGGTGACCCGTTAGTTATAACATCACTTATAACCTTAGGGATACATAGTGTATTTGTATTCACTTACACGACTACAGTCCTATTAATGGTGACCAGTTAGTTATAACATCACTTATAACCTTAGGGATACATAGTGTATTTGTATTCACTTACACGACTACAGTCCTATTAATGGTGACACGTTAGTTATAACATCACTCATAACCTTAGGGATACATAGTGTATTCACTTACACGACTACAGTCCTATTAATGGTGACCCGTTAGTTATAACATCACTTATAAACTAAGGGATACATAGTGTATTCACTTACACGACTACAGTCCTATTAATGGTGACCCGTTAGTTATAACATCACTTATAACCTAAGGGATACATAGTGTATTCACTTACACGACTACAGTCCTATTAATGGTGACCCGTTAGTTATAACATTACTTATAACCTTAGTGATACATAGTGTATTCACTTACATAACTACAGTCCTATTAATGGTGACCCGTTAGTTATAACATTACTTATAACCTTAGGGATACATAGTGTATTCACTTACATGACTACAGTCCTATTAATGGTGACCCGTTAGTTATAACATCACTTATAACCTTAGGGATAAATAGTGTATTCACTTACACGACTACAGTCCTATTAATGGTGACCCGTTAGTTATAACATTACTTATAACCTTAGTGATATCTAGTGTATTCACTTACATGACTACAGTCCTATTAATGGTGACCCGTTAGTTATAACATCACTTATAACCTTAGGGATACATAGTGTATTGACTTACATGACTACAGTCCTATTAATGGTGACCCGTTAGTTATAACATCACTTATAACCTTAGGGATACATAGTGTATTCACTTACACGACTACAGTCCTATTAATGGTGACCCGTTAGTTATAACATCACTTATAACCTTAGGGATACATAGTGTATTGACTTACATGACTACAGTCCTATTAATGGTGACCCGTTAGTTATAACATCACTTATAACCTTAGGGATACATAGTGTATTCACTTACACGACTACAGTCCTATTAATGGTGACCCGTTTCTTATAACATCACTTATAACCTTAGGGATACATAGTGTATTCACTTACACGACTACAGTCCTATTAATGGTGACCCGTTAGTTATAACATCACTTATAACCTTAGGGATACATATTGTATTGACTTACATGACTACAGTCCTATTAATGGTGACCCGTTAGTTATAACATCACTTATAACCTTAGGGATACATAGTGTATTTGTATTCACTTACACGACTACAGTCCTATTAATGGTGACCCGTTAGTTATAACATCACTTATAACCTTAGGGATACATAGTGTATACGTATTCACTTACACGACTACAGTCCTATTAATGGTGACCCGTTAGTTATAACATCACTTATAACCTTAGGGATACATAGTGTATTCACTTACATGACTACAGTCCTATTAATGGTGACCCGTTAGTTATAACATCACTTATAACCTTAGGGATTCATAGTGTATACGTATTCACTTACACGACTACAGTCCTATTAATGGTGACCCGTTAGTTATAACATCACTTATAACCTTAGGGATACATAGTGTATTCACTTACACGACTACAGTCCTATTAATGGTGACCCGTTAGTTATAACATCACTTATAACCTTAGGGATACATAGTGTATTCACTTACATGACTACAGTTCTATTAATGGTGACCCGTTAGTTATAACATCACTTATAACCTTAGGGATACATAGTGTATACATATTCACTTACACGACTACAGTCCTATTAATGGTGACCCGTTAGTTATAACATCACTTATAACCTTAGGATACATAGTGTATTCACTTACACGACTACAGTCCTATTAATGGTGACCGGTTAGTTATAACATCACTTATAACCTTAGTGATACATAGTGTATTCACTTACACGACTACAGTCCTGTTAATGGTGACCCGTTAGTTATAACATCACTTATAACCTGAGGGATACATAGTGTATTCACTTACACGACTACAGCCCTATTAATGGTGACCCGTTAGTTATAACATCACTTATAACCTTAGGGATACATAGTGTATTTGTATTCACTTACACGACTACAGTCCTATTAATGGTGACCCGTTTCTTATAACATTACTTATAACCTTAGGGATACATAGTGTATTTGTATTCACTTACACGACTACAGTCCTATTAATGGTGACCCGTTAGTTATAACATCACTTATAACCTTAGGGATACATAGTGTATTTGTATTCACTTACACGACTACAGTCCTATTAATGGTGACCCGTTAGTTATAACATCACTTATAACCTTAGGGATACATAGTGTATTTGTATTCACTTACACGACTACAGTCCTATTAATGGTGACCCGTTAGTTATAACATCACTTATAACCTTAGGGATACATAGTGTATTCACATACACGACTACAGTCCTATTAATGGTGACCCGTTAGTTATAACATTACTTATAACCTTAGGGATACATAGTGTATTCACTTACATGACTACAGTCCTATTAATGGTAACCCGTTAGTTATAACATCACCTATAACCTTAGGGATACATAGTGTATTCACTTACATGACTACAGTCCTATTAATGGTGACCCGTTAGTTATAACATCACTTTTAACCTTAGGGATACATAGTGTATATGTATTCACTTACACGACTACAGTCCTATTAATGGTGACCCGTTAGTTATAACATCACTTATAACCTTAGGGATACATAGTGTATTCACTTACACGACTACAGTCCTATTAATGGTGACCCGTTAGTTATAACATCACTTATAACCTTAGGGATACATAGTGTATTCACTTACACGACTACAGTCCTATTAATGGTGACCCGTTTCTTATAACATCACTTATAACCTTAGGGATACATAGTGTATTCACTTACACGACTACAGTCCTATTAATGGTGACCCGTTAGTTATAACATCACTTATAACCTTAGGGATACATAGTGTATTCACTTACATGACTACAGTCCTATTAATGGTGACCCGTTAGTTATAACATCACTTATAACCTTAGGGATACATAGTGTATACGTATTCACTTACACGACTACAGTCCTATTAATGGTGACCCGTTAGTTATAACATCACTTATAACCTTAGGGATACATAGTGTATTTGTATTCACTTACACGACTACAGTCCTATTAATGGTGACCAGTTAGTTATAACATCACTTATAACCTTAGGGATACATAGTGTATTTGTATTCACTTACACGACTACAGTCCTATTAATGGTGACCCTTTAGTTATAACATCACTTATAACCTTAGGGATACATAGTGTATTCACTTACACGACTACAGTCCTATTAATGGTGACCCGTTAGTTATAACATCACTTATAAACTAAGGGATACATAGTGTATTCACTTACACGACTACAGTCCTATTAATGGTGACCCGTTAGTTATAACATCACTTATAACCTAAGGGATACATAGTGTATTCACTTACACGACTACAGTCCTATTAATGGTGACCCGTTAGTTATAACATTACTTATAACCTTAGTGATACATAGTGTATTCACTTACATGACTACAGTCCTATTAATGGTGACCCGTTAGTTATAACATTACTTATAACCTTAGGGATACATAGTGTATATGTATTCACTTACACGACTACAGTCCTATTAATGGTGACCCGTTAGTTATAACATCACTTATAACCTTAGGGATAAATAGTGTATTCACTTACACGACTACAGTCCTATTAATGGTGACCCGTTAGTTATAACATTACTTATAACCTTAGTGATATCTAGTGTATTCACTTACACGACTACAGTCCTATTAATGGTGACCCGTTAGTTATAACATCACTTATAACCTTAGGGATACATAGTGTATTGACTTACATGACTACAGTCCTATTAATGGTGACCCGTTAGTTATAACATCACTTATAACCTTAGGGATACATAGTGTATTCACTTACACGACTACAGTCCTATTAATGGTGACCCGTTAGTTATAACATCACTTATAACCTTAGGGATACATAGTGTATTGACTTACATGACTACAGTCCTATTAATGGTGACCCGTTAGTTATAACATCACTTATAACCTTAGGGATACATAGTGTATTCACTTACACGACTACAGTCCTATTAATGGTGACCCGTTTCTTATAACATCACTTATAACCTTAGGGATACATAGTGTATTCACTTACACGACTACAGTCCTATTAATGGTGACCCGTTAGTTATAACATCACTTATAACCTTAGGGATACATATTGTATTGACTTACATGACTACAGTCCTATTAATGGTGACCCGTTAGTTATAACATCACTTATAACCTTAGGGATACATAGTGTATTTGTATTCACTTACACGACTACAGTCCTATTAATGGTGACCCGTTAGTTATAACATCACTTATAACCTTAGGGATACATAGTGTATACGTATTCACTTACACGACTACAGTCCTATTTATGGTGACCCGTTAGTTATCACATCACTTATAACCTTAGGGATACATAGTGTATTCACTTACATGACTACAGTCCTATTAATGGTGACCCGTTAGTTATAACATCACTTATAACCTTAGGGATTCATAGTGTATACGTATTCACTTACACGACTACAGTCCTATTAATGGTGACCCGTTAGTTATAACATCACTTATAACCTTAGGGATACATAGTGTATTCACTTACACGACTACAGTCCTATTAATGGTGACCCGTTAGTTATAACATCACTTATAACCTTAGGGATACATAGTGTATTCACTTACATGACTACAGTCCTATTAATGGTGACCCGTTAGTTATAACATCACTTATAACCTTAGGGATACATAGTGTATACGTATTCACTTACACGACTACAGTCCTATTAATGGTGACCCGTTAGTTATAACATCACTTATAACCTTAGGATACATAGTGTATTCACTTACACGACTACAGTCCTATTAATGGTGACCCGTTAGTTATAACATCACTTATAACCTTAGTGATACATAGTGTATTCACTTACACGACTACAGTCCTGTTAATGGTGACCCGTTAGTTATAACATCACTTATAACCTGAGGGATACATAGTGTATTCACTTACACGACTACAGCCCTATTAATGGTGACCCGTTAGTTATAACATCACTTATAACCTTAGGGATACATAGTGTATTTGTATTCACTTACACGACTACAGTCCTATTAATGGTGACCCGTTTCTTATAACATTACTTATAACCTTAGGGATACATAGTGTATTTGTATTCACTTACACGACTACAGTCCTATTAATGGTGACCCGTTAGTTATAACATCACTTATAACCTTAGGGATACATAGTGTATTTGTATTCACTTACACGACTACAGTCCTATTAATGGTGACCCGTTAGTTATAACATCACTTATAACCTTAGGGATACATAGTGTATTTGTATTCACTTACACGACTACAGTCCTATTAATGGTGACCCTTTAGTTATAACATCACTTATAACCTTAGGGATACATAGTGTATTCACATACACGACTACAGTCCTATTAATGGTGACCCGTTAGTTATAACATTACTTATAACCTTAGGGATACATAGTGTATTCACTTACATGACTACAGTCCTATTAATGGTGACCCGTTAGTTATAACATCACTTATAACCTTAGGGATACATAGTGTATTCACTTATATGACTACAGTCCTATTAATGGTGACCCGTTAGTTATAACATCACTTTTAACCTTAGGGATACATAGTGTATATGTATTCACTTACACGACTACAGTCCTATTAATGGTGACCCTTTAGTTATAACATCACTTATAACCTTAGGGATACATAGTGTATTCACTTACACGACTACAGTCCTATTAATGGTGACCCGTTAGTTATAACATCACTTATAACCTTAGGGATACATAGTGTATTCACTTACACGACTACAGTCCTATTAATGGTGACCCGTTTCTTATAACATCACTTATAACCTTAGGGATACATAGTGTATTCACTTACACGACTACAGTCCTATTAATGGTGACCCGTTAGTTATAACATCACTTATAACCTTAGGGATACATAGTGTATTTGTATTCACTTACACGAGTACAGTCCTATTAATGGTGACCCGTTAGTTATAACATCACTTATAACCTTAGGGATACATAGTGTATACGTATTCACTTACACGACTACAGTCCTATTAATGGTGACCCGTTAGTTATAACATCACTTATAACCTTAGGGATACATAGTGTATTCACTTACATGACTACAGTCCTATTAATGGTGACCCGTTAGTTATAATATCACTTATAACCTTAGGGATACATAGTGTATACGTATTCACTTACACGACTACAGTCCTATTAATGGTGACCCGTTAGTTATAACATCACTTATAACCTTAGGGATACATAGTGTATTCACTTACACGACTACAGTCCTATTAATGGTGACCCGTTAGTTATAACATCACTTATAACCTTAGGGATACATAGTGTATTTGTATTCATTTACACGACTACAGTCCTATTAATGGTGACCCGTTTCTTATAACATTACTTATAACCTTAGGGATACATAGTGTATTTGTATTCACTTACACGACTACAGTCCTATTAATGGTGACCCGTTAGTTATAACATCACTTATAACCTTAGGGATACATAGTGTATTTGTATTCACTTACACGACTACAGTCCTATTAATGGTGACCCGTTAGTTATAACATCACTTATAACCTTAGGGATACATAGTGTATTTGTATTCACTTACACGACTACAGTCCTATTAATGGTGACCCGTTAGTTATAGCATCACTTATAACCTTAGGGATACATAGTGTATTCACTTACACGACTACAGTCCTATTAATGGTGACCCGTTAGTTATAACATTACTTATAACCTTAGGGATACATAGTGTATTCACTTACATGACTACAGTCCTATTAATGGTGACCCGTTAGTTATAACATCACTTATAACCTTAGGGATACATAGTGTATTCACTTACATGACTACAGTCCTATTAATGGTGACCCGTTAGTTATAACATCACTTTTAACCTTAGGGATACATAGTGTATATGTATTCACTTACACGACTACAGTCCTATTAATGGTGACCCTTTAGTTATAACATCACTTATAACCTTAGGGATACATAGTGTATTCACTTACACGACTACAGTCCTATTAATGGTGACCCGTTAGTTATAACATCACTTATAACCTTAGGGATACATAGTGTATTCACTTACACGACTACAGTCCTATTAATGGTGACCCGTTTCTTATAACATCACTTATAACCTTAGGGATACATAGTGTATTCACTTACACGACTACAGTCCTATTAATGGTGACCCGTTAGTTATAACATCACTTATAACCTTAGGGATACATAGTGTATTTGTATTCACTTACACGACTACAGTCCTATTAATGGTGACCCGTTAGTTATAACATCACTTATAACCTTAGGGATACATAGTGTATACGTATTCACTTACACGACTACAGTCCTATTAATGGTGACCCGTTAGTTATAACATCACTTATAACCTTAGGGATACAAAGTGTATTCACTTACATGACTACAGTCCTATTAATGGTGACCCGTTAGTTATAACATCACTTATAACCTTAGGGATACATAGTGTATACGTATTCACTTACACGACTACAGTCCTATTAATGGTGACCCGTTAGTTATAACATCACTTATAACCTTAGGGATACATAGTGTATTCACTTACACGACTACAGTCCTATTAATGGTGACCCGTTAGTTATAACATCACTTATAACCTTAGTGATACATAGTGTAATCACTTACACGACTACAGTCCTGTTAATGGTGACCCGTTAGTTATAACATCACTTATAACCTTAGGGATACATAATGTATTCACTTACACGACTACAGTCCTATTAATGGTGACCCGTTAGTTATAACATCACTTATAACCTTAGGGATACATAGTGTATTCACTTACACGACTACAGTCCTATTAATGGTGACCCGTTAGTTATAACATCACTTATAACCTTAGGGATACATAGTGTATTTGTATTCACTTACACGACTACAGTCCTATTAATGGTGACCCGTTAGTTATAACATCACTTATAACCTTAGGGATACATAGTGTATACGTATTCACTTACACGACTACAGTCCTATTAATGGTGACCCGTTAGTTATAACATCACTTATAACCTTAGGGATACATAGTGTATTCACTTACATGACTACAGTCCTATTAATGGTGACCCGTTAGTTATAACATCACTTATAACCTAAAGGATACATAGTGTATACGTATTCACTTACACGACTACAGTCCTATTAATGGTGACCCTTTAGTTATAACATCACTTATAACCTTAGGGATACATAGTGTATTCACTTACACGACTACAGTCCTATTAATGGTGACCCGTTAGTTATAACATCACTTATAACCTTAGGGATACATAGTGTATTCACTTACATGACTACAGTCCTACTAATGGTGACCCGTTAGTTATAACATCACTTATAACCTTAGGGATACATAGTGTATACGTATTCACTTACACGACTACAGTCCTATTAATGGTGACCCGTTAGTTATAACATCACTTATAACCTTAGGGATACATAGTGTATACGTATTCACTTACACGACTACAGTCCTATTAATGGTGACCCGTTAGTTATAACATCACTTATAACCTTAGGGATACATAGTGTATTCACTTACATGACTACAGTCCTATTAACGGTGACCCGTTAGTTATAACATCACTTATAACCTTAGGGATACATAGTGTATACGTATTCACTTACACGACTACAGTCCTATTAATGGTGACCCGTTAGTTATAACATCACTTATAACCTTAGGGAGACATAGTGTATTCACTTACATGACTACAGTCCTATTAATGGTGACCCGTTAGTTATAACATCACTTATAACCTTAGGGATACATAGTGTATACGTATTCACTTACACGACTACAGTCCTATTATGGTGACCCGTTAGTTATAACATCACTTATAACCTTAGGGATACATAGTGTATTCACTTACACGACTACAGTCCTATTAATGGTGACCCGTTAGTTATAACATCACTTATAACCATAGGGATACATAGTGTATTCACTTACATGACTACAGTCCTATTAATGGTGACCCGTTAGTTATAACATCACTTATAACCTTAGGGATACATAGTGTATACGTATTCACTTACACGACTACAGTCCTATTAATGGTGACCCGTTAGTTATAACATCACTTATAACCTTAGGGATACATAGTGTATTCACTTACACGACTACAGTCCTATTAATGGTGACCCGTTAGTTATAACATCACTTATAACCTTAGTGATACATAGTGTATTCACTTACACGACTACAGTCCTGTTAATGGTGACCCGTTAGTTATAACATCACTTATAACCTGAGGGATACATAGTGTATTCACTTACACGACTACAGTCCTATTAATGGTGACCCGTTAGTTATAACATCACTTATAACCTTAGGGATACATAGTGTATTCACTTACACGACTACAGTCCTATTAATGGTGACCCGTTAGTTATAACATCACTTATAACCTTAGGGATACATAGTGTATTTGTATTCACTTACACGACTACAGTCCTATTAATGGTGACCCGTTTCTTATAACATTACTTATAACCTTAGGGATACATAGTGTATTTGTATTCACTTACACGACTACAGTCCTATTAATGGTGACCCGTTAGTTATAACATCACTTATAACCTTAGGGATACATAGTGTATTTGTATTCACTTACACGACTACAGTCCTATTAATGGTGACCCGTTAGTTATAACATCACTTATAACCTTAGGGATACATAGTGTATTCACTTACACGACTACAGTCCTATTAATGGTGACCCGTTATTTATAACATTACTTATAACCTTAGGGATACATAGTGTATTCACTTACATGACTACAGTCCTATTAATGGTGACCCGTTAGTTATAACATCACTTATAACCTTAGGGATACATAGTGTATTCACTTACATGACTACAGTCCTATTAATGGTGACCCGTTAGTTATAACATCACTTTTAACCTTAGGGATACATAGTGTATATGTATTCACTTACACGACTACAGTCCTATTAATGGTGACCCTTTAGTTATAACATCACTTATAACCTTAGGGATACATAGTGTATTCACTTACACGACTACAGTCCTATTAATGGTGACCCGTTAGTTATAACATCACTTATAACCTTAGGGATACATAGTGTATTCACTTACACGACTACAGTCCTATTAATGGTGACCCGTTTCTTATAACATCACTTATAACCTTAGGGATACATAGTGTATTCACTTACACGACTACAGTCCTATTAATGGTGACCCGTTAGTTATAACATCACTTATAACCTTAGGGATACATAGTGTATTTGTATTCACTTACACGACTACAGTCCTATTAATGGTGACCCGTTAGTTATAACATCACTTATAACCTTAGGGATACATAGTGTATACGTATTCACTTACACGACTACAGTCCTATTAATGGTGACCCGTTAGTTATAACATCACTTATAACCTTAGGGATACATAGTGTATTCACTTACATGACTACAGTCCTATTAATGGTGACCGGTTAGTTATAACATCACTTATAACCTTAGGGATACATAGTGTATACGTATTCACTTACACGACTACAGTCCTATTAATGGTGACCCGTTAGTTATAACATCACTTATAACCTTAGGGATACATAGTGTATTCACTTACACGACTACAGTCCTATTAATGGTGACCCGTTAGTTATAACATCACTTATAACCTTAGTGATACATAGTGTAATCACTTACACGACTACAGTCCTGTTAATGGTGACCCGTTAGTTATAACATCACTTATAACCTTAGGGATACATAATGTATTCACTTACACGACTACAGTCCTATTAATGGTGACCCGTTAGTTATAACATCACTTATAACCTTAGGGATACATAGTGTATTCACTTACACGACTACAGTCCTATTAATGGTGACCCGTTAGTTATGACATCACTTATAACCTTAGGGATACATAGTGTATTTGTATTCACTTACACGACTACAGTCCTATTAATGGTGACCCGTTAGTTATAACATCACTTATAACCTTAGGGATACATAGTGTATACGTATTCACTTACACGACTACAGTCCTATTAATGGTGACCCGTTAGTTATAACATCACTTATAACCTTAGGGATACATAGTGTATTCACTTACATGACTACAGTCCTATTAATGGTGACCCGTTAGTTATAACATCACTTATAACCTAAAGGATACATAGTGTATACGTATTCACTTACACGACTACAGTCCTATTAATGGTGACCCGTTAGTTATAACATCACTTATAACCTTAGGGATACATAGTGTATTCACTTACACGACTACAGTCCTATTAATGGTGACCCGTTAGTTATAACATCACTTATAACCTTAGGGATACATAGTGTATTCACTTACATGACTACAGTCCTACTAATGGTGACCCGTTAGTTATAACATCACTTATAACCTTAGGGATACATAGTGTATACGTATTCACTTACACGACTACAGTCCTATTAATGGTGACCCGTTAGTTATAACATCACTTATAACCTTAGGGATACATAGTGTATACGTATTCACTTACACGACTACAGTCCTATTAATGGTGACCCGTTAGTTATAACATCACTTATAACCTTAGGGATACATAGTGTATTCACTTACATGACTACAGTCCTATTAACGGTGACCCGTTAGTTATAACATCACTTATAACCTTAGGGATACATAGTGTATACGTATTCACTTACACGACTACAGTCCTATTAATGGTGACCCGTTAGTTATAACATCACTTATAACCTTAGGGAGACATAGTGTATTCACTTACATGACTACAGTCCTATTAATGGTGACCCGTTAGTTATAACATCACTTATAACCTTAGGGATACATAGTGTATACGTATTCACTTACACGACTACAGTCCTATTATGGTGACCCGTTAGTTATAACATCACTTATAACCTTAGGGATACATAGTGTATTCACTTACACGACTACAGTCCTATTAATGGTGACCCGTTAGTTATAACATCACTTATAACCATAGGGATACATAGTGTATTCACTTACATGACTACAGTCCTATTAATGGTGACCCGTTAGTTATAACATCACTTATAACCTTAGGGATACATAGTGTATACGTATTCACTTACACGACTACAGTCCTATTAATGGTGACCCGTTAGTTATAACATCACTTATAACCTTAGGGATACATAGTGTATTCACTTACACGACTACAGTCCTATTAATGGTGACCCGTTAGTTATAACATCACTTATAACCTTAGTGATACATAGTGTATTCACTTACACGACTACAGTCCTGTTAATGGTGACCCGTTAGTTATAACATCACTTATAACCTGAGGGATACATAGTGTATTCACTTACACGACTACAGTCCTATTAATGGTGACCCGTTAGTTATAACATCACTTATAACCTTAGGGATACATAGTGTATTCACTTACACGACTACAGTCCTATTAATGGTGACCCGTTAGTTATAACATCACTTATAACCTTAGGGATACATAGTGTATTTGTATTCACTTACACGACTACAGTCCTATTAATGGTGACCCGTTTCTTATAACATTACTTATAACCTTAGGGATACATAGTGTATTTGTATTCACTTACACGACTACAGTCCTATTAATGGTGACCCGTTAGTTATAACATCACTTATAACCTTAGGGATACATAGTGTATTTGTATTCACTTACACGACTACAGTCCTATTAATGGTGACCCGTTAGTTATAACATCACTTATAACCTTAGGGATACATAGTGTATTCACTTACACGACTACAGTCCTATTAATGGTGACCCGTTATTTATAACATTACTTATAACCTTAGGGATACATAGTGTATTCACTTACATGACTACAGTCCTATTAATGGTGACCCGTTAGTTATAACATCACTTATAACCTTAGGGATACATAGTGTATTCACTTACATGACTACAGTCCTATTAATGGTGACCCGTTAGTTATAACATCACTTTTAACCTTAGGGATACATAGTGTATATGTATTCACTTACACGACTACAGTCCTATTAATGGTGACCCTTTAGTTATAACATCACTTATAACCTTAGGGATACATAGTGTATTCACTTACACGACTACAGTCCTATTAATGGTGACCCGTTAGTTATAACATCACTTATAACCTTAGGGATACATAGTGTATTCACTTACACGACTACAGTCCTATTAATGGTGACCCGTTTCTTATAACATCACTTATAACCTTAGGGATACATAGTGTATTCACTTACACGACTACAGTCCTATTAATGGTGACCCGTTAGTTATAACATCACTTATAACCTTAGGGATACATAGTGTATTTGTATTCACTTACACGACTACAGTCCTATTAATGGTGACCCGTTAGTTATAACATCACTTATAACCTTAGGGATACATAGTGTATACGTATTCACTTACACGACTACAGTCCTATTAATGGTGACCCGTTAGTTATAACATCACTTATAACCTTAGGGATACATAGTGTATTCACTTACATGACTACAGTCCTATTAATGGTGACCGGTTAGTTATAACATCACTTATAACCTTAGGGATACATAGTGTATACGTATTCACTTACACGACTACAGTCCTATTAATGGTGACCCGTTAGTTATAACATCACTTATAACCTTAGGGATACATAGTGTATTCACTTACACGACTACAGTCCTATTAATGGTGACCCGTTAGTTATAACATCACTTATAACCTTAGTGATACATAGTGTAATCACTTACACGACTACAGTCCTGTTAATGGTGACCCGTTAGTTATAACATCACTTATAACCTTAGGGATACATAATGTATTCACTTACACGACTACAGTCCTATTAATGGTGACCCGTTAGTTATAACATCACTTATAACCTTAGGGATACATAGTGTATTCACTTACACGACTACAGTCCTATTAATGGTGACCCGTTAGTTATGACATCACTTATAACCTTAGGGATACATAGTGTATTTGTATTCACTTACACGACTACAGTCCTATTAATGGTGACCCGTTAGTTATAACATCACTTATAACCTTAGGGATACATAGTGTATACGTATTCACTTACACGACTACAGTCCTATTAATGGTGACCCGTTAGTTATAACATCACTTATAACCTTAGGGATACATAGTGTATTCACTTACATGACTACAGTCCTATTAATGGTGACCCGTTAGTTATAACATCACTTATAACCTAAAGGATACATAGTGTATACGTATTCACTTACACGACTACAGTCCTATTAATGGTGACCCGTTAGTTATAACATCACTTATAACCTTAGGGATACATAGTGTATTCACTTACACGACTACAGTCCTATTAATGGTGACCCGTTAGTTATAACATCACTTATAACCTTAGGGATACATAGTGTATTCACTTACATGACTACAGTCCTACTAATGGTGACCCGTTAGTTATAACATCACTTATAACCTTAGGGATACATAGTGTATACGTATTCACTTACACGACTACAGTCCTATTAATGGTGACCCGTTAGTTATAACATCACTTATAACCTTAGGGATACATAGTGTATACGTATTCACTTACACGACTACAGTCCTATTAATGGTGACCCGTTAGTTATAACATCACTTATAACCTTAGGGATACATAGTGTATTCACTTACATGACTACAGTCCTATTAACGGTGACCCGTTAGTTATAACATCACTTATAACCTTAGGGATACATAGTGTATACGTATTCACTTACACGACTACAGTCCTATTAATGGTGACCCGTTAGTTATAACATCACTTATAACCTTAGGGATACATAGTGTATTCACTTGCATGACTACAGTCCTATTAATGGTGACCCGTTAGTTATAACATCACTTATAACCTTAGGGATACATAGTGTATACGTATTCACTTACACGACTACAGTCCTATTATGGTGACCCGTTAGTTATAACATCACTTATAACCTTAGGGATACATAGTGTATTCACTTACACGACTACAGTCCTATTAATGGTGACCCGTTAGTTATAACATCACTTATAACCTTAGGGATACATAGTGTATTCACTTACATGACTACAGTCCTATTAATGGTGACCCGTTAGTTATAACATCACTTATAACCTTAGGGATACATAGTGTATACGTATTCACTTACACGACTACAGTCCTATTAATGGTGACCCGTTAGTTATAACATCACTTATAACCTTAGGGATACATAGTGTATTCACTTACACGACTACAGTCCTATTAATGGTGACCCGTTAGTTATAACATCACTTATAACCTTAGTGATACATAGTGTATTCACTTACACGACTACAGTCCTGTTAATGGTGACCCGTTAGTTATAACATCACTTATAACCTGAGGGATACATAGTGTATTCACTTACACGACTACAGTCCTATTAATGGTGACCCGTTAGTTATAACATCACTTATAACCTTAGGGATACATAGTGTATTCACTTACACGACTACAGTCCTATTAATGGTGACCCGTTAGTTATAACATCACTTATAACCTTAGGGATACATAGTGTATTTGTATTCACTTACACGACTACAGTCCTATTAATGGTGACCCGTTTCTTATAACATTACTTATAACCTTAGGGATACATAGTGTATTTGTATTCACTTACACGACTACAGTCCTATTAATGGTGACCCGTTAGTTATAACATCACTTATAACCTTAGGGATACATAGTGTATTTGTATTCACTTACACGACTACAGTCCTATTAATGGTGACCCGTTAGTTATAACATCACTTATAACCTTAGGGATACATAGTGTATTTGTATTCACTTACACGACTACAGTCCTATTAATGGTGACCCGTTAGTTATAACATCACTTATAACCTTAGGGATACATAGTGTATTCACTTACACGACTACAGTCCTATTAATGGTGACCCGTTAGTTATAACATTACTTATAACCTTAGGGATACATAGTGTATTCACTTACATGACTACAGTCCTATTAATGGTGACCCGTTAGTTATAACATCACTTATAACCTTAGGGATACATAGTGTATTCACTTACATGACTACAGTCCTATTAATGGTGACCCGTTAGTTATAACATCACTTTTAACCTTAGGGATACATAGTGTATATGTATTCACTTACACGAGTACAGTCCTATTAATGGTGACCCTTTAGTTATAACACCACTTATAACCTTAGGGATACATAGTGTATTCACTTACACGACTACAGTCCTATTAATGGTGACCCGTTAGTTATAACATCACTTATAACCTTAGGGATACATAGTGTATTCACTTACACGACTACAATCCTATTAATGGTGACCCGTTTCTTATAACATCACTTATAACCTTTGGGATACATAGTGTATTCACTTACACGACTACAGTCCTATTAATGGTGACCCGTTAGTTATAACATCACTTATAACCTTAGGGATACATAGTGTATTTGTATTCACTTACACGACTACAGTCCTATTAATGGTGACCCGTTAGTTATAACATCACTTATAACCTTAGGGATACATAGTGTATACGTATTCACTTACACGACTACAGTCCTATTAATGGTGACCCGTTAGTTATAACATCACTTATAACCTTAGGGATACATAGTGTATTCACTTACATGACTACAGTCCTATTAATGGTGACCCGTTAGTTATAACATCACTTATAACCTTAGGGATACATAGTGTATACGTATTCACTTACACGACTACAGTCCTATTAATGGTGACCCGTTAGTTATAACATCACTTATAACCTTAGGGATACATAGTGTATTCACTTACACGACTACAGTCCTATTAATGGTGACCCGTTAGTTATAACATCACTTATAACCTTAGGGATACATAGTGTATTCACTTACATGACTACAGTCCTATTAATGGTGACCCGTTAGTTATAACATCACTTTTAACCTTAGGGATACATAGTGTATACGTATTCACTTACACGACTACAGTCCTATAAATGGTGACCCGTTAGTTATAACATCACTTATAACCTTAGGGATACATAGTGTATTCACTTACACGACTACAGTCCTATTAATGGTGACCCGTTAGTTATAACATCACTTATAACCTTAGTGATACATAGTGTAATCACTTACACGACTACAGTCCTGTTAATGGTGACCCGTTAGTTATAACATCACTTATAACCTTAGGGATACATAGTGTATTCACTTACACGACTACAGTCCTATTAATGGTGACCCGTTAGTTATAACATCACTTATAACCATAAGGATACATAGTGTATTCACTTACACGACTACAGTCCTATTAATGGTGACCCGTTAGTTATAACATCACTTAAAACCTTAGGGATACATAGTGTATTTGTATTCACTTACACGACTACAGTCCTATTAATGGTGACCCGTTAGTTATAACATCACTTATAACCTTAGGGATACATAGTGTATATGTATTCACTTACACGACTACAGTCCTATTAATGGTGACCCGTTAGTTATAACATCACTTATAACCTTAGGGATACATAGTGTATTCACTTACATGACTACAGTCCTATTAATGGTGACCCGTTAGTTATAACATCACTTATAACCTTAGGGATACATAGTGTATACGTATTCACTTACACGACTACAGTCCTATTAATGGTGACCCGTTAGTTATAACATCACTTATAACCTTAGGGATACATAGTGTATTCACTTACACGACTACAGTCCTATTAATGGTGACCCGTTAGTTATAACATCACTTATAACCTTAGGGATACATAGTGTATTCACTTACATGACTACAGTCCTACTAATGGTGACCCGTTAGTTATAACATCACTTATAACCTTAGGGATACATAGTGTATACGTATTCACTTACACGACTACAGTCCTATTAATGGTGACCCGTTAGTTATAACATCACTTATAACCTTAGGGATACATAGTGTATACGTATTCACTTACACGACTACAGTCCTATTAATGGTGACCCGTTAGTTATAACATCACTTATAACCTTAGGGATACATAGTGCATACGTATTCACTTACACGACTACAGTCCTATTATGGTGACCCGTTAGTTATAACATCACTTATAACCTTAGGGATACATAGTGTATTCACTTACACGACTACAGTCCTATTAATGGTGACCCGTTAGTTATAACATCACTTATAACCTTAGGGATACATAGTGTATTCACTTACATGACTACAGTCCTATTAATGGTGACCCGTTAGTTATAACATCACTTATAACCTTAGGGATACATAGTGTATACGTATTCACTTACACGACTACAGTCCTATTAATGGTGACCCGTTAGTTATAACATCACTTATAACCTTAGGGATACATAGTGTATTCACTTACACGACTACAGTCCTATTAATGGTGACCCGTTAGTTATAACATCACTTATAACCTTAGTGATACATAGTGTATTCACTTACATGACTACAGTCCTGTTAATGGTGACCCGTTAGTTATAACATCACTTATAACCTGAGGGATACATAGTGTATTCACTTACACGACTACAGTCCTATTAATGGTGACCCGTTAGTTATAACATCACTTATAACCTTAGGGATACATAGTGTATTCACTTACACGACTACAGTCCTATTAATGGTGACCCGTTAGTTATAACATCACTTATAACCTTAGGGATACATAGTGTATTTGTATTCACTTACACGAGTACAGTCCTATTAATGGTGACCCGTTTCTTATAACATTACTTATAACCTTAGGGATACATAGTGTATTTGTATTCACTTACACGACTACAGTCCTATTAATGGTGACCCGTTAGTTATAACATCACTTATAACCTTAGGGATACATAGTGTATTTGTATTCACTTACACGACTACAGTCCTATTAATGGTGACCCGTTAGTTATAACATCACTTATAACTTTAGGGATACATAGTGTATTTGTATTCACTTACACGACTACAGTCCTATTAATGGTGACCCGTTAGTTATAACATCACTTATAACCTTAGGGATACATAGTGTATTCACTTACACGACTACAGTCCTATTAATGGTGACACGTTAGTTATAACATTACTTATAACCTTAGGGATACATAGTGTATTCACTTACATGACTACAGTCCTATTAATGGTGACCCGTTAGTTATAACATCACTTATAACCTTAGGGATACATAGTGTATTCACTTACATGACTACAGTCCTATTAATGGTGACCCGTTAGTTATAACATCACTTTTAACCTTAGGGATACATAGTGTATATGTATTCACTTACACGACTACAGTCCTATTAATGGTGACCCTTTAGTTATAACATCACTTATAACCTTAGGGATACATAGTGTATTCACTTACACGACTACAGTCCTATTAATGGTGACCCGTTAGTTATAACATCACTTATAACCTTAGGGATACATAGTGTATTCACTTACACGACTACAGTACTATTAATGCTGACCCGTTTCTTATAACATCACTTATAACCTTTGGGATACATAGTGTATTCACTTACACGACTACAGTCCTATTAATGGTGACCCGTTAGTTATAACATCACTTAATACCTTAGGGATACATAGTGTATTTGTATTCACTTACACGACTACAGTCCTATTAATGGTGACCCGTTAGTTATAACATCACTTATAACCTTAGGGATACATAGTGTATACGTATTCACTTACACGACTACAGTCCTATTAATGGTGACCCGTTAGTTATAACATCACTTATAACCTTAGGGATACATAGTGTATTCACTTACATGACTACAGTCCTATTAATGGTGACCCGTTAGTTATAACATCACTTATAACCTTAGGGATACATAGTGTATACGTATTCACTTACACGACTACAGTCCTATTAATGGTGACCCGTTAGTTATAACATCACTTATAACCTTAGGGATACATAGTGTATTCACTTACACGACTACAGTCCTATTAATGGTGACCCTTTAGTTATAACATCACTTATAACCTTAGGGAAACATAGTGTATTCACTTACATGACTACAGTCCTATTAATGGTGACCCGTTAGTTATAACATCACTTTTAACCTTAGGGATACATAGTGTATACGTATTCACTTACACGACTACAGTCCTATTAATGGTGACCCGTTAGTTATAACATCACTTATAACCTTAGGGATACATAGTGTATTCACTTACACGACTACAGTCCTATTAATGGTGACCCGTTAGTTATAACATCACTTATAACCTTAGTGATACATAGTGTAATCACTTACACGACTACAGTCCTGTTAATGGTGACCCGTTAGTTATAACATCACTTATAACCTTAGGGATACATAGTGTATTCACTTACACGACTACAGTCCTATTAATGGTGACCCGTTAGTTATAACATCACTTATAACCTTAAGGATACATAGTGTATTCACTTACACGACTACAGTCCTATTAATGGTGACCCGTTAGTTATAACATCACTTAAAACCTTAGGGATACATAGTGTATTTGTATTCACTTACACGACTACAGTCCTATTAATGGTGACCCGTTAGTTATAACATCACTTATAACCTTAGGGATACATAGTGTATACGTATTCACTTACACGACTACAGTCCTATTAATGGTGACCCGTTAATTATAACATCACTTATAACCTTAGGAATACATAGTGTATTCACTTACATGACTACAGTCCTATTAATGGTGACCCGTTAGTTATAACATCACTTATAACCTTAGGGATACATAGTGTATACGTATTCACTTACACGACTACAGTCCTATTAATGGTGACCCGTTAGTTATAACATCACTTATAACCTTAGGGATACATAGTGTATTCACTTACACGACTACAGTCCTATTAATGGTGACCCGTTAGTTATAACATCACTTATAACCTTAGGGATACATAGTGTATTCACTTACATGACTACAGTCCTACTAATGGTGACCCGTTAGTTATAACATCACTTATAACCTTAGGGATACATAGTGTATACGTATTCACTTACACGACTACAGTCCTATTAATGGTGACCCGTTAGTTATAACATCACTTATAACCTTAGGGATACATAGTGTATACGTATTCACTTACACGACTACAGTCCTATTAATGGTGACCCGTTAGTTATAACATCACTTATAACCTTAGGGATACATAGTGTATTCACTTACATGACTACAGTCCTATTAATGGTGACCCGTTAGTTATAACATCACTTATAACCTTAGGGATACATAGTGTATACGTATTCACTTACACGACTACAGTCCTATTAATGGTGACCCGTTAGTTATAACATCACTTATAACCTTAGGAATACATAGTGTATTCACTTACACGACTACAGTCCTATTAATGGTGACCCGTTAGTTATAACATCACTTATAACCTTAGGGATACATAGTGTATTCACTTACATGACTACAGTCCTATTAATGGTGACCCGTTAGTTATAACATCACTTATAACCTTAGGCATACATAGTGTATACGTATTCACTTACACGACTACAGTCCTATTAATGGTGACCCGTTAGTTATAAAATCACTTATAACCTTAGGGATACATAGTGTATTCACTTACACGACTACAGTCCTATTAATGGTGACCCGTTAGTTATAACATCACTTATAACCTTAGTGATACATAGTGTATTCACTTACACGACTACAGTCCTGTTAATGGTGACCCGTTAGTTATAACATCACTTATAACCTGAGGGATACATAGTGTATTCACTTACACGACTACAGTCCTATTAATGGTGACCCGTTAGTTATAACATCACTTATAACCATAGGGATACATAGTGTATTCACTTACACGACTACAGTCCTATTAATGGTGACCCGTTAGTTATAACATCACTTATAACCTTAGGGATACATAGTGTATTTGTATTCACTTACACGACTACAGTCCTATTAATGGTGACCCGTTAGTTATAACATCACTTATAACCTTAGGGATACATAGTGTATTTGTATTCACTTACACGACTACAGTCCTATTAATGGTGACCCGTTAGTTATAACATCACTTATAACCTTAGGGATACATAGTGTATTCACTTACACGACTACAGTCCTATTAATGGTGACCCGTTAGTAATAACATTACTTATAACCTTAGGGATACATAGTGTATTCACTTACATGACTACAGTCCTATTAATGGTGACCCGTTAGTTATAACATCACTTATAACCTTAGGGATACATAGTGTATTCACTTACATGACTACAGTCCTATTAATGGTGACCCGTTAGTTATAACATCACTTTTAACCTTCGGGAGACATAGTGTATATGTATTCACTTACACGACTACAGTCCTATTAATGGTGACCCTTTAGTTATAACATCACTTATAACCTTGGGGATACATAGTGTATTCACTTACACGACTACAGTCCTATTAATGGTGACCCGTTAGTTATAACATCACTTATAACCTTAGGGATACATAGTGTATTCACTTACACGACTACAGTCCTATTAATGGTGACCCGTTTCTTATAACATCACTTATAACCTTAGGGATACATAGTGTATTCACTTACACGACTACAGTCCTATTAATGGTGACCCGTTAGTTATAACATCACTTATAACCTTAGGGATACATAGTGTATTTGTATTCACTTACACGACTACAGTCCTATTAATGGTGACCCGTTAGTTATAACATCACTTATAACCTTAGGGATACATAGTGTATACGTATTCACTTACACGACTACAGTCCTATTAATGGTGACCCGTTAGTTATAACATCACTTATAACCTTAGGGATACATAGTGTATTCACTTACATGACTACAGTCCTATTAATGGTGACCCGTTAGTTATAACATCACTTATAACCTTAGGGATACATAGTGTATACGTATTCACTTACACGACTACAGTCCTATTAATGGTGACCCGTTAGTTATAACATCACTTATAACCTTAAGGATACATAGTGTATTCACTTACACGACTACAGTCCTATTAATGGTGACCCGTTAGTTATAACATCACTTATAACCTTAGGGATACATAGTGTATTCACTTACATGACTACAGTCCTATTAATGGTGACCCGTTAGTTATAACATCACTTATAACCTTAGGGATACATAGTGTATACGTATTCACTTACACGACTACAGTCCTATTAATGGTGACCCGTTAGTTATAACATCACTTATAACCTTAGGGATACATAGTGTATTCACTTACACGACTACAGTCCTATTAATGGTGACCCGTTAGTTATAACATCACTTATAACCTTAGTGATACATAGTGTAATCACTTACACGACTACAGTCCTCTTAATGGTGACCCGTTAGTTATAACATCACTTATAACCTTAGGGATACATAGTGTATTCACTTACACGACTACAGTCCTATTAATGGTGACCCGTTAGTTATAACAGCACTTATAACCTTAGGGATACATAGTGTATTCACTTACACGACTACAGTCCTATTAATGGTGAGCCGTTAGTTATAACATCACTTATAACCTTAGGGATACATAGTGTATTTGTATTCACTTACACGACTACAGTCCTATTAATGGTGACCCGTTAGTTATAACATCACTTATAACCTTAGGGATACATAGTGTATACGTATTCAATTACACTACTACAGTCCTATTAATGGTGACCCGTTAGTTATAACATCACTTATAACCTTAGGGATACATAGTGTATTCACTTACATGACTACAGTCCTATTAATGGTGACCCGTTAGTTATAACATCACTTATAACCTTAGGGATACATAGTGTATACGTATTCACTTACACGACTACAGTCCTATTAATGGTGACCCGTTAGTTATAACATCACTTATAACCTTAGGGATACATAGTGTATTCACTTACACAACTACAGTCCTATTAATGGTGACCCGTTAGTTATAACATCACTTATAACCTTAGGGATACATAGTGTATTCACTTACATGACTACAGTCCTACTAATGGTGACCCGTTAGTTATAACATCACTTATAACCTTAGGGATACATAGTGTATACGTATTCACTTACACGACTACAGTCCTATTAATGGTGACCCGTTAGTTATAACATCACTTATAACCTTAGCGATACATAGTGTATTCACTTACACGACTACAGTCCTATTAATGGTGACCCGTTAGTTATAACATCACTTATAACCTTAGTGATACATAGTGTAATCACTTACACGACTACAGTCCTGTTAATGGTGACCCGTTAGTTATAACATCACTTATAACCTTAGGGATACATAGTGTATTCACTTACACGACTACAGTCCTATTAATGGTGACCCGTTAGTTATAACATCACTTATAACCTTAGGGATACATAGTGTATTCACTTACACGACTACAGTCCTATTAATGGTGACCCGTTAGTTATAACATCACTTATAACCTTAGGGATCCATAGTGTATTTGTATTCACTTACACGACTACAGTCCTATTAATGGTGACCCGTTTCTTATAACATTACTTATAACCTTAGGGATACATAGTGTATTTTTTTTCACTTACACGACTACAGTCCTATTAATGGTGACCCGTTAGTTATAACATCACTTATAACCTTAGGGATACATAGTGTATTTGTATTAACTTACACGACTACAGTCCTATTAATGGTGACCCGTTAGTTATAACATCACTTATAACCTTAGGGATACATAGTGTATTCACTTACACGACTACAGTCCTATTAATGGTGACCCGTTAGTTATAACATCACTTATAAACTAAGGGATACATAGTGTATTAACTTACACGACTACAGTCCTATAAATGGTGACCCGTTAGTTATAACATCACTTGTAACCTAAGGGATACATAGTGTATTCACTTACACGACTACAGTCCTATTAATGGTGACCCGTTAGTTATAACATTACTTATAACCTTAGTGATACATAGTGTATTCACTTACATGACTACAGTCCTATTAATGGTGACCCGTTAGTTATAACATCACTTATAACCTTAGGGATACATAGTGTATATGTATTCACTTACACAACTACAGTCCTATTAATGGTGACCCGTTAGTTATAACATCACTTATAACCTTAGGGATACATAGTGTATTCACTTGCACGACTACAGTCCTATTAATGGTGACCCGTTAGTTATAACATTACTTATAACCTTAGTGATATCTAGTGTATTCACTTACATGAATACAGTCCTATTAATGGTGACCCGTTAGTTATAACATCACTTATAACCTTAGGGATACATAGTGTATTCACTTACATGACTACAGTCCTATTAATGGTGACCCGTTAGTTATATCATCACTTATAACCTTAGGGATACATAGTGTATTCACTTACACGACTACAGTCCTAATAATGGTGACCCGTTAGTTATAACATCACTTATAACCTTAGGGATACATAGTGTATACGTATTCACTTACACGACTACAGTCCTATTAATGGTGACCCGTTAGTTATAACATCACTTATAACCTTAGGGATACATAGTGTATACGTATTCACTTACACGACTACAGTCCTATTAATGGTGACCCGTTAGTTATAACATCACTTATAACCTTAGGGATACATAGTGTATTCACTTACACGACTACAGTCCTATTAATGGTGACCGTTAGTTATAACATCACTTATAACCTTAGTGATACATAGTGTAATCACTTACACGACTACAGTCCTGTTAATGGTGACCCGTTAGTTATAACATCACTTATAACCTTAGGGATACATAGTGTATTCACTTACACGACTACAGTCCTATTAATGGTGACCCGTTAGTTATAACATTACTTATAACCTTAGGGATACATTCTGTATTCACTTACACGACTACAGTCCTATTAATGGTGACCCGTTAGTTATAAGATCACTTATAACCTTAGGGATCCATAGTGTATTTGTATTCACTTACACGACTACAGTCTTATTAATGGTGACCCGTTTCTTATAACATTACTTATAACCTTAGGGATACATAGTGTATTTGTATTCACTTACACGACTACAGTCCTATTAATGGTGACACGTTAGTTATAACATCACTTATAACCTTAGGGATACATAGTGTATTTGTATTAACTTACACGACTACAGTCCTATTAATGGTGACCCGTTAGTTATAACATCACTTATAACCTTAGGAATAGATAGTGTATTCACTTACACGACTACAGTCCTATTAATGGTGACCCGTTAGTTATAACATCACTTATAAACTAAGGGATACATAGTGTATTCACTTACACGACTACAGTCCTATTAATGGTGACCCGTTAGTTATAACATCACTTATAACCTAAGGGATACATAGTGTATTCACTTACACGACTACAGTCCTATTAATGGTGACCCGTTAGTTATAACATTACTTATAACCTTAGTGATACATAGTGTATTCACTTACATGACTACAGTCCTATTAATGGTGACCCGTTAGTTATAACATTACTTATAACCTTAGGGATACATAGTGTATTCACTTACACGACTACAGTCCTATTAATGGTGACCCGTTAGTTATAACATCACTTATAAACTAAGGGATACATAGTGTATTCACTTACACGACTACAGTCCTATTAATGGTGACCCGTTAGTTATAACATCACTTATAAACTAAGGGATACATAGTGTATTCACTTACATGACTACAGTCCTATTAATGGTGACCCGTTAGTTATAACATTACTTATAACCTTAGGGATACATAATGTATTCACTTACACGACTACAGTCCTATTAATGGTGACCCGTTAGTTATAACATCACTTATAAACTAAGGGATACATAGTGTATTCACTTACACGACTACAGTCCTATTAATGGTGACCCGTTAGTTATAACATCACTTATAACCTAAGGGATACATAGTGTATTCACTTACACGACTAGAGTCCTATTAATGGTGACCCGTTAGTTATAACATTACTTATAACCTTAGTGATACATAGTGTATTCACTTACATGACTACAGTCCTATTAATGGTGACCCGTTAGTTATAACATTACTTATAACCTTAGGGATACATAGTGTATATGTATTCACTTACACGACTACAGTCCTATTAATGGTGACCCGTTAGTTATAACATCACTTATAACCTTAGGGATACATAGTGTATTCACTTACACGACTACAGTCCTATTAATGGTGACCCGTTAGTTATAACATTACTTATAACCTTAGTGATATCTAGTGTATTCACTTACATGGCTACAGTCCTATTAATGGTGACCCGTTAGTTATAACATCACTTATAACCTTAGGGATACATAGTGTATTGACTTACATGACTACAGTCCTATTAATGGTGACCCGTTAGTTATAACATCACTTATAACCTTAGGGATACATAGTGTATTCACTTACACGACTACAGTCCTATTAATGGTGACCCGTTAATTATAACATCACTTATAACCTTAGGGATACATAGTGTATTCACTTACATGAATACAGTCCTATTAATGGTGACCCGTTAGTTATAACATCACTTATAACCTTAGGCATACATAGTGTATTCACTTACACGACTACAGTCCTATTAATGGTGACCCGTTTCTTATAACATCACTTATAACCTTAGGGATACATAGTGTATTCACTTACACGACTACAGTCCTATTAATGGTGACCCGTTAGTTATAACATTACTTATAACCTTAGGGATACATTCTGTATTCACTTACACGACTACAGTCCTATTAATGGTGACCCGTTAGTTATAAGATCACTTATAACCTTAGGGATCCATAGTGTATTTGTATTCACTTACACGACTACAGTCTTATTAATGGTGACCCGTTTCTTATAACATTACTTATAACCTTAGGGATACATAGTGTATTTGTATTCACTTACACGACTACAGTCCTATTAATGGTGACACGTTAGTTATAACATCACTTATAACCTTAGGGATACATAGTGTATTTGTATTAACTTACACGACTACAGTCCTATTAATGGTGACCCGTTAGTTATAACATCACTTATAACCTTAGGAATAGATAGTGTATTCACTTACACGACTACAGTCCTATTAATGGTGACCCGTTAGTTATAACATCACTTATAAACTAAGGGATACATAGTGTATTCACTTACACGACTACAGTCCTATTAATGGTGACCCGTTAGTTATAACATCACTTATAACCTAAGGGATACATAGTGTATTCACTTACACGACTAGAGTCCTATTAATGGTGACCCGTTAGTTATAACATTACTTATAACCTTAGTGATACATAGTGTATTCACTTACATGACTACAGTCCTATTAATGGTGACCCGTTAGTTATAACATTACTTATAACCTTAGGGATACATAGTGTATTCACTTACACGACTACAGTCCTATTAATGGTGACCCGTTAGTTATAACATCACTTATAAACTAAGGGATACATAGTGTATTCACTTACACGACTACAGTCCTATTAATGGTGACCCGTTAGTTATAACATCACTTATAAACTAAGGGATACATAGTGTATTCACTTACATGACTACAGTCCTATTAATGGTGACCCGTTAGTTATAACATTACTTATAACCTTAGGGATACATAATGTATTCACTTACACGACTACAGTCCTATTAATGGTGACCCGTTAGTTATAACATCACTTATAAACTAAGGGATACATAGTGTATTCACTTACACGACTACAGTCCTATTAATGGTGACCCGTTAGTTATAACATCACTTATAACCTAAGGGATACATAGTGTATTCACTTACACGACTAGAGTCCTATTAATGGTGACCCGTTAGTTATAACATTACTTATAACCTTAGTGATACATAGTGTATTCACTTACATGACTACAGTCCTATTAATGGTGACCCGTTAGTTATAACATTACTTATAACCTTAGGGATACATAGTGTATATGTATTCACTTACACGACTACAGTCCTATTAATGGTGACCCGTTAGTTATAACATCACTTATAACCTTAGGGATACATAGTGTATTCACTTACACGACTACAGTCCTATTAATGGTGACCCGTTAGTTATAACATTACTTATAACCTTAGTGATATCTAGTGTATTCACTTACATGGCTACAGTCCTATTAATGGTGACCCGTTAGTTATAACATCACTTATAACCTTAGGGATACATAGTGTATTGACTTACATGACTACAGTCCTATTAATGGTGACCCGTTAGTTATAACATCACTTATAACCTTAGGGATACATAGTGTATTCACTTACACGACTACAGTCCTATTAATGGTGACCCGTTAATTATAACATCACTTATAACCTTAGGGATACATAGTGTATTCACTTACATGAATACAGTCCTATTAATGGTGACCCGTTAGTTATAACATCACTTATAACCTTAGGCATACATAGTGTATTCACTTACACGACTACAGTCCTATTAATGGAGACCCGTTTCTTATAACATCACTTATAACCTTAGGGATACATAGTGTATTCACTTACACGACTACAGTCCTATTAATGGTGACCCGTTAGTTATAACATCACTTATAACCTTAGGGATACATAGTGTATTTGTATTCACTTACACGACTACAGTCCTATTAATGGTGACCCGTTAGTTATAACATCACTTATAACCTTAGGGATACATAACGTATACGTATTCACTTACACGACTACAGTCCTATTAATGGTGACCCGTTAGTTATAACATCACTTATAACCTTAGGGATACATAGTGTATTCACTTACATGACTACAGTCCTATTAATGGTGACCCGTTAGTTATAACATCACTTATAACCTTAGGGATACATAGTGTATACGTATTCACTTACACGACTACAGTCCTATTAATGGTGACCCGTTAGTTATAACATCACTTATAACCTTAGGGATACACAGTGTATTCACTTACACGACTACAGTCCTATTAATGGTGACCCGTTAGTTATAACATCACTTATAACCTTAGGGATACATAGTGTATTCACTTACATGACTACAGTCCTATTAATGGTGACCCGTTAGTTATAACATCACTTATAACCTTAGGGATACATAGTGTATACGTATTCACTTACACGACTACAGTCCTATTAATGGTGACCCGTTAGTTATAACATCACTTATAACCTTAGGGATACATAGTGTATTCACTTACACGACTACAGTCCTATTAATGGTGACCCGTTAGTTATAACATTACTTATAACCTTAGTGATACATAGTGTATTCACTTACACGACTGCAGTCCTGTTAATGGTGACCCGTTAGTTATAACATCACTTATAACCTGAGGGATACATAGTGTATTCACTTACACGACTACAGTCCTATTAATGGTGACCCGTTAGTTATAACATCACTTATAACTTTAGGGATACATAGTGTATTCACTTACACGACTACAGTCCTATTAATGGTGACCCGTTAGTTATAACATCACTTATAACCTTAGGGATACATAGTGTATATGTATTCACTTACACGACTACAGTCCTATTAATGGTGACCCGTTAGTTATAACATCACTTATAACCTTAGGGATACATAGTGTATTCACTTACACGACTACAGTCCTATTAATGGTGACCCGTTAGTTATAACATTACTTATAACCTTAGTGATATCTAGTGTATTCACTTACATGACTACAGTCCTATTAATGGTGACCCGTTAGTTATAACATCACTTATAACCTTAGGGATACATAGTGTATTGACTTACATGACTACAGTCCTATTAATGGTGACCCGTTAGTTATAACATTACTTATAACCTTAGGGATACATATTGTATTGACTTACATGACTACAGTCCTATTAATGGTGACCCGTTAGTTATAACATTACTTATAACCTTAGTGATATCTAGTGTATTCACTTACATGACTACAGTCCTATTAATGGTGACCCGTTAGTTATAACATCACTTATAACCTTAGGGATACATAGTGTATTCACTTACATGACTACAGTCCTATTAATGGTGACCCGTTAGTTATAACATCACTTATAACCTTAGGGATACATAGTGTATTCACTTACATGACTACAGTCCTATTAATGGTGACCCGTTAGTTATAACATTACTTATAACCTTAGTGATATCTAGTGTATTCACTTACATGACTACAGTCCTATTAATGGTGACCCGTTAGTTATAACATCACTTACAACCTTAGGGATACATAGTGTATTCACTTACATGACTACAGTCCTATTAATGGTGACCCGTTAGTTATAACATCACTTATAACCTTAGGGATACATAGTGTATTGACTTACATGACTACAGTCCTATTAATGGTGACCCGTTAGTTATAACATTACTTATAACCTTAGGGATACATAGTGTATTCACTTACACGACTACAGTCCTATTAATGGTGACCCGTTTCTTATAACATTACTTATAACCTTAAGGATACATAGTGTATTGACTTACATGACTACAGTCCTATTAATGGTGACCCGTTAGTTATAACATCACTTATAACCTTAGGGATACATAGTGTATTCACTTACACGACTACAGTCCTATTAATGGTGACCCGTTAGTTATAACATCACTTATAACCTTAGTGATACATAGTGTATTTGTATTCACTTACACGACTACATTCCTATTAATGGTGACCCGTTAGTTATAACATCACTTATAACCTTAGGGATACATAGTGTATACGTATTCACTTACACGACTACAGTCCTATTAATGGTGACCCGTTAGTTATAACATCACTTATAACCTTAGGGATACATAGTGTATAGGTATTCACTTACACGACTACAGTCCTATTAATGGTGACCCGTTAGTTATAACATCACTTATAACCTTAGGGATACATAGTGTATTCACTTACATGACTACAGTCCTATTAATGGTGACCCGTTAGTTATAACATCACTTATAACCTTAGGGATACATAGTGTATACGTATTCACTTACACGACTACAGTCCTATTAATGGTGACCCGTTAGTTATAACATCACTTATAACCTTAGGGATACATAGTGTATTGACTTACACGACTACAGTCCTATTAATGGTGACCCGTTAGTTATAACATCACTTATAACCTTAGGGATACATAGTGTATTCACTTACATGACTACAGTCCTATTAATGGTGACCCGTTAGTTATAACATCACTTATAACCTTGGGGATACATAGTGTATACGTATTCACTTACACGACTACAGTCCTATTAATGGTGACCCGTTAGTTATAACATCACTTATAACCTAAGGGATACATAGTGTATTCACTTACACGACTAGAGTCCTATTAATGGTGACCCGTTAGTTATAACATTACTTATAACCTTAGTGATACATAGTGTATTCACTTACATGACTACAGTCCTATTAATGGTGACCCGTTAGTTATAACATTACTTATAACCTTAGGGATACATAGTGTATTCACTTACACGACTACAGTCCTATTAATGGTGACCCGTTAGTTATAACATCACTTATAAACTAAGGGATACATAGTGTATTCACTTACACGACTACAGTCCTATTAATGGTGACCCGTTAGTTATAACATCACTTATAAACTAAGGGATACATAGTGTATTCACTTACATGACTACAGTCCTATTAATGGTGACCCGTTAGTTATAACATTACTTATAACCTTAGGGATACATAGTGTATTCACTTACACGACTACAGTCCTATTAATGGTGACCCGTTAGTTATAACATCACTTATAAACTAAGGGATACATAGTGTATTCACTTACACGACTACAGTCCTATTAATGGTGACCCGTTAGTTATAACATCACTTATAACCTAAGGGATACATAGTGTATTCACTTACACGACTAGAGTCCTATTAATGGTGACCCGTTAGTTATAACATTACTTATAACCTTAGTGATACATAGTGTATTCACTTACATGACTACAGTCCTATTAATGGTGACCCGTTAGTTATAACATTACTTATAACCTTAGGGATACATAGTGTATTTGTATTCACTTACACGACTACAGTCCTATTAATGGTGACCCGTTAGTTATAACATCACTTATAACCTTAGGGATACATAGTGTATTCACTTACACGACTACAGTCCTATTAATGGTGACCCGTTAGTTATAACATTACTTATAACCTTAGTGATATCTAGTGTATTCACTTACATGGCTACAGTCCTATTAATGGTGACCCGTTAGTTATAACATCACTTATAACCTTAGGGATACATAGTGTATTTGTATTCACTTACACGACTACAGTCCTATTAATGGTGACCCGTTAGTTATAACATCACTTATAACCTTAGGGATACATAGTGTATACGTATTCACTTACACGACTACAGTCCTATTAATGGTGACCCGTTAGTTATAACATCACTTATAACCTTAGGGATACATAGTGTATTCACTTACATGACTACAGTCCTATTAATGGTGACCCGTTAGTTATAACATCACTTATAACCTTAGGGATACATAGTGTATACGTATTCACTTACACGACTACAGTCCTATTAATGGTGACCCGTTAGTTATAACATCACTTATAACCTTAGGGATACACAGTGTATTCACTTACACGACTACAGTCCTATTAATGGTGACCCGTTAGTTATAACATCACTTATAACCTTAGGGATACATAGTGTATTCACTTACATGACTACAGTCCTATTAATGGTGACCCGTTAGTTATAACATCACTTATAACCTTAGGGATACATAGTGTATACGTATTCACTTACACGACTACAGTCCTATTAATGGTGACCCGTTAGTTATAACATCACTTATAACCTTAGGGATACATAGTGTATTCACTTACACGACTACAGTCCTATTAATGGTGACCCGTTAGTTATAACATCACTTATAACCTTAGTGATACATAGTGTATTCACTTACACGACTGCAGTCCTGTTAATGGTGACCCGTTAGTTATAACATCACTTATAACCTGAGGGATACATAGTGTATTCACTTACACGACTACAGTCCTATTAATGGTGACCCGTTAGTTATAACATCACTTATAACTTTAGGGATACATAGTGTATTCACTTACACGACTACAGTCCTATTAATGGTGACCCGTTAGTTATAACATCACTTATAACCTTAGGGATACATAGTGTATATGTATTCACTTACACGACTACAGTCCTATTAATGGTGACCCGTTAGTTATAACATCACTTATAACCTTAGGGATACATAGTGTATATGTATTCACTTACACGACTACAGTCCTATTAATGGTGACCCGTTAGTTATAACATCACTTATAACCTTAGGGATACATAGTGTATTCACTTACACGACTACAGTCCTATTAATGGTGACCCGTTAGTTATAACATTACTTATAACCTTAGTGATATCTAGTGTATTCACTTACATGACTACAGTCCTATTAATGGTGACCCGTTAGTTATAACATCACTTATAACCTTAGGGATACATAGTGTATTGACTTACATGACTACAGTCCTATTAATGGTGACCCGTTAGTTATAACATTACTTATAACCTTAGGGATACATATTGTATTGACTTACATGACTACAGTCCTATTAATGGTGACCCGTTAGTTATAACATTACTTATAACCTTAGTGATATCTAGTGTATTCACTTACATGACTACAGTCCTATTAATGGTGACCCGTTAGTTATAACATCACTTATAACCTTAGGGATACATAGTGTATTCACTTACATGACTACAGTCCTATTAATGGTGACCCGTTAGTTATAACATCACTTATAACCTTAGGGATACATAGTGTATTCACTTACATGACTACAGTCCTATTAATGGTGACCCGTTAGTTATAACATTACTTATAACCTTAGTGATATCTAGTGTATTCACTTACATGACTACAGTCCTATTAATGGTGACCCGTTAGTTATAACATCACTTATAACCTTAGGGATACATAGTGTATTCACTTACATGACTACAGTCCTATTAATGGTGACCCGTTAGTTATAACATCACTTATAACCTTAGGGATACATAGTGTATTGACTTACATGACTACAGTCCTATTAATGGTGACCCGTTAGTTATAACATTACTTATAACCTTAGGGATACATAGTGTATTCACTTACACGACTACAGTCCTATTAATGGTGACCCGTTAGTTATAACATTACTTATAACCTTAGGGATACATAGTGTATTCACTTACACGACTACAGTCCTATTAATGGTGACCCGTTTCTTATAACATTACTTATAACCTTAAGGATACATAGTGTATTGACTTACATGACTACAGTCCTATTAATGGTGACCCGTTAGTTATAACATCACTTATAACCTTAGGGATACATAGTGTATTCACTTACACGACTACAGTCCTATTAATGGTGACCCGTTAGTTATAACATCACTTATAACCTTAGTGATACATAGTGTATTTGTATTCACTTACACGACTACAGTCCTATTAATGGTGACCCGTTAGTTATAACATCACTTATAACCTTAGGGATACATAGTGTATACGTATTCACTTACACGACTACAGTCCTATTAATGGTGACCCGTTAGTTATAACATCACTTATAACCTTAGGGATACATAGTGTATACGTATTCACTTACCCGACTACAGTCCTATTAATGGTGACCCGTTAGTTATAACATCACTTATAACCTTAGGGATACATAGTGTATTCACTTACATGACTACAGTCCTATTAATGGTGACCCGTTAGTTATAACATCACTTATAACCTTAGGGATACATAGTGTATACGTATTCACTTACACGACTACAGTCCTATTAATGGTGACCCGTTAGTTATAACATCACTTATAACCTTAGGGATACATAGTGTATTGACTTACACGACTACAGTCCTATTAATGGTGACCCGTTAGTTATAACATCACTTATAACCTTAGGGATACATAGTGTATTCACTTACATGACTACAGTCCTATTAATGGTGACCCGTTAGTTATAACATCACTTATAACCTTAGGGATACATAGTGTATACGTATTCACTTACACGACTACAGTCCTATTAATGGTGACCCGTTAGTTATAACATCACTTATAACCTTAGGGATACATAGTGTATTCACTTACACGACTACAGTCCTATTAATGGTGACCCGTTAGTTATAACATCACTTATAACCTTAGTGATACATAGTGTATTCACTTACACGACTACAGTCCTGTTAATGGTGACCCGTTAGTTATAACATCACTTATAACCTGAGGGATACATAGTGTATTCACTTACACGACTACAGTCCTATTAATGGTGACCCGTTAGTTATAACATCACTTATAACCTTAGGGATACATAGTGTATTCACTTACACGACTACAGTCCTATTAATGGTGACCCGTTAGTTATAACATCACTTATAACCTTAGGGATACATAGTGTATTTGTATTCACTTACACGACTACAGTCCTATTAATGGTGACCCGTTTCTTATAACATTACTTATAACCTTAGGGATACATAGTGTATTTGTATTCACTTACACGACTACAGTCCTATTAATGGTGACCCGTTAGTTATAACATCACTTATAACCTTAGGGATACATAGTGTATTTTTATTCACTTACACGACTACAGTCCTATTAATGGTGACCCGTTAGTTATAACATCACTTATAACCTTAGGGATACATAGTGTATTTGTATTCACTTACACGACTACAGTCCTATTAATGGTGACCCGTTAGTTATAACATCACTTATAACCTTAGGGATACATAGTGTATTCACTTACACGACTACAGTCCTATTAATGGTGACCCGTTAGTTATAAAATTACTTATAACCTTAGGGATACATAGTGTATTCACTTATATGACTACAGTCCTATTAATGGTGACCCGTTAGTTATAACATCACTTATAACCTTAGGGGTACATAGTGTATTCACTTACATGACTACAGTCCTATTAATGGTGACCCGTTAGTTATAACATCACTTTTAACCTTAGGGATACATAGTGTATATGTATTCACTTACACGACTACAGTCCTATTAATGGTGACCCGTTAGTTATAACATCACTTATAACCTTAGGGATACATAGTGTATTCACTTACACGACTACAGTCCTATTAATGGTGACCCGTTAGTTATAACATCACTTATAACCTTAGTGATACATAGTGTATTCACTTACACGACTACAGTCCTATTAATGGTAACCCGTTAGTTATAACATCACTTATAACCTTAGGGATACATTCTGTATTCACTTACACGACTACAGTCCTATTAATGGTGACCCGTTAGTGATAACATCACTTATAACCTTAGGGATACATAGTGTATTCACTTACACGACTACAGTCCTATTAATGGTGACCGGTTAGGTATAACATCACTTATAACCTTAGGGATACATAGTGTATTCACTTACATGACTACAGTCCTATTAATGGTGACCCGTTAGTTATAACATCACTTATAACCTTAGGGATACATAGTGTATACGTATTCACTTACACGACTACAGTCCTATTAATGGTGACCCGTTAGTTATAACATCACTTATAACCTTAGGGATACATAGTGTATTCACTTACACGACTACAGTCCTATTAATGGTGACCCGTTAGTTATAACATCACTTATAACCTTAGTGATACATAGTGTATTCACTTACACGACTACAGTCCTGTTAATGGTGACCCGTTAGTTATAACATCACTTATAACCTGAGGGATACATAGTGTATTCACTTACACGACTACAGTCCTATTAATGGTGACCCGTTAGTTATAACATCACTTATAACCTTAGGGATACATAGTGTATTCACTTACACGACTTCAGTCCTATTAATGGTGACCCGTTAGTTATAACATCACTTATAACCTTAGGGATACATAGTGTATTTGTATTCACTTACACGACTACAGTCCTATTAATGGTGACCCGTTTCTTATAACATTACTTATAACCTTAGGGATACATAGTGTATTTGTATTCACTTACACGACTACAGTCCTATTAATGGTGACCCGTTAGTTATAACATCACTTATAACCTTAGGGATACATAGTGTATTCACTTACACGACTACAGTCCTATTAATGGTAACCCGTTAGTTATAACATCACTTATAACCTTAGGGATACATTCTGTATTCACTTACACGACTACAGTCCTATTAATGGTGACCCGTTAGTGATAACATCACTTATAACCTTAGGGATACATAGTGTATTCACTTACACGACTACAGTCCTATTAATGGTGACCGGTTAGGTATAACATCACTTATAACCTTAGGGATACATAGTGTATTCACTTACATGACTACAGTCCTATTAATGGTGACCCGTTAGTTATAACATCACTTATAACCTTAGGGATACATAGTGTATACGTATTCACTTACACGACTACAGTCCTATTAATGGTGACCCGTTAGTTATAACATCACTTATAACCTTAGGGATACATAGTGTATTCACTTACACGACTACAGTCCTATTAATGGTGACCCGTTAGTTATAACATCACTTATAACCTTAGTGATACATAGTGTATTCACTTACACGACTACAGTCCTGTTAATGGTGACCCGTTAGTTATAACATCACTTATAACCTGAGGGATACATAGTGTATTCACTTACACGACTACAGTCCTATTAATGGTGACCCGTTAGTTATAACATCACTTATAACCTTAGGGATACATAGTGTATTCACTTACACGACTTCAGTCCTATTAATGGTGACCCGTTAGTTATAACATCACTTATAACCTTAGGGATACATAGTGTATTTGTATTCACTTACACGACTACAGTCCTATTAATGGTGACCCGTTTCTTATAACATTACTTATAACCTTAGGGATACATAGTGTATTTGTATTCACTTACACGACTACAGTCCTATTAATGGTGACCCGTTAGTTATAACATCACTTATAACCTTAGGGATACATAGTGTATTTTTATTCACTTACACGACTACAGTCCTATTAATGGTGACCCGTTAGTTATAACATCACTTATAACCTTAGGGATACATAGTGTATTTGTATTCACTTACACGACTACAGTCCTATTAATGGTGACCCGTTAGTTATAACATCACTTATAACCTTAGGGATACATAGTGTATTCACTTACACGACTACAGTCCTATTAATGGTGACCCGTTAGTTATAAAATTACTTATAACCTAAGGGATACATAGTGTATTCACTTACATGACTACAGTCCTATCAATGGTGACCCGTTAGTTATAACATCACTTATAACCTTAGGGGTACATAGTGTATTCACTTACATGACTACTGTCCTATTAATGGTGACCCGTTAGTTATAACATCACTTTTAACCTTAGGGATACATAGTGTATATGTATTCACTTACACGACTACAGTCCTATTAATGGTGACCCGTTAGTTATAACATCACTTATAACCTTAGGGATACATAGTGTATTCACTTACACGACTACAGTCCTATTAATGGTGACCCGTTAGTTATAACATCACTTATAACCTTAGTGATACATAGTGTATTCACTTACACGACTACAGTCCTATTAATGGTAACCCGTTAGTTATAACATCACTTATAACCTTAGGGATACATAGTGTATTCACTTACACGACTACAGTCCTATTAATGGTGACCCGTTAGTGATAACATCACTTATAACCTTAGGGATACATAGTGTATTCACTTACACGACTACAGTCCTATTAATGGTGACCGGTTAGGTATAACATCACTTATAACCTTAGGGATACATAGTGTATTTGTATTCACTTACACGACTACAGTCCTATTCATGGTGACCCGTTTCTTATAACATTACTTATAACCTTAGGGATACATAGTGTATTTGTATTCACTTACACGATTACAGTCCTATTAATGGTGACCCGTTAGTTATAACATCACTTATAACCTTAGGGATACATAGTGTATTCACTTACACGACTACAGTCCTATTAATGGTGACCCGTTAGTTATAACATCACTTATAACCTTAGGGATACATATTGTATTCACTTACACGACTACAGTCCTATTAATGGTGACCCGTTAGTTATAACATCACTTATAACCTTAGTGATACATAGTGTATTCACTTACACGATTACAGTCCTGTTAATGGTGACCCGTTAGTTATAACATCACTTATAACCTGAGGGATACATAGTGTATTCACTTACACGACTACAGTCCTATTAATGGTGTCCCGTTAGTTATAACATCACTTATAACCTTACGGATACATAGTGTATTCACTTACACGACTACAGTCCTATTAATGGTGACCCGTTAGTTATAACATCACTTATAACCTTAGGGATACATAGTGTATTTGTATTCACTTACACGACTACAGTCCTATTAATGGTGACCCGTTTCTTATAACATTAGTTATAACCTTAGGGATACATAGTGTATTTGTATTCACTTACACGACTACAGTCCTATTAATGGTGACCCGTTAGTTATAACATCACTTATAACCTTAGGGATACATAGTGTATTTGTATTCACTTACACGACTACAGTCCTATTAATGGTGACCCGTTAGTTATAACATCACTTATAACCTTAGGGATACATAGTGTATTTGTATTCACTTACACGACTACAGTCCTATTAATGGTGACCCGTTAGTTATAACATCACTTATAACCTAAGGGATACATAGTGTATTCACTTACTCGACTACAGTCCTATTAATGGTGACCCGTTAGTTATAACATTACTTATAACCTTAGGGATACATAGTGTATTCAATTACATGACTACAGTCCTATTAATGGTGACCCGTTAGTTATAACAACACTTATAACCTTAGGGATACATAGTGTATTCACTTACATGACTACAGTCCTATTAATGGTGACCCGTTAGTTATAACATCACTTATAACCTTAGGGATACATAGTGTATTTGTATTCACTTACACGACTACAGTCCTATTAATGGTGACCCGTTAGTTATAACATCACTTATAACCTTAGGGATACATAGTGTATTTGTATTCACTTACACGACTACAGTCCTATTAATGGTGACCCGTTAGTTATAACATCACTTATAACCTAAGGGATACATAGTGTATTCACTTACTCGACTACAGTCCTATTAATGGTGACCCGTTAGTTATAACATTACTTATAACCTTAGGGATACATAGTGTATTCAATTACATGACTACAGTCCTATTAATGGTGACCCGTTAGTTATAACAACACTTATAACCTTAGGGATACATAGTGTATTCACTTACATGACTACAGTCCTATTAATGGTGACCCGTTAGTTATAACATCACTTATAACCTTAGGGATACATAGTGTATTCACTTACACGACTACAGTCCTATTAATGGTGACCCGTTAGTTATAACATCACTTATAACCTTAGTGATACATAGTGTATTCACTTACACGACTACAGTCCTATTAATGGTGACCCGTTGGTTATAACATCACTTATAACCTTAGGGATACATAGTGTATTCACTTACACGACTACAGTCCTATTAATGGTGATCCGTTAGTTATAACATCACTTACAACATTAGGGATACATAGTGTATTCACTTACACGACTACAGTCCAATTAATGGTGACCGGTTAGTTATAACATCACTTATAACCTTAGGGATACATAGTGTATTTGTATTCACTTACACGACTACAGTCCTATTAATGGTGACCCGTTTCTTATAACATTACTTATAACATTAGGGATACATAGTGTATTTGTATTCACTTACACGACTACAGTCCTATTAATGGTGACCCGTTAGTTATAACATCAATTATAACCTTAGGGATACATAGTGTATTTGTATTCACTTACACGACTACAGTCCTATTAATGGTGACCCGTTAGTTATAACATCACTTATAACCTTAGGGATACATAGTGTATTCACTTACACGACTACAGTCCTATTAATGGTGACACGTTAGTTATAACATCACTTATAACCTTAGGGATACATAGTGTATTCACTTACACGACTACAGTCCTATTAATGGTGACCCGTTAGTTATAACATCACTTATAACCTTAGGGATGCATAGTGTATTCACTTACACGACTACAGTCCTATTAATGGTGACCCGTTAGTTATAACATCACTTATAACCTTAGGGATACATAGTGTATTTGTATTCACTTACACGACTACAGTCCTATTAATGGTGACCCGTTAGTTATAACATCACTTATAACCTTAGGGATACATAGTGTATTCACTTACACGACTACAGTCCTATTAATGGTGACCCGTTAGTTATAACATTACTTATAACCTTAGTGATACATAGTGTATTCACTTACATGACTACAGTCCTATTAATGGTGACCCGTTAGTTATAACATCACTTATAACCTTAGGGATACATAGTGTATTCACTTACACGACTACAGTCTTATTAATGGTGACCCGTTAGTTATAACATCACTTATAACCTTAGGGATACATAGTGTATTCACTTACACGACTACAGTCCTATTAATGGTGACCCGTTTCTAATAACATCACTTATAACCTTAGGGATACATAGTGTATTCACTTACACGACTACAGTCCTATTAATGGTGACCCGTTAGTTATAACATCACTTATAACCTTAGGGATACATAGTGTATATGTATTCACTTACACGACTACAGTCCTATTAATGGTGACCCGTTAGTTATAACATCACTTATAACCTTAGGGATACATAGTGTATTTGTATTCACTTACACGACTCCAGTCCTATTAATGGTGACCCGTTAGTTATAACATCACTTATAACCTTAGGGATACATAGTGTATATGTATTCACTTACACGACTACAGACCTATTAATGGTGACCCGTTAGTTATAACATCACTTATAACCTTAGGGATACATAGTGTATTCACTTACACGACTACAGTCCTATTAATGGTGACCCGTTAGTTATAACATCACTTATAACCTTAGGGATACATAGTGTATTCACTTACATGACTACAGTCCTATTAATGGTGACCCGTTAGTTATAACATCACTTATAACCTTACGGATACATAGTGTATTCACTTACACGACTACAGTCCTATTAATGGTGACCCGTTAGTTATAACATCACTTATAACCTTAGGGATACATAGTGTATTTGTATTCACTTACACGACTACAGTCCTATTAATGGTGACCCGTTTGTTATAACATCACTTATATCCTTAGGGATACATAGTGTATTTGTATTCACTTACACGACTACAGTCCTATTCATGGTGACCCGTTTCTTATAACATTACTTATAACCTTAGGGATACATAGTGTATTTGTATTCACTTACACGATTACAGTCCTATTAATGGTGACCCGTTAGTTATAACATCACTTATAACCTTAGGGATACATAGTGTATTCACTTACACGACTACAGTCCTATTAATGGTGACCCGTTAGTTATAACATCACTTATAACCTTAGGGATACATAGTGTATTCACTTACACGACTACAGTCCTATTAATGGTGACCCGTTAGTTATAACATCACTTATAACCTTAGTGATACATAGTGTATTCACTTACACGATTACAGTCCTGTTAATGGTGACCCGTTAGTTATAACATAACTTATAACCTGAGGGATACATAGTGTATTCACTTACACGACTACAGTCCTATTAATGGTGACCCGTTAGTTATAACATCACTTATAACCTTAGGGATACATGGTGTATTCACTTACACGACTACAGTCCTATTAATGGTGACCCGTTAGTTATAACATCACTTATAACCTTAGGGATACATAGTGTATTTGTATTCACTTACACGACTACAGTCCTATTAATGGTGACCCGTTTCTTATAACATTAGTTATAACCTTAGGGATACATAGTGTATTTGTATTCACTTACACGACTACAGTCCTATTAATGGTGACCCGTTAGTTATAACATCACTTATAACCTTAGGGATACATAGTGTATTTGTATTCACTTACACGACTACAGTCCTATTAATGGTGACCCGTTAGTTATAACATCACTTATAACCTTAGGGATACATAGTGTATTTGTATTCACTTACACGACTACAGTCCTATTAGTGGTGACCCGTTAGTTATAACATCACTTATAACCTAAGGGATACATAGTGTATTCACTTACTCGACTACAGTCCTATTAATGGTGACCCGTTAGTTATAACATTACTTATAACCTTAGGGATACATAGTGTATTCAATTACATGACTACAGTCCTATTAATGGTGACCCGTTAGTTATAACAACACTTATAACCTTAGGGATACATAGTGTATTCACTTACATGACTACAGTCCTATTAATGGTGACCCGTTAGTTATCACATCACTTTTAACCTTAGGGATACATAGTGTATATGTATTCACTTACACGACTACAGTCCTATTAATGGTGACCCGTTAGTTATAACATCACTTATAACCTTAGGGATACATAGTGTATTCACTTACACGACTACAGTCCTATTAATGGTGACCCGTTAGTTATAACATCACTTATAACCTTAGTGATACATAGTGTATTCACTTACACGACTACAGTCCTATTAATGGTGACCCGTTGGTTATAACATCACTTATAACCTTAGGGATACATAGTGTATTCACTTACACGACTACAGTCCTATTAATGGTGACCCGTTAGTTATAACATCACTTACAACATTAGGGATACATAGTGTATTCACTTACACGACTACAGTCCAATTAATGGTGACCGGTTAGTTATAACATCACTTATAACCTTAGGGATACATAGTGTATTTGTATTCACTTACACGACTACAGTCCTATTAATGGTGACCCGTTTCTTATAACATTACTTATAACCTTAGGGATACATAGTGTATTTGTATTCACTTACACGACTACAGTCGTATTAATGGTGACCCGTTAGTTATAACATCAATTATAACCTTAGGGATACATAGTGTATTTGTATTCACTTACACGACTACAGTCCTATTAATGGTGACCCGTTAGTTATAACATCACTTATAACCTTAGGGATACATAGTGTATTCACTTACACGACTACAGTCCTATTAATGGTGACACGTTAGTTATAACATCACTTATAACCTTAGGGATACATAGTGTATTCACTTACACGACTACAGTCCTATTAATGGTGACCCGTTAGTTATAACATCACTTATAACCTTAGGGATACATAGTGTATTCACTTACACGACTACAGTCCTATTAATGGTGACCCGTTAGTTATAACATCACTTATAACCTTAGGGATACATAGTGTATTTGTATTCACTTACACGACTACAGTCCTATTAATGGTGACCCGTTAGTTATAACATCACTTATAACCTTAGGGATACATAGTGTATTCACTTACACGACTACAGTCCTATTAATGGTGACCCGTTAGTTATAACATTACTTATAACCTTAGTGATACATAGTGTATTCACTTACATGACTACAGTCCTATTAATGGTGACCCGTTAGTTATAACATCACTTATAACCTTAGGGATACATAGTGTATTCACTTACACGACTACAGTCTTATTAATGGTGACCCGTTAGTTATAACATCACTTATAACCTTAGGGATACATAGTGTATTCACTTACACGACTACAGTCCTATTAATGGTGACCCGTTTCTTATAACATCACTTATAACCTTAGGGATACATAGTGTATTCACTTACACGACTACAGTCCTATTAATGGTGACCCGTTAGTTATAACATCACTTATAACCTTAGGGATACATAGTGTATATGTATTCACTTACACGACTACAGTCCTATTAATGGTGACCCGTTAGTTATAACATCACTTATAACCTTAGGGATACATAGTGTATTTGTATTCACTTACACGACTCCAGTCCTATTAATGGTGACCCGTTAGTTATAACATCACTTATAACCTTAGAGATACATAGTGTATATGTATTCACTTACACGACTACAGACCTATTAATGGTGACCCGTTAGTTATAACATCACTTATAACCTTAGGGATACATAGTGTATTCACTTACACGACTACAGTCCTATTAATGGTGACCCGTTAGTTATAACATCACTTATAACCTTAGGGATACATAGTGTATTCACTTACATGACTACAGTCCTATTAATGGTGACCCGTTAGTTATAACATCACTTATAACCTTAGGGATACATAGTGTATTCACTTACACGACTACAGTCCTATTAATGGTGACCCGTTAGTTATAACATCACTTATGACCTTAGGGATACATAGTGTATTTGTATTCACTTACACGACTACAGTCCTATTAATGGTGACCCGTTTGTTATAACATCACTTATATCCTTAGGGATACATAGTGTATTTGTATTCACTTACACGACTACAGTCCTATTAATGGTGACCCGTTAGTTATAACATCACTTATAACCTTAGGGATACATAGTGTATTCACTTACACGACTAGTCCTATTAATGGTGACCCGTTAGATATAACATCACTTATAACCTTAGGGATACATAGTGTATTCACTTACACGACTACAGTCCTATTAATGGTGACCCGTTTCTTATAACATTACTTATAACCTTAGGGATACATAGGGTATTCACTTACACGACTACAGTCCTATTAATGGTGACCCGTTAGTTATAACATCACTTATAACCTTAGGGATACATAGTGTATTTGTATTCACTTACACGACTACAGTCCTATTGATGGTGACCCGTTAGTTATAACATCACTTATAACCTTAGGGATACATAGTGTATTTGTATTCACTTACACGACTACAGTGCTATTAATGGTGACCCGTTAGTTATAACATCACTTATAACCGTAGGGATACATAGTGTATTCACTTACACGACTACAGTCCTATTAATGGTGACCCGTTAGTTATAACATCACTTATAACCTTAGGGATACATAGTGTATTCACTTACATGACTACAGTCCTATTAATGGTGACCCGTTAGTTATAACATCACTTATAACCTTAGGGATACATAGTGTATTCACTTACACGACTACAGTCCTATTAATGGTGACCCGTTAGTTATAACATCACTTATAACCTTAGGGATACATAGTGTATTCACTTACACGACTACAGTCCTATTGATGGTGACCCGTTAGTTATAACATCACTTATAACCTTAGGGATACATATTGTATTCACTTACACGACTACAGTCCTATTGATGGTGACCCGTTAGTTATAACATCACTTATAACCTTAGGGATACATAGTGTATTTGTATTCACTTACACGACTACAGTCCTATTAATGGTGACCCGTTAGTTATAACATCACTTATAACCTTAGGGATACATAGTGTATTCACTTACACGACTACAGTCCTATTAATGGTGACCCGTTAGTTATAACATCACTTATAACCTTAGGGATACATAGTGTATTCACTTACACGACTACAGTCCTATTAATGGTGACCCGTTAGTTATAACATCACTTATAACCTTAGGGATACATAGTGTATTCACTTACACGACTACAGTCCTGTTAATGGTGACCCGTTAGTTATAACATCACTTATAACCTTAGGGATACATAGTGTATTCACTTACACGACTACAGTCCTATTAATGGTGACCCGTTAGTTATAATATCACTTATAACCTTAGGGATACATAGTGTATATGTATTCATTTACACGACTACAGTCCTATTAATGGTGACCCGTTTCTTATAACATCACTTATAACCTTAGGGATACATAGTGTATTCACTTACACGACTACAGTCCTAATAATGGTGACCCGTTTCTTATAACATCACTTATAACCTTAGGGATACATAGTGTATTCACTTACACGACTACAGTCCTATTAATGGTGACCCGTTAGTTATAAAATCACTTATACCTTAGGGATACATAGTGTATTCACTTACACGACTACAGTCCTATTAATGGTGACCCGTTAGTTAAAACATCACTTATAACCTTAGGGATACATAGTGTATTTGTATTCACTTACACGACTACAGTCCTATTGATGGTGACCCGTTAGTTATAACATCACTTATAACCTTAGGGATACATAGTGTATTCACTTACACGACTACAGTCCTATTAATGGTGACCCGTTAGTTATAACATCACTTATAACCTTAGGGATACATAGTGTATTCACTTACACGGCTACAGTCCTATTAATGGTGACCCGTTAGTTATAACATTACTTATAACCTTAGTGATACATAGTGTATTCACTTACATGACTACAGTCCTATTAATGGTGACCCGTTAGTTATAACATTACTTATAACCTTAGGGATACATAGTGTATTCCCTTACATGACTACAGTCCTATTAATGGTGACCCGTTAGTTATAACATCACTTATAACCTTAGGGATACATAGTGTATTCACTTACACGACTACAGTCCTATTAATGGTGACCCGTTTCTTATAACATCACTTATAACCTTAGGGATACAAAGTGTATTCACTTACACGACTACAGTCCTATTAATGGTGACCGGTTAGTTATAACATCACTTATAACCTTAGGGATACATAGTGTATTCACTTACACGACTACAGTCCTATTAATGGTGACCCGTTAGTTATAACATCACTTTTAACCTCAGGGATACATAGTGTATTCACTTACACGACTACAGTCCTATTAATGGTGACCCGTTAGTTATAACATCACTTATAACCTTAGGGATACATAGTGTATTTGTATTCACTTATAACCTTAGGGATACATAGTGTATTCACTTACACGACTACAGTCCTATTAATGGTGACCCGTTTCTTATAACATCACTTATAACCTTAGGGATACATAGTGTATTCACTTACACGACAACAGTCCTATTAATGTTGACCCGTTAGTTATAACATCACTTATAACCTTAGGGATACATAGTGTATTTGTATTCACTTACACGACTACAGTCCTATTAATGGTGACCCGTTTCTTATAACATTACTTATAACCTTAGGGATACATAGTGTATTCACTTACATGACTACAGTCCTATTAATGGTGACCCGTTAGTTATAACATCACTTATAACCTTAGGGATACATAGTGTATTTGTATTCACTTACACGACTACAGTCCTATTAATGGTAACCCGTTAGTTATAACATCACTTATAACCTTAGGGATACATAGTGTATTCACTTACACGACTACAGTCCTATTAATGGTGACCCGTTAGTTATAACATCACTTATAACCTTATGGATACATAGTGTATTCACTTACACGACTACAGTCCTATTAATGGTGACCCGTTAGTTATAACATCACTTATAACCTTAGGGATACATAGTGTATTTGTATTCACTTACATGACTACAGTCCTATTAATGGTGACCCGTTAGTTATAACATCACTTATAACCTTAGGTATACATAGTGTATTCACTTACACGACTACAGTCCTATTAATTGTGACCCGTTAGTTATAACATCACTTATAACCTTAGGGATACATAGTGTATTCATTTACACGACTACAGTCCTATTAATGGTGACCCGTTAGTTATAACATCACTTATAACCTTAGGGATACATAGTGTATTTGTATTCACTTACACGACTACAGTCCTATTGATGGTGACCCGTTAGTTATAACATCACTTATAACCTTAGGGATACATAGTGTATTCACTTACACGACTACAGTCCTATTAATTTTGACCCGTTAGTTATAACATCACTTATAACCTTAGGGATACATAGTGTATTTGTATTCACTTACACGACTACAGTCCTATTAATGGTGACCCGTTAGTTATAACATCACTTATAACCTTAGGGATACATAGTGTATTCACTTATACGACTACAGTCCTATTAATGGTGACCCGTTAGTTATAACATCACTTATAACCTTATGGATACATAGTGTATTCACTTACACGACTACAGTCCTATTAATGGTGACCCGTTAGTTATAACATCACTTATAACCTTAGGGATACATAGTGTATTTGTATTCACTTACATGACTACAGTCCTATTAATGGTGACACGTTAGTTATAACATCACTTATAACCTTAGGTATACATAGTGTATTCACTTACACGACTACAGTCCTATTAATTGTGACCCGTTAGTTATAACATCACTTATAACCTTAGGGATACATAGTGTATTCATTTACACGACTACAGTCCTATTAATGGTGACCCGTTAGTTATAACATCACTTATAACCTTAGGGATACATAGTGTATTTGTATTCACTTACACGACTACAGTCCTATTGATGGTGACCCGTTAGTTATAATCACTTATAACCTTAGGGATACATAGTGTATTCACTTACACGACTACAGTCCTATTAATTTTGACCCGTTAGTTATAACATCACTTATAACCTTAGGGATACATAGTGTATTCACTTACACGACTACAGTCCTATTAATGTTGACCCGTTAGTTATAACATTACTTATAACCTTAGTGATACATAGTGTATTCACTTACATGACTACAGTCCTATTAATGGTGACCCGTTAGTTATAACATCACTTATAACCTTAGGGATACATAGTGTATTCACTTACACGACTACAGTCCTATTAATGGTGACCCGTTTCTTATAACATTACTTATAACCTTAGGGATACATAGTGTATTCACTTACATGACTACAGTCCTATTAATGGTGACCCGTTAGTTATAACATCACTTATAACCTTAGGGATACATAGTGTATTAACTTACACGACTACAGTCCTATTAATGGTGACCCGTTTCTTATAACATCACTTATAACCTTAGGGCTACATAGTGTATTCACTTACACGACTACAGTCATATTAATGGTGACCGGTTAGTTATAACATCACTTATAACCTTAGTGATACATAGTGTATTCACTTACACGACTACAGTCCTATTAATGGTGACCCGTTAGTTATAACATCACTTATAACCTTAGGGATACATAGTGTATTCACTTACACGACTACAGTCCTATTAATGGTGACCCGTTAGTTATAACATCACTTATAACCTTAGGGATACATAGTGTATTTGTATTCATTTATAACCTTAGGGATACATAGTGTATTCACTTACACGACTACAGTCCTATTAATGGTGACCCGTTTCTTATAACATCACTTATAACCTTAGGGATACATAGTGTATTCACTTACACGACTACAGTCCTATTAATGGTGACCCGTTAGTTATAACATCACTTATAACCTTAGGGATACATAGTGTATTTGTATTCACTTACACGACTACAGTCCTATTAATGGTGACCCGTTTCTTATAACATTACTTATAACCTTAGGGATACTTAGTGTATTCACTTACATGACTACAGTCCTATTAATGGTGACCCGTTAGTTATAACATCACTTATAACCTTAGTGATACATAGTGTATTCACTTACATGACTACAGTCCTATTAATGGTGACCCGTTAGTTATAACATCACTTATAACCTTAGGGATACATAGTGTATTTGTATTCACTTACACGACTACAGTCCTATTAATGGTGACCCGTTAGTTATAACATCACTTATAACCTTAGGGATACATAGTGTATTTGTATTCACTTACACGACTACAGTCCTATTAATGGTGACCCGTTAGTTATAACATCACTTATAGCCTTAGGGATACATAGTGTATTCACTTACACGACTACAGTCCTATTAATGGTGACCCGTTTCTTATAACATTACTTATAACCTTAGGGATACATAGTGTATTCACTTACACGACTACAGTCCTATTAATGGTGACCCGTTAGTTATAACATCACTTATAACCTTAGGGATACATAGTGTATTTGTATTCACTTACACGACTACAGTCCTATTAATGGTGACCCGTTAGTTATAACATCACTTATAACCTTAGGGATACATAGTGTATTCACTTACACGACTACAGTCCTATTAATGGTGACCCGTTAGTTATAACATTACTTATAACCTTAGTGATACATAGTGTATTCACTTACATGACTACAGTCCTATTAATGGTGACCCGTTAGTTATAACATCACTTATAACCTTAGGGATACATAGTGTATTCACTTACACGACTACAGTCCTATTAATGGTGACCCGTTTCTTATAACATTACTTATAACCTTAGGGATACATAGTGTATTCACTTACATGACTACAGTCCTATTAATGGTGACCCGTTAGTTATAACATCACTTATAACCTTAGGGATACATAGTGTATTCACTTACACGACTACAGTCCTATTAATGGTGACCCGTTTCTTATAACATTACTTATAACCTTAGGGATACATAGTGTATTCACTTACATGACTACAGTCCTATTAATGGTGACCCGTTAGTTATAACATCACTTATAACCTTAGGGATACATAGTGTATTAACTTACACGACTACAGTCCTATTAATGGTGACCCGTTTCTTATAACATCACTTATAACCTTAGGGCTACATAGTGTATTCACTTACACGACTACAGTCATATTAATGGTGACCGGTTAGTTATAACATCACTTATAACCTTAGTGATACATAGTGTATTCACTTACACGACTACAGTCCTATTAATGGTGACCCGTTAGTTATAACATCACTTATAACCTTAGGGATACATAGTGTATTCACTTACACGACTACAGTCCTATTAATGGTGACCCGTTAGTTATAACATCACTTATAACCTTAGGGATACATAGTGTATTTGTATTCACTTATAACCTTAGGGATACATAGTTTATTCACTTACACGACTACAGTCCTATTAATGGTGACCCGTTTCTTATAACATCACTTATAACCTTAGGGATACATAGTGTATTCACTTACACGACTACAGTCCTATTAATGGTGACCCGTTAGTTATAACATCACTTATAACCTTAGGGATACATAGTGTATTTGTATTCACTTACACGACTACAGTCCTATTAATGGTGACCCGTTTCTTATAACATTACTTATAACCTTAGGGATACTTAGTGTATTCACTTACATGACTACAGTCCTATTAATGGTGACCCGTTAGTTATAACATCACTTATAACCTTAGTGATACATAGTGTATTCACTTACATGACTACAGTCCTATTAATGGTGACCCGTTAGTTATAACATCACTTATAACCTTAGGGATACATAGTGTATTTGTATTCACTTACACGACTACAGTCCTATTAATGGTGACCCGTTAGTTATAACATCACTTATAACCTTAGGGATACATAGTGTATTTGTATTCACTTACACGACTACAGTCCTATTAATGGTGACCCGTTAGTTATAACATCACTTACAGCCTTAGGGATACATAGTGTATTCACTTACACGACTACAGTCCTATTAATGGTGACCCGTTTCTTATAACATTACTTATAACCTTAGGGATACATAGTGTATTCACTTACACGACTACAGTCCTATTAATGGTGACCCGTTAGTTATAACATCACTTATAACCTTAGGGATACATAGTGTATTTGTATTCACTTACACGACTACAGTCCTATTAATGGTGACCCGTTAGTTATAACATCACTTATAACCTTAGGGATACATAGTGTATTCACTTACACGACTACAGTCCTATTAATGGAGACCCGTTAGTGATAACATTACTTATAACCTTAGGGATACATAGTGTATTCACTTACACGACTACAGTCCTATTAATGGTGACCCGTTAGTTATAACATCACTTATAACCTTAGGGATACATAGTGTATTCACTTACACGACTACAGTCCTATTAATGGTGACCCGTTAGTTATAACATCACTTATAACCTTAGGGATACATAGTGTATTTGTATTTCACTTACACGACTACAGTCCTATTAATGGTGACCGTTAGTTATAACATCACTTATAACCTTAGGGATACATAGTGTATTCACTTACACGACTACAGTCCTATTAATGGTGACCCGTTAGTTATAACATCACTTATAACCTTAGGGATACATAGTGTATTTGTATTCACTTACACCATACAGTCCTATTAATGGTGACCCGTTAGTTATAACATCACTTATAACCTTAGGGATACATAGTGTATTCACTTACACGACTACAGTCCTATTAATGGTGACCCGTTAGTTATAACATCACTTATAACCTTAGGGATACATAGTGTATTCACTTACACGACTACAGTCCTATTAATGGTGACCCGTTAGTTATAACATCACTTATAACCTTAGGGATACATAGTGTATTCACTTACACGACTACAGTCCTATTAATGGAGACCCGTTAGTGATAACATTACTTATAACCTTAGGGATACATAGTGTATTCACTTACACGACTACAGTCCTATTAATGGTGACCCGTTAGTTATAACATCACTTATAACCTTAGGGATACATAGTGTATTCACTTACACGACTACAGTCCTATTAATGGTGACCCGTTAGTTATAACATCACTTATAACCTTAGGGATACATAGTGTATTTGTATTCACTTACACGACTACAGTCCTATTAATGGTGACCGTTAGTTATAACATTACTTATAACCTTAGGGATACATAGTGTATTTGTATTCACTTACACCATACAGTCCTATTAATGGTGACCCGTTAGTTATAACATCACTTATAACCTTAGGGATACATAGTGTATTCACTTACACGACTACAGTCCTATTAATGGTGACCCGTTAGTTATAACATCACTTATAACCTTAGGGATACATAGTGTATTCACTTACACGACTACAGTCCTATTAATGGTGACCCGTTAGTTATAACATCACTTATAACCTTAGGGATACATAGTGTATTTGTATTCACTTACATGACTACAGTCCTATTAATGGTGACCCGTTTCTTATAACATCACTTATTGATTGACTGACTTTATGGCTGCTGAACATTCACCAATTTATAATATGCCATTTTCATGACAGGTAGATAGATGGTGGCGCTTTCCTCAACACATGGCCTTTAAATTGATGAGAAAGGCATAAAACCCAATCCGTTACATAAATTTATCTTTTTTGTGAACTTTGCAATTTGGCAAAAATAAGCACATATTTGATTTTGCTTCGTTTTTCTTATTCCATACCGTCTCGTTTAAAATATTGCCACTTTTCAACTGAAAATGCCCTAAATTGCTACAAAATCGCGTGATTTACAGTGATAATTATCCCTTGGAAAGTGGGATTATATTGAGAAATCGCTGTATTGCATGCAAGTCTGAAACATTTCTCTTTGGCCTTAAAGCATTTAATAAGCACCTTTAATTAAAGATTATTAAGATGATTTCATGATACTTTGGATTTTGCTGCAAGACACGGAAAGGGCTTGTATAGAATTTACCACATTTTAAAATTGTCAACTAAATCTATGTGAGCAGTTGTATTGTAGGAGTATTTTAATATATTGGAACCACTTAGAGATTACACAAATGCATATTTCAAGGGAAAAAACTGCTTGACCAGAAGTACCTAATATAAGTGCACAACTTAATTTACCGACTAAATGCATTTGATTATCACTATAAATAAGTCACCATAACACTCTGCTGACTGATCGAGCGATTGATAAGTGATTCCAGACTCCGAGATCGTGATTATTGGCTTTGCTGTTGTAAGAATCGGTGATTCTTGTTTTGATTTTGAACTCCCTATAAGATGATAAATGCCTTCTAAACTAGAGATTGAATTGGCATTATAGTCTGTTTCCACTTTGTACATTTTTGATTTGATTTGCTTTGGTTTCTGTTTCGGGAAAAGCGGAATGATCTCAATACTGTTTATGTATTTTGGACTCTCCTTGGACCTACTTGTAGGTTCCGATTTTCTTGGAGCTATTTGTATAGAATTTATATACATTTGTGTCCATTGTCTTGAATTGATGGCAGATTGCTTTAATTTGGGTGAACTTAGTTTGCCAAAAAAATTCGTCCTCTAACTGATGATTATGTCGCTTTTTCTTTTCAAGTGTTTCCAAGTCGTCAAAAACAGCACATGACATTTGAACTGACGAGTTACTATTTTGAAGAATTGCTGGAATTCCACTGGTTGCCCTTATATTTCGAGTTTTTGGAATATTTGTGAGGATTGATGTCACTATTTATTTTACTTTTGTCTTTTTGTGAAGACTTTGCAGAATTTTTGGACGGTATCAAAGGAGAATTCTCGGGAACTACTTGTACATAAGTTTGCCCTAGAAGATATTGTCCTCCATTCTGCTGATACTTTCTATCAGCCTCTGGCTCAGATCCCCCTATGCTGTGTGCCTGTGATGACTGCTCAGGTCCATGAATGAGCACCTCAATACTATGTGACGATGTCTTAAGTCCACCACTGAAATCCGTCATTACAGGATTTGCTGGTACTGACTGAGTCGAGTTTAAACTGTCTGTACTTTGTCTAGACGCCCTTGCCATTTGCATTTGATGAAACAAGATGGCATTACGATCGATATTCCTTGGATAATTATAATCTTTCTTAAACTCAACAGATTCAACAGAGTTTGAAGGTGTCATTAGAGCATTTGAGCCAAAAAAGTTGTTTTTGGATCCACGTCTGTTACATGATGCTGGAAGTAATAAATTTTTATCACTGTCATTGATTTCCCAATTATTGTCAATATCATCATTTAATTGATCTACAAACAACCCATTCTGACCCGCCCCTCTGTCAAGAAAAGCATGTTGTAATTCCTTATTTTTTACTTCCTCTGTTAATCTCTTTTGCAACATTTCCTCCCAGTTTTCAGTAATATTCCCATTTTCACCTTTGACCTGTTTCAGACTTACATACTCTCCTCCTTCATCCTGAAAAACTGATGAAGCCTGCATACGACTTTTATGCCTGTCTTTAAGTTTTACAATCTCCATGGGAACCACTTCTTCCTTTTCTGTCATTTCTGCATGTTTTCTACGTTTATCCATTTCTCTCATTAAATCTCGACATTTTAAGTCAGACAGCAAATTCTGCTCTGCTTCAAACTGTGTTTCTAAGATTTCTTTCATCCTGTTCCTTTCTCTGTTTGACAATAACAACCTTACAACCAGAACACCAATACTTTCCTTTGATCCGTAACCTTGTGCCAGGTCCTGCAGTTTCTTTGCTGCTACAACTGGATCAGGAGTGTCTTTTATTTCATCTACAGCTTCCTGGTATGAAACAAACTTCCAAAGGCCATGGTTAGCAATTATCAAAACTTGATCATCATTACGAAGATTGATACTTGTAACATGAGGTTCTGGAATGACGTGTGGAAACAAGAAGCTACATCCTAGAAGTCGTGAGTTGTAAGTTACACAACTGACTTGACCATCCTATAAATAGAAATTCATTTGTATCAAACTCATATTAAAAGATGTTTTCTGTAGCGTTTTAGATGTTTGCTGTAGGGTTTTTGATGTTTGCTGTAGCGTTTTAGATGTTTGCTGTAGGGTCTTTGATGTTTGCTGTAGGGTCTTTGACGTTTGCTGTAGGGTTCTTGATGTTTGCTGTAGGGTTTTTGACGTTTACTGTAAGGTTTTGATGTTTGCTGTAGGGTCTTTGATGTTTGCTGTAGGGTCTTTGATGTTTGCTGTAGGGTCTTTGATGTTTGCTGTAGGGTTCTTTTCTGTCTGCTGTAGGGTTTTTTATGTTTGCTGTAGGGTCTTTGAGGTTTGATGTAGGGTCATTGATGTTTGCTGTAGGGTTCTTTTCTGTCTGCTGTAGGGTTTTTGATGTTTGCTGTAGGGTTTTTTAATGTTTGCTGTATGGTTTTTGATGTTTGCTGTATGGTCTTTGATGTTTGCTGTAGGGTCTTTGATGTTTGCTGTAGGGTTCTTGATGTTTGCTTTAGGGTTTTTGATGTTTGCTGTAGGGTTTTTGATGTTTGCTGTAGGGTCTTTGATGTTTGCTGTAGGGTCTTTGATGTTTGCTGTAGGGTTCTTGATGTTTGCTGTAGGGTTTTTGATGTTTGCTGTAGGGTCTTTGATGTTTGCTGTAGGGTCTTTGATGTTTGCTGTAGGGTTCTTTATGTTTGCTGTAGGGTTTTTGATGTTTGCTGTAGGGTCTTTGATGTTTGCTGTATGGTCTTTGATGTTTGCTGTAGGGTCTTTAATGTTTGCTGTAGGGTCTTTGATGTTTGCTGTATGGTTTTGGATGTTTGCTGTAGGGTCTTTGATGTTTGTTGGAGGGTTCTTTTCTGTCTGTTGTAGGGTTTTTTATGTTTGCTGTAGGGTTTTTGATGTTTGCTGTAGGGTCTTTGATGTTTGCTGTAGGGACTGATGTTAGCTGTAGGGTTTTTGATGTTTGCTGTAGGGTCTTTGATGTTTGCTGTAGAGTTTTGGATGTTTGCTGTAGGGTTCTTGATGTTTGCTGTATGGTTTTGGATGTTTGCTGTAGGGTCTTTGATGTTTGCTGTAGGTTTCTTTTCTGTCTGCTGTAGGGTTTTTGATGTTTGCCGTAGGGTTTTTCATGTTTCATGAAGTGTTCCATTGGTTTAATCTACTAGTATTACAAAGCACTATGGACCCTAATTTGTTTTGCCATTATATTTCATTTTGTGTTGTTTCAGACAGAATTTATATCCCCAGGAAGGCACTTTTTTAACCATTACCATCAATGTAAACAAGTTCATAGTAAATACAGTACACATCATTACACTTGCAACACCAGACTCCATGTAATTTTTTCAGTGACCTTTAGTAATAAATCATTTAAAAACACATGTAATTTTACCATTCATTACATGTAAAGTATAAAGTAAGATAAGGCAGTATTACATGTGAACAGTAGAAATATTGTATGGCTATCTACATTCTTATCAGTTTTATGGAAGTGGTTTTATAATAAAACTATCAGTAACCACTTGTTAATGAATCATTAGAAAAGATGAGGTGTACCCTGTAATAGCAGTAGAAAATAATGTTTATATTCTTTAACAGCTGTATGACGTTTATAAAGTTGTGTGCAATTTTAATAGAGAAAATGTGACCAAAATGAAAACGATAAATGTGAATAATCTAAGAAAACAAATTAATACTTTTACCCGAGTAACATAAAAATACTTAAGGTATCCGACCCGTAATTGACCACGTGATCATATTTGGTGTCCCGGATGTCCATTGTTTGTCAATGGAGCAGACTTCGGTAATGTTCGGCAAACATTGGAACTACTATTTGAGCAACTAACTTTTTTTCCTCAAAACTGTTAACATTTTCTCAAAGTAAAACAATATATTTAATTTGTATTATTAATTAGTAATATATTGATTAAAAAAAGCTGCATGTCTTGGTCTAAAAATAAAATTAAACAGTGACTTCAACTATGGGTCGGATACCTTAAAAATGATTTTAGTGCACTAAATTGTATGTTTGAACTTCTTCAAGTTCAATAATATTGACATAAATGATTAAAATGAGTATGAAAATAAACAGATGTTCACCTGTTTGTATAAATATGCAAATCTATATTGCACACAAAGTTGTTGATTATCATTGTTTTGATTGCAGTCATAACAAGAAATGATATGGGTTACACCCATATCCAGAGATGTTCGATTTATATGTTATAGGTGTATCCGATTTGGTTTAATAGCTTTTTTTTAAATTTGTTTTATTTAAAATTTCATCATATGCTGTAAAGGGTTGCAAATAGACGATTGTGGAAGGCAAGAAATATCTCAACTTTGAGAAGAGTGCTGTAAAAAAAGCAAGCATTAATTTATACATGTGTGCCCCCCCCCCCCACCCCACCCATACCATATGTGTTTTATATTTCAACAGATTATTTTATTTACGTGTTTTCGATATTAACAGATTTACCAAGCATACAGTTAACATAAAATTGATAATTTACATACAACTACATGTACTTTGTTGTTTTGTTGTACATGTACATGTATTCCAGAACGTTTATTACCATTATGTATTGAAACCCACTGCCTAAGATATAGAAATGTTTTTCTTCAAGCACCAAAGCAGTTATACAATAATGTAAACAAATTGAATATTAGATTTTTTTAATTAAATGTTTATAGTTTAAAATTTACTGAATAAGCAAAGTATACTTTACAATTAGAGCCACAACTCTCCATCTATGTGTGTACTACGACAGACGCCCAAGAACAATAATACATTTGATTTAATATCAGCATGTATATAAAATGATTGCTAATTTGTATTTTTTAAAGAAATTAATTAAAATTTCTTCCTCTCCGTCTTTTTTACACTTCATAAAAGCCCGCAAAAATCTAGTGTGTTAATATGCGTTTTAATTTGCGTTGTACTTCAAATAAAAAATATTTAACATTTTCGATATAAAATTTTACAAACTGAAGCTCATCTAGAGCTATCGTTCTTAATACTTAAATTGCACTATGAAATAATTATATAAACAAACAGACGTTAAAATCTAATAATAATTGTACACAATTTGAAAGGTGTATTGCCAATTAACAGAATTACGATCACGTGACTTGCTTTTTCGAGAGGTAAAGTGTCATGAGGTCAAAGGTTAAAAAGTTAATATAATACCTACTGCGTCGGAAAAAGCAAAAGTGTTGGAAAGACAAATGTTTACCGTACAATAACAATACATTGACCTTTTCGAAATATCACATAGTCACGTGGTTCTGTGGAAAAAAAAGAAGGGGGGGGTAAGATCGTCAAAAACATTAATTTCTAAAATTATTTTCAACAACTATTTACACTGTTGATGACCTTTATTCGAATGTAACTGAATTGTTTTTCTATTGTATTATTATATACATTTTAAAAAATTTCGTTTAGCTTTTTAAAATTTCTGTTTGTTTAAAGGACTTCATATACGATCTTTATAGAGGTATGTTTAATCTAATTCTATTAGTATCTAAATATAACTTGCTTCTTTAAAAAAGTTTAACATAAAAAATTTTAATCTTGAATTAAATAAAAATCCATACCATTAGTGTTTTTTTGTTATAAAGAAATTTATTTTCCCTACCAAAATCTATGACATTTTTCACTTATTTAGAAATCTGATTTCTTAAATAACATGCCTGTTTTAAAATCTTATTTTCTTATACAAATAATAATCTAAATTAGCATTTTAGTGGCTAATTATATGAATCTAAATGGTCTTTCATTTTAACCTTTCATTAAAGTTCAGTGACATAAATAAGCAATTAGCAAATAAACAAGGCACATCTAATTTCCAATTAACAATTACATCACAGAAATATCTCTTACCCCCCCCCCCTTTCCCACCACCATGCACACACACACACGCCACGTTTTCGGCCAATCTCGTGCGAGAGAGTTTGGGATTTATAAATCGTTAATAATCAAAACACATGGAAATAAAATTTAATGTTCAAGATTGATGAATTTTCTACATAAAGGTTTCATTTTCTACCCTAATTATGAAATAATCCAGAAATAATTCTGAAAATTATCGATCAAGGCTTTCTGGATTAGTGATCACAAGCGCGTTAAAAATACTGTTCGGCTAATGATGATGCCCGAGGGGAACTTCATGCATTACGTAATACAACAAAATTTTAAATGCATTATTTTTATCAAATCATCTTGTGAATTCCTATAAAAACAAATACATTCACATTCTATTATGATAGATTAGAAACTGCATTAAAATACAAAGCTTAAGTACCCTATAATTTCTGACATAACGAAAGAAATAAAATTGAAAATTATCGATCAAGTCAAATTTATAATCATCTACATTTTATATAAAGATACGAATGCAAAAAAAAGATATGAAGCTTGCTCTATCAATCGTGAAATAATCCAAACAAAACAAAATATATTATGATAAAATTGAACCGAACAAGTCTTTCTAACTTATACATTACGTAATATAACGTAACACAATCTAAAAATGCCTTTTTATTATCAAATTATCTAATTAATTGATAAAAGAAACACAAATATATACATTTTATTTTGTAAAGATAAGAATGCATTAAAAAAAATACTAAGCATACCCTATAAATCATGAAATAATCCAAGAAATAAAATTGAAGCGTTGATCCTATCTAGTGAAGTCAAAAGCGCATTAATATACAATTTTGTACATCTTTACTTCTTATTAGATCAGGATAAAAAATGTATCTTAAAGCTTGAATGATTTAACAAATACGAAAAACTGTAATTGAAATATTTTCTTTAATTCTTAATTAGCCATTTTATCACTTACAACATGAACTATATTGTAGAGTATGGTTTTTACCTTTTTGCTCAATTTACCCAAAAACAATTATATATCATTAAGAGATAATAAGAAGAGATCGAACATATGAAAATATTAAAATATAATGTGTGGTCTTCTTGTTTTTTTGTCTTTGTCGATTAGTGAAGGCTGACAAAAAGGTTTTGTAATAAAAGCTGTTAATTTAACTGTTTAGACCCGAGTATTAATTTCAACAATGATAACAAACACGATGACATTGCACTATAATTTTTTATTAGCCCAAGAAATAAATAAAACATTCAATATGATTGGTATTTCAAGAAACATAAACTACAAAACCTTTTGAACTGGACATCTGTATCACAAAATTTGTTTGACGGTGGATGGATTGTACATTCATATAAGCATTTTTCCATGATTTTCTAGTCTAAAAAATGGATATGAACAAAAGGTCATTGCAGACTTCATACAATCTTTTATATTTACTAGGTGATGTTACATTTTAAATTGATTTCCAAAAGAGAAGAGTTCATTATACTTAACTAAGTATACAGCTCGTGGGAATGTAACATTTTGTCTAGATAGATGATTCTGGCCAGAAATCTAAAATTACGGTCTGCTGTGGAAGTCACCAATATTTATTATTATTTTTTATTTTAAGCCCCACCCCACCAAGCCGGCATTGCATGATTTTCATTCTGAGAATGATAAAGTCAAACTTTCTACAATGACAAAAATTTGGGAGTTGGTTAAGAATTTTCTATTTAGATGTCATTTGATTATCTGAAATAATTTGTAAGCATAATGATAATGGAATGTAGCAAAACTGTAAAGATTTGAGATAAAGTTGTTTTAATTTCTTGACAGTCTTACTTGATATTATGCAGGTACAAACTCGGTTGCAGTTTAGCATGTTTAGAGACCTTCAGTTGTTTTTGCAAAAAGAATACACCCAGCATATTTATTCACTCTAATTAGCACAGCTCAGAAGTTGAATTACAGAAATGAATACAAAAACATTGGTGTATGACCAATATTAATCCTGAAACAAAATGCTTCAACTAGGATGCCAATTGTATGTAGCTTCAGGTTCCAGCCATTTGTATTTATGATATTGTGATTTGATGACAGTCTGTTTGGTCACCCACCTCCATTTATTCTCTTTATCGACCCAGTTGACATAAATTTAGTCACTATGCATCTTACAAAACCTCTATTAACTATAATATTTTCTTTAACAAGACATTTTGTTATTTCTGAATATATTTTGTATCTTACTCCATTTCTCTGTAAGTCATTAAAGATGGTGACAATTCTTTGTTTAACCAAATGTAAATTTTACTTCCATTGTGTTTTATTTTGACGCTAAAAGTACTATTTAATTTTTGTTGTATTTTTATATTTCCTTAACATTTCAAAGGTCTTGTCTGACTTGCATCTGTAACCTTATCTGATGAGTTGAACATCCCATCACCCTGGTTCTAATTAGATTTATAAAAATTTGTAACTGAATAGACTATTAAAAGTCAGATAATTGAAACAAACAGAACAACCAACTATTTTATATACATTATATTTATCAATTTTTTATGAGATATTTACCAAAACATTCAACTGACAGTTTTAAGTTTATATGCACTTATTAGATGTGAAATGTATGAAAACTTGGAATACATTACATTTAGTTAAACATATATTAAGGTAAACATTACATGTAATTCCCAAACCAAATTTTTTTGACCAATAAAAACACTTACATGTAATATTTCATATTACATGTAATACATTTTACATAGAAAGGCAATTACATGTATATTTTTCAAACTGACAATTCCAAATAAGAGATAATCAATGATTTACGTAGTATGCAAGCAGTACAAAATTTTGGTTTAGTACCAGTTTGCTGATTCCCAGATTGTCCAATATTTTGATTACCAATGTGCTGATTCCTTGATATTTGACCATTTAAAAACAGTCTACCAGGCATATGAATGATTGTAGGTTTATGTATGCATCCTCCATAATATTGATGGGAAAGATGTTAAATTGGTTGATTAAGTTCAGTAACTTACAAGCGCGTAGCTAGCCTATAAAGAATGTGGATTCAAAATAATCTAGAGGGGTGAGGGGGCATGCCCCCCCTGAAAATTTTGAAATAAATGGTGCAATTTGGTGCGTTTTGGGGCCTCCGGAGACCTTTCTTGACCAACGAAAATCCATTTATTTTAGCATAAAAATGGAGATGAATAGCTTAACTTTCGTTTATTTAAAAAAAAATTTTTTTGGTCAAAATAATGTGGATTCAGCTGCGTACTCGCGTATAGGCAGCTACGCGCCTGACTTAAATGCAATTCTTTTTGAAATTGTCTTTTTGTATATTTAATTTTTCTTAGTAACTAATTATCATCTTTTCATATGAATTCAGAACAAATAACCACACAAGCTGATAATTTATAATGTAAAAGATCACTTAAAGTATTGGTTATTAATTTGCTTAATTTTTCTAAGCATCCATAATTTTTTCTCAAATGAAAATTATCAGCTTATATTGATTTAAAACAAATAACATTCTAAGCTCAAAATTTCTAAGTAAAAAATTCTTTTTATGTCAATTAAATTAATAAGAATTATTTAATTAATATTTAATTTACATAATTTTCATAAACACACGTAATTCTCGATATTTATTTGTATACAGATTGTTTTTAATTGATTGAATAATAGGGAATCTGCTAATTGGACGCTGCAATCTGGGAATCCCCAAACTGGAATGCACTCCAACATTCTTAACTGTTTATTATGTATTTTGTTTTCAATGAACTCATGCTTTTATTCATTTCAAAGTTAAACTATTTAATAAGAAACATAAAATAGCAAGCATACTGTCAAATGATCACAGCAGTACAATTACTTTATACTAAATTCAAAAATTGGGATAACTTTCTGCAATCACATCTTCACATAAAGTAGAATATTCATCAACAGGAATGGTATTTGTAGTAAAACTTATTAAAGGCATGGACGAGATGTTTTTTCTTGTAACCTTGGCTTGTAAGTCTATTCCTAAGAAAATACTAATCAAATATATACACCTATGCAAGAGAGGCTGAATTATTGCTGCACAAGTGAGGAAAAGGACAAGGTAGGATATCCTGCTGTCACTGGCCCCCTATTTTCACTAAAAATGAAATGACTATAATCTGTAGATCATAATGTTTTTTCAAAGGTACATTATCCCTTCTTACAGAAAATCAATATAACTTTCTTTTCTTATCATGTAAAATTATTATATGCACCTTACTAAAATAGGCCAATTGTAGTGGCCTGTGAAAATCTGTACGTTTTCGTGATTTCGAACACCATTTTAAATATGAGCGGACGCATGTACCACGAAGATATTTGACTGTATTATTTGTTGCAAAAACAGTTTTTAAAATTTAAAATATATTTGTGGTACACGCGTCCGCTCATGTTAAAAAATTAATATTTTGTCCCCAAATTCGCGTGATTTTTGTACTGTTCAGCATAGTATGTAAGCCTACAACCGGACCGGACTTGCATTTCCGAATCTGCATATACATCTATTTATGCTGATCCAGTAATAGTTAAACATCGCTGACAAAATTAGATAGAAATTTATAAAAAAAAAATCAATATAATAGGGATAAATTAAGTAAATATTTTAATATGTAACAATTTAAACGTTTAACAGTGATGAAACAGCTAAATTTTGATAATAAAATACATCTATCAGGCATTGATATAATTTCTATTCCATATTGATTAAAGTCAAGATTGAAAGATCGTGTCTTTCAAAGCGTAGCTTTTTTATCATATTTAAAGAGGCAAAACTGTGAAAAAATTAAGTTGCATACTTCATCCGGCGTCCGGAAATGGAATATTTAAAGAACGCAATTAGTCCACAGGTTGAAATAAATAATTTTACCACAATAATATTTCGCGAAAGTGGAAGATATAACATGTACGGAAGAATCACCGGATGGGCAAACATCAGAGAAAGTTAGAAGTAATGTAAAGAATACTGATTTGAATACACACGCGTAAACAAAAAAAATGAAAAGACTGTTCCATACATTGTTATTCATAAAAAAGCTTCAGAGATAACATCGTAATAGCGAGCACAGCTCGCAGCAGGCAGCTTGCTGCCCACGAAGAGCGGTGAGCTCTACGGCAATTGCGTTATGTGATCAAAATGAGATCACGTGATCAAAATGAGATCACATGATCAAAATCTGCTTATTGCTGATATTGAATTTTTTTCGTCCGGAAGTTGATATCGTCAAAAAACTGGAACAAAGTGAATGAAAAAAGGTACTAAAAATAATTTTAAGAAAGACTTGAAAATAAAGTTGACATCGATAAAAAATTAATGTTATATTTAAAATTAACAACAAACATTTCATACTATTTTTTTGCAATCTCTTAATCGATCTTTAAAATCTGACAATCAAATTACAGTAAATGTGACGTCACAGTTACAAAGAAGGACGTCACGTGACCACTGGAATTTAGAGGCACTTTTAGGGTGATAGGAAGTAACGTGAATTATGAAATGCACATTATATGTTGATAATAAAGGACCATATTTTCTGTGCTCGCATTTTGGCAATGCCTACTCCATATTATGTCTAAATAGATTTTAAAGTTACACCTTTTTAATGTTTTTTACGTAATAATTATAAAAAGTAAAATATATCCTTTGTCCAATATCAGAACATTTAACTTATGTTAAGGACTTTTTAAAGCAATCATTTGAAATGCGAAAATAGGGTCCACATCGGTTAAAATGTACTACATTTGTAGTTATATTAGAAATAATAACTGATGTACTTCGAGTATGTTTGTATTTGTATGCTAATGTTTTTGTTTATAATGTTATTATGTTGCTTTGACCCATATGGTTGTAATTTGCAATAAAGAAGAATATAAAAACTGGTGTCATCTAGCATCAAATATAACGTCATCAATTTGATGCATAAATAGGTCTTATTTTAGTAAAAAAAACGTTTGTGCGTATATGGCGTAATTGGTTAGCTCGCTAATTATTTGCATTATAGATCGCGAAACGCTGGTTCGAGTCCCGGCCTTATTCTTTTTTTTTCTTTTTTGTTGTTGTTGTTTTTTTTAATCTACTTTCATTTGTCACATATTTAAGAAAGCTTGTATGATAAATGAAGTGTCTAAAATAGAATATTTTAAAGAACACAATTACTACGGAAAGGTTGAAAAAATTATGTGTCTAAACATATAGTGTAAAATTATTTGCTCGTTAAGTTAAACGTTAGCATTTTTTCACTCGTGCTTGTTTTTTTTTGTCAGTTAACATCAAGGAAACCACGTGAGATAATCTTGTATGGATAGCAGAAACTATCGTAATACATATGTTAATATTTAATATTTTTTAATTAAACACTACGCTTTGGATCTATATAATTTTCTCCTAACCATGCAAAAAAGATACAATAGTTTCAGTACTTTTTACTGCTACTGTGGCGGTCGTATTTCAAGTTAATTATGTTTTGAATGTTAAATTGGTTGATTAAGTTCAGTAACTTACAAGCGCGTAGCTAGCCTATAAAGAATGTGGATTCAAAATAATCTAGGGGGGTGAGGGGGCATGCCCCCCCTGAAAATTTTGAAATAAATGGTGCAATTTGGTGCGTTTTGGGGCCTCCGGAGACCTTTCTTGACCAACGAAAATCCATTTATTTTAGCATAAAAATGGAGATGAATAGCTTAACTTTCGTTTATTTAAAAAAAAATTTTTTTTGGTCAAAATAATGTGGATTCAGCTGCGTACTCGCGTATAGGCAGCTACGCGCCTGACTTAAATGCAATTCTTTTTGAAATTGTCTTTTTGTATATTTAATTTTTCTTAGTAACTAATTATCATCTTTTCATATGAATTCAGAACAAATAACCACACAAGCTGATAATTTATAATTGTAAAAGATCACTTAAAGTATTGGTTATTAATTTGCTTAATTTTTCTAAGCATCCATAATTTTTTCTCAAATGAAAATTATCAGCTTATATTGATTTAAAACAAATAACATTCTAAGCTCAAAATTTCTAAGTAAAAAATTCTTTTTATGTCAATTAAATTAATAAGAATTATTTAATTAATATTTAATTTACATAATTTTCATAAACACACGTAATTCTCGATATTTATTTGTATACAGATTGTTCTTAATTGATTGAATAATAGGGAATCTGCTAATTGGACGCTGCAATCTGGGAATCCCCAAACTGGAATGCACTCCAACATTCTTAACTGTTTATTATGTATTTTGTTTTCAATGAACTCATGCTTTTATTCATTTCAAAGTTAAACTATTTAATAAGAAACATAAAATAGCAAGCATACTGTCAAATGATCACAGCAGTACAATTACTTTATACTAAATTCAAAAATTGGGATAACTTTCTGCAATCACATCTTCACATAAAGTAGAATATTCATCAACAGGAATGGTATTTGTAGTAAAACTTATTAAAGGCATGGACGAGATGTTTTTTCTTGTAACCTTGGCTTGTAAGTCTATTCCTAAGAAAATACTAATCAAATATATACACCTATGCAAGAGAGGCTGAATTATTGCTGCACAAGTGAGGAAAAGGACAAGGTAGGATATCCTGCTGTCACTGGCCCCCTATTTTCGCTAAAAATGAAATGACTATAATCTGTAGATCATAATGTTTTTTCAAAGGTACATTATCCCTTCTTACAGAAAATCAATATAACTTTCTTTTCTTATCATGTAAAATTATTATATGCACCTTACTAAAATAGGCCAATTGTAGTGGCCTGTGAAAATCTGTACGTTTTCGTGATTTCGAACACCATTTTAAATATGAGCGGACGCATGTACCACGAAGATATTTGACTGTATTATTTGTTGCAAAAACAGTTTTTAAAATTTAAAATATATTTGTGGTACACGCGTCCGCTCATGTTAAAAAATTAATATTTTGTCCCCAAATTCGCGTGATTTTTGTACTGTTCAGCATAGTATGTAAGCCTACAACCGGACCGGACTTGCATTTCCGAATCTGCATATACATCTATTTATGCTGATCCAGTAATAGTTAAACATCGCTGACAAAATTAGATAGAAATTTATAAAAAAAAATCAATATAATAGGGATAAATTAAGTAAATATTTTAATATGTAACAATTTAAACGTTTAACAGTGATGAAACAGCTAAATTTTGATAATAAAATACATCTATCAGGCATTGATATAATTTCTATTCCATATTGATTAAAGTCAAGATTGAAAGATCGTGTCTTTCAAAGCGTAGCTTTTTTATCATATTTAAAGAGGCAAAACTGTGAAAAAATTAAGTTGCATACTTCATCCGGCGTCCGGAAATGGAATATTTAAAGAACGCAATTAGTCCACAGGTTGAAATAAATAATTTTACCACAATAATATTTCGCGAAAGTGGAAGATATAACATGTACGGAAGAATCACCGGATGGGCAAACATCAGAGAAAGTTAGAAGTAATGTAAAGAATACTGATTTGAATACACACGCGTAAACAAAAAAAATGAAAAGACTGTTCCATACATTGTTATTCATAAAAAAGCTTCAGAGATAACATCGTAATAGCGAGCACAGCTCGCAGCAGGCAGCTTGCTGCCCACGAAGAGCGGTGAGCTCTACGGCAATTGCGTTATGTGATCAAAATGAGATCACGTGATCAAAATGAGATCACATGATCAAAATCTGCTTATTGCTGATATTGAATTTTTTTCTTCCGGAAGTTGATATCGTCAAAAAACTGGAACAAAGTGAATGAAAAAAGGTACTAAAAATAATTTTAAGAAAGACTTGAAAATAAAGTTGACATCGATAAAAAATTAATGTTATATTTAAAATTAACAACAAACATTTCATACTATTTTTTTGCAATCTCTTAATCGATCTTTAAAATCTGACAATCAAATTACAGTAAATGTGACGTCACAGTTACAAAGAAGGACGTCACGTGACCACTGGAATTTAGAGGCACTTTTAGGGTGATAGGAAGTAACGTGAATTATGAAATGCACATTATATGTTGATAATAAAGGACCATATTTTCTGTGCTCGCATTTTGGCAATGCCTACTCCATATTATGTCTAAATAGATTTTAAAGTTACACCTTTTTAATGTTTTTTACGTAATAATTATAAAAAGTAAAATATATCCTTTGTCCAATATCAGAACATTTAACTTATGTTAAGGACTTTTTAAAGCAATCATTTGAAATGCGAAAATAGGGTCCACATCGGTTAAAATGTACTATATTTGTAGTTATATTAGAAATAATAACTGATGTACTTCGAGTATGTTTGTATTTGTATGCTAATGTTTTTGTTTATAATGTTATTATGTTGCTTTGACCCATATGGTTGTAATTTGCAATAAAGAAGAATATAAAAACTGGTGTCATCTAGCATCAAATATAACGTCATCAATTTGATGCATAAATAGGTCTTATTTTAGTAAAAAAAACGTTTGTGCGTATATGGCGTAATTGGTTAGCTCGCTAATTATTTGCATTATAGATCGCGAAACGCTGGTTCGAGTCCCGGCCTTATTCTTTTTTTTTCTTTTTTGTTGTTGTTGTTTTTTTTAATCTACTTTCATTTGTCACATATTTAAGAAAGCTTGTATGATAAATGAAGTGTCTAAAATAGAATATTTTAAAGAACACAATTACTACGGAAAGGTTGAAAAAATTATGTGTCTAAACATATAGTGTAAAATTATTTGCTCGTTAAGTTAAACGTTAGCATTTTTTCACTCGTGCTTGTTTTTTTTTGTCAGTTAACATCAAGGAAACCACGTGAGATAATCTTTTATGGATAGCAGAAACTATCGTAATACATATGTTAATATTTAATATTTTTTTAATTAAACACTACGCTTTGGATCTATATAATTTTCTCCTAACCATGCAAAAAAGATACAATAGTTTCAGTACTTTTTACTGCTACTGTGGCGGTCGTATTTCAAGTTAATTATGTTTTGAATGTTAACCAATCTTTCGCTGATTTGGAAACAATGTTACCTTGAACATAGTGCAATCCGATTTAGATTTTCGAGCTTCAGCAGGCCAGTGGTACGTTATCCCGCCAGAGAAGTGGGTATCATAGTATCATAGAAACTGTCACAAATTGAAGTCCAAGAAACCGGCAAACTACAGAACCAACAACCAAAAATGTAGTCATTACAGCAATTGCCCTGACTTGGTACAGGCATTTCAAAAGAAATGATGGGTTAAACAAGGTTTTATGGCATGCCCAATCTCTCGATTCAGGAATAGTAATATACAAATGTGAAGGTTAAATATCAATATCACAGTTAGGGGACTACGTTAAAGTTATTTGAGTTCGGTCAGTTTCTCAGTAACCACGCATTGTTACATGACAATATTTGTTATATAGTTTGCTGACAAATAGTACATGCAAGTCTGGTAGGTGTCACCTGACCTTGACTAGAATTCATAATCACTACGCTAATGTTTGTGGATAAGGTTACTTCTGTTGTAACAATGCATGGTAGGATGAATGAGTGGCATGGCATATAGGTTCCAGTTGAATAGTACAAGTTTTGCCTGACCTTGACCTTCAATTTCATGGTCCAGTGAATACGTTAAAACTTTTGGAATTAGGTCAGTGTAACAATGCATAGTGTAATGACACTACTTGGAATTTATGTTCCTGTTGAATAATATATGACGGGTGTCTACTGACATTGACCTCGGTCCAGTGACTATGGTAAAGTTTTTGTAGTATGTCAGTTCCACTGTAACTATGCAGAATTTAAGTGCACCTTTGAAATGGATCTATATTTCTTCCTAAAAGTAATTATGTTTGGGATAAACTTAATTCAAATTAGATTTAAATATTGGTATTTGCAAAAATAGATATTTTGTTCGCTATTATATAATTGTGTAACAGTTTGTCTTACCAATAAGGTCACACAAAAATAATTTGTTTGACTTGATAGGATGCAGGACACCATCCTCCGTTTTTTTCTGGAAATCTCAGAATAGATATTGTACTAATGGTAAAATTAACATTAATATCTTTCATTATTAACTCATAATTTCCATAAAATTAATAAATACTATGACAGACTTATTTAAAATTAGCTTCTGTCTGTATCTTCTATAAATTAATATTGTGATAAAATTTGACGAAGAAATAGTGATTACCAAGTTTCTGTTTAAAAAGCTTGTAATTCTCAAAAACAAAGATTTTTGCATGAGAAAAGCATTCTTTTTTACGAGAAAAAGTTTTTTTTTATATTTACTTAAACCAGAACCTGTCTGTAACAGGTATCTAGACATCTTGTGTTAACATTTGGTGAATATTTGATGAGCAGAACAGAAGTTAATTTACTGAAACCATCTTCAAATTAAAGCTGAATTGAAAATAGCCTATAGATTTGGAAGCATGGAAGCACGTGAAGTGTATCGCGCATGCGCATGATAGCACCAAAATAAGACCATATGTTTAATGCTATGTCTGTATGCTAAAATTACTGCAAAGATGAGTTATTTTCAAGAGGGGGCCAAAAATGGTCCTTACCCTACCTTGTCCTTTATAATTTTAAAATTAAAATCATCTTGTTTGTAATATAGCAGATAGGTCTTTTATCAGTAGTAAGACCCATTTTTGGTTATGGTTGTATAGCACAATCCATCTCACAGCACAGTTTCTAAATAAACATTTATTAAAAAAGTGACTGAAATTTTCCAATTAGTTTTTTTTTTTTGGTTATAAATTGATCATCACAAAGGTCCAACATAACCAGTTGGGTAAATTTTATTTAAGGAGTTATAAAATGCAGTTAGCTGAACTATTTTTTGTTTTGCACTTACATTGAAAAGTCAATGGTATGTTATTTTACCCATCTTTTAAGCTGCATGAAGCAAATCATTTAGTGAAGGTTAAGCTGAATGCGGATAAGTGGTACCAAAATAGAAATTGTTTAATTTAGTTAGATATTGGGTGTAGGAGTGCTTCAAATTCCGCAGTGCGACTTGAACCCGCAGCCTTAGTGTTGACAGACCACATGATCAATAGAATATGACTGACTACCTTAACCACTCGGCCACTGAGGCCCCTAATGTGTAATGTTTTTTCTATTACAGTTTGTTTTAACGCAAACTTATATTTGACTAATGTATAAAAGAAAGAAGAACTAGATAATCTGTACCGATATTCACCAAAGCAATGTTCTCTTTGTTACATTAATATTTTGTCTACTCATGTGTTATCAAAGGGCTTAATCATGAACATTCTCATATCATATAAGAATTTCATATTTTGTCCTGCCTGGACAAGTTTAGAGTTAAAACTAAAATGTTTGAGGGCACTACGACTGAAAATGAACTTTATTATTTTGATTTTAGATAGAATATTATATTGCCTTATAATGTGGGATTCTATCACTAGTAAAGTTTGAGCTCATTAATAGATATTATTTTTAACTGGAACTGCTGTTTCTAGATTTTATACTTAGAAAATGATTCAGTTTTGTCAATATAACAATTCTTACTTATTTTGTATTTATCTCAGTAAATAAATATTGTTTTCAAATAAATTAATTCAGTTTAGTATGTTTTAGTGCAGGATTTTTACAACTGTTGATCTTGTCTATTTTAATAAACAAAAACAAAGGAAGGGGAGGTACCATTTCTAATTTAAATATTGATATTTTGGATGCCATTTTATCACTTAGCTAAAACAGTTGTCTTGCTTGCTTTAACTTGACTTATTTTTAAATTTCTACTTAACATTATATTGTTTCTTTCTTCAAAAATATTCACTCCAAAATTGACACAAAATTTCTCACATATGGTAACATACATGGTGCCATGCATAAAATCCATTTCTTCAAGGTTGACCTTCACTAAATTATGAATCAGGAGATGCTGTAGTCAAAAGTAGTACTTTACAGCACTAAAGTAGTAGTAATTAACTTTCACATTGCAAATTTTTCTCATTCTAACTAAATCTGTTTAAATTGATATTTATGCGATGAAAAAACATTTTGAATGTGAAATGACTATTGATTTTCGCTGAGTATTAAATTTTGTAAAAAAATTCACAAACACCTGTTTCTACCATTCTGACAACCAAAACTATATTTGTGAAATAATTTTTTAAACATAGTAAAATTTTCTTATTAGACTTAAGTTTTGCCCATTCTGATATTTTAGAGATTACTTAGAAAAGGGGGATTGAACAAATTCACTGCCAGGAAATGTTATAATGGTCAGTTATGTAAATCATTTAGTAAAGGTCAATTAGAACCTACTGACGAACTGTTAACTTGCACCATAAGAACAGCACAGGTGTTTAACTACTTTGATATGATCACAACTTTGTTTAGAGATGTTCATGTTGCTTGTTTGTTGTTTGCTTGTAGTATATGTTACTAGGTGTGTTTTCCATAGCATTCTAGTAGCCTTTTCTTTGTAATTTTGTTCTTTTATAATGCCATTTTACCTCTAGATATACTAGATAATCAGGATTCCAGTTGCCATTTGCATAATTTCAGTATACATTTGTAAAATTATCAACAATGATATAAATGGAATTTTAGTTCAACAAAGTCTTAACATCAGCTGGGCTCTTTATTTTAGTAACCTTGTATAATAAAAAGATTTAATCCTGGAATGTTTTCAAATAATATATCTTTTGCATAGTTTGTTACAAAGCAGCCAATCACAGTAGTGTTTTTATCTTTTTGAAGTTCTGAATACATGCCACCAGCTCATCATTGCAAATAGCAGACCCACAGACATCTAAATATTCTATGTTTTAACCTGATGCAACTAACTGCCCCATCAGTATCGAGATGTTTCAAGTCTGAACAATGAGAAACTATCTTTAAAATTCAGTTTGGGCTAATGCCTTCTGTTCCAATTTTAAGTTCTTTGAGAAATTGTAGATGACAAATTGCATCCACACATTGATCACTTATAAATGGGCAGTCATTAATCCACAAAGTTAACAAGATAGGAGTTTCCTAAAGCAGTAAACACAGATTGTCCAATGAATATAATATTATACAGTCCAAGCTGTCTTAAAAAAAAATAAAACCATCTAACTAGTTTTTTTCTTAACTACAGAAAGAAACAATACGGGTTAATTGGCACAATCTATGCTTCCTTAATTATAAAATTTATTTTAATTTCTCTTTGCTTCAACACCAAGACCTATGTGTATCAAAACCATATAATAGTGCTACATTATTATACCCCCCGCTTGAAAAGCGGGAGGTATATAGTGTTCATGGTGTCCGTCCGTCCGTTACACTTTCTATTATTTGCAACTCCTCCTACACCACTGAAAGGAATTTGATGAAACTTACACAGAATCTTTGTCTCATAGTGCCATTGTGCAGGAGATATTTATCATTTTGATCAGAATGATATTTGGGGTTTCCCATAGAAAAACATGGACTTTGTCATTGACCTAAGGGGGTCCCTATCTCTTATGTGCAACTCCTCATACACCACTGAATGGAATTTAGTGAAACTTACACAGAATGCTTGTCACATAGTGCCATTGTGCAGGAGATATTAAACATTTTGATCGGATCGATATTTGGGGTTTCCCATAGAAAAACATGGACATTGTCATTGACCTAAGGGGGTCCTCATCTCTTATGTGCAACTCCTCCTACACCACTGAATGGAATTTAAAGAAACTTACACAGCATCCTTGTCACATAGTGCCATTGTGCAGGAGATATTTATTATTTTGATCGGAATGATATTTGGGGTTTCCCATAGAACAACACGGACTGTCATTGACATAAGGGGATACCCATTTCTTACGTGCGACTCCTCGTACACCACCAAATGGAATTTGATGAAACTTACACAGAATGTTGTCACATATTGCCATTGTGCACTAGATATATAACATTTCGATTGGAATGATATTTGGGGTTTCCCATAGAAAAACATGGACTTTGTCATGGACATAAGGGATACCCATCTTTTATTTGCAATTCCTCCTACACCACTGAATGGAATTTGTTGAAACTTATACAGAATCTTGGTCACATATTGCCATTGTGCATTGGATATTAAACATTTTGATCAGAATATTATTGGAGGTTTGCCATAGAAAAACATGGACTTTGTCATTGACATAGGGGATCCGTCCGTCCTTCCGTCCGTCCGTCCGTTACACTTTCTATTATTTGCAACTCCTCCTACACCACTGAAAGGAATTTGATGAAACTTACACAGAATCCATGTCACATAGTGCCATTGTGCAGGAGATATTTAACATTTTGATCGGAATGATATTTGGGGTTTCCCTTAGAAAAACATGGAGTTTGTAATGGACATAATGGGATACACATCTTTTATTTGCAATTCCTCCTACACCACTGAATGGAATTTGTTGAAACTTATACAGAATCTTGGTCACATATTGCCATTGTGCATTGGATATTAAACATTTTGATCGGAATATTATTGGAGGTTTGCCATAGAAAAACATGGACTTTGTCATTGACATAGGGGATGCCATTCTTTGGGGGATTGGGGAGGGTTACATGTATTATCTGCAATTTCGCCTTCACGTTTAACAAGATAAAGTTTCAATTTCATAATTAAGAACACCTGAATTTTCAAAGTAATTGTGAAGTGGGGGGTATCAATGGTGAGCATTGCTCACAGGTGTTTTTACTCTAGTATATATTTATTACAGTTTTCTCTTTCTATACATGAGCAGAATGCCCTTTTCTAACACTATTTTCAATGATCCTTGGGATGGTTCAATTACAATAACTATCTTGACAAAGATTTTTAAAACAGAAAATACAAAATGTATACACTTTAGATACACAATTGATTGTTTAATATCATTTTTGACTTAACAAAGATAATTATTTATAGGCCAGTGACCAGAAAAGATATTCTGATGTTTTATACATCCTTTATTACTAAATCTTAAAGAAACTCTAACCTGTACCTATCAAATTCAGATTGATTGTAAAAATTGTCAATTGATAAAATAAACAGATGTCTTTTAAAGTAACAGTGTCTGTGATTTGATGGTCAAAATATAGGACAACTTCATAATATAGTCTTATATATCTAAAGCTAAAAATCATCAAAATGATGTTGGGGCTTATCAGTATCATTTGGTTACTCTAGTTGTATGACCAATTAAACTGTCAGTCCAATTATAATTTTTGCTGGTGATAAATACCAGATTTTAATAATGTTACTTTTAAATGTGCATGTTATAACAGGTACTCGTGGACAGAACCCTCTCTTATTGTATTCTCTTGTGAGAAATCTTTATTGCCTTAACATATATAATGTTCTTTGTTCCATTAATGTCTAACAAAAAACCAAGTTTATGACAAGTTCTCTGACATGCAAATTGTCAGAAATTTTGTTTTTATTTGTGGAACTATAATATGAAATGCTATCTCTGAAGCTAGTTATAAACAAGTGTGGACTGTGAGCAAGCTCACAAAGGGATACCCCCCGCTTCGCTTCAAGTCCAATTATCTCCCCTGAATAATATCCGACAGCGATGAAACTTCTTCATGCACATCTACATATGATGTACTTTCTTCATGTAAAGTTTCATCAAAATCTGTCAAGCGGTTTAGGAGGAGAAGTGCTTACAAGGGATGTGGACAGACGGACAGACAGACAGACAGACGGACAGACAGACAGGGTGATTCCTCCCCCCAAACTAGTTTGCGGGGGGTATAAAAAAATAATTCAAGCTAAACACATAAAAAAATTGATTTTCCCTAATACAAATTATAGGAATGAAAATTGGACATTGTCAAACACTAAGTAATTTTAACAAACAACAAACAATACAAATAATAAAAACCAAGTGAACTCCATAAACTTCTTCAAGTCTAAAATTACCAAGATCTCATTCAAATGTGTGACAATTTGAAGCTACTGTTTTACAGTCGTCTGGTATTTATCACTGGCAAAAATTATAATTGGACTGACAATTTAATTGGTCATACATCTCCTGTAACCAAATGATACTGATAAGCCCCAACATCATTTTGATGCAGATTTTTAGATTTAAATGTAAGACTGAATAAACATATTTCTGTAAACAATATTTTGTTCCAAAAAATTATAACAGGTTTGCCCAAACAAAACAATTGGCATTGCAAAACTATGAATTGAATGAAGTTACGATATTGGCAGCTCCTAAATAAAATTAAAAAACGGCCTGTTAAAACGAGTAACAATTTAGAGATATTTGTTTGCTAAAGTGTAAATATAAAGAAATTTTAAACTGTTAATTATATAGAATAACAGCATTATTTAATAGAGACATATTAATGCAGGTTATTGAATGGCCTGCATTGTAAGTTGCTGAAGGTGAGACATATACGGGTTTCTGGCAGCAGAGTTGGAGACGTTAATTCTGGACATTTTTCTTTATAGAATAAAAATAGGGTCCAATTTGATAGAGGACTCTATTGAATATTGCTGATATGTTTTGCTTCAATTGTTTCCCCAGTATCAAAGAAGAAGCCTTTTAAATAATTTTCTCAGGTCTTATGAAGTCCTGCTGTGGTAAATCAGATGAGAACAACAAACATTAACTTTGTAAAGGACCATACAATGAACATTATGATCAAGTTTGGTTTAAACAACAAATTAAAATGTAAAAGTTTACAGACAATGACAGATGCAAAGTGATGAGCTCACTTCACCCTTAGGGTTAGGTGAGCTAAAAAAAAGTTATTAAAGTAGAATATTGATCCTCTTTAATTACCACCCAAATCACACCAACAAGATTTTAGTGTTAAACCTCAAAACATCTTTTCAGTTAAGTTTTCAAATAAATAAGGCATTGTGTACAAAGCAGAAGGCTGCTATTCCCTGTTCTAGGTTAAAAAATTACTTGTCACTTACTTAAATTTGCTGCAAATGTTCATATTGTTTGCCATTGTGGCATACAAGCAAAGTCCCATGAAATTTGTGTAAAAAGTATAAAACTGATTTGAATTTGTCAATGAACCATTTGACTAGTGCAAACAGGAACATTAGCATCATTGGTTTAATTCACTTGCAGCAATTTTCAAGCTATATCATAGTGTCTAGTTTTTATTGGGGTGAAAACCCATAGTACGCTGTTTAAACAGCTGGCCTTTGGCAGGACAACTTACAATCATTGTCAGTTTATGTTGAAATTAAGCACACTTTGCCTGAAGTCTGACTTTTATTTGCAACCTCAACTACTTTAACTACTGTGCCACAATAGTCAAACATACTCCTTTGCCATATACCAACTTCAGATTCTATATGCAAATAAATTTTTCACTGAAGTTCAGCAGAAGAAATTTGTTTCATAATTGTCATACAATGCACTTAGGTTACATCTGGATAAAGATAATCAAATCTGTCATTCTGTCAGGGGTGGGGTTTGTTTTCTCAGGGTACTCCGGCTTCCTCCGCCAATAAAAACTGGACGCCATGATATAGCTGAAAAATTGCTGAAAGTGGTGTTAAACAACATTTAAACAAAAAAACTCCAAACAAATCTGTCATTCTGAAATTCTTTAGTATGTGTTGAACAAATATGTTAAAAGGATTCATGTTAAAAATGCATTCTTTTTGTTCTTACTTATTACTCTATTGTATGTGTTAAATAAATGTATTACTAAAAAATGGTTTAAAGTGCAGCAGCAATTTAGTTTTTCCATTTATTTGATTTACATGTATGTAATTAATTTAATTTGATTTGATTTAAGCCAATTGAATCTTTTGAGAGAGCAACAAGCCAAGCCCCCACCCCCACCCCCACATAACGGGGTACAATAATAGTATGTACGGACAAAATAAAACAATACACAAGATATAGACACATCAATTGTCATTGTAAATTGTTTATTTTTTTATGTACACCTTTATGTAAATAGTGAATAGACTGTAAATACTACATGTACATTTATGTGTAAGACTATTGAGGGACTTGCACCTCAATAAGAGAGATTGACAGATTTTACATGAATAACAATTAAACTGAGGGAAGCGCGAGAAAAAAATGTGTTTTTGAAAGAAAGATGTATCAAGAGTAAAAGGTTTAAAAAAAAGTTGTGGGAAAGTATGCTAATTTATAACAATAAGTTAATCTTCCAGATTGTTTGATATACTTATGACAACTTTTACTATTTAAGATTGTAATTGTCACTATAAGAGAGTTTTTCATTCAATAATATGTTCAATTTGATCATTTCATTATAGTTATTCCAAAAAGTAGAATAATATAATATGCTAGGCAACCAAAAAAACTGTTGGTTGTCTTTTCATTTACACATGCAATTTGGGCAAGATGGGTTATCAACCAACAAATTTATTTAACAAAAGATAATTTAGTTAACTAGCTTCATTTTACAACTGACAATGGATAATGTTAAGTTTTCTTGTTCGACAATCAAAATATTTAAAGAGTTCTTTTTTAGGTTTATAAACTTTATTAAGTTTAACAATACTAATTTACAGACATGTCATTTTCTTGCCTCAAAGGTTAAACAGTTCCATAGTCTGTTTACAGATGGAACAAGTGTGGACTGTAAGCACGCTCACAAAGGGATACCCCCCGCTTCGCTTTCAAGTCCAATTCACTCCCCTGAATAATATCCGACGGCAACAAAAAATGCTTCATGCACATCTACATATGATATACTTCCTTCATGTAAAGTTTCATCAAAATCTGTAAAAAGGTTTAGGAGAAGTTGCGCTTACGAAGTCTCATACTAAGTACTATATTTATAAAGTCTTAGTCCAATTATCTCCCCTGAATAATATCCGACACGACGTAAATTCTTCATGCACAACTACATATGATGTACTTCCTTCATGTAAAGTTTCATCAAAATCTGTCAGGCGGTTTAGGAGAAGCGCTTAAAAGGGATGTGCACAGACGGATAGACAGAGAGACAGACAGGGTGATTCCTATATACCCCCAAACAAGTTTGTGGATGGTATAATAAAATAATGATAAGAGACTGTCCTGCACTAAGGAGAAATATATTTTAGCCTGATTTGCCTCAAGTCATACTCATGCTGTCATTATGTAACTAGATCATACATATAAGAAGGAGATAGCTCAATAATAATTTTTAAAATATAATGTGTTTATGTTTTTTATACTCTGCCTTACAAAGTGGTGAGGTCCGTTTTGATAAGTGTATGTCCATCCGTTAGACTTCCCCATGGTTTCCTCTTGAAAACGTGTCCAAGTATTTGCTTACATTTGCACAGCTGTTAAGTACTATAAAATGAAGATCAAGTGTAATTTTTATCACAATCCCATTTGTAGTTTTTGATTTAGGCCAATTTAGCTTATGTCCCAATACCCGGTAGATGCCCAATTGTATTATATATAACTGACAGTCAAAATTTAATTACCGTATGTGTATAATTCTTTAATTGGCATAGTGTGCCCAGCTTCTATATGTACACTGTATACTAAATATTGTCATCCTACCATGTATGGTTACAGAGGAACTGCCTTAATCCAAAAACTTTAAGGTTGGTTGTGAAATTGAGGTCAAGGTCAGGTGGTAGGTGACTGACTGGCAAGTACTCATCATAAGCTACCACTGGACCAAATTTGATGTACTTAGGGTTTAAGCTTACAAAGATATAAAGCAAAATTTTAAGTGTTCGCGCTGCTGCTGCTGGAATCCCATATATATGTTTCGCCTCCAGTGACTATCGTCGCAGGCTACACAAACACATACAAAGGTGTTTACATAGACTTCGTTACTTTACTAAGTCATCCAAACACAAATATTTCAAAATTAACATTAATACCTCTGTGGGAAGAGAGAGCAGATACATACTTCAGCTCAAATTTATTTATAGCGGACCACATGAAACCTTTCCTGAGTATAAGTTGGTTTTGCTCAGGGTATGTAGATTTTAGGAAGATGAACTGTCCCATTGTTTAAATACAATAGGTATTGTTCTCTCTGCAGTTTGTTCTATTGGAGCTTTAAATTAGTCCGGAGAAATCAATCATCCGTTTATTAATTTTCCTATTTCAAAACAAAATTCCTCCTTATGAAAATACATGAACCTACATTGATTGCAGGGAGGAATTGTTATACAATTCTGAACCAAAATAAACTGAACAGTATTATTTGATATGTATCGTTTGAAGATAAATTGTCTATACAATGTTTTGAAGAAACATTTCACAATCTAGTTTACAATGTTTTCAAATAATAAGATTGAAACAGATGAAAAATGAAAAATTTGTCATTAAATTTCACAAAATATCTGCTGAAATTTTTTATGATCTATAGTTACGCTTTCTGTATCATTACTGTACAGGCCCCACCCCACTCCTGGAGAGAGCTGCTCATACTTATATATAAAGCATTAGCATACAAGTTTTATTGAAAGTAAGATTTTACAACAAATATAAACATAAGCTCTGTAGAGCTTTTAACCGACTATATAGCACTAGTCACCATGTATGGTAAGTACAGGTCATGGGAGCAGTCAGTAATATCCAGTAAAATTCATTGGAAAAGTGTTTGTTTTTTATGGAAAACCAATTTATTTTGTTTTAATGAAAACATATGAGTGCTATCAAGATATGGAATTAAGGGATATGGCAAAAAAATCTATGCATATACAATAGATCAAATAAAATAGAAATTTTTCTTTAGAAGTCATTTACATTAATTGTTGCAATAACAACTTGCTCTTACTAAGAGGGGGCCTCGGTGGCCGATTGGTTAAGGTAGTTCGTCTACTATTGATCACATGATCGCGGGTTCGATTCTCACTGCGGGCAGGGTTAATCGACTCCAATCGTAACTGACAAGGATTGCAAGTTTTCCTTTGCAGGTTGGGGTTCTCTCCGTGTTCTCCGACTTCCTACCCCAATAAAAACTGAACGCCATGATAAAGCTGAAAAATTGCTGAAAGTGTCGTTATAATACCATTCAAACAAAAAAATCTTACTAAGAGTGTCACCAGTAAGTATAGCATATATAATTTCATAAGGGTGTTCAATTTTTTTTACATCAAAATTAATCAATGAATGTTTGATTTTCCCTGTTAGATTTAAAGTACCCATTGAATAAACTCCACTGAGAACAATATGTATTGTATTTAAACAATGGGACAGTTCATCTTCCAAAAAATTTAAATACCCTGACCAACACCAACCTATACTCAGGAAAGGTTTCATGTGGTCCTCTATAATACACTATTGGCAAAGCTCATCCTCACAATTCCGGGGTTCATACACATGGACTCGGAACCCTTGACTTTGGAGGATGGGCCAAACTGTCTTCATAAAAAAAGCATATGCCACATTATTTTTTTAAATTTGTAAAAGAAAATATACAAGGTATATTTGTAGAATCTATGCATAAAATACAGTCCAACTTCTATTTGCTTAAAGACTGAGATATAAGTAACTACTATAAAAATGTACTAAACTCATGTAAAAGGCAGTTTTTCTCTTTCTATACATAACAAAATGTCCTATTATCTCAGCATTTTTTCAGCATCCTTAACATGGTTTAATTAGCTTAATCATTTAGGCATTTATTAAGATTTACTTGAATAATCTTAGTTGTGACAGTGTTTGTTTAATATCATTTTTGACAGAACAAAGAAGTGTTTATTGACCAATGACCTGTTCAGATATGTTAATGTTTCAGACATCTTTAACTTGTCCATACTCCATAGTGATACTACAAAACCATTGATAACAAAAACCAAGATGTCTGTTCAAGTGGCAGTAAAAGTAACTAAAAACTGGTTAGAATATGGACAGACTCATATTAAACATTCAGTACAATATTTAGTTTCAAGAACTTTCAACATTTTGTTAATGCAGAATGATCAACATAAAAAATATGTTGTGTATGAAAGAGAAAATAAACTGATGATATTAGTACATTGAAGACTGTAAAAGTAAAAACATCGGGGAATAAAAAATCATACATGTCATTATAAATGGTGTGTGTGACCTAAAAATGATGGTGGGGAAGGGTTAATTTAATTTGGTAATAATAAACAGTAATCTTGGTGATTTGTGGGACTATAAGACTTAATTATGGGCAAATGTTGTTCAAAATTATGTATTAGATTATCAGTCATTGGACTTCGGCACAGTGCAAAATTGCAACTGTAGCAATGTGAGAAATAAAGAAATTGTTTCTACTAAAAGCAAACCCAAAGTTGGGTAAAATAAACTTTGTTTCAATATTTGCATTGCATGGGATGGGGCTATTGAGGTCAGTAAGGTATAGTTTGAAAGCTGAAGATATTGATCAGTGTTAAATGAATAGTTCAGTCATTCAATTTTCCATATATACATCTTTAAGCATTATTTAATGCCTCATTACTTAAAAAGGAAATACATGAAAATGATACTTATTTCATGTTAGTTCTTACCATACCATGGAATTGTATGCATGTATATAGGAACATTTGAAATTAATAACAAAGATGTACAAATGATGTATAATGATTGTCCTGTCAATTTTATTAAATAAAGACAATTTCAGTGTTTTACAGTGTAATATAGTTTAAACTCCAAAACTACATAAGTCTGCTTTGTAAAATTAACTGAGATTTTAAATGTTGGTCTATTTGTCAATTCTGTTTCTGTCATTCCTTGATTGCAGTTACATTTATTCAGAATATTAAAATGACTGTTTGGCATTCTAGTTGACTAATTTCCAAGTTGTAATGGAACAAAAAGCTCTTAACTCCACCCCTGTTTTGTTGATATCAAAAAGATGTAATTATTATGTAATCTTTATTTTACATTCAATACCAATCTTATTAAAATTAAATCTTTCACAAGCTCCCCTTTTTGTTATTGTCCCTTAATTACATGCACAATAACAAAAACTGGGGGGGGGAGCTTGTGAAAGATTAAATTTTAATTAGATTGATTCAATACCAAAGATGATACTGTTAATAAAAAGGGGAGATAAGAGTTTTGCACCCTAGATTTTCAAATCAACACCATTTTGATAATTTATTATAAATATTCATTATTGAATTATATAATATTTAAGGATTAACTACAAAAATTATGTGCAAAACAGAAATTTTTGTTATCCCTTGATGGAGAAAAAACAAATTTTTTGTAGTTAATACTTATAAATAAATTCAAACAATAGAATAAACTCAAAATTTTTATTTTTGTAACTGGACATTTTTTAAAAAAGAGCTCAACACAAAAACTGTTAGTTTCCCATGGAGTAATATATGACCTCAAAATGGCTCCTGTCTCCATGACAATCAAATTGTTTTCCATCCTCTGATAGAAAATATTTTCCAGCCAATCAAAAGTCGGTATTCTCGCAAAATTTATTTATATGACATAAATAATAGATTTAAAAAAAAAATATATTCAACTTTTCAATATTATGGTCTAAATTTTATGTTTAAAAAAAGTAAATTATCCATCTTGTTAATTTTTGCATAAAATGTTAGCATACAGTTGTATTGATAAATTAATCAGGATAGTTAATGAATCGGTGTGATTAATTGGTACTGGTCATTTTTTATTGATCTCACTTCAGCTGATCACTGTACAGGTATTAATTATCAGCAACTATTTTCCAAAACTTTAGTATCTCGAATAAACATTCAAAATAGAACATTTAAGTGATAATGACAAAGTTCCGTGTTTTGGTTATCACCTCAGTACCTTAGGTTCTTAAAAGTACTGTGGAACAAAGATTTAAAGCGACCACCACTGTTAAAGACAGATTTCAACTTCAGTAACACTGAGGAGGGACAAAAAATACAATTAAAAAAGAAACAGTGATGATTAGTTTCAATTTATTTATTCACTATTGAAGAAGAAACTTAATACAGCTGTTAAAGAATATAAACATTATTTACTACTGCTATTACAGGGTACACCTCATCTTATCTGATGATTCATTAACAAGTGGTTACTGAAAGTTTTCTTATAAAACCACTTCCAGAGAACTGATAAGAATGTAAATAGCCATAAAATATTTCTACTGTTCACATGTAATACTGCCTTATCTTACTTCAAACTTTACATGTAATGAATGGTACAATTACATGTGTTTTTAAATGATTTATTACTAAAGGTCACTGAAAAAATTACATGGAGTCTGTTGTTGCAAGTGTAATGATTTGTACTGTAAGTCACATACAAAATGTGCGCATTTTGCTCCAACACCAGTATTTATATATTAAAGATTCCTTGCCTATTACATTATTTTTGGTAATAGCTCTTACAATATCTCCAAAAACGAAATAATGTTTCATCATTGCTTTCACTTAGGAGATAACTCTATTGTATTTAAAGATTTCCCGGCGATTTGATGGTTGTATCCATCTGCATTTATTGGGAGAAAATAAAATAGCCAGTTGAAACCCTTGACCAGAAGTCAGGCTTAACCTCACAATCTCAGAGATGAGATGCCTATGATCAAATCAATAGTAGGTGACCAACTACTTTAACCATTCAGTTACTCAGGCCCCCAGTTCTTTTATATGATATCTAATGTAACCAGGATTAACAAACTAGAGTAAAAACACCTGTGAGCAATGCTCACCATTGATACCCCCCACTTCACAATTACTTTGAAAATTCAGGTGTTCTTAATTATGAAATTGAAACTTTATCTAGTTAAACATGAAGGCGAAATTGCAGATAATACATGTAACCCTCCCCAATCCCTCAAAGAATGGCATCCCCTATGTCAATGACAAATTCCATGTTTTTCTATGGCAAACCTCCAATAATATTCTGATCAAAATGTTTAATATCCAATGCACAATGGCAATATGTGACCAAGATTCTGTATAAGTTTCAACAAATTCCATTCAGTGGTGTAGGAGGAATTGCAAATAAAAGAAGGGTATCCCATTATGTCCATTACAAACTCCATGTTTTTCTATGGGAAACCCCAAATATCATTCCGATCAAAATGTTAAATATCTCCTGCACAATGACACTATGTGACATGGATTCCGTGTAAGTTTCAACAAATTCCATTCAGTGGTGTAGGAATGAGTTGAACATAAGAGATGGGTATCCCTTATGTCCATGACAAAGTCCAAGTTTTTCTATGGGGAAACCCCAAATATCATTCCAATCGAAATGTTATATATCTAGTGCACAATGGCAATATGTGACAACATTCTGTGTAAGTTTCATTAAATTCCATTTAGTGGTGTAGGAGGAGTCGCACATAAGAAATGGGTATCCCCTTATGTCAATGACAGTCCGTGTTGTTCTATGGGAAACCCCAAATATCATTCCAATCGAAATGTTATATATCTAGTGCACAATGGCAATATGTGACAACATTCTGTGTAAGTTTCATTAAATTCCATTCAGTGCTGTAAGAGGAGTTGCACATAAGAGATGAGGGCCCCCTTAGGTCTATGACAATGTCCATGTTTTTCTATGGGAAACCCCAAATAATGATCCGATCAAAATGTTTAATATCTCCTGCACAATGGCACTATGTGACAAGGATTCTGTGAAAGTTTCATTAAATTCCATTCAGTGGTGTAGGAGGAGTTGCACATAAGAGATAGGGACCCCCTTAGGTCAATGACAAAGTCCATGTTTTTCTATGGGTAACCCCAAATATAATTCCGATCAAAATGTGAAATATCTCCTGCACAATGGCACTATGAGACAAAGATTCTGTGTAAGTTTCATCAAATTCCTTTCAGTGGTGTAGGAGGAGTTGCAAATAATAGAAAGTGTAACGGACGGACGGACGGACGCACGACACCATGAACACTATATACCCCCCGCTTTTCAAGCGGGGGGTATAAAAATAAAAGCAACTCCATCAATTAGTCTGGCCAATCAGAAGAAAAATAGTAAAGAAAACCGACCGAACAACAAGAGCCGATAGTCAAGGGACAGTTACAAATTCGTTTATAGACAAACGCAACACAAAACAGCAGTCGACTTACTCATCGTCATGTCTAGGGAAAAGTCAAATCCAGGAATAGGAATCACTACCTATGACTCAGATCGTATTTGAGACACTGATTTCCCATAACGATCAATTAAGTCATGGTGACGACCATAGAACTTCTGGAGAGATAACATCAACCTAGGTGCAAAAAACCCTTGTTTGAGTAGTTTAGCAGTCAACAGCAGTGGTCGGTCTAGAAAATTGGAATACCAAGCGCATGATCTAGGATAACGTATAAATTGTGAAATATACACACCATACGCTGGAGCTGCTGGAATTTTGCTGTCAATGAACGTGAAGAACATATATAAATACTTTTTTGCATAATAGATACCTCTGTGATAAATCCACCTGATTTATAAATCCTCTGTCTTTCTTCCTTGTCTTTATTGACAACAAACAATCTAGATAAAGGAACAGCTTCACCACGGCGACAGATCACAGCCTCAGTATCACCAACATTTGCTACATTCAGCACAAATCTGTCGTCTGCTTCTGACTTCCTTATATGGCAAAGTATGCCTGCAGCTCCAATTTTCTGACCAACTGATTTCAGTTTACTGTAAAAACAAAATAGTAACATTAAACATAAATTTCTATTCTATTTTATTTAAATTCACAGTCAAACTATGCTCAAACTCGGATGACTCGAATACCACCGATTTCTCAAACTGTTTTTAAAGTCCTGTCATTTATTTATATATACTAGTATGTTTGTAAAAAAAACGGGTTTTTTGAGTGCCGATTTCTCAAAAACCCAAACTCATGTATAGATGTATAGGCCCCTTTGATAGTAAATTCATGCAAGTCACTATCAATAACTCGAATTAAAATTATAAGCATTGGTGTGAAGCAATTAACTTCAGGTACAAAGGACGTGGATACAGAAGCAATAACAATTAGTACAGGTGTGTCATTTAAAAAAAAGCAGATAATAATTATGTCACGACTGGTGATTAATTCTAACAGGCAAATAACCATTATTGTTTTTTAAATAAAAATATTATCTGCACCAATAGGATTATAAAATCAAATCTAGAGTAAAAAAACCTGTGAGCAATGCTCACCATTGATACCCCCCGCTTCACAATTACTTTGAAAATTCAGGTGTTCTTAATTATGAAATTGAAACTTTATCTAGTTAAACGTGAAGGCGAAGTTGCAGATAAAACATGTAACCCTCCCCAATCCCCCAAAGAATGGCATCCCCAATGTCAATGACAAAATCCATGTTTTTCTATGGGAAACCACCAATAATATTCTTATCAAAATGTTTAATATCCAGTGCACAATGGCAATATGTGACCAAGATTCTGTGTAAGTTTCAACAAATTCCATTCAGTGGTGTAGGAGGAGTTGCAAATAAAAGATGGGTATCCCCTTATGTCCATGACAAAGTCCATGCTTTTCTATTTGAAACCCCAAATATCAATCCGATCAAAATGTTAAATATCTCCTGCACAATGGCACTATGTGACATGGATTCTGTGTAAGTTTCATCAAATTCCATTCAGTGGTGTAGGAGGAGTTGCACATAAGATATGAGGACCCCCTTAGGTCAATGACAATGTCCATGTTTTTCTATGGGAAACCCCCAAATATCATTCCGATCAAAATGTTTAATATCTCCTGCACAATGGCACTATGTGACAAGGATTCTGTGTAAGTTTCATTAAATTCCATTCAGTGGTGTAGGAGAAGTTGCAAATAAGAGAAAGTGTAACGGACGGACGGACGGACACCATGAACACTATATACCCCCCGCTTGAAATCATTCCAGTTAAAAATCATTTACCACTTATGTTAATAAGTGCGGTTTATTTGATATTAAAAATCAATTGTTAAAGCAAAGATAATTTAAAGAAAAACGTGTAAGCATTAAATACTGTGGAAACTATTGACTTAATTTAACTGAGATGGCAGATCTACCGTGTACAAACTGGTTTTTGTGCAATTAATTAACGGAGTTAAAAAAAATAAGTAATATTGAAATTTCAAATTTCACAAACTATAACACCTGAAATATTTACTTTATTTGTGTCAAAACTCATGAAATAAACATCTAAATACATTTACAATGCATTTTAGTTCCCAAAACAACCATACCGTAGGAAATTAATTAGTGATTTAAAAACAAAAACTGACATGGTACATAACAGATACATTTTCCAAAGTTGTCCAACTTTGGTTGCTGGAACTACTGGTAGCTGGAACTGTTTTTGGTGACCCAGCCAGTTCGAGTTATCAAAGTTAAATTGTATATGTAAATCAAATGTGACCTAAAAACAAAAACTACACACGGTACATAACAGATACATTTTCCGAAGTTGCCCAACTTTGGAACTACCGATAAATGTTTTTGTTGACCGAGCCAGTTTAAGTTATCCAAGTTATATTGCACATGTAAATCAAATGTGATATCAGCAAAATCAGGAATATCATAATAAAATAGGGAGACAACTCAAAACAATTAGTATTGTTATATTTTTTATTTCTCAAACATAGGTTGGGAATGTTCAACAATGAATTAAAACATAAAGCATAATAATCAATTAGTCTCTTAAGACATGTGTTAAAGTAGTTAGTCTTTAGCCATGTGTTAAAGTAGTTAGTCTTTAGCCATGTGTTAAAGTAGTTAACGTAGTTAGTCTTTAGCCGTGTGTTAAAGTAGTTAACGTAGTTAGTCTTTAGCCGTGTGTTAAAGTAGTTAACACAGTTAGTCTTTAGCCATGTCTTAAATTAATTAGTTTCTTTAGCCATGTGTTAAAGTAGTTAGTCTTTAGCCGTGTGTTAAAGTAGTTAGTCTTTAGCCATGTGTTAAAGTAGTTAGTCTTTAGTCATGTGTTAAAGTAGTTAGTCTTTAGCCATGTGTTAAAGTAGTTAGTCTTTAGCCGTGTGTTAAAGTAGTTAGTCTTTAGCCGTGTGTTACAGTTGTTAGTCTTTAGCCATGTGTTAAAGTAGTTAGTCTTTAGCCATGTGTTAAAGTAGTTAGTCTTTAGCCGTGTGTTAAAGTAGTTAGTCTTTAGCCATGTGTTAAAGTAGTTAGTCTTTAGCCATGCGTTAAAGTAGTTAGTCTAGCCCTTTGTTAAAGTAGTTAGTCTTTAGCCATGTGTTAAAGTAGTTAGTCTTTAGCCATGTGTTAAAGTAGTTAGTCTTTAGCCATGTGTTAAAGTAGTTAGTCTTTAGCCATGTGTTAAAGTAGTTAGTCTTTAGCCATGTGTTAAAGTAGTTAGTCTTTAGCCATATGTTAAAGTAGTTAGTCTTTAGCAATGTGTTAAAGTAGTTAGTCTTTAGCCATGTGTTAAAGTAGTTAGTCTCTAGCTATGTGTTAAAGTAGTCAGTCTTTAGCCTTGTGTTAAAGTAGTTAGTTTTTAGCCTTGTGGTAAAGTAGTTAGTCTTTAGCCATGTGTTAAAGTAGTTAGTCATCATCATCAACATGTCATCATTTAACTTGAAATAATGAAAAATCTGCTTCCTACATGTTCAGCAAGCATTCATTCAATCATATATACCTGTGTAAACCCAGCATTGTGTACTTCATATAGTTGTGGTGAGTAGTTTGGTGATGAATCTCACCAAGTATTGCCTTGTCCACATTGTTCTGCAGTAGTTTGACAACTTCGTCACTTCTACCACCATCAAATATACCAAAAAGACCCTCCACTTCATTGGTAAAACTTCGCTTGTTGATTATCCCTACTGACAACCTATTTTATATAAATACATGTAGTATTTATTTTGGAAACATTAAAAACTTAAAAAAAATAAAATATTTGTAAAACACCTCAAGCAAAATTCAGCCTTTTAAAAAAAATAAAACAACATACTATTCTTTTCCACTCTTAGCAACAAAACAGTTTTTTTTCCTTGACAGTATAGTTTTATTTTTTTGTTCTGTGACAAAAAATTTTCTGTAAAGACTTCATATAAATATTGAATCAAACAGCAAGAGGGTACAACTGATATATCAGCGTTTCCGTTAACGCAAATTTGTGCGTATTTTACGCATAAAAAACATTTTTGACCCCCAAAAATATTACCCAGAGGGTCATAATGACGCAGCAAATTATGTACAATTTTTTTTTTAATACGCGTATGATCCAGCAGCCTTATTTACCTTAGACATACTTTTTGGAAAATGTAAAATCTGGTATCATTTGTGTTGCCGTCTAAGGAAAACGATTATTTTTTTACGGTAACCAGTTCGTTACTTCCGGAAGTCCTAGGACTTTATCATCAACACTAATGACAGTTTTGTATATACACGTGGAACGATACGCTTCCTTGCTTTGATAACATTTTATTTGATTTAAGTCAACACTTTTAACAAATAAACAGTCAACCGGCGATGATAAAATTGATAAGTTTATTCCAAAATAAGCATGGCGAGAACCGGATTGTTTTTGAAACAGGATTGAAGTAGCGCAACATGGTGATCAAATACTGCGAAGTGCAAACTTTTGCAACCATCTGTTCCAGACCCTTTCAGAAATCGCCTTAAGAACGACCTTGGTGTACTGATGATATCATATACTTGACAAAAATATATTATCCTATTTGCATTCAGATATCTATTAAAGTTTCAACAGTTGTTGTCATTTTCAGCTGTTCAATACCTCTACCCTAAACAGACCTTGTGTAGTTTTCTTAAAGAAAACTAAACAGACAGAAATAAATAAGCAGTCATATATTATCTTTGCTGTGTTTCCACGATACTATCAAATTTTTTTTCATAAACAATTATTGAAATCATTTGTATAAGGATATTTAAAAACAAACAAAACAACTTTTTTTATACACTAGATATGCATGTACATTTCAGAGGTATAAATAATTCATGCAGAAATTATATTAAAATTTCTCTAAATATAATTTAAGGCTGTGGTATATATTGTTTACTCTTGTTTGCAGCATTGTTCGATAACAGTTTTTTGTCATCAAAACTGAATAATAAAAATGACCCTTGAAAATTGTATTTGACTCCCTAAACTCAGCTGCAGAGGGTCATCATGACCCCCAGATTTGAAAAGTTTCAAAAACACTGTATATAATTAAATATGAGGATATCAGTTAACAGAAGGTACAACTGGTAAATAAATATATAATGGGTACCAGTTAACTGAAGGTACAACTGGTACATAAGTATATAAGAGGATACCAGTTAACAGAAGTGCAAATGGTACATAATAATATAAGAGGATACCAGTTAACAGAAGTACAAATGGTACATAATTATATCAGAGGATACCAGTTAACAGAAGGTACAACTGGTACATAATTATATAAGAGGATACCAGTTAACAGAAGGTACAACTGGTACATAATTATATAAGAGGAAACCAGTTAACAGAGTACAAATGGTACATAATTATATCAGAGGATACCAGTTAACAGAAGGTACAACTGGTACATAATTATATAAGAGGATATCAGTTAAGAGAAGGTACATCTAGTGCATAATTATATTAACAGTAAAAACAAATCACCATCAATTCTGAAAAAAAATCACTATCAATCCTGTTGATATCTGTAGTCTAACAAGCCATCTATGAATTGTTGGTGTCATATTGGCACAAAGAACAATTTTAATTGGGCTGTTTGTTATTTTAAAATGACTATGGCGCAAAATGCTCCATGTATGCTGTTATGGAACAGGACTTTCTTTATTCAAAGTTACATAAGGAATTCCCCACAGTTTTTTAATATACTCACTTATTCCTAATTCCAGATGTTTGTGACAGCCCTGTTTGCCATGGTAACCCAGTACTGTCAAACACTGCCTGTCGGAGGTCAAGTAGTGACCTGTTCTGACCTCGCATATTTACACTACATATCTTCTTCATATTGCTATAAATAAAACATTGTTAAAAACAATTGTTGTCAATTGATTTTACTAAATAAGCTGGTTACACTTCTAGTTTGCTTAAATGAAGGACATGTTTATTGTACAAATTCCGGCTCAAAAACATCTGTATTATTTTCTTGGCTGACATAACCTGTAAAAAAGAAACTTGGCCATGCCACAAAACTATGTATTCCACAATTTAACAATTAATTTTAGTAGTAGACTAATCAGAAACTGTTTTTCTCTTTTTAGTAACAGACGACTTGACTTTCTTCCCAAAAAGTCAAATCCAATAACAAGCTACTTCTTAATGCAAGCTTGCTATATCCAACGTTTCAGCATGATTGGTTTATATGTTTTTCTATTTTTAGCAACAGTGACCCTGATCTTGATCCGCGTGGCCCCAAATGCAATCACAAGCTAGGTCTGCATGAAAGCTTTCTATATATCCAAAATGTCAGTAAAATTGGTTTATCCAAACTGAAGTTATTGACTGGAAACCCTCTGTTTGATGCCACCTGCCTGCCATCTTATTACCTTGATTTTCGTTGAAAACCTGGTTAAAAAGTTAACCAAGAGCAACAAACTGCATGTTAAAAATAAATCCTCATTGCTGAAGTGCACAGTTTTAATATTTAAATGTTAAAATTTTAACAAGAAAAATATACCTGATTCCCTTGGTATCTAAGTTGATGTTGTTACCAGAGATATCTAACAGATTCACCTGAGATGACATCAGATTGGCCACTGTAATATCTGACAATCTGTTAGATCCCACCTCTAACACCTGTCAAAATATTGTATGCATTAAATAATTAGGATTATCTCCCCTACAGTTTATTAATATGACAATCTGTTAGATCCCACCTCTTACACCTGTCAAAATATTGTATGCATTAAATAATTAGAATTATCTCCCCTACAATATAGCAATATGACAATCTGTTAGATCCCACCTCTAACACCTGACAAAATAGTGTATGCATTAAATAATTAGAATTATCTCCCCTACAACAAAAGTAATATCTGACAATCTGTTAGATCCTACCTCTAACACCTGCCAAAATATTGTATGCATTAAATAATTAGAATTATCTCCCCTACAACAAAAGTAATATCTGAGGTAGCAGTATACGGTTTTGTAGTTTAGTTTCGAATGTCCCCCTGTGAAATTCCTTAATATAGTAGTATGGTCCAGTTGCAGTTTACTCACATCTATGATAAATGAAATGCAATAAATTTTTGAAGTGTCAGTAGAAAGTGTCATGTTTATAGAAAAGAAATATATATAATATTTGGTTGTCATCCTTGTTTTAGTAGTAAAACCCCGAGACTGCCTATAAGACCATTTGACTCCTAGCTTTACCTCTCTCAGGTGCATTAAAATAGCATGTTCCTTGTCAACAAAATTGTGTGAAATCGAGGTGGATGACAAGTATTTTGCCAGTGTTTTTCGGCTTGGCAATTGATCTAGATAAACAAATATATATGTCATATTGCTCTTCTGTTAGGCGTTACAGTGTCAGAATTTTTCAAATGAAGGTAAATGCTAATGATTTGTCCGATTTTCTCACATGAAACAGCTGATTTTTATCGATGATTTTATAAAAATCTTATCAAATTACCATGAAACTGAAAATGCAGGACACAAATTAAATATATGTACAACATTTCCAGTACAATTTGATCTATGCAAAAATGTCACACGTTTTTATTTGACAAAACAAGACCACGACCACTGTTGATAATATTTTAATGCACAAAACCGTATATTGCATCCTGACAATCTGTTAGATCCCACCTCTAACACCTGACAGAATATTGTATGCATTAAATAATTAGAATTATCTCCCCTACAACAAAAGTAATATCTGACAATCTGTTAGAATATCCCACCTATAACACCTGCCAAAATATTGTATGCATTAAATAATTAGAAATACCTCCCCTTCAACAAAATAATAAAAAAATATCCCCATTACACATGAAATATTAGATGTTGCCGGCTTGACACATTTTCCTGAAATCTGTGCTAAGCCTTGAAAATTCAGAAATAATGATACCATAATGACTTCTACTTTTCACATATTTGATTTACATGTACAATATTTAGAGTTTATTACAAATTCTGGTAAAACTTATAAAAATAACCTCCTTTTAGTGCTGGATATCTCAAAGTGCTGAAGATCTTTTATTCTTGACATTTAACCTTTTATTGATATCAATCTCCCCTTAATTACTGATAATTCACAAATATGACATAAACTAATTACCTTTAAACACTGTGCTCTTTTGAAATCTGGAAGATCTTTGATAAAGTTTGCATTGATTCTAAGAATTTGAAGCTTAGGATGTTTCCCTAAAGCTGATGGTAAATTCCTCAACTGGTTCCCTGACAGATTGAGCTCATGTAAGGTCTCCAGTTTTATAACATCTCTGTAAGGAAAATATACAAAAAATATTAAATTTACAGCATTGTATACAATACACCCTATTCTAACAAGTGGTGTCCTTAATTAGCCAATTTATTGTTCAGTAAAACATGGTCATTTCACCACACACTGAACTTTTTGTTAACTGAACAGCAGAATAAATTACAAATTATTGAAACAGTTTAATAGCTGATAATATGTTTAATACCCCATTGGGACCTCTCTCAATCCATATCCGCCCATCTGAAAAATCATCAAAGACATTTCTGTAGCTAGTACAGCATTTAAATTCATTTGTATCACCATCAAGTTCCACAGAAATAGTTATAACATAAAAACAGTTTCAGTGTAATTGCAGTGATTCTTTTTTAGATCGGGACATTTTTTCACTCTGTATATCTGTTTCAATCTATTTGCATACAATTTACAATGATACATACTGCAGCAATAGGATGAAAAACAGAGAAGCACAGAAACTTTTGCAACTTTTTACATAAGAACTTAAAATTACAATTATTATACCTGTTTCTTTATTCTGTTATAAAGTTGTGAGCCAGATGAAGAATCTTAAGTCTAATAAAAGTACAGACAAACCAAATAGCCGAGTCATCAAGATGGTTGAATGACATGTATAGTTCCTGCAATCTGTATGGTGAACTACAGGGAGGTAACTCTGGGAGGTCTTTTAATGTTTTCATTGTCAATTTAAGATACTCTCAGCCTACAATAGATGTGAGAAGCTATTATTATATCATAGTATGATTTTTTATAAGAAAAGAAGGATATATTATTTACTATATAGAGACATGTAGTTAGTTGGTCCAAATCAGATATTAATTAAGCTACAAGTCTCTACATTGTGTAATGTGATCAGGCTGTAAATATCTGTTGATTCTATTGTGTCCTGACAACATCTGGTTCCTGGTCCAAATCAGAAATCAATTAAGCTAGTAGTCTCTGCACTGTGCAATATGAGCAGGCTGTAAAATTCTGTTGATTCTATTGTTTCCTGACAGCATCTGGTTCCTGGTCCAAATCAGATATTAATTAAGCTACCAGTCTCTACACTGTGTAATGTGATCAGGTTTGTTAGGTGTTGTGATATAGCTGCAGTATTGCAGAATCATGACTGAACTCTGAAAAAAACTTGGCAATAGACAGTAATTAAAATATATTATAATAAAAGAAAGCCTCAATGGGTCAGTGGTTAAGGTAGTTAGTCATCAGCTGTAACTGTAAATTATTATGTTGAAATAATATTCCAGTTATCTCCCTTAGACACACTAATTTAGTATTTAGACATTTTTGTTGTTGCAAATGTTGACCTAAAATGGAAAAAAATGAAATATTTGAAAAAATGAGAGAACAAAATTTCATAAAATTGTCCATTTGAAAGTTAAAGAATAACTTTAAAATCTAAACCAATAGACTTTAAAAGGAAACTTCGTGAAAAAAATTAAACTTTGATATGTTATTTTTCAAATAAAAAGAAACACTTTTGCCTCTTGAGGTTTTATTGTACTCTTTACCGTTAGGAAGCCACAGGCAAGGGGAGATCAATACATATAGCTGAAAATAAGCCTCAGGTCACTGGGAGACCAATTAAACTTCAAAGGATTGTTAATTGAAAATTATTTCTAAATAACAAAAACAAATAATTTTGTTTTTACTCAACTAAAGGTCTGTTAAATATACATTTTACAGAAATACATGTAAGCATTGTTTTGCTTTAGTGCCACTTTTACCAGCTAGTCCTTGTAAATAATAAAGCCTTAATTTAGCCTGAAAAATGAATGCAATTTGTTTTAAACATGATATATTATGATAAGCTTTTAATTTGAAATTAAGCCAAATTATTTGTGGAAAAAATGTACAATATTCATGTATGCAGACATAGCATCATGGTGTGTATTACTCCTATTTGTCAGTTGCTAAAGCTAAAAGTATAAAAACCTGCAGTTCTGTGGTCATGTGATCACTTCTGTGTTAATGCTGAAGGCTGCGCCAGAAAGCTATTGAAGATGTTTACCTCTGGTCACATTCATCCTCATATTCAAGATGGGTCATTGTTGAGAAAAAAAACCTGCTACACCTACATCTTGTGATGAAGATGCCACCACCTCAAACAGTCACAAAGACTCAAGACTGGACATTAACGAACGCAGTCAAGATGTTCATGGAATGAAAGAGATGGTGGCTGACTCCAAGGAATTACATCTCACACCCTGCTCCCCAGATTGTAAATCCAACAGCCTGAGAATAGAACAAGAAGAGAAAGTGTACTTGGAATTATTTTTGTTGTTTTGTTGAATATTGTTTAATGCCACTTTCAGCAATTTTTTAGCTATATCAGCTATACCTAGTCAATTAAGATTGAAGTCGAACAGACCCTGCCAGCAGTGTAGTACACTAGGAGGCATGAAATTTGTTAAATACAGTCAGCAGAGAGAGGTATCCCCCATCATGCACAGACCCTGAAATGAATGTTTACAAGCGGGAAAATGTGGCCTACTACCTGAGACGTCTGAATAGCAGTTTCCAGTTCCAGTCAGCCATTTAAGCTTTACAAGGAAATTCTAACCAAGAAACCTAGTCCTAATCAGATCAGCAGAAAGGCACAGAAACCTACAGCTTTACATACTTATCGTTTAATAAATTTGTGTATATTGTACTGCTGGGTGTTTAAATTAGCGGTGGATCTCTTGAGATTAAAGTGAACTCATGTTCACTTCTTTAATTAACTATAATAATTATAATTGAATGTTTGCTTGTTTACAATCATGATTAACTTTGAAAGGATTAACAGTAAGAAATAATTTAAATTTAATTGTCTTTATTTGAATGTTTGTTTGGAGTAAAAGCTTGTTCCTATTTCTGCTTCTTTGCAGTATATATTTGTGCATAAAATAAGAAACAAGATTGTAATTTTTAATCAATTTATTATATATTTTCAGAATATGACAAGAATGAGGATGCTTATACTGATGAATATACTGGTATATAGATTAAATGAAATGCAAATTATGATATAGACAACAAAACAGCAATAACGAAAATATTAAAAATGTACAACAAATGAATTACCATATATAAACAACTGGTCTACTATTTATACGGGTCCATATAAGGCTGCACACGCGTGAGGAAGCTGGGTTGTCGTTCATACTTTTCCCATAAAGCAAATAGTCGTCCTTGTATCTGTCTGGTCTGTTTCGTCTTGTAGCGTCTCAGTTTCTTTTCTTTAAGAAGACCCACCACCAATTAAAACACCTAGCAATAAAACATATATGCAAATTTAATAATTTATAGTATACATTTAATAAAATATATTTAAATATTAAATTTATAAACTGAAATATTTTACATTCTAGTATGTGGGACGAGTCGTTATTTAGTGGGGCGAGTCATTATGATATCGTAATTGTTATAAGACCAAGGAATCCTAGTCATTATGTCACTACAGATGTTGAGTAGCAATTAACAACTGTTAAAAGGGTTAATTTATTCTTGTGTAATTCACCAGGGGCTGCTCTAGCTTCTAAAAAGCTGGCGCCAAAAAAATTGCCAACTGCAAATTTCTGTCGCCAGTTTTGTAAAAGTGTCGCCTTATTTATAAGAAAAAACTACATCACTATATGGCCTGGCGAAATTGTTTGGTCAGACACCCTCTGTAACGTGGACGAAATCCAAGTTTGCCTGACTCTAAATTCAATTTTTCAAAAGTTTGGTCTCGAGCAGCACGTACACTAATTTTATTTTAATCATGAAAATATGTCAGGGCTCGCGTTGGAGGTAGTTCCATTAATAAAACCTCTCATTTCATGTTTATTTTCAACATTTTTTATCGGATATTGATTTTTTATGTTTTTAGTGAAATTCGAGGTTTCATCTTTAAACGCATTTTCCCGTGCGCAAATTCCGCAAGAAAATCGTGCGGAATGTTTAAGTTAAGTTTCATATGAAAAAAGTTTGTACAACCATGCAAACTGCGCTAAACTTAAAGAAAAATATCTAAATTTTTTAAAAATTGTCTTACCTTAGTATATCATGGATTTTTTAAGTCCTGTTTGAAGCTTTATTTGAGGTGTCCCTTAACTCCCATTACATTCAATGGCTGACCCAATTAAATCTATCTTATGGATCCGTTTTTGACGAAACGAATTTTCCATGTGTTACAATTGCGACAAATTGTATTCGTTCCGCCATTAAATATAACTTGATTCCGTAATGTTGATAAACTGTGTGTTAAATTCAAAATGTCAGCTCGCAGAAAAATTTCGTCTTGATATTTCAAACATGGATTACCTAATTGAACATAGTTTAATTCATTGAAAACAGGTATAGTCTTAGTTTGTGTTTATGTTAGTTTCATGATTTTTCAAATGTAAAAATATGCAGAACTTCTGAAAAAATTTTGTTCCGAGAAAAATCAACTGACAGATAAAACCTCACATTTCAAATAATAAAAAAAATGTAAAAGTCAGATGAAAATGATAAATATAAACGTGAAATGGGAGGTTTTATGTTATAGAACAAGCGTTGGAGGGCGAAGAAGTGGCCTTATCGCGGTCCCACTTCGCCGTCGATCATCTTCAAAAGCGAAGTGAAGTCGCCCTTTCATTTTGTAGAATCGCCTAATGTCGCCTTTCAAATTTTATTCCCATTTTGGTAAGAAATCTTCATATTTTTGATACCGCGTCATGTTTATTATGTTTACGCGCCAAAGTTGAACTGGTACCCTTTTAACTTTTATATGGTATATAAAGCGTAGGTTTACAATATAACCGAAAACCAATTCAGAGCACAAGAATTTGTGAAAATTTCCGGAGCGGATATGAATTTGGTGCCGGAGATTGCAAATATACTACGCTGATAGTGGTGAAATGAGATTTGCAATGATAGACACGTAGTAATAATAGTATTTTGGCAGTTACTTAAAAAACAAATTTAAGTTAAATATGTTTAAATACTTTTAATAGTGAATTTTACAATTTTAAATAATATATTATGTGTCACAATGATGTAATTTTCTTATTCTAGTTCTAATAGTACTTCATTATAAATCAATCAAATTGTGTATCAATGACAAAGAAACATTTATTTTAATGAACAGTTTTGTGACAGTTGATACTTTTTTTATTGTCATGTTTAATATATGTATTTTTGAAAATGTGTGAAATAAGTATACTGAATAGTTAATGAAATCTTTGATACTTTATCCTGAATAAATTAAACTGCTAAAAAACATAATAAAAATGCAAATGCCAACACTAATTTAAAAAAAAAAAACAAAGTAAACAGGACACTTTCGCGACATATACTGCAACTTCTCCCTGTTTTCCACCCACTTCTCCCTGTTTTATCCTCACTTCTCCCTGTCAGCCACCCAAAAGAGAAGTGACTTCTCCCTATAATTTTGACCCAGCGTGATCCCTGTATGTGTGAGTGATTTCGTGTTGGCAGAAAACAAAAATTGTACAGTAATTTATTAGAATTCCCGTGAATAACCGGAAATACTGAAAATAGAACTACTAGTAGGCATGTGTAAGAGTTTTCTAATTATGAAATTAAGACGGACATCCGGTCCGGAAATCACTCAACAACGATGTCAGTTTTCATACCTGTATTTTATTATTAATAACATTATTAAAAAAATATTACTACAAAAATAAGTTTGGTTTGTTTATTTTTGTCAATTAATTAACAGCATCAATTGTTTTATTACACGTCTATTCAGATGTGATACAGGTCAAGTCGCTTTTCATCAGACAACTTTGGTGATTCATTTATTGCCGATTTCCATTCAATAACTCCAAATAACACCCATGTCACTGGATAATACACAATACACGTGTATTTACGACCATAGAAGTCGACAAAGGATCTTTAATGATGCAATCACTGATTACCGATAAATTTAACACTATAAAACTTAGGCGCCAAAAAATCGCTACACGCAATAATTTGTCGCCAAATGCAAAAAAAATCGCAATTGGCGACATTGGTGAAGCCCAGCGCTGCCCCTGTTCACCATGTGCTATATTCAGTAACATGTAATCACATCTGTGTGTTACAGTTGTCATTGACATGATTGATAAAATAAGCTTGTCTTTCAAAATTATTTTATTTAGTTCAAAGGAACCAAAATTAAATTGTGACTATTTATTATCGAAAATGAACACTTTAAATCTCACCTCTATGACCGACGTCCATGTTTCTTTGTTCTTTTTACAAATAAATTACCTTCATTGCGATGCGAGCTATATGGTTACATGGGTGTGGGTAAAAAAAGTCACGTGATCAATATGAACAAATCCATTTCAGATGGTAGCTGAGCTATCTGAAGAAAATATTGAATTGTAGACAAACAAAAAATATATAATATAAAAGTAGACAAAAATAATTTTGACATCGATAAAATTAAAGTGTTTATTTTTTAAATTACTACAAAAATGCCAGACAAATTTTTTTCAGAAACGCTGTATTTAAAATTGAGTTTTGTGACGTCACCAACACATTAGATAAGATGTCACGTCATCAATGAAATGTAAAGGCACTGTTAAGGGGCTCTGAAGTAACGACATGAACAATGTGTGATGCTCGCATTTAGGCTGCACCTACATTCATATTAATAAAAACACAATTGGAACAAAAGAGGTTTGGAATCCGGATCAGCGTTTGATGTAATTAGAGCTTGCATTAGACACCATTGTGAGCAGCAGTGTGGGTCGAGTCCTATCAGGTAAATCTAGCATACACTTGTCAATGGACCTGGACCACCCACAATCAATGGGACGCTCATAATGAATACAGAGGAATAAGTTAATTTTTTTGTCTAACTACGGTATGACGTCAAAATAACACAATACTAATGTCCTCTTACTGTATCTTTGATTTTTATATGATATCTGTTCTCCATCGCGATCAGCTGTTTTATGCACATGCGTACAAAAAGGTTACTTTAAAACACCTTAGACTTCAGTGAAATTTAAAATAAACAGAAAGTGGAACTATGTCGTACCTATACAAATCAGTTAATACTTAGGCATGCTTTCGTGGCAGTCCACTATGTAAGTTGTATTACTAAATATAACGCTCCACAATAACCAGCATCTATCGGATTATAACAAGAATACAAGAATACAAGAATACAAGTTTATTGGCCAATTATGGGCCCTCAAGGGGCAAATACAGTACAACATGTATGATTATTACAGTACATAAATAACATAGATTATAAATTTCAATGGCAAACAAATATTAGTCATAGAGAATGGGGAAAAAAAAATTGGGGTATCATAGCTATTAATGGACCTTAAATAGAACATAGCTTAAGTTATGTTACATTCCTGCAGAAAGCAACTCAACTGGTCAACAATTTCAGAATTTTCACAACTAAAACACCAGAAAATTTTGTCAGATGCAGAAAGGTTTTCAAAGTTAATGTTATAATTTTTCACAATATTAAAAAGTAAATTTCTTTTGGCATCAAATTTAGGACACTCTGAGAAATAATGAACTTCGTCTTCAACCCTTTTTAGGTCACATTTATCACATATTCTAAGATCTAATGGGGTCATAGGTTTAGTGTATCGACCCAGTTCAACTTTAAGTTGATGATTACTTATTCTGAATTTAGCAAAACACTTCCTTTTATCAAACTTTTTGATTATATCCAAATATTGTTCATAACCAAAGTTACATTTGATTTTGAAATACATTCTTAGTTTACTTTCTTCAGCAATGAGTTTTTCTCTAAGCTGGTACCATAAATTTCTGTAAAAATCTTTAAGGTGCTTGCCAATAGAATATTTAGCATAATTTTTGTTCAGGGCCAATGAGCTACTCTCCACAGGAATATTTAAAATGTTGAGCAGGGAGACTAACGAACCATACCAGGTGTCTACTCCATTGTAATGCATTGATTTCATTTCTGTAAATGCATCATTTGACAATTCAGTAGGTGAATTATTCAACCTGTGCCAGTACTTCAAAACAGATTTAAAACAGTCAAATATTATTGGGTATTGACCAAATTCTGACATTACAGCAAAGTTTGAAGCTTTTTTACTGACACCAAGTAAATATTTCAAAAAATGTATTTCCATTTTTTCGCAAGGGAAGACACCAGTAAGTCTCGTAAAATCACATAACGAATTCCTATTAAATGATTTAGGTAGATAGCATCCCCAGATTTCAGAGCTATAATTAAGAATAGCCTTAATTGTATGGTTAAATATATGTAAAGAAGACTTGATGCTTGGTCCAAGGGACAACAGATCCGCCTTGAGTTTATATAATGCTTTAGTTGCTTTATTAAATAAATCATGCTTTGCCTCGGTAAAAGAGCCTGATATAGAGAATAAAATTCCAAGATATTTGTACTTCCGAATACTTTCTAACGAACCGGATGTGGTAGTGTGGGATCAGATAAAAAGGGAACGATAAAAAGTGTATTGAGATTCCGTCTTTTGGCGTCTTTTCTGGGTTGTTCTAAAGCAAAAATGTCTAAATTATATTTAAACTATTTATTATTCATAAAATCTTATCAAAGATTCGAAGGTTAATAGATAAAAATTAATAAAAATTCAAAAAGATAAATAATTTAAAAATATCACTCGACACGCAGTTTGTTCGGGAACTGGTCAATTCGTACCCTGACCATTTCGTACCCTTACAAATATGGTCAATTCGTACCTATAGCTGAGTCAATTCGTACCCGACCGATGGTCGATTCGTACCCGACTAAAATGTTATGAAATTGTATGTATTAAAGGTAAAAAGTGATTAATTAAATGTGTTTTTGATTATTTTACTCAAATTTAGTTTTAATTAGTCGGCATATTGTGTTCAGGTTTTGTATTGAATGGTGATAATTTCTATTGTATGATGTAAGTTTATAATTAGTTTGTGATTCTAAGTATGCAATAAAATCTTTAATTATTTTAAGTGAACTAAACATCTGTTGTCTTTATACATGTAGGATTTGTTCGACAATGCGTCAAGAAAACTGACTTAAAGTGAATATGTGAAATTTGAAAAATTGTATTTTAAAATTTTATTACGATAAATGACATAATAATGGTAACAAAGAAGAGCACAAAAATGAGTAACTGGATAAAGCACTAAATAAAAATATATTTAAGGCAAAAACATAGCAAAACATCACAGTTATGAATTTAATGTCCGTACACTCTGGAAAGGAGTCTCAACAATTTATCAGCAGACATGTTCCCACTTTCGTATTCTTCCCATGTCTTCATGACTTTTGCGCACTTCTCGGCGGATCTTTTTTTCAGACTTTTCTTAAGTTTGTTGGCCGAGACTAGCTTTACTTGTGTATGGACAAACTCCGCTTCCTTGTGCAACAAGCTAATGAGCACATAGACAGAAGAGGACACTGTGCTCGAACGTTCAGGCGACGGTGCCAGCCCTCACAGTCGTTATTGGTGCGGACAGGCATCCCGTAGACCGACCAGTCTTTCGGTTCCCATATGCTGCTGTCGATCCACGTGCTCTGTATATAGTCAAACACTGTCAAAAGCTGTTCATTGCCCGCCGACTTCTGTCGCTGACTCTGGAAAGCAGCAGGAATATGCTCCGCTGGGAGCAATGGAAGGGCAAGTAGACTCCGCACGACCTTCTACAAATCTCCACCGCTGTTGTATTCTGCACTAAGACCAGCAGCCTGGAACGATAAAAATAAAATAAAAATAAGTATTTTTATAAAAAAAAATTATGAACTGGAGAAAGATTTATTTACAACATATTTCTTCATTTTAAAAATTATTATATTCTATTACAGTAAAACAGTTTACCTGCACTTTCTTCCAGACGGCCTGTGTCCAGTGAAAAGCACATCCAGTGATCTTTGTGTTTGGAAACACAGAACGAATCGCCTGCCACACCGCTGCCTCGAAGTCCATCACGAAAGCCTCGACCCTTGGCTGGCCTGGAAGTCTGTTCTTCAGCTTCTGCAAAAAAAAGTTGTTAATATTAATATATATGTAGATACGTATATATTTCGCGGTTTATGTTCAATATGGATAGCACGTAGCACGTATTGTTTTAACATTTGTATTATAAGCTTACCTTGAGGACTTTCTTGTAATCTTTCTTTCGCCTCAGGTCATGAAGACGAAGGCTAGTGGAACTTGCTTGATACAGTCGTCCTTCTTCACAAAGGCGTGTACACCCCACAGCTGTTCAAAAATGTCTTTGGTCCTGATGACTTTAAAGGTGCCGCCCAGTTACCAGTTCTTAGCGTTGACAAGGAGATCAGTTGGTCTGGTGTTGAAAAGATAAGATGTCGGGACCCATCTACAGTTATATCATCTTGGAGAAAGTTCTCTGGAATGTGGGATTCGGCGATCTATAAAAACAAAATCATCATTATCATCATTATCATCATTATCTTCATTTTATAGTAACTAAAACATAAAATTTACCAATAATATTAATAACAATAGAAACTTCTTTTTTTCTTTTCTTTTTTTTTAAACTTATTTATACCTCAAAGTCATGTGTGCGGGGATCAGCAGGTCTCTGATTCTGACGGAACCTGTTGGCTTTTCTGGCAAGCTGCTTGGGACATGGGATGTTCTCCGCTCGTTCTGGACTGACATCCTGCATGTGGTTCTCTACGATAGACATCGATGAGATGAATACATCGCCCGCAGCTGTGTCCTTTACCTGAAAAACAAAATTTACTTAAAAAAAAACTGTCCTTTACCTGAAAAACAAAATTTACTTAAATAAAAACTGTCCTTTACCTGAAAAACAAAATTTACTTAAATAAAAACTGTCCTTTACCTGAAAAACAAAATTTACTTATAAATAAAAACTGTCCTTTACCTGAAAAACAAAATTTACTTAAATAAAAACTGTCCTTTACCTGCAAAACAAAACTTATACTTAAATAAAAACTGTCCTTTACCTGAAACACAAAGCTGACTTAAATAAAAACTGTCCTTTACCTGAAACACAAAACTTTCTTAAATATTCAACCAATAGTAAATGTTAAACGAATTACCTGTCGAGTAAGCTGCTTGTTCAGAGGGCAGCTTGGGTATGCTGGATGTGAGTGGTTGTGCACGCCTCTTGTGAAGTTGCTTGACAAGGGCTTCCTCTCAACGTTTTTCATATTTGTCGTTGATTAAACATAAAACCTTCAAGGCGAATGCGAGGCAATGTTTAAATTTTGACCGGATTTTAAGATTTTTGAGAAATTATAGTTCAAATATGAAAATTCGAACTTTTACTTTTCCTTTAAGTCAGGCTTCCGGTCAACTTTTCTAGACTTTCCTTTCAATTATGTTTTATAAACTATGCATCATTTCAAGCTAAATAATAACCTTTACGAAACACTAACAATTACTTGACCAGGATGAAGCATTTTGGTGAAATCAGGGTTCCAATCAAATTCAAAGAAAGCTCACTCGCAAAAATGATGCTTCCGGTCAAGTTTTAGTTATTTTATTAATAATGAATTGCATTAAACTTATATCTTAATAAAGATCTTTTAAATACCTTTCAGAAGTATTTTAACTTTTCATTCTATATATTAACCCTTTAAAAAGTTATAAACAAAAATATGTGTGTTTTACTCTTCCCGTGTTTTTCACACTTTCGTGTTTCCATGCAAACACGTGACGTAAATCTTACGTTGGTGATAAGTTGTGAGAATGTCGGACCTGACGTTACTTATATACAACGAACATGCAACGTTGTTGTTACGTCTTTAATTCGTAACGTAATTACGCAGGTTTAACTGACGTTGTTAAATGGTTGTCAAAAATAGCAACGTTTGTTAAACATTGTGCAGACGTTGCTGTTAAATCGCGTGAAACATAACGTTAATTCAACGTGCTTTTACGTTTCAATAATCTTTAGCGAACATATTTGCAACGTCCGCAACGTTTATTAGTGTTCGACTTATTAAGAACCACAGTGAAGAACCCATATATGATTTTTTGTAAAAAAAAATTGTGTTGGGTTGAGATAGATGGTAATGAGATATACAGTTTAACACGTTTGTTTTAAAATATAAGAATATAGTTTAAATATTTGAAATGTTTTAAAAAATTATATTAAACCATGTTTCTTTCAGTTTAAATATATTTCATGGATTGAGAAGGGTGGAAAGGGGGTGTTCGACATAATAGATGCTTTACATTTTAATAAAGTTAATGAATTTCCACAAGAATTAAATGAGCATGTTCCTCCTCAATCTGTTTTGATTTAATTCGAAGCGTGTCTTTTACATTGTGTGTGTGTGAGTGTGTTCCCTGGGATTGCAACAGAGATACTTTACATTTTACGAATTTCCACCAGAATTTAATTTACATTTCCTGGTCAGTTTATTTCGCTTTATTTCTCTGTATATCTCTTACAGCAGTTTTTTGTTCTTGCCCATCGAATACAAGTAGCAGGGGTCATAAATTACACAAGGGTTGTAAAGCCACACGTTGTGGTGAAGTGGTCTCCCTTTACGTATGGACGTACAAATTTTCGATCTCAATATATTTCCGATTTTCGAAGGAATCCAAATAATTATGAACTTTGTTTTTGTGGTATCGATTTAAATACGTATATTGAATACTATATTCGCAAAATGTAAGTTTAGAACTAAAATTCTTGACTTTGATACAAACTGAAAATATTGTACATTACACAACCATGAAAACAGTTCACTGGGCGTATTGAGAACTTTCGAACTTAAAACAAACTCTGACCGTTAAATCAGAGTTGGACTTTGGACCCAAGTGTTAACGGCTATAATCACGTGTGCAATGAACAGTTTTCAATAATGCCGGGAGACCAATCAAGTGATCGATCGATCTTAATGAACCCTGATGAGACGGGTATTATAGATTCGCTAATGAACGGTGACAATCCGACAACTAACGATGCAATTAGCCATAGAACACAGAACGGGATTTCGGATAGCCAATTTGACGATGATGACATGCTTCAGCTAATAAAGTCGAGCTTTGGTCAACTAGATAGGAAGACTTTTAAACTTGACTTATTGAAACATACGGACACAAATGATCTCCGTCCTATTCGCAACTCCCTTTTCGATCTTATAAAGAAGCGAGATGATACTTTTACTGAAACAAAACTCATTGAGCGAACTCAACGAGACAATGGTTCACCAGTGGGCGAAAAACTTGCAGACGACATCTACGTACTCTATCAGTATCTCGAAGGTGCTAACAATACAGCGGAATTAAAACAATGTTTTTCCAAAAGTAGGCGCGCAACTGTGGTGGCAGAAGAAAATGATTCTCAACTTGTAGATATTTTTAATAAACTCTCGAACAAAGCAAACTCCAAAAATACTGACAACAGCGTCATTATTGCATTACTAATAGAAGTGAAACAAATGATTAGTCACAGCATCAGTCCTTTACATGAAAAGATTGATAAACTAAGTGAAAGATACGAGAACGAAATTATGACTCTTGAAAACTGCGTCCGACAAAAGGACAAAGAGATTGTTAAATTAAGGGCAGAACTAACAGAGGCACAGACAAACATTGTAAGATGTCAAAAAGAGATGCGTGATAGAACAGACGAAATTCAACGGCACTCGACAACTGGAAGCTGTATATAACAGAAACAAACAGATGATGGGAATACGGAACAACATTCCGGTCACCGTGTGAAGGTACCAGAAAGCTATAGCGACGCATTATCTAGTACGACAAACAACTCTTATCTATGTAAATCTTCTCAACATACAATCAAAGAACTAGAAAAACCCTTTTCAACGAGCGAAATTCTTGATGAAATAAAGACATTGAAACTTAATAAAGCGCCAGGTCCAGACTATATCACTAATGAACACCTGATTTATGGTGGCCATCAGACTGCGAAAAAGTTACAAACACTATTTAACATGATACTTACAACTGAATACTTACCGTCGTCCTTTCGGCATGGAATCATTATACCATTGTATAAAGGTAACAACAAGGACAAGTGTGATCCGAACAGTTATCGTGCCGTTACTCTCACCTCAGCAATAGGGAAACTACTTGAAAAACTGTTTCTAAGACGAATTCAAACGTATTTGGAAACTATCAAAAACCCAATACCGCACTCCCTTCAGTTTGGATTCGTAAAGGAACATGGTTCGATTCCAGCGATCTACACCCTTAAGGAATCAATTGCCTAGTACAACGAACGTGACTCTTCTGTGTATGCTTCGCTTCTGGACAACGAAAAAGCCTTCGACCGTATCTGGCAGGACGGACTTTTGTATAAACTTTGGAATACAGGAATTACTGGGAAAATATGGAAGATCATCCACTTGTCATTTAAAACAGCAGCGGCCAATGTACAATTTAATCTCCGATCCAGCCAAGTTTTCCACATTCAGCAAGGGGTTGGACAAGGACGAGTAATGTCAGTTTGGTTGTTTTCTCTGTTCATTAACGATCTGATATACAAGCTATTACAAACAAACTGTGGATTAATGATTGGAACATTGCACATCCCTTCTATTCTACTAGCAGACAACACAACGCTACTAAGTAGTACCAGAAATGGCCTACAAACTTTATTAGATCATGTTGATCAGTATGCTAAAATGTGGAGGCTAAAGTATAATGCCCAGAAAAGTAACTTTCTCGTATTTAATCCTTCCAAGTCCAGAACAATCAACAACAATGAACTTTCGTTACAGTTTGGTGACTCCAAAGTGAAATTAACAGACAATGTGACTTATGCTGGAACGATGATTGATTCGAACTTAAAAACACTTGGACGAACCGAAAATGCGTGCAAAAAACTTAAACGAAACCACCAGTCCCTTTATAGTGTTGGACTTAATCGAAAGGGAATGTCATCAATTACGAACGCTACCATATGGAAACGAGTAGTCTTACCAACAGCTTTGTACGCATGTGAAACCTGGGGTCGACTAACAGTAACAGAAGTTGAAATGTTGGAACAAACGCAACGTTACTTTGTGCGATTTATATTAGGATTCGACCAGCAGTCACCGACAAAAGCTTGTATTAGCAATGTAGTCCTGTGGACTATCCAAGGGTTACTAGATAAATCAAAACTTCTATTTTTCGGGCGTCTTTGCAGGGCTAAACATCACACGACACACAAGCAACTTTTTCTGTTACGTTTAAGCCAAATACTTACTGGTGACCGTGTGAACACTTCTTTAACGTACGATTTGGTAAAAACTTTACTTAAATATGATATGATATCGTTCTTGGAGTGCTTTCTTGAAGACACTTTCTTTCCAGACAAAACACTGTGGGGTAAAATAATCAAACAATCAATTGAAATACGAGAGGAGGAAGAATGGAAATTATCTGTAAATTCAAAACCGGAACTTGTAAGATACTCGAAAATCCACAATAGACTAACAGAGCATAGGCTATTGCGACTTGCAACAGTGTATCCTCAACTGAACGACGAACTCATTCTACAAGTTAAGTTGGGTTCTACAGCCATCAAAGAAGGACAATGTAACCTATGTGACAGTTTTACGACCGATATTATTAAGCACGTAATGATGCATTGTAATTGTCTTCTCACAGAACGAAATAAAATGTTTTACGCCATAGTTGATGTTCTGTCTGTCGACGAATCTGTTCGTTTCTTCTGCCAGGAAGATGAAGACGTTCTTATAGCAGTTCTTGGAGGAAACACAGACTTTATCCAGTCATTAAACTCTGACAGATGGAAATGTCTGATGTACTGCTTGGCAGACCATGTATTCAAAATGCATGAAGCTTTTAAAAGTGTTCTGTATCATTATAAATTTAATTTTGGTCACTAATATACGTGTATCTATAAAATATATTGTGAAACTGACTCTGTTAGTGTGTGTATTTGACATTATTTCTGTATCGTAATTTGTATTTATTTGTAGTGTGTAAATATAGATTTTGTTTGTAATTGTTGCTATAAATTGTAAATCATCATTCTGGTGGAAATAAAGAAAATCAATCAATCAATCAATCAATCAACATGCACTTGCGTACTGTAAGCGTTGCCTATGATATCGTTTAATATACGTATTCCTATTCATTCGTGTTTAATTGGAGACACGAATGAATAGGAATACGTATATAAAATGCAGTAATATTTTAGACCTATTCATTTGGGTCTTATAATGTATTTGTAGCGGATCTAATTTCGTAAAATATGTCCTTAAAGCATTTTAGTCAGTCGAGATATTTTGAGATGTGCATTTGGACCCCAAACTGAAATATTAAGTAACAATCGCTTCGGGTGCCTATTATTCTTCCTGAATTTTTGTTAAGTGCAATCTACTACAAGGAATAAAATACGGGAATTTGGGAGAGGCATGCTTGGAAATAGGATTCCTTTATGACGTATCACGGTACCTTTTACTAAAACAACCAACATAAAATTAGTTTGTATTCACTAAACAGATATTGTACATGTAGATTTAACAGAATTGAGGTCCTCACTTATACAATTGGATTTTACGGTCGCCATAATGAATCATTTTATCGTTATCAAATATCTTTCTCACAAATGACTATTGATTTGTTCGGTTTGTCGAAACCACTTCATCTCCTTCCTACCTGAATATAATTACCCCCTAATATCACTAATTACTGGAATACGACTACCCCCTTGGTATGACTAAATACTTGAATGTGACTACCCCTGATATGACTAATTACTGGAATACGACTACCCCCTGATATGACTAATTACTGGAATACGACTACCCCCTAATATCACTAATTACTTGAATACGACTACCCCCTGATATGACTAATTACTGGAATATGACTCCCCTGATATGACTAAATACTGGAATACGACTACCCCCTGATATGACTAAATACTTGAATATGACTACCCCTAATATCACTAATTACTTGAATAGGACTACCCCCTGATATGACTAATTACTGGAATACGATTACCTCCTGATATGACTAAATACTTGAATATGACTACCCTCTGATATGACTTAATACTTGAATATGACTACCCCTTGGTATGACTAATTACTGGAATATGACTACCCCCTGATATCACTAATACTTAAATATGACTACCCCCTGATATGACTAATTACTGGAATATGACTAACTACTGATATGACTAATTACTGGAATATGACTAACTACTGATATGACTAATTACTGGAATATGACTACCCCTGATATGACTAATTACTGGAATATGACTAACTACTGATATGACTAATTACTGGAATATGACTAACTACTGATATGACTAAATACTGGAATATGATTACCCCTGATATGACTTATTGCTGGAATATGACCACCCCCTGATACGACTAAAGACTGGAATATTACCACCCCTTGATATGACTTATCACTTGAAAATGACTATCCATGAAATGACTAATTACTGGAATATGACTACCCCTGATATGACTAATTACTAGAATATGACTAACTACTGATATGACTAATTACTGGAATATGACTACCCCTGATATGACTAATTACTGGAATATGACTACCCTATGATAAGAATAATAACTGGAATATGACTACCCCCTGAAAAGACTAATTACTGGAATATGACTCCCCCTAATATAACTAATTACTGGAATATGACTATCCTCTGATATGACTAAAGACTGGAATATTACCACCCCTTGATATGACTTATCACTTGAAAATGACTATCCATGAAATGACTAATTACTGGAATATGACTACCCCTGATATGACTAATAACTGGAATATGACAACCCCCTGATATAACTAATTACTGGAATATGACTACCCCTTGATATGACTAATTACTGGAATATGACTACCCCTGATATGACTAATTACTGGAATATGTTTACCCCCTGATAAGACTAATTACTGGAAAATGACTCCCCGATGATATGAATAAATGCTGGAATATGACAACCCCCTGATATAACCAATAACTGGAATATGACTACCCCCTGATATGACTAATTACTGGAATATGTTTACCCCCTGATAAGAGTAATTACTGGAAAATGACTCCCCGATGATATGAATAAATGCTGGAATATGACAACCCCCTGATATAACCAATAACTGGAATAAGACTACCCCCTGATATGAATAATTACTGGAGTATTACTACCCATGAAAAGGCTAATTGCCGAAATATGACTTCCTCCTGATATGGCTGATTGCTGAAATATGACTACCTCCTGATATGGCTGATTGCTGAAATACGACTACCTCCTGATATGACTAATTACTGGAATATGACTAACTACTGATATGACTAATTATTGGAATATGACTAACTACTGATATGACAAAATACTGGAATATGATTACCCTTGATATGACTTATTGCTGGAATATGACCACCCCCTGATACGACTAAAGACTGGAATATGACTACAACTGATATGACTAAATACTGGAATATGACCACCCCCTGATACGACTAAAGACTGGAATATTACCACCCCTTGATATGACTTATCACTTGAAAATGACTATCCATGAGATGACCAATTACTAGAATATGACTATCCTCTGATATGACTAATTACTGGAATATGACTCCCCCTGAAAAGACAAATTACTGGAATATGACTCCCCCTAATATAACTAATTACTGAAACTGAAATATGACTACCCCCTGATATGACTAATTACTGGAATATGACTACCCCCTGAAAAGACTAATTACTGGAATATGACTACCCATGATATGACTAATTACTGGAATATGACTACCACTGATATGACCAATTACTGGAATATGACCCCCTGATATAACTTATTACTGGAATATGACTACCCCTGATATGACTAATTACTGGAATATGACTATCCCCTGATATGACTAATTACTGGAATATGACTACCCCCTGATATGAATAATTACTGGAATATGACTACCCTTGATATGACTAACTGCTGGAATATGACTACCATGATACAACTAATGACTTGAATGTGACTACCCCTGATATGACTAATTACTGGAATATGACAACCCCTGATATAACTAATTACTGGAATATGACTACCCCCTGATATGACTAATTACTGGAATACGACTACCCCCTTGGTATGACTAAATACTTGAATATGACTACCCCTGATATGACTAATTACTGGAATATGTTTACCCCCTGATAAGACTAATTACTGGAAAATGACTCCCCGATGATATGAATAAATACTGGAATATGACCACCCCCTGATATAACTAATAACTGGAATATGACTACCCCCTGATATGACTAATTGCTGGAATAAGACTACCCCCTGATATGAATAATTACTGGAGTATTACTACCCTCGAAAAGGCTAATTGCTGAAATATGACTACCTCCTGATATGGCTGATTGCTGAAATATGACTACCTCCTGAAATGGCTGATTGCTGAAATATGACTACCTCCTGATATGGCTGATTGCTGAAATACGACTACCTCCTGATATGAATAAATACTGGAATATGACAACCCCTTGATATAACTAATAACTGGAATATGACTACCCCCTGATATGACTAATTGCTGGAATAAGACTACCCCATGATATGAATAATTACTGGAGTATTACTACCCATGAAAAGGCTAATTGCTGAAATATGACTACCTCCTGATATGGCTGATTGCTGAAATACGACTACCTCCTGATATGACTAATTACTGGAATATGTCTACCCCCTGGCAAGACTAATTACTGGAATATGACTATCCCTGATATGAATAAATACTGGAATATGTCCACCCCCTTGATATAACTAATTACTGAAATATTACTACCTCTTGATACGACTATCCCCTGATATGACTGAATACTGGATTTTTTACCTGCGTGCTATGTAGCATAATTACCTCTAGTGGATAGGCACACTAGTGTGGTTAGGAGTCAATGTATAACTGTTGTAGGGAGGTCTCCTCCCTAGTAAAGTGTCTGACAGGCTCCTCATCGGCTCAATATGCAGACCCAATATCCCTCCTGCCTTCCTGGGAACTAGTCCGGTCTGTTGGGTACACCATCTCAGCAAGTCCGTGATCGATTCACTCTTCGCTATCTGCTTGGCCAGGAACAGCAATACCTCCCCTCGCATCTTATTCATCTTTGGGAACTTTTCTGGCTAAACTGGGTTAGAATGGTAATTCCACATTATTTTGGTCAGGTGCATTTGATTTACATGGTTCTTCTGGTCTGATATTGGCAATTACTCAATGGACAGTTAGCCTTGCGCCCTCTGGGTGGCATAATGTCTTCCTCCTCCCCTCCTGGCAACTCTATTATATTAGCCTCCTTGATCTTTTCCTCTCTACAGGACTTTTTCTATGGTCTTTTCTTCTCCTCACCTAAAATACTGTCTCTCTATTTCCGTCTTTCTTCACTTCGTCTTTCATTTCTTCGTTTTTTCAACCTGAAATGGGAGTTTTACTGTTAGCTACGATGACATGTTTTGTATCCCAGAGGGGTACAACCATGGGGTCTGGCAACGTGGGCAAAAGTAGTTCTGTAATTTCTCCCCAACTTCTGGCGTCATTTGAACACATTCTCCATGCATCCAGTCTTTGCAGCTGTCACAATGGATCATAAATCGACCATTATCTACATTGGAACAAATACAATACAGCAGACCCTTTATACTGGTGATGTTTTCTCCTGCTGACAATCTACGAGGAAACACCAATAACCAATCCGATACTTCTTTATCCCTGCATCATTCGATCATGTTTGATCACTACAATTCTTGTTCGCATATGTACTCTATACACATATGAGGTGGCATCGGTGGCCGAATGGTTAAGGTAGTTCGTCTACTACTGATCACGTGATCTGTCAACACTGAGAATGCTGATTCGATTCTTACTGCGGGCAAGGTATACTCGACTCCAATCTTAATTGTCAAGGATTGCCAGTTTTCCGACCACAGGTCGTGGGTTTTCTCCGGTACTCCGGCTTCCTTGCCCAATACAATCTGGACACCACGATATAGCTGAAAAATTGCTGAAAATGGCGTTAAACATCATTCAAAACAAAACAAACACATATGAGGACATCTTCTGTACCATAATTCCTGGTCCTTGCCATGGTGCATCCAGCTTTTCCATTCGTCCCTTAATGTGTGCTGTATCCAATTTGTAAACTGCATCCCCTGGATCATAATCGTACTTTCTCATGTTGATGTCATAATCACTTTTCATCAACTCTTGCCTTGTCTGTAAAGTTTTCCTAGCAATACTGTAGGCTTCCTGCATACTAGTTGTTAGCTTTCTCACATAGTCTTCCTCATCCTCAAACTGTTGATCTGAGCTTGGTTTGAATACAAGGTCAGCTGGGAAGTTCACTTCTCTTCCCAACATCATCTTGCTTGGTGTCATTCCTTTTCTCCTGTTAACTTAAGATCTTATCGCACAGGCTAACTGGGGGAGATATTCATCCCAATCTTGGGACAGTAGTTTCTTTTGCTTATGCAATCACTAACAGAGAACAGTAACGTGCAAAGAAAAATGGAGAAAAGACTAGGAACCCCTGACATGTATTTTGCGGTAAACTATTGAGTAATTATTACTCGTGTATATATCAATAAAATATCAGTGAATATTATAACTTTTATTAATTATAATACATTTTATTACATTTCTTTCATGTATTCCTTAGCATATAAAACGAGTGTGCATCAAGGGTGTACGTAGTCTTTTAAACTCCCCTTTTTCATCTTCACTTCCGGTGATTTTCCAAATCCGAACAAACCGGTCCACTGTCCAAACCGGCTATATTGTTCGGCCCCATAGGTAGCCGGTTTATCCAGGATTTACTGTACTGAAATATGACTACCTCTTGATACGACTATCCCCTGATATGACTGATTACTGGATTTTTACCTGCGTGCTATGTAGCATAGCTATATGGTACCTCTAGTGGATAGGCACACTAGTGTGGTTAGGAGAGTCAATGTTGTAGGGAGGTCTCCTCCCTAATAAAGTGTCTGACAGGCTCCTCATCGGCTCAATATGCAGACCCAATATCCCTCCTGCCTTCCTGGGAACTAGTCCGGTCTGTTGGGTACACCATCTCTGCAAGTCCGTGATCGATTCACTCTTCGCTATCTGCTTGGCCAGGAACAGCAATACCTCTCCTCGTATCTCATTCATCTTTGGGAATTTTTCTGGCTAAACTGGGTTAGAATGGTAATTCCACATTATTTTGGTCAGGTGCATTTGATTTACATGGTTCTTCTGGTCTGATATTGGCAATTACTCAATGGACAGTTGGCCTTGCGCCCTCTGGGTGGCATAATGTCTTCCTCCTCCCCTTCTGGCAACTCTATTATATTGGCCTCCTTGATCTTTACCTCTCTACAGGACTTTTTCCATGGTTTTTTCTCCTGCTCACCTAAAATACTGTCTCTCAACTCAACCTCTCTGATGTAATTTATATTTCCGTCTTTCTTCACTTCGTCTTCCATTTCTTCTTTTTTCAACCTGAAATGGAATTTTTGCTGTTAGCTACCAAGACATGTTTTGTATCCTAAAAGGGTACAACCATGGGGTCTGGCAACGTGGGCAAAAGTAGTTCTGTAATTTCTCCCCAACTTCTGGCGTCATTTGAACACATTCTCCATGCATCCAGTCTTTGCAGCTGTCACAATGGATCATAAATCAACAATTATCTACATTGGAACAAATACAATACAGTAGACCCTCTATACTGGTGATGTCTTCTCCTGCTGACAATCTACGACGAAATACCAATAACCAATCTGGTAGTTCTTTATCCCTGCATCATTCGATCATGGTTGATCACTACAATTCTTGTTCGCATATGTACTATATACACATATGGGGTGGGCACCGGTCGCCGAGTGGTTAAGGTAGTTCGTCTACTACTGATCACGTGGTCTGTCAACTGGACCACTCTGTCACTGAGACCCTAACTGGACCATTTTATCACCAAGACCTAGACATTGATTAACTGTACCACTCTGTAACATAGACCACGGCATTGATTAGGTGATCACTCTGTCTCTGAGACCCAGTCATTGACTAACTGGACTACTATGTCACCGAGACTCTAACTGGACCAATCTGTCACCGAGACCCTAACTGGACCACTCTGTCAAGAGACAACGGCATTGATTAAGATATGAATACATTGTTCACATTGCTGAATGAAGGAAAATTCGAGTTCGGACGAAGTGTGAGTGCGAAGTCATATATAAACGATTCTTGTAAAATTGCGTTTTTATTTATTTCAAATAAAATAAATTATTTTAAATACACACAATAGTCGTAAAACTACCTTCTATTTTTTTCAGTCAAAACAAACCAACAAGATGAGCAAGATTCACGGCTTTGCCACCAACTCAGAGTCTATACCTCAGCACTGATCTTTCCATTTTCCGTCTTCAGTTCGTTGTCTATATTCCTACGCGTCACATCTTATTCCCTCATCACGTCTTCGTCTTCCTGTTTGATGTGTATATTCCTGTGCGTCACATCTTATTTCCTCCTCACGCCTTCGCCTTCAGTTCGTTGTCTATATTCCTACGCGTCACATCTTATTCCTTCATCCCGTCTTCGTCTTCAGTTCGTTGTGTATATTCCGAAGAGCTGGGAGAGTGAGAGCTGGTAAAGCCTACAGGTTATAAACAGGTATGTGTCACATCTTATTTCCTCCTCACGCGTTCGTCTTCAGTTCGTTGTCTATATTCCTACGCGTCACATCTTATTCCCTCATCACTCCTCCGTCTTCAGCTCGTTGTGTATATTCCTACGCGTCACATCTTATTCCCTTCTTACGTCTTCGTCTTCAGTTTGTTGTGTATATTCCTACGCGTAACATCTTATTTCCTCCTCATGTCTTCGTGTTCAGTTCTTTGTTTATATTCCTACGCGTCACAAACTTATAATGGAACTTTATGTAGGAAAAGGATAGTAATATTTAAAAACAATAGTGGAAGAATTATAATAATTAAACGCATATTTTCGGTAATTCATCGATGCATTAACGAGGTCGATTCAGTCGCAAACTTAGGGATACCCTCTTGTTGGGGTTGACATATCATATTACGGAAATCCTGGCCTCGGACCTTAGTGAGTAACGATTTTGGAGAGTACCAACTTGCACGATAAAGACCCTTTATTATAGATTTAAACATAGAGTATGCTCATGGTGGCTCAAGGTTAAATTCTTCGCCCCTATCCAATACTCCATATTTTAACTATGACAGTCGAAGTTGTGTTACCTATTTTCCGTCTCACCCCTTTTTCGTTAATTTGTTTGTTAACTTGTTCTCGTCATGAATATAGCTTAAACACTGCTTTCTGAAATGTTAAGCAGATATCTAGTCAATCAATTAAAATCAATCCGTTTCAGGATTGTTCGCGTATTATTGTACCTTAATCTTCTTTTTTTCTGGCTTTTTTTCCAGTTCAAGATAATCACCCCGGTATTAATTGACAACTGCATCACAGATTGATATTTCTTGTAAGTCTGAATATAAGCAAATCCTGTGCTGATATGACGTATTATTACATGAATATAATTTTGTGTGTTTTGATTGGTGTTTTAGAAAACACACACTCGGGTCACGATAAATTGCAACAATACTAAATATGAGAATTTTTGATAGCTGCATGATTCCGCAGCTCAGTGGTCAAGCGGAATCCAATATCAACATGATTTATCTAAAAAAGATCGAAAACTACAATTGTGTGGTAGCATCGTCCCTTTTTTCTGATCAAGGAAAATGGTGATTTTATTCAAGTAATAAAACAATTACTGACTTTGAGGATTTATCAGCATTCAAGAATGTATATTCATATCACCTAGCGGCTCGGTGAATATAATATTTTCTCTGGTTGATAAATCCAGATGGGGATCTATATCAAAGTCGTATAAAATTGAATTCCTTTCATTCCGAACACTACTGGAAATAAGTCTTTCGATGGTTATTCAAATATCGGCAAACTGTGATCTTCCAGTTCTATTTTAAGCATTTTAATTTAACAAATTTAAACAATATTTGTTATAAAAACTGTATGGTAAATGCTTTGATATCAAATTTATAATTAAAAAACTCATGGACGATTATGAATTAACTTTGTGATGGTTATTTTAAATATACATGATATACGAGTCCAGAAAGTTGGCTAAATAAGTAAAGTACTTTTCTTTTTGTTCTGTTCTGGAGAAAAGGAACAAACCGGAGGAGGTGGTGGAGTTTATTGCATATAAGGTGGATTAATATTTTACAGCTAATGTGTATGATGTTGTATGCCATTTAGTAATTTCGAAGCATTTTACCCGCTACCTAACGCACTTATTATAATCGACACTACAAGATATACGGGAAATTATGTCATTCATTAGTACTAGATATAACCCACGTGACCAAGGAAATCTAGCAAGTTATTTAAACGTCGCTTTTTGCCAATAGACACAGTTCACGTTCGGAAAACAAGAAGACGTAAGTGTTGCTACATTTTGGATAAAAGTGTAAGTACATAGAAATAGTAAAAGGGTTGTACTTGACATGTAAAACGCAAATTATTGTTTAGTTCTACTTATTTTATCAGACATATTTTTCTAACTGATTGACATCAGTGCTGAGATTCATTTTTCGTAAGTATAAACTAAACTTTGATATTAAAGTCCCAGCTTTACAAAAACTGTAAGCAAAATTAAATTAATTTTATATGTTAAGGCTGTACTACGAATAAAATAGAAAACAGACCAATACAAAAATGTATTAGTTGATGGTTTAATCTATAGTCATCTTTCATTTATTGTTTGACTATTCCTTGTATTATATGCAATAAAGTATGTTTCTAATATAACCTTCTAAGGATGCGAATGTGTTTTGTTATGTACTAAGGCAATAACATTTGTGCCAAGCCATCAGCGTCATTGTTTGAACATGCACACATTTAGACCAGGACAGACTTGTTGAGCTTGCTACGAGACCAGCCTGAGAATTAGACCAGTACTAACTGAGCTACATGTAACTACGAAACCAGACTCTGAATTAGACCACTACTTGTTAAGCTGTCTACGAGACCATGCTCAGAGTTAGACTAGGACTTGTTGAGCAGACTACGTAACCACTTTCAGAGTTAGACCAAGACTTGTTGAGCTTACTACGAGACTAGTCTCGGAGTTAGACCAGGACTTGTTGAGTTTACAACGAGACCAGTCTCGGAGGTAGACCAGGACTTGTTGAGCTGACTACGAGACCAGACTCATAGTTAGACCAGGAATTGTTGAGCTGACTACGAGACCAGACTCATAGTTAGACCAGGACTTGTTGAGCTGACTACGAGACCAGTCTCAGAGATAATACTGGTTTATAGGAATGCTAGCACATTTAGACTTTTGGACCCTGATGGTATCCTCCGGATAATGATAAGAGGCAATAGTTATATGCTATATTATAGAAGACGAAGCCTTGACATGTCATGCGGACTTTGGGGATACTAAACTTACACCTGTTATGTTTAGTTCGATGTGTAACTTATTGCTTTAATTTGTCAATCGTGTCACTAGATAAGAAATGTTTATTGATAATTAAATCGCCCTTTCAGGCTAAACAATTAAGTTTAATTTCATACAATGATTATAGGTGATTGTACAATGATTGAATAATATGGAACATAAAATAAACTAAAATCAAATAAATTAAATTAAGTCAAGTTTAATTGAGTGTTAGTAAAGGTTCAACAAGCACAGTGACTACTTTATATCATATGTTACAGTAACTACAGCAAGAGACAATGACAATATAAATCATATACAACATGTTTTTCTAGTTATTTTCACGCAGTAGAGCCTCCTTTTTGTTATTTAAATTTTTAATTAATTTATATCAATTAGTTATTACAAATTTGTCCTCAGATGTCACTAAGTAAATAGTTTTTTGTTTAAGCAAATTTCTTTATGTCAAAATCATTATAAAATATCCGAAACAACAATTGGTAAATGTATAGACTGTAATATCACACCGTACAATACAACAAGAAAGTATGTCGCATTGTTCGTTTATTGACACGTTAGAAGGTGTAACGATCCAGTAATGATATCTTTGTTTTAATAAAGTTTTAACTATTGTGATGTTTTGAATTACTTAATTCAGACGCATGTAGGCACGGAGTTCTGTTTCAGTAAACAGCACAAGAATTTAAATAGAGAACGCAGTAGAAAATTGTTGACTAAAATACTCGGATACTCTATGTACTCGGTCTTTGTATTTGCATCTAAAATAATAACTGCTGATCAATTTAATTTTGATTGATAATACAAATGACTATAAAATAAAAAAATAAAATGAATGAAAACAACACAGCATGTTTTTATCCCAAACAAAAATGTCATTATTTAACCAAAATATAGAAATATTGTCGACTAGCGAAAAGTGGAACAAGCTGTTTCAAAAAAAGGGATTAGTGTAGGATGAGGGCGAGTTAGATGGGTAAATTATCTACAGCTTACGTGTGTTGATTATTGGTACCAGAGAAGAGGAGGATGGGGAGTTAGGTGGATTCGTTATCTAGATCTTACGTGTCTTGATTATTGGTACCAGAACGGAGTGGGAGTGGAGTTAGGTAGATTAGTTATCAACAGTTCACGCGTTTTGATTATTGGTACCAGAACGGAGTGGGAGTGGAGTTAGGTAGATTAGTTATCAACAGTTCACGCGTTTTGATTATTGGTACCAGAACGGAATGGGAGTGGAGTTAGGTAGATTAGTTACCAACAGCTCACGCGTCTTGATTATTGGTACCAGAACGGAGTGGGAGTGGAGTTAGGTAGATTAGTTATCAACAGCTCACGCGTCTTGATTATTGGTACCAGAACAGGTTGGGAGTGGGGTTAGGTAGATTAGTTATCTACATCTCACGCGTCTTGATTATTGGTACCAGAACAGGTTGGGAGTGGAGTTAGGTAGATTAGTTATCAACAGTTCACGCGTCTTGATTATTGGTACCAGAACGGAGTGGGAGTGGAGTTAGGTAGATTAGTTATCAACAGCTCACGCGTCTTTGATTATTGGTACCAGAACGGAGTGGGAGGGGAGTTAGGTAGATTAGTTATCAACAGCTCACGCGTCTTTATTATTGGTACAATAACAGAGTGGGAGTGGAGTTAGGTAGATTATATGTAATTATAAACAGTTCACGCGTCCTGATTATTGGTACCAGAACGGAGTGGGAGTGGAGTTAGGTAGATTAGTTATCAACAGCTCACGCGTCTTGATTATTGGTACCAGAACGGAGTGGGAGGGGAGGTAGGTAGATTACTTATTAACAGCTCACGCGTCTTTGATTATTGGTACAAGAACGGAGTGGGAGGGGAGGTAGGTAGATTATTTATCAACAGCTCACGCGTCTTTATTATTGGTACCATAACGGAGTGGGAGTAGGTTTAGGTAGATTAGTTATCAACAGCTCACGCGTCTTGATTATTGGTATAAGAACGGAGAGGGAGTGGGGTTAGGTAGATTAGTAATCAACAGCTCATTTGTCTTTATTATTGGTACCAATTAAATATTTCCAAAACAAACTACCCGCCTTTTAACGCACTTATTGTTATCGACACTACGCGATATAAATTACTTATAACCTACGTAACTAATGAAACATTAGAAAGAATTTGAACATTAGATACATTTCTCATTTGGAAAACAGGACGTTCGTGTTGCTGCAGCTAGGATAAAATGTAAGAAAATGGAAATGAAAACGTGCTGAAAGGAAAATTCTGGAAAGGAAATAAAGGAAATCCATAATTGTGGCTGGAATGTATGGACAAAATTGGAAAAAAATCAAAATTTCCAAAAATAATTATATAGATGAAGACTCTGTTCCAATCTTCCGAAATAAAAAGCCCTTGCTTAGCTGACTACGACACCAGTCTCAGAGGTATACCAGGACTTTTTGAGATGACTACGAAGACCAGTCCCAGAGTTAGACCAGAACTTGTTGAGCTGTTTACGGGGCCAGTCTCAGAGTTAGACCAGACTTGTTGAGCTGACTACGAAGACCAGTCCCAGAGTTAGACCAGGACTTGTTGAGATGACAACGAGACCAGCCTCAGAGATACACCAGGACTTGTTGATCAGAGTACGAGACCGGACTCAGAGTTAGACCAGGACTTGTTGAGATGTCTACTAGACGTGACTCATAGTTGCAACAGGATTTGTTGAGCAGACTACGAGACCAGACTCAGAGTTAGACCAGGATTTGTTGAGCTGACTACGAGACCAGATTCAGAGTAGTTAAGTTCGAGTTGTAACTAATTGCTTTGATTTGTCAATCGTGTCAGTAAGTAAAAAAAAACCTTTTTGTTTAAACAAATTTGAAAAACCATTATAAAATATCCGAAACAACAATTGGTAAATGTATAGACTGTAATATCACACCGTACAATACAACAAGAAAGTATGTCACAGTTTTCTTTTATTGAGACGTAAGTATGCGTAACGATCCAGTAGTGCTTGCTTTGTTTTAATAAAGTTTAAACTATTGTAATGTTTTGAATTACTTAATTCAGACGTATGTAGGCCTGGAGTTCTGTTTCAGTAAACAACAGAAGAATTAAAATAGTGAACGCACTAGAAAATTGTTGACTAAAATACTCGGATACTCCATGTTCTCGGCCTTTGTATTTGTTTCTAAAATAATGATTGCTGAACAATTTAATCTTGATTGATAAATACAACTGACTTTAAAAAAAGTATTTAAAATATATAATGAAGGGAACAACACAGTTTGATTTTATCCCAAACACAAATGTTATTCTTACACCAAAATATATGGCCTTGCATTACGCCAACAGTCTTTCCTTCCCCGCACTATACGGGATTGGAACAATCTTCCCCTGATCACTGTTATGAGTGACTCTGTTGAGACATTCAAAACAGCTGTTTCAGCCATCATCTACTAAATCACACAATATCTGTATATAGTTTTATTTTTAAATATTAAAAAATTATAAAAAAAGAATTCTTTTAAATTTCTACTTGTGCCTAGCGCGCAGTACCACAAATTGGCTGAATCTTCAATGTGTTGAAGTCGGCCAATCATGAAACAGAATCAGATTATAGAATTATTGTCAATTTGCGAAAAGTGGAGCGAGCTGTTTTTTTTTAAACGGCTAGTGTAGGGGAGGGGAAGTTATGTGGATTAGTTATCTACAGCTTAAGTGTGTTGATTATTGGTACCAGAACGGTGGAGGAGGGGGAGTTAGGTGGATAAATTATCTGCAGCTTACATGTCTTGATTATTGGTACCAGAACGGACGGAGATCGGGGTAGGTGAATTAACTATATACAGCTTACTGGTCTTCATTATTGGTACCAGAACGAAGTTAGGTAGATAAATTATCTACAGTTCACGTGTCTTGATTATTGGTACCAGAACGGAGGGGAAGGGGGAGTTATGTATATTAGTTATCTTCAGATCATGTGTTTCGTTTATTGGCACCAGAAAGTGCTGAAAGGGAAATTTGGGAAAGGAAATCCATAATTTTGGCTTGTACTTACGGATAAAATTTGAAAAAAAATCATAATTAAAACAATAAATTACAGATGAAGACTGTGTTCAGATCTTTTCGCATAAAACGCCCCTTTTGAGCCGACTGCGACACCAGTCTTAGAGTTAGACCAAGACTTGTTGAGCTGACTATTAGTCCAGACTCAGAATTAGAGCAGGATTTCTTGAACATACTACGAGACCAGTCTCAGAATTAGACCAAGACTTGTTTAGCTGACTGGTAGACTAGTTTGGGGGTTAGACCAGGTCTTGTTAAGCTGACTACGAGACCAGACTCAGAGTTAGACATTGACTTGTTGAGCTGACTACGAGACAAGACTCCGAGAAAGACCCAGACTTGTTGGAATTACCTTGGGATCAGCCTGATAATTAGACCAGGACTTGTTGAACTGGCTACGAGATTGTTGAGTTGAGCTGACTCCTGGACCAGTCTCGGAGTAAGAACATGACTTGTTGAGCTGACTACGAGACCAGACTCAGTGTTAGACTTGGACGTATTGAGCTGACTAAGAGACCAGAATCAAAGTTAGGCCATGACTTATTGAGCTGACAACGAGACCAGACTCGACGTTAGACCAGGACTTGTTGAGCTGACTACGAGACCTTACTCAGAGTAAGACCAGGACTTGTTGAGCAGACGACGAGACCAGACTCAGAGTTAGACCAGGATTTGTTGAGCTGACTACGAGACCAGACTCAAAGTTAGTTAAGTTCGAGGTGTAACTGATTGCTTTAATTTGTCAATCGTGTCACTATGTAAAATAGATTTTTGTTAAAGCAAATTTGATACTATTTCTATATGTGAAAGCGATTATAAAATATCCGAAGCACAAATTGGTAAATGTATAGACTGTAATATCAAACTGTACACTACAAACGGAAACTATATCGTATATTTCGCTTATTGAGAAGTAAGAAGGTGTATAACGATCCAGCAATGATTTTTTTGGTTTTAATAAGTTTAAACTATTGTGATGTTTTGAATGACTTAATTCAGACCCAAGAATTTAAGAACGCAGTAGAAAATTGGTGGGTTGAATACTCGGATACTCCATGTACTCGGCCTTTGTATTTGCCTCTTAAATAATAATTACTGAACAATTTAATCTTGATTGATAAATTCAACTGACTGTAGAATAAAAACACAAATGTCATTATATCACCAAAATATAGAAGTATTGTCAACTAGCAAAAAAAAGGATTAGTGGAGGTGGAGGGGGAGATGGTTAGTAATCTACAGCTTACGTGTGTTGATTATTGGTACCAGAACGGACGAAGGAGGGGGAGTTAGGTGAATTTATTATCTACTGCTCACGTTTCTTGATTATTGCTACCGGAACGGACAGGGAGGGGGCCTTAGCTGGATTAATTATCTACAGCTCATGTGTCTTGATTATTGGTACCATAACGGAGGAGAAAGGGGATTTAGGTGGATTAATAATCTACAGATCATGTGTCTTGATTATTGGTACCATAACGGAGGAGAAAGGGGAGTTAGGTGAATTAATTATCTACAGCTTACGTGTCCTTATTATTGGGTACAAGAACGGAGGGATAAGGGAGTTAGGTGGATTAATTATCTACAACTCATGTGTCTTGATAATTGGTACCAGAACGGAAGGGAAGGGGACTAAGGTGAGTTAATTATCTAAAGCTCACGCGTCTTTAGTATTGGTACCAGAACGGAGGGGAGGGGAGTTAGGTAGATAAGTTATCTTCAGCTCATGTGTCTTGATTGTTGAGGGGGGTGTTAGTTAGAATAGTAATCAACAGCTCATTTGTCTTGATTATTGGTACCAACTAAATACTGTGCTCCAATCTTCCAGAATAACAATCTGGTACCTATAATTTAGTCTCGATCATCCAGACGCTTAATTACATTTGTGCGTCTGGATTCAGCTCTATATTAAACTCGTTATCATTACGCCCAAAACTGGGCGTAATTTTTGATTGGATTATATTTTTATTGTCTAAAAAATTACTTCCGTTCATATCAAGAAGTGTACAACAAATTGTACCAAAGTTTACATTTGAATATTTTTATAAAATATTACTTTATCAATTAATTAAACAAATGTTATTGTTATGCATAATCAGAGTGAATCTTAATGTGACGTCATATTAAAAGTATAGATATGTTTGCATGGTTTTCCTGGTTTAAAAATAGGGCCCTAAAAATAGAATCATTGTTTGTCTCCACCTATTGGTAGCCAAATTAAAATAATGTGATCACAGACGCTATATATATGCTTCTGGGTGATCGAGGCTACCTATAATAAATCTATTTTTTTATTACTTAATATTGATGCATGTATAACCATTTGTGTTGTTATTTAATGTCCGAGTTCTTCTTCTCTCGTCTTGAAAGACATTACTGTGTCACTGCTGAAGGGCTTTACCTGGTACGTCGCCTTGCTACCTCATACAAAATCATCATATAGCCTTCAAAATTTTGATTGAACTCAACAAGTAGACCAAATAGTTGGTTTACAGCTATTGACGGTTTACCCTAGTTGGTTTGTTTGAATGCTGTTTTAACGCCACTTTCGGCACTTTTTCAGCTATATTATGGAATCCAATTTTTATTGGGGAGGAAGCCGGAATACCCAGAAAAAACTCCGACCTTCCGTAGGAAAAACTGGCAATCCTTGTCAATTATTGGAGTCACGCACCCTGCCCGCGGTGAGGCTCGAACCCGCAATCTCAGTGTTGAGAGACCATGTGACCAACAGTAGACGAACTGCCTTAACCACTAAGCCACCGATGCCCCCTAGTGGGTTTATAATAATCGACGGCTAACACTGGTTGGTCTATAGTAATAGACAGCGCGTAGTAGTTGGTCTACATTCTTCGACGGTTTACACTTCACAAAAGTCCAGCATGAAGTTCAAATTATTAATTTTTTTATCACAAAGACTTACTGAATCTTGTATAAAGTTTTAATTTCATACTTTATTTTCTCATACAAATGCTGTATTGCGTTTAAATAACTAAAACCCAAAGTTTGATTATTTGAATACATGTACTTAAATTTATTTATGCCTAAAAACACATACTATAAGTTTCAACTTATATTTAACATTTTGTCGTGAAATTTAATACTAGTGTATTTATGTAGACAAATTAGGTTTTGTTTGTTTGTTTGGTGGAGTTTAACGCCACTTTCAGCACATTTTCAGCTATATCATGTCGTCCAGTTTTTACTGGGGGAGGAAGCCGGAGTAACTGAGAAAACCCTCGACCTGCGGTAGGAAAACTGGCAATCCTTGTCGATTAAGATTGGAGTCGAGTATACCCTGCCCGCAGTGGGAATCGAACCCGCAATCTCAGTGTTGACAGACCACTTGATCAGACAAATTTATGCGCTACGGGTATTAGACATAATATCTTCCTGCAGTTATTTATTTTTCTAAATGTGTAGCCGACCGTGCAAAAATATTAGCATTATACAATAGACACCAAGGCGATCGAAACACTCCGTTTAAAAACTCCGGGACGACCTGATCAGAGTGACAACAGTCTATTACTGAGTCTATAACTCCGGGACGACCTGATCAGAGTGACAACAGTCTATTACTGAGTCTATAACTCCGGGACGACTTGATCAGAGTGACAACAGTCTATTACTGAGTCTATAACTCCGGGACGACCTGATCAGAGTGACAACAGTCTATTACTGAGTCTATAACTCCGGGACGACTTGATCAGAGTGACAACAGTCTATTACTGAGTCTATAACTCCGGGACGACCTGATCAGAGTGACAACAGTCTATTACTGAGTCTATAACTCCGGGACGACTTGATCAGAGTGACAGCAGTCTATTACTGAGTCTATACAAGTAAGTTTTTGTTGATTGTTTTCAGAATATTGTATTAACCAGATATTAGGTTACGGAAGTGTTCAATATGTTTTTCTTTTTATTATCTTTTAAATTTTAAAAATTGAAATTGTTTGACAGTTTTACTTTATAATTATAGGCTCCCCGTCACTATTACAGTAAAAATGAATCTATTATTTTAATAATATGACATAAACAAGCCTCTAATAATTCTGAAAATTTGTCTTCTCACAAATTTTCAATTAAAAACGTAAAAATAATATTGAATATATAGGACTATTGTTGGTTTTCGGTTGAAGGGCAGCCGTTGTCAATGGACACACTGTGCCATGGAGTTTAAATACAGGTATTGTAGAACTGCATACTTTTTAAATGTCGTCAAGTATTTCTATGTAAGTCTACGAGCGGTCTAATGTCGTCATGTGATAACTAAGAACAATGTTAATAGTAATATTTCTTACGTAATCAATCGTAGATTCAGTCAGGGACATTTTATACTTCCGTTAATGTTATTGATTCAGAAAAAGATAAATTCGTATCTAATACTAGAACATACATGTATGTTGTTCTTGTCGCACATGACGGAACATTCAAATTCGCTATTACGTGTGTAGTCTGATACCGCTCAGTTGTCACCCAGACTAATTGTATACCGCTCAGTTCTCACCCAGACTAACTATATACCACTCAGTTGTCACCCAGACTAACTGTTTACCGCTCAGTTGTCACACAGACTAACTGCATACCGCTCAGTTGTCACACAGACTGTGTACCGCTCAGCTGTCACCCAGACTAACTGTGTACCGCTCAGCTGTCACCCAGACTAACTATATACCACTCAGTTGTAACACAGACTAACTGTATACCGCTCAGTTGTCACACAGACTAACTGCATACCGCTCAGTTGTCACACAGACTAACTGTGTACCGCTCAGCTGTCACCCAGACTGTGTACCGCTCAGCTGTCACCCAGACTAACTCTATACCGCTCAGTTGTCACACAGACTAACTGTGTACCGCTCAGCTGTCACCCAGACTAACTATGTACCGCTCAGCTGTCACCCAGACTAACTGTATACCGCTCAGTTGTCACACAGACTGTTTTCCCGCACAGTTGTCACACAGACTTCATAAGGGTAGCACTAAGAATAATGATGGTACGATCGGGGATGTGACCAGTATACTTAGGTGCACGAAGTTTACCCCAACTCGCGAAGCAGGATGGCTTTACGGCATAGGGGTCTGATGCCGATCAAGCTCTGCAGTAATTCTGCATTCTAGGAGTTTCCTGGTACTAAAAGTGACTGAAAAAACGGCAATCTAATTAAAATTTAATCTTTCACTTGCTCCCCCCTTTTTGTTATAGGTCGCTGCGTTGTAAGCAGCGACCATAGCAAAAAGGGGGGAGCAAGTGAAAGATTTAATTTTAATTAGATTGAAAAAACGACGACCTTTATACCTGACCAGTTGAAAACATGCATGATTTTTTTTAATTATCATAAGTTTTAATTTGCTACGGCAGTGGACTAACATGCACTGAATACGGTAATTAGTTAATATTGTTATGTTTTTATTTCATTTTCCCGTTTCATGCTGATCAAATCAAAGATAACAAATCAATATTGTTTCTCACATACAATGGTGTAATTACTAGTAATTATGTGAAACAGTTTTTTGTTTGAATGGTATGTAACAGTTTTGATTCCTAAAAGTGTCGTTCAGCAAATGGTTTTTGGTGAGGAAGCAAAACTGTTCACCAATCCTTGTCATGATTAGAGTCGAGCACACCCTGCTCTCATTGAGAAAAAAAAACTATGTTCACACGTGCGCAATTAAAAGCAGACGAGTTATTAATTTACCATCCGGCCATCAAGACACCACAATGAGTATCTTAGCATTATGATGAACAAATTTGCTTTAAAATTTATAAGAATGCGAGACAACACGGATCGTCGTGACAACTCGGATCGTAATAAGACAAGTCGGACCGTATTATGCCGAGTGGTCCTTATTACGCTCCGAGTTGTCACGAACCGAGTTGCGGCGTTGTCCGAGTTGTCCGGTTACCACAGACAAGAGTTTATTACATAATTTTCAATACATCATTATCTTGTATATTTACTTGTACAATGGCGTATAGTGCAATCGTTCTTGCTAGTAATTGTGATATATGCTGAACATTTGTTAACTTTGAGATCAAATTGAATATACCAATATGTGAATTCAAAGAAATTAGTTGTATACATATCTGGCTGTTTTGTTTATAAAATATTAAAATTGTGTGTTCAAGAATTTTTTAACAAGATGAATTTAGGAAATAAATACACATTCAAATACGTGTTGATCACACGCTAATTGCGACAAGGTCGGGACCAACAGTATTGGTTTTAAGAACATTTCCAAGATTGCGCACGGGTTGGGGATACGTGCACATGGAAAACGAACGACTTTTTCCAAAGGTAACTAACGTAAAGAAATGTTTTATTAATGAACACAATTAATGTGTTTAATGTTAACTCCACGACACTGACCAAGTCTCAATATTTCTAGTACGACTAGTAACAGCTAAATTTTTTATGTTATCGAACTCGGCTTCAGATATCGGTCGTAATCTGCCAGATCGGCACTTGGTGAAAACGGCACCTGGTTAAATCGGCACTCAGTATGGTTAATTCGGCACCTGATATAGTCAATTCGGCACCTATGTATTATAATATGTTCAGTTAAAAACAAAAACGATTGAAAGATAACAATAATTTTATTTAATTAAATATCTAGCACATATAAATGCAACCAGCACTATAAAATCAAGAAACAGTTCATAATGATAAAGTAATGTATTAAATGATTTAAAAATCATTTCAATTCATCATATAGTAAATGGCTGGCACAGATGTTGTTGTTCTTATATTTTTGGGAAGGTTGCGTAGCAAACATTCCCCTTGCTAACGCTCAGATACATAGAAACTACTGCCACCGGCGTGTAATAAAACCTTACGGTCGTAAAATATAGGTCACATTGGAGGAATCTATCAATTACATGAATCGGTGCACCACATTTATCTTGAACAACTTTACTATACATGTCCTTTCGTGTTATGTCTCATTTACTGTAAAACTGATAACTAATATTACGATTAACTAATATTCCATGTTCATCCACGAGATACTTTTGGTTTTGGAAATCAACGCGATATTTGGCAATCCTCGCGATAGCTGTTCACTGAACCGACAAATGTAGTACTGACAGCGGCACCAGTCTAATAATATTTGACGACGTTTTTATGATTGAAGTGATTTAATGATTATTTTGTGCGATCGTGTGGTCGTCGTTTCATACGGTTTTGCATTTTATTTTTTACGTGACTGTTTAATTAAATGAAAATCAACACAAAAGTGTGTGCTTTGTCGATGTACGGATTTGGAAAGCGGCGCCATCTATAACAATTTTTAAGGTTGGGAGAATGGCATGTAGAAGTTTAGTAAATAAACTACAAGTAGTTAAACTAAATATAACAATTTCTAACTAATAGAAATATATTGAAAAAGATATTTTGGTTTTTGTGACACAAGAATAGTAAATGGATTATTCGACATCGGTGATCAATTGCATTCACTATGTCGCTACATTCCATAGTAAAAGCTGACACAGTTTGTTTCCGGTCCTTTTGATTAATTTTTATAATTGGTAATTCATGCTGAACCATTAATATGTCTCGTTACACGAGTCGAAATTGGTCACCACCCATCGTAACAAGCCAAAAAAACGTACCAATTTTCCGTGTATGTTTACCTCACGAAATTACCTCACGTTTCAGACGATGTTGCATTTTTATGCTTTAAGTATCTAATTAGACGAAAGTCAAAACCATATATTTGTCTTCATTTTATGTGTTCCTTAAAACAAGTCAGTGTGTTTTGGTAGAAGTTTTTTGAGTGACAAATAAAACCTCTTAGCCCGTATGGTCGATCTTGTGATCCTTATGAAGATCCAAAAAGGTGCAAATTGAAATCAGCAATTTTTTTTTAACAGTTGTTCAGCGTTTTGAAATGCTGTTTTTTAATTTGATAGGGTGATTTTCCTAGATAAATTTTGACCATAATTAGAACAAGAGCATACAATTATTTTCCATTTAAAAACCTTGGGGTAATGTCGTTTGCGGTTTAGGCGCGAATACCATAGAACGTCACCAAAGCTGGCGATCTTTTGTAAACATCGTAAGACACATGTTGAAAACAAAAAGTGTCTGATTGTGTAGCAAAAGTAAAGTACATGTAAACAACAAGCATAGTATGGAATATGTACATAGGAAACTTTTTTATTGGATTTTTGTAATAAAAAGTTACAATATTGCATATTGAATATTAATTTTTAAAAATGCAAGCAGAAAAGCACTCCATGTGATTGTGTCTTTTGGTATAAGCTATTAACACACTGTTTAAATTTAAAACTAGTTGACATGCATTCTGATTAAAAAGATATATGTTGCCTCGTACAGTCTTAAAATTTTTGCCACGTGCGGGATCCGGGTGTCCAAAAGAATAGACCGCAGTCGCGCTAGCTTGTCGTTAAAGGCGACTAAATAGCGCCCAGTACCCTGACCGGCGTGTCAGGTCGGTTTGCCTAAAGACCGACTGGGATGTGTGCCCCAGGTGGTTGAATGGGGTACCCCTGGCAAGCTGGGGTTGTCGGGCCATAATACGGAAAACCTGACCGCAAACCATATTAGTGTAACGTGTTGGAAAAATGCCACCTTCCTCGCACGTTAAAGAACGCTGCTGTAGTATTCGCTATGAGTAGGGATTTCGATCCCGCTACAGGAGGCTGAATTGCCGACCCTATCCATCCTCCCATTTGCCAGTGGCAATCTAAAATCCGTTACCCTATTTTTCCTTATGTCCCATCCCATTTTCATTCATCATCATTTCATGTTCATTTTATCATCCATTTCATGTTCATCGCCTGAATATAGCTGAAATAATGCTGCTCGGGCGTTAAACACCATTAATCAATCAATCAATCAATCTTACATGTTTTTGTTTGTTAAATCCGGGGGTTTATAAAAATGGATTTACATGCGCTTTTTAATAATACTTGGTCGATCTTGTTATAGTGTGTGGGATTTGATGTAACAAAATCGACCCAGTATCATTCGAAAGCACATGTAAATCGATTTGCACAGGTCCCTGTGTTGTTATTGTTTAATGACACTTTCAGCAAGTTTTCAACTATATTTGAGCGTCCTGTTTTTATTGGAGGAGAAAGCCAGATTGGAGGAGTCTTTTAATAATTGTCAATCAAGATTAAAGTTGAGCACATCCTGGCAGCAGTAAGATTTAAACAAGTGCTGACAGACATTCGATCAATATTAGATGATTACTACCTTAACAACTCGGCAACTGAAGCCTTGAGTATTACAGAAATAAATTATTTTAGTTTTGAATATTTTAGAAGCTCATGCCATCACTTACATTTTATAGGGAGACATTTACAAATATGTACATGTATTTGATGCAAGTTATATTTCAACCATATATCAGGTGCGATTTTTATGTCTGAAATGGGCAGCAGCAATTTTGTCTTATTTATTAATATATTTATGAAAGTTATGATAGAAACATCTTTAATTGTATCATTGCACTGAATGCAATTTTGATGGACTCTTTGTCCCCTGATATTTTATATTTTGATTGGAATGATATTTAGGATTTCCCATTGCAAACATTGACTTGCCATTCTTGGATGTAGGGGATACATATCTCTAATCCACAACTACTTGCGCCACTGAGTGGGATTTGATGAAACTTTTGCAGAATCCTTTGTCATATGGTGGAAATGTGCACCTGATATTTACAGTTTGAGCAAAACGATTTTTGCAGTTTCCAACAGCAAACCCTGGACATTGCCATTCAAGACATAGGGGAGCTGGGGCTATCAATTATGAGGATTGCAAAGTTTTTTCTAGTCTTTTTAATTTATATCTAATATGTTTCTAAATTTACCGGATTTATTTTACATTAGTTTGTTTTATTGCCTGTCAAATATTGAGGCAGAAATCTCATTTCATACTTGCAAAGCAACCTTTCCTTCGGTGCAGTCTGCACTTTGATTTCAAAGTAATATAAATGTCTAATCATCAATATTATTATAACAGTAATATATACTATTATCAAACTTAATAACAGTTGTTAATTTGTAATAAGTATAAATCATTTATCAGGTGCCGAAATCCAATGCCGATTTGGCTATACATAGGTGCCGAATTAACTACTTTTCAGTGCCGATTTGACTTTTTTTTAGGTGCCGATCTGACTTGGTGCCGATTTGACTTGCACCCATCTGCCATCATGCCATGTCCTCACCTTGACAATAGACTACTGACCAGCTGCGAAACCGTAGCTCTTTGGTCCTTTGGCTAATTATTTATTTATTGGTGACCAAAGGACCAAAAGAGCAATACGGTTGCACAGCTAAGCTACATCGCTAATGACCTATCGAAGCAGTGTGTGTTTGGGGGTGGGGGGATACTAGTCAGATCGGCACTTGGTCAAAACTGCACCTGAGTGATAGTCAATTCGGCACCTGTAATTATTTTAACTATTTTTTTTCTTAATATATTTGTCACCGAGAGCCAGGTTGCATGCCAGAATAAGCAATGGGGAATTAGCTCTGCATGCGATAGCCCTCAGCAAACAGGGGTCAGTCTAGAACTTAGACTTAATTTGGCAAAGCACAGCTATAACTCAGCAACCAAAATTTGTAACAATTTAATTTAACAAAGAATAAATAGCCAAAAATAAAACAAGTCCAAAATGAAATAGCACAAAATGTAAACAATTCAACCATTGTGTCAACTGTTTATAAAATGTCCAAATGAATTTATATGTCACTCTAAATACTGCAGTTGTTCAGTTGGGTTGAGTCAGCACTTCTCCTGTATTGTGTGCTCAGATGAGTCAAGTCAGGTGTGGTAATGGTAGACTGACGGCAGGTCCTTTGTAACCATTAAAACCATTTGTCCGTCCAGCTGCGATGTTATGCTAACTGTTTTCTTAGTTTCACCATTGACGTATCTGTTTCACTAACAGTCTTGTGTACATGTATGAGGCTAACTCCTATACTGTTTTCTACTAGCAGTACTTATCTACTAATCTACTACTCTTCTACTACTCTCCTACTACCCTGATTTTACAATTTTCTAACTCTTTTTATACTAAGATATTTAAACTGACAAATGACATGTACTCAAAAGTATTATAGAGGATTTGATTTTAAATTTCAAATGCCAAATTAAATTAATCTACCTTTATCCGAGAAACTAAATTAATAAAACTTAAGCGCTAAATGAACATATGTGACAATTAACTTAATTAACTAATTAGCGAGAACTTCTCAAAGTGACAAGTAAAAATCCTAATTAAAAAATTCCCTGGGTAATCCTTCTGAAATGAATTAGTAAAATATTTAAAATTAATTATTAAAATAACAAAAATAATGTACCTATATTTTACATTATTACAAAAACAACAACAAAAAATGTGAAACAACTTTGGACCCTATGATATCTTGTAATATTCAGAAAACAATGTTTATTTCATATCCTTAAAAAACCAAGCACATTTAACAATTTATAATATGAATGTAGGCATAGCCTAAATGCGAGCATCGCACATTATTCATGTCTTTACTCAGATCCCCCTTACAGTGCCTCTATTCCATTGATGACGTGACGTCTTTTCTATAATGTGTTGTGTACGTCAAAAAACTCAATTTCAAATACAGCGTTTCAGATTGGAAAAAAAAATTGTTTGTAATTTTTGTAGTAATTTAAAAAATAAACACTTTAATTTTATCATGTTTATCGATGTCAAAATAATTTTTGTCTACTTTTATATTATATATTTTTCGTTCGTCTACAATATTTTCTTCTGATAGCTCAGCTACCATCTGAAATGGATTTGTTCATATGGATCACGTGACTCAGGGATTTACCCTAACAGTCGCCCAGTGGCCCAAGGCGACTAAATATTTGCATGGGCGAGTAAAGTTTGCTTTTCGATCGTCCAGGTGGTGATCTGTGATGATTTGGTTGATATCCGTTTCCACGAATTTTGCCCTGTCATTCTGAGCAGTAGCGGTATGTCTCCTTTCAATTTTATTTCAAATATTGGTAAGATATCTTAAATATTTTTCTTTCTGCGTCATTGTTTATCCCATTTACGCGCCACACAGTGTAGCTGGTCCTTTCTGGCTTTTACCTTGTACATAAAGCGTAGTAAAAACAATACCGGAAACCAAGAATATACGAAAATTTCCGGATTGGGTATGAACTCCGGTCCGGAGATTTCAATTGCGATGCGGCTAGTGTTGAAATGAGTATTGCAATGATTTATACATAATACAAATTAGTACTTTGGAAGTAACTTTCAAAAAAGTAAACTTAAATCATTAAATACTTTTCATAGTACATTTTTTGTTAACTACATAATATTATTTGTTTCACAATGATCTTTTTTTACTTCTGGTTCTATCCTATCATTTTATTGAACAGTTTTAATTTATGGGAGTGTATTCTTTTTATTATAAAAAATATGAAAAAATGTGGGCGCCTAACTTTTTCACTGGGCGCCAAAATTTTTTAAGTTAGGAGACCAGGTGGCAACCATTATAAAAAAGTTAGTGTATATCCATGATATCCCTGTGACTCTTTTTTTACACACACGCATGTAACCGTGTAGCTCGCATCTGTGATGCTCGTTTTTTAATCTGTTAAATGTTACCAGCACTATGCTATGACATAAAAGTAAAAGTCATATGGTAATCAAGTTATTTAATAAGAAAAAATTACATCAGCATGTAATATATAAGATGATAAAATTAATTTATGAATTGGAAAAAGGAACTAAAATTTTTTATCAAAGATAAGTATACGTTATTTATTTTCATGATTTTTGTATTGAAAGTCGGTGCATCTGGAAACACAAAAAATGTTTTTTTAAAAGGGTAATAATTATTATTGTGATGATCTCCTTTTTATTATTTTCCATTTTTCTCAAATTTCTTACTTATTAAACCTCTTGGGTTTGGGCCTTTTCATCTTTATTTAAAAATCAATTAGGATAAAGACATACTAATCAAGGGTCCGGAAACAGTCATATTTGCAGGACATGACCTGATGACCAAAATTTATACTAAAATGACCGACTACGATTTGCTCAAATCGGACATCTAAAAAGTAATATTTTACATGCAATAATCACTTGTTGGACTTAATCCCTTTAATTTCTTCTATGTAGAAATATTTGCATAAAAAAATCAACCCTAAGGCTTTTTCCTGTCACTGACATGTGTTTATTGACCACCGACCGGTGATTACGTAATAGGTAAACAGGTGGTGACAGATCTGTTTCATCCATATCGTAAACATACTATTCAACAATATACAGAGATTGAATATAATAGAATGTTTCTATTTCACATTTCTAAGAAAATTAGACAACTTTACAGTACACGCATGAAAAACACGTGCGGTCAAAATTGTACACAACACAAGAGCCAATGTAACTAAACGTTACATAAATCAAAGAAAACCAATTTGAAGAAAAATTCCTTGAAAATATAATGAGAAGAAAAATGATTATTCATTTAACAATAAAAACTTGTTAAAAGAATCCATCGCAGAATAACGCATAAATTCAATTCTGGTCTGAACTTGTTTCAATTAGGTGACAACTTCCTATTTCCGGTAAATGAAAAACTCGCCGGGATATTCGTTGTTTGCCATTATTTTGTTGCATAGACAACACGTCATCTTACAATAAAGATTTTTTAGGAAGGAGATTGTATTTCTACATATATTTTCGCTTACTCATACGACGTGGCAAAACGTCCCGAGGTGCAAACACGTTTTGGTACGAAACGACCCCAGACCAATATTCACTACCATGGAATATGGTAATTTCTTAGGGGGAAAAATGACCGAAATGGGCAGGGAAAACTTCCGGACCCCTGATACTAATATGTCGCTGTAGCACTGAAAGGGTTAATACAGTGTTGCCGTTACTTGGATCTTAGTAATTAACTTATAAATGAGGTTTTATTTATGGCATGCGAGTTTCTAGTGTTTAATTGAGCCATCATTATATAGTATTCTATCATGGAATATCAGTCTTTACCAAGGATGCATTTGGTCAGGCCACACATTTGGGTTTATAGTCATTTCTTAACATGTCTGTTTCGTACCATATATAAATTGTCGGAGGTTGATGTTATGTACTTGCAACTGACTATTAATACGATAACAGTTTTAAAACATGTAAAATTTTTAATAAATGTTCGTGTTTCTCACAGTCGGTAATATAGTATTGTTAAATGGTTTTCCAACTACAGTTGTATTGAGTCGAGTACTGCTGTATTGACCCTCGGCGTTGCCTCAGTCAATGCACCAGTACTGGACTCAATACAAATGTACGAGGACTGTATTAAATATAAAATATTAGTACATTGTCAGAAATTATACAATTTATTTGTACGAGCCTTGGAAACAGGTAGAAATGCGAGGCTCTGCAGAATATTTCTGATCTGTTTTGTGGCCAGTACAAATAAATTATATATTTTCTGACAATGTATGAATATTGTTTTTATTCTGCAAACTGAAAATACCTTTAATACTATTGGAAAACATGGCAAAAGTCGATTTTTTACTAGAAATTTTCAGCTCTTATTCGAGTGATAGCTTGACATGCTTGACGTCACAAACAAATTGATTCTTATATTATAAAAAAGTCAGTGTGTCAATTAGCATTTTCGATCAAATCCGTTCTTCTATTTGTCAATTAAATTTTTTTTTGAATCATAAGCAAGTATTAAAAAATAAATAAAAAAATTGTAAATGTATTAGTTTCTGAGTAGGATAAGAATAATGTTTATTTCTACTACATGTACGTGTACATATATTCAACATTATGTCAGTCAAATCTAAGTCTTAGTGTCATCTAATCTTCATTATCAGCATCTTTGGATGCTAGATCAACAGCTGATACCGGTCCTTATTTTGTATGACACCGGTTTATATATTGATAACGATGTTTTGACCAATCAAAATGTGTGATTAGAATTAAAGGGGAATAATTATTGAATACCGGTGTCCGGTAAAATTAACACTAATTTGAGGCGACTTTCGATCAAGTTGAGGAAATTAAGACAAAAAGGTCACCTGATGACGAGGCACAAAACTAACGACCATCAGACTGCATGTCATGACATTTTTTTTAACTTCCATTTTGCAAGACACATAAATAGACAGCAATTTTCCACCAGACCAGCATATTCATGGAGACTGTAGTGTAATAGGAAAGAGGTCAAAAACATTGAACAATATTGACATGAAAAGAAAATAGCAACACAAACAATTTTGTTACAAGAATGTATTGGCTTATGCAAAATGTAAATAATACGGTTAGGTCTGAAATCACACGTTGAGTAAAAATTCTAACTTACTATATTTCCTGTGCCCTTGTGCCATCTAATGTCATCCTCACAAGTCGGGGTTTCTGCGTCTACATGTGTCCACGAAACCCTGACAAACCCGGGCTTGGAAGATTTTCGTATGACATCAACCTTAAAAATATCAACTAATGAAATTGCTTGAAAGAAGTGTTTGGCAGTAGTCATCCTTACTCATTCTTGAGTGGGAAGAAAATGTAACACAACTAATAAATAAAGCGGTATTAACACTACTGTACAAGATACGCTGATTTTCACATGGTCTATGCAACACATCCGTTTGGTTTATTTACAATCGACATCGGGATATCCCCTAACGAAGTCGTGAATGAAAGCAAGCTTTTGATTGGGTACATTAAGGTATGATGTAGCCAATCAAAATAGGGACGTCTAGCCCGGGAATTTACTAGCTATGTTGGTCAGGGTTTCATGAATACATATGGACACAGAAACCCTGACTTGTGACGATGTCTAATGTACATGTATGTAAAGCACTCTCTAGATTTATAGACGAGTGATGATCATGCAAATTTTTTGCCCATTTAATAAAACAATTTACATCGGAAGATTTTTACTTATTTTGACGAAATTGTTGTACTTGAACTTTACCTCCCTTTAACTATAGTCTATTCTAGCAATAGTGCATACATACATGTAGGAGTTACCTCCCATACACTGTAGTCTATACTGGTGTAGTCCATACACACATTGTACATCATGTAGTGTTTTTGAAACTTTTCAAATCTGGGTGTTATGATGACCCTCTTCAGCATATTTATTATTCAGTTTGGATGATAAAAAACTTGTATCGAACAATGTTGCAAACAAGAGTAAACAATATATACCACAGCCTAAAATTGCATTTAGAGAGATTGTAATATAATTTCTACATGAATTATTTACACATGTATCTCTGAAATAATACACACATATCATTATATCTGGTGTATGAAAACATGTTTTGTTTCATGTCAATATCCTAATACAATTGATTTCAATAATTGTTTATGAAAAAAGAATTCGATAGTATCATACATGTGTATCTAACCAGAATTTAAAAGAAAGCAATAATTTAGGCTGACTTCTCTGGAATAACAGCAAAGATAAGATGAAAGCTTATTAATTTTTATCTGTTTAGTTTCTTTAAGAAAACTAGACAAGGTCTGTAATGTAGAGAGTAGAGGTATTGAACAGCTGAAAATAAATACAACTGTTGAAACTTTAATAGATATCTGAATGCAAAAAGGATAATATATTTTTGTCAAGAATATGATCATCAGTAAACCAAGGTCGTTCTTAAGCCGATTTCTGAAAGGCGATTGCAAAAGTTTGCACTTCGTAGTGTTTGATCACGTGGTTGCGCTACTTCGATCCTACTTCAAAAACAATCGTTCTCGTCATGCTCATTTTGGAATGAACTTGCCAATTTTATCATGGCCGGTTGACTGTTTATTTGTTTAAAGTGTTGCCTTAATCAAATAAAATGTAATCAAAGTTAGGAACCGTATCAAAACTGTCAGAGTTGAAGATAAAGTCTGAGGACTCCAGTAAGTAACAAACTGGTTACCGTTAAAAATAATCGTTTTCCTTATGCGGCGACATAAAGGATACCAGCTTATACATTTTCCAAAAAGTATGCCTACTGTAAATAACATACGCTGCCAGATCAAACGAGTATTAAAACATTTTTGGTACATAATTTGCTGCGTCACCCTCTGGGTGATATTTTTGGGGTCAAACATGTTTTTTATGCATAAAATACCCACAAGTTTGCGTTAACGGAAATGCTGGGAGTTACCTCCCATCTACTTTAGTCTTTTCCAGCATTAGTCCATACATAAATATAGGAGTTCCCTCCAATCTACTTTAGTCTCTTCCAGCCATAGGAGTTACCTCCCATCCACTATAGTCTATTCCAGCCATAGTCATACATACATGTAGGAGTTACATCCCATCTACTATAGTCTATTCCAGCCAAAGGAGTTCCTTCCCATCCATTATACATGTAGTCTATTCCAGCCATAGTCCATACATACTGTAGGAGCTACCTCCCATCTACAATAGTCTATTCCAGCCATAGTCCATACATACATGTAGGAGTTACCTCACATCTACCATAGTCTATTCCAGCCGTAGTCCATACATACATGTAGGAGTTACCTCCCATCTACTATAGTCTATTCCAGCCATAGTCCATACATACATGTAGGAGTTACCTCCCATCCACTATAGTCTATTCCAGTCATAGTCCATACATACATGAAGGAGTTACCTCCCATCTACTATAGTCTATTCCAGCCATAGTTTATACATACATGTAGGAGTTACCTGCCATCTACTATAGTCTATTCCAGCCATAGTTTATACATACATGTAGGAGTTACCTCGCATCTACTATAGTCTATTCCAGCCATAGTCCATACATACATGTAGGAGTTACCTCCCATCCACTATAGTCTTTTCCAGCTGTAGTCCATACATACATGTAGAAGTTACCTCCCATCCACTATAGTCTATTCCAGTCATAGTCCATACATACTGTAGGAGTTACCTCCCATCTACAATAGTCTATTCCAGCCATAGTTCATACATACATGTAGGAGTTACCTCCCATCTACCAGTCTATTCCAGCCATAGTTTATACATACATGTAGGAGTTATCTCCCATCCACTATAGTCTATTCCAGCTATAGTCCATACATACATGTAGGAGTTACCTCCCATGTACTATAGTCTATTCCGGTCTTAGTCCATTCATGCATGTAGGAGTTACCTCCCATACACTATAGTCTATTCTAGTCATAGTCCATACATATATGTAGAATTACCTCCCATCTACTATAGTCTATTCCAGCCATAGTCCATACATACTGTAGGAGTTACCTCCCATCTACTATAGTCTATTCCAGCCATAGTCCATACATACATGTAGGAGTTACCTCCCATCTGCTATAGTCTATTCCAGCCATTGTCCATACATACATATAGGAGTTACCTCCCATCCACTATAGTCTATTCCAGTCTTAGTCCATTCATGCATGTAGTAGATACCTCCCATCCACTATAGTCTATTCTAGTCATAGTCCATACATACATGTAGAATTACCTCCCATCTACTATAGTCTATTTCAGCCAAAGTCCATACATACTGTAGGAGTTACCTCCCATCTACTTTAGTCTTTTCCAGCATTAGTCCATACATAAATATAGGAGTTCCCTCCAATCTACTTTAGTCTCTTCCAGCCATAGGAGTTACCTCCCATCCACTATAGTCTATTCCAGCCATAGTCATACATACATGTAGGAGTTACATCCCATCTACTATAGTCTATTCCAGCCAAAGGAGTTCCTTCCCATCCATTATACATGTAGTCTATTCCAGCCATAGTCCATACATACTGTAGGAGCTACCTCCCATCTACAATAGTCTATTCCAGCCATAGTCCATACATACATGTAGGAGTTACCTCACATCTACCATAGTCTATTCCAGCCGTAGTCCATACATACATGTAGGAGTTACCTCCCATCTACTATAGTCTATTCCAGCCATAGTCCATACATACATGTAGGAGTTACCTCCCATCCACTATAGTCTATTCCAGTCATAGTCCATACATACATGTAGGAGTTACCTCACATCTACCATAGTCTATTCCAGCCGTAGTCTATACATACATGTAGGAGTTACCTCCCATCTACTATAGTCTATTCCAGCCATAGTCCATACATACATGTAGGAGTTACCTCCCATCCACTATAGTCTATTCCAGTCATAGTCCATACATACATGAAGGAGTTACCTCCCATCTACTATAGTCTATTCCAGCCATAGTTTATACATACATGTAGGAGTTACCTCCCATCTACTATAGTCTATTCCAGCCATAGTCAATACATACATGTAGGAGTTACCTCCCATCCACTATAGTCTTTTCCAGCTGTAGTCCATACATACATGTAGAAGTTACCTCCCATCCACTATAGTCTATTCCAGTCATAGTCCATACATACTGTAGGAGTTACCTCCCATCTACAATAGTCTATTCCAGCCATAGTTCATACATACATGTAGGAGTTACCTCCCATCTACTAGTCTATTCCAGCCATAGTTTATACATACATGTAGGAGTTATCTCCCATCCACTATAGTCTATTCCAGCTATAGTCCATACATACATGTAGGAGTTACCTCCCATGTACTATAGTCTATTCCGGTCTTAGTCCATTCATGCATGTAGGAGTTACCTCCCATACACTATAGTCTATTCTAGTCATAGTCCATACATATATGTAGAATTACCTCCCATCTACTATAGTCTATTCCAGCCATAGTCCATACATACTGTAGGAGTTACCTCCCATCTACTATAGTCTATTCCAGCCATAGTCCATACATACATGTAGGAGTTACCTCCCATCTGCTATAGTCTATTCCAGCCATTGTCCATACATACATATAGGAGTTACCTCCCATCCACTATAGTCTATTCCAGTCTTAGTCCATTCATGCATGTAGTAGTTACCTCCCATCCACTATAGTCTATTCTAGTCATAGTCCATACATACATGTAGAATTACCTCCCATCTACTATAGTCTATTTCAGCCAAAGTCCATACATACTGTAGGAGTTACCTCCCATCTACTATAGTCTATTCCAGTCATAGTCCATACATACATGTAGAATTACCTCCCATCTACTATAGTCTATTCCAGCCATAGTCCATACATACTGTAGGAGTTACCTCCCATCTACTATAGTCTATCCAGCCATTGTCCATACATACATGTAGGAGTTACCTCCCATCTACTATAGTCTATTCCAGCCATAGTCCATACATACATGTATGAGTTACCTCCCATCTTCTAGTCTATTCCAGCTATAGTCCATACATACATGTAGGAGTTACCTCCCATCTACTGATACATACATGTAGGAGTTACCTCCCATCTTCTTCAGTCTATACCAGTCGTAGTCCATACATACACGTAGGAGTTACCTCCATTCCACTGTAGTTTATTCCAGGCATAATCCCTGCATACATGTAGGAGTTACCTCCCATCTACTTTAGTCTATTCCAGCCGTAGTCCATACATATGTGTAGGAGTTACCTCCCATCCAGTATAGTCTATTCCAGCCATAGTCCATACATACACGTAGGAGTTACCTCCCATCCACTATAGTCTATTCCAGCTATAGTCCATTACATACATGTTGGAGTTACATCCCATCCAACCCACTCCCTATTACATATACTCTTGTACAGTACCTAACACAGGTAACCATGAACAGAAACCCCCTAATATCACAGGGACCCATGGATGGGACCTCTCCTCACAGGTACTTGTTGACGACTCCAAATCACAGGGACCCATGGACTGGACTTCCTGTCACAAGTAATCATGGACAGGTCCCCTCTTCACATGTTCCCATGGGCAGGACTCCCTATCACAGGTACCTGTGGACATGACCCCCTACCTATCACAGGTACATGTACCCATGAACATGACCACCCCCCTTTTTGTTTAATATTATTTTAATTTAATTAATCTTGCTGGTCAGAGAATCCTCTGCTGTCCATTTTTGTGTGCGTGGGACGTCGCACAGCTAAACAGCTGATTTTGCGACACTGGTTGAGTAAACATATTTCATCTTGTTCAGATGTAATAAATCATTTTTGCGTCCAGTTAAAGATTTATAATTCAATTCTTAAGATGTTTGGCTTTATGGATATACATGTAATCATCAATTTAAATTGGTTTGATTGAAGGTATGATTGAATTTATAACATGTAAAACAGTAGTAGAAAGACATCATTGTCAAACATATTCAAGTTAAAATGCTCTCATTACATGCCACAATATGTATGATGTTTATTGATGTTTACTGTTACCATGACAACTGACAAGTTTTTGTTTTTGTTTTTTTATGAAGACTTTTCTATCAGGTTATTGAAATTAAATATCAGGATACGTGTATTAAATGGCTCTAAAAATTGCTAAAATATTGCTTGCTGGACGTTAAACAATAATTAATCAATCAATCCATACATGTATTAACAAACATCCATTAAATTCATACATTGTAGTCAATCTAGAATATATAAATTTCTGTAAGAGACAGTTTCCTTAATGTCATTATATTTTAGGTATAAAATGACATTGAAAGATATTTGTTAAAATGTACATTTCATCTTACAAAAATAGGTTGTTATGTACTTTGGTCATGTGACCAGGGTCACCAGCACTAATGATGTCCTTGAGGTGGTGTGATGAAGCTATTTAAATCTTTTCCAGTTGATACCAGACTTTTGTCGTCTGCTTAAACGATTTGTTTTCTCAGCAGCAATAAAGATGAATAACAAAGAAAATATTGTTTACATTTTAGATTTAGAAGAATATGGACCAAGAACAATTGAATCATGTAAGTAAAGTTTATATTGTGAAGTAAATACGTTAACATGTACAAGTACAGATCTTTGGCTTAATGCCACTTTATCAATTTTTCAGCCATACATGTATCAACTATCATGGTGTCCTATGGTCTAATTAGACGTAAGCAACATAGTTTTGCATAGCTGTGTGAACACAAACATGTATTGTTTACTACAATCCTCCATCTTTGTTTGACTAAATAGAATTTGAATTTTTATAAAACATTTATAACATGAATGGCAGGTCACATAAATGTGTTGACAGATTAACAAAATGGACAATGAACATTAGACTTGATGGTGGTCAATTAAAAATAAATGTACATTTATCTACATTTACATATATCGTGTTACTATGGATTGACTGTTATAATATCATTTCAGGAACTTCTGGAGGCTGCTGACAGAGGTGACACTAAGTCTGTGGAGGACTGGGTGGCCAGAGGGGCCCATGTCAATTGTAAAGATGAATTTGTGAGTTACTTGTGTTTTAACATTTATCTGTGACAACAAATCATTAATAACACATCACACATGACAGACATCAGTCACACAAATTAAATATTTCACAGTAAGTGTGACCGTTTGAATCAGAAAATATCATAACAATGTCTGCTAAAAAAAGTTGTTTGACATAAACATCATGGCTGACATCACACTAATTAAATATTTCACCATGAGTGACGATTTATTTAACTCATGGCTTACATCACCACGAGTGTGACGATTTATTTAACTCATGGCTGACATCACCACGAGTGTGACGATTTATTTAACTCATGGCTGACATCACCACGAGTGTGACGATTTATTTAACTCATGGCTGACATCACCACGAGTGTGACGATTTATTTAACTCATGGCTGACATCACCACGAGTGTGACGATTTATTTAACTCATGGCTGACATCACCACGAGTGTGACGATTTATTTAACTCATGGCTGACATCAGCACAAGTGTGACGATTTATTTAACTCATGGCTGACATCACCACAAGTGTGACGATTTATTTAACTCATGGCTGACATCACCACGAGTGTGACGATTTATTTAACTCATGGCTGACATCAGCACAAGTGTGACGATTTATTTAACTCATGGCTGACATCACCACGAGTGTGACGATTTATTTAACTCATGGCTGACATCACCACGAGTGTGACGATTTATTTAACTCATGGCTGACATCACCACGAGTGTGACGATTTATTTAACTCATGGCTGACATCACCACGAGTGACGATTTATTTAACTCATGGCTGACATCACCACGAGTGTGACGATTTATTTAACTCATGGCTGACATCACCACGAGTGTGACGATTTATTTAACTCATGGCTGACATCACCACGAGTGTGACGATTTATTTAACTCATGGCTGACATCACCACGAGTGTGACGATTTATTTAACTCGTATCTTTGTCCTGAATTAGAAAATATCGCGTTTGATTTGATCCGTTTCAAAAACTACTTTTGTTATATGTAGGTGTATTACTTACATTGAGAAGATTTGATGATCAAATGTTTATTTCCTGTATAGTTCGGATGGAGTCCTTTACATTGGGCAGCACAGAACGGCCACACAGAGACAGTGTCCAGGCTGGTGGAGCTGGGTGGGGATGTCAATGCCAAGGATGACAAGGTATGTATTTACTTAACTGATTTGTGTGTTTATCATTGATCACTAACAACAAATAAGTCACCATTTATTTTATGACTGACATTGTCTCGGTACCACTATAATCCTCCATTGTAGGTTGTCCCCGGGGGTCAGTCCCCACACTCTAAATTGTGTACATTTTTGTAATTTATATATTGATCAAAGTGTACAATCACAGATCATTAATAACACTTTAAGTATGGCAGACGTCAGATTATTTCACACAAATATTTCATTGTAAGTGTGTAGCCATTCATTCATTCATTCATTCATTCATTCATTCATTCATTCATTGAATTCTTTCATTCAATATTTATTCATTCATTTGATCTGTTATATGTAGGTTTATTACTTACATTGAGAAGATTTGATGATAAAATGTTTATTTACATAGAATGTTTACATGTTTATTTCCTGTATAGTTAGGACGGAGTCCTTTACATCTGGCAGCAGCTAGAGGCCACACAGAGACAGTGTCCAGGCTGGTGGAGCTGGGTGGTGAGGTCAATGGCAAGGATGACGAGGTATGTATTTACTTAACTGATTTGTGTGTTTATCATTGATCACTAACAACAAATAAGTCACCATTTATTTTATGACTGTCCCTGTACCACTATAATCCTCCATTGTAGGTTGTCCGCAGGGTCAGTCCCCACCCCCTAGATTATGTACATTTTCTAATTTGTATATTTATACACCTGCATACAAAATAGTGCTTGTTTTTTTTCATTCTTTTTACTAAGATGGTATTTTTAGTGTACAGGTGTATGTCTGTTGTTCTGGGGATACACACAAGGTCTCCCCAACCCCCTATAGCATCAGTTATCATTGTGTTATCCTTGATGTTACTGTGGGTTAATTCTGTTAGAGGCATTGTCCCCACCCCATCATAACACTGATGATTTATTACCTTCAAAATACTTAGGATCCCCACCCCATAACTATGTGTTATTATTGATGATATAATTAGTTTTATTGAGTTGGGTTTGAATCCCCCGGGGAGTTTTCCCAACCCCCTTAATGCATTTATTGGTTATTAAGTCTCCCAAACAAAGGTATTATTCTTTCTCGCGCCGCCAACATTGTCCAAGCACTTTTGTACTTCACAGATTTTGTTCAAATTATGCACAATAAAAGACCCCTATGAGATTTGGGTTCTAACCATTTTTCAAGTGTAGAGGCCACACAGGGACCGTTCCACGCCCCTCCAAATACCTCAAAAATGGATATTTTTTTAATATGTAAAAATAAGTTAGCATTCCTACCCCATTAACCACATATATTATTACACCTTATGATTAGACGAAACTTTTGGTTCCATAGGGAGGTCAGAGGGGGTCATTCTCTACCCCCTCAAATGACAAATTTTCTTTATATCTTGAAAACCATTGGGATCCCCACCCTATAACCACATATATTCTTACTCCTTATGACAACACGAATTATTTAGTACCATGGGAGGGTTGGAGGGGGTCTTGCCCACCCCCTCAAATGACTAATTTCTTAATATGTTGAAAACAATTAGGATCCCCACCCTATAACCATATAAATGTTTACTCCTTATGATAAAACAAATTATTAAGTACCATGGGAGGGTTGGAGGGGGTCTTGCCCCACCCCCTCAAATGACAAATTATTTAATGTTTTTGAAAACAATTGGGATCCCCACCCTATAACCATACATATTCTTACTCCTTATGATAAGAGGAAATATTGTTACCATAGGGAGGTTCGAGGGGGTAATGCCCCACCCCCTCAAATGACAAATTTCTTTATATCTTGAAAACCATTGGGATCCCCACCCTATAACCACATATATTCTTACTCCTTATGACAACACGAATCATTTAGTACCATGGGAGGGTTGGAGGGGGTCTTGCACCCCCCTCAAATGACAAATTTCTGAATATGTTGAAAACCATTAGGATCCCTACCCTATAACCATATATATTTTACTCCTTATGATAAAACAAATCCTTTAGTACCATTTGAGGGTTGGGGGGTCTTGCCCCACCCCCTCAAATGACAAATTATTTAATATTTTGAAAACAATTGGGATCCCCACCCTGTAACCATACATATTCTTACTCCTTATGATTAGAGGAAACATTTGGTACCATAGGGAGGTCCAAGGGGGTAATGCCCCACCCCCTCAAATGACAAATTTCTTAATATCTTGAAAACCATTGGGATCCCCACCCTATAACCATATAGATTTTTACTCCTTATGATAAGACAAATCATTTGGTACCATAGGAGAGTCAGAGGGGTTTATGTCCTGCCCCCTTGAAATTTACTTAATTATTCTTCTTTCTTCTTTTTTCTTCTTTCCATTCAATCTTGTCTGCACATTATCTCTCAGATGCAATGTCCAATCAATACGAAACTTTGGGAACTTGTTAACGGTGACCTGAAGTTTTGCAATCCATTTTGGGAATTTTCAAAATAGCTGCCATTTCAAAATGGCTGTCGTTTCCATGGAAACAGGGGTAATTATATAGGACATTGCATTATCATGGTAAAAATTTGTATTTGGGCTTTTCAACATGCTCAAGGATATAGTGGCAATGGGGGTTTGTTTAGGAGACATCTTGGGTTGGCATTCCAATGCAATTATAAATATTTATTTTTAATTCTGTCCAGATCCCCACCCTATAAGTGTATGTTTTAAAAAAAACTATTCAAACCATGAACAACTTTATTCAATAATGGTATTTCATTGATGTTATAATGGTAATGAAACAGCAATTTAACAATAAAAGTAAACTAACAGTCACAACACCACCTTTAATTTCAGTTTATGGTAGAAAAACGTTTGTTGCTTGACATCATTTTTGTCCGTTTACAACAGAAATGTAAAAATAGATATTGCCCATGCGCGAATGGTACAGTATAATTTTCTAACATTGCGTACCTATGGAAGCGGGTGACAGTGTTTTTCCGACAGTAAACTTTTTTTGACAGTACATATATGTCATAGTGGTCTATGGGAGATTTACATTGAAAATCAAATTGAGGTATAATAATATAAAATTAAGATTGGCACAGTTGTAGATCAACATAATATGGGGTGCAGTCTGTAATCAGAGTTTTGTTAATGGCCACACACCCGCCTAAAAATGACAAATTTTCCCTTGATCAGATTTCAACGAAATTTGATGCAAAGGTAGATTATAGTATTTCAAGTGGAACACTACATCTGAACATTTTTTCCGACGTCGCGTTTCAAAATGTCGACAAAAAACGTGTATAATTTTTTAACATTATTTGATCACAATGAAAGTTAACGTGCTCTGATTGCAGCACAATTTGGTATGGATTTAGATTTAAGTGTTCTGAGTGGAACTCTACATTAATTTTTATACCCCCGCTCGACAGAGTTGGGGGTATATAGTGGTCCTCATATCGGTCCGTCCGTTCGTCGGTCCACATTTGGTTTCTGGATGATAATTCAAAAAGTTTACATCCGATTTGAATGAAATTTTCTGATATTGTTATATATCAGGTTGGTAAGAAGCCTATTGATTTTGAGGGAAATCCGTCAAATTTCAAGGTCACAGGCCACGAAAAAGGTTGGAAATTTTAACAAAAAAGTTGTTTCCGGACAATAACTCAAAAAGTTTACATCTGATTTGAATGAAACTTTGGGATATTGTCATATATCAGGTTGGTAAGAAGCCTATTGATTTTGGGGGAAATCAGTCAAATTTCAAGGTCACAGTCCACGAAAAACGTTAGAAATTTTTACAAAATGCGGGGGTATTAGTGATCACTAGATCGACTTTGTCTAGTTTTTTTGACTATGCATTTCAAAATGGCGGCCAAAAACACATTAAATATTCAACTTTGTCTGATTTTTAATGAAACTTGATGTGTAGGTACATTTTAATGTCCTGAGTGGAATGCTATACTATCCTTGGGGGGGGGGGATTTTGGATGACTTCTCATGCTGCTGTGTTGGTATTCCAACAATTGGTACAGATCCCGCCCTATAAGTGTATGTTTTTATAATCCCACTAGTTAAACAAGTTTTTATGAACCAATTTACATGCATGTGTATTGATGATATAAATCAGTCTGTTTAGTACATATAAATACCAACTTGTTAATAAAGTAAGATACATGTTTATGTAGACTTAAACAATATAAGTATTATGTTTATTCTTTAACAGCTCTCCTTTTTTACAGGGACAGACACCATACGATGTAGCTGGTAATAATAACATCAGAGAATTACTGAAGGTAGATATATATTTGATAGCTGAAATATAGAAATATGATTCCTAGTGTGTTGTCAGTGTGTCAGTTTTATCTGGCCGGCGGGTGGGCTTGCATGCAGGCATTTGGGCGGGCGGCATCAAACAGAGGGTTTATGGTTATTAACTTTAGTTTCCATCAACCAATCTTGATTAAACTTTGGATATTGCAAGCTTGCATAAATACCTAGCTTGGGATTGGATATGGAGCAAGTTTGATCATTGTCAAGGTCACTGTTACAAAAAATAGAAAAACAGTTTGTCTGTTCTTTTCCCGCCTTGTCTGTCTGTTCTTTTGCTGTCTTGTCAGTCTGTTCTTTACCTGTCTTGTCTGTCTGTTCTTTGCCTGTCATGTCTGTTCTTTTCTTTGCCTGTCTTGATTGTCTGTCACTATGCCTGTCTTGTCTGTCTGTTCTTTGCCTGTCGTGTCTGGGTTTTTTTTTTATGTCTTGTTTGTCTGTTCTTTGCCTGTCTTGTCTGTCTGTTTTTTCCTGTCTTGTCTGTCTGTTCTTTTCCTGTCTTGTCTGTTCTTTTCTTTGCCAGTCTTGTTTATCTGTCACTATGCCTGTCTTGTCTGTCTGTTCTTTGTCTTTCTTGTCTGTCTGTTCTTTTCCTGTCTTGTCTGTTCTTTTCTTTGCCTTTCTTGTTTGTCTGTCACTATACCTGTCTTGTCTGTCTGTTTTTTCCTGTCTTGTCTGTCTGTTCTTTTCCTGTCTTGTCTGTTCTTTTCTTTGCCAGTCTTGTTTGTCTGTCACTATGCCTGTCTTGTCTGTTTTTTTTCATGTCTTGTTTGTCTGTTCTTTGCCTGTCTTGTCTGTCTGTTCTTTTTCATATCTTGTCTGTCTGCTCTTTGCCTGTCTTGTCTGTTTGTTCTTTGCCTGTCTTGTCTGTCTGTTCTATTCCTGTCTTGTCTGTCTGTTCTTTGCCTGTCTTGTTTGTCTGTCTTGTCTGTCTTGTCTGTTTGTTCTTTGTCTGTCTGTTCCTTTTCATATCTTGTCTGTCTGTTCTTTGCCTGTCTTGTCTGTCTGCTCTTTTTCATATCTTGTCTGTCTGTTATTTGCCTGTCTTGTCTGTCTGTTCTTTGTCTGTATTGTCTGTCTGTTCTATGCCTGTCTTGTCTGTCTGTCTTGTCTGTCTGTTCTTTGTCTGTCTTGTCTGTCTGTTCTTTTTCATATATTGTCTGTCTGTTCTTTGTCTGTCTTGTCTGTCTGTTCTTTGCCTGTCTTGTCTGTCTGTTCTTTTTCATATCTTGTCTGTCTGTTCTTTGTCTGTCTTGTCTGTCTGTTCTTTGTCTGTCTTGTCTGTCTGTTCTATGCCTGTCTTGTCTGTCTGTTCTTTTTCATATACGTATCTGCAGTATGTGTCTGGTTTATTCACATGTTGGCCTTATCTTTAGGTCTTTGTCTCGTTTCTGTTTTTTTTCCTGTCTTGTAAGTCTGTTCTTTTCATGTCTTGTCTGTCTGTTCTTTTCATGTCTTGTCTGTCTGTTCTTTGTCTGTCTTGTCTGTCTGTTCTTTGCCTGTCTTGTCTGTCTGTTCTTTTTCATATCTTGTCTGTTCTTTGCCTGTCTTTTGCTTCATGCTGTATCAATAGTTTGTCTGTATCTGTAATGTCCATGTATCTGTCTGACTGTATTGTCAATCTGCCTGTCATTCTATTTGATGTCCTGTATGTCTGCCCTCTTTCTTGTCTAGGTGGGAGTTTGTCTGTTTATGTGTATCGTCTGCCTGTTTTTTCCATGTCTGTCTGTCTATACGTTTGGCTGCTGTATGTCTGCCCTTTTTGTTGTCTCTCTGTAAGTATGTCTGTACATGTAATGTCTGTTTTTCTGTCCGCCTGTTTTGTCCATCTGTTTGTCTGTCTACATGTTGGACTATTGTATGTATGCCCTCCTTCTTATCTCTTTTTATTAGTATGTTTGTACATGTGATGTCTGGTTATCTGTCTGCTAATAGGTCTTGATGAGACGAAACTCGAGTCTGGCATAGTAAATTGTACTTTAAGTGTCTTTTGGAAGTGACAAGTCTTTAATGTTGAAACAATTTAAAACAAATATTGCAGTAGTAAATATAAACTAGTATGTTTTTTTTAATATGTCCCTACGTTTATGTCACACAAGGCATAAAATGATCATTCCATGTTTGATTTGTACATTTGTTGTAGAAATGTATAGAACAACAAGAACTAGAACAAGGTAAGATGAATACAGTTTACTAGTATACATTGTATTTCTAATGACACTGATCACCAAACAATAAGTTCATTTGACAGAAATATTAGTATTAATGTTACTTTTCTTTTGTTTTAAAATAAACTAAATGTATATAGCACAAAATATTTAGCTTTTCAAAGTTCCATATTTCGCAGAATGTTATGTAGCCTACAGACATATAATTAAGTCATAAGAAGCTTATCATCTTACATTTTTTGGAATACAAAATCTTTTACGAAATGTACTGTTTGTTAATGATTTGCATTTTAAGACTTATAAATAAAAATAACTTTTTAAAGTATTTCAGAATTAAAAAAAATGACTTGCAATAATTTGTAACATTTTTTCAGCCCCTACCAGCTTTAATTTGCCAAAGGGGACTATACTAGTAGGTATGCACTATGTCCGTCTGTCAGTCCCTCAGTCCGTCATGCATGTGTTCCGTACTTTGTTCTAAAATAAAATATATTGAGCTAATATTTAGTATGCGAGTCAACCATGAAGAGTTACATGTCAAGTTCAGTAATAATTTTTGAAGAAATTATGGCCCTTGGACTTAAACAAATAATTTGCCGGTCGGTAATTTTTAAACCAAGTAATGACCCTAGTGCCTGCCCATACTGTACTATCCACACTTGGTTTAGGAAGATGACTTCACATCTTCATGAAACTTAGAACACGTTTAAATATCAGGTGATCTCTTTACAATCTCTCTAGGACTTTGCTAAATATTTCACGCTTGAGTCAGCTTAAAAATGGGTGTTTACAATATGTGCCTTCGGGACATTAGTGATGCCAAATTATTGTTTTATGCTGCATCAGATTTATGCATTTACAATTTGTGATTATTTAAGTTAATGATCCAAAGTTTGTCATCACACTTTGCTTCCGTCGGTGTCTTTGGATTCTACATATCAATACATGTACTCTGAAATCAAGTGGGTCACATTTTGGGGGTTTGCACGCCACTGATGAAGTCTCGATTAGTGAAGGACACTGATAGTCTTGATTAGTTAATTACACTGATTTTGATTAGTGAACAATACTGATGGGGTCTTGATTAGTGAACAATACTAATGGAGTATTGATTAGTGAACTACAGACATGACAGATGGAGTCTTGATAGTGATCAACACTGATGGAGTCTTGATAGTGATCAACACTGAAGGAGTCTTGATTAGTGAACGGCACTGATGGAGTCTTGATTAGTGAACGACACTGGTTAAATCTTGATTGAGCTTTGATTAGTCAACGACTGTGGTGGAGTCTTGATTGGTGAACTGCACTAATGGATTCATGATTTGTGAACTACAGACATGACAGATGGAGTCTCGATAGTGATCAACGACGATGGATTCTTGATAAGTGAATAACACTTTTGGAGTCTTGATTAGTGAAGGACACTAATCATGCTAATGGAGTCTTGATTATTGAACGACACCTATGGAATCTTGATTAGTGAATGACACTGATGGAGTCTTGATTAGTGAATTACACTGATGGAGTCTTAATTAGTGAATGACACTGGTTAATTCTTGATTAGTGAACGACACTAGTTAAGTCTTGATTAGTGAATGACAGTTATGGAGTCTTGATAAGTGAACGACACTGATGGAGTCTTGATAAGTGAACGACAGTGGTGGAGTCTTGATTAGTAAAGGACACTGATGGAGTCTTGATTAGTGAACCACACTGATAGAGTCTTGATTAGTGAACCACACTGATAGAGTCTTGATTATTGAATGACAGTGATGGAGTCTTGATTAGTGAACCACACTGATAGAGTCTTGATTATTGAATGACAGTGATGGAGTCTTGATTAGTGAACGACAATGATGGAGTCTTGGATAGTGAATGACAATGATGGAGTTTTGATTAGTGAACCACACTGATTGATTCTTGCTTAGTGAATGACAATAATGATCAGTTTTGATTAGTGAATGACAATGATGGACATGATTGAGTGTTGATTAGTGAACAACATTGGTGGAGCCTTGATTAGTTAATGACACTGATGGATTCTTGATTTAAAAGGAGTTGATTTGTTAACATTAATATATGTTATGACATTTTATTTACAAAGGCTTTTTCTATAAAACTGGTTAATCAGTTAAAAAATTTTTTTTATAGCAGTATTCATTGGACGGTCTTCTATAAAGGTCATGTTTTTGTTAATCTGAACGTCAAAATGGCCACCACAGGACTTAATTTAACACTGTTGTAATGCCATCTGCATTATATACTAGTATATAAATCATCTGAGCGGTACAGGCTCTTCAGAGCCATTGATTGAGCAAATAAAATTACAGTTTGATGTTTATGATACACAAGTTCAGCTTTTCTAAAAGCTAACCGTCTCTTAGCTGCATTACAAATTTTATGGATTTATTAAAGGATCTGGTTTTTTGTAATTTATATGTAGGATAGGTAAACAGTGTACATGTACCGTGTAAGGACATTGTTTACGCTCAACTATTATCCAATGGTGCTTGAGAGATTTAAATGCCTGTCGTCACTTCACACGTGCTTTAAAAAAAATGAATTAAACAAAAGTTGACTCACTAAACAAATGTTTAAAATGAGTGGTAAAAATATGTTTTGTTAAATTTGCATCAATATCAGAACGAAAATAAAGATACAGAACATATAATTTTGTCATAACCAAAAACAGCTTTAAAAAGTAGGGAGATTTTGTACAATGTTTACCTTTTAATTGTTCACTGACCAATGCATTGAATGAAATAGAAGTCAATATGTGGAACATAACATTACTACACTAAAACACTGATTTACGAAAATAAAGATATATAGTAGAACATATAATTTTTTCCAGCTTAAAGTAGGGAGATTTTGGTACAATGTTTACCTTATAATTGTTCACTGACCAATGCATTGAATGAAATAGAAGTCAATATGTGGAACGTAACATTACTACACTAAAATACTGATTACAACCCCGATTCAACCTAAGAATATATCGAAATTTCAGTACACATAGTAGTACAATCCTTACGTAAACCAATGAAACGACAAAAATATTTATAGATTTAGTAAACCACCCAATCAAGTAACAGAGAGCCATTTACTTAGAAGACAGATCGTCATTTGACTATGTATACCGTCTCCCATGTTAAAAATCATTTACCTAATTGTAGCAATGAAAGAGTTGAGAGGTCTTGGAATGGAAACAGTTGAAGAATTCCAGGACATTATAAAGGATGGATGTTATAAATGCTTTTGGAATAGGATTTACCTGGTTGGTCCATACGCTGTTGGAAAAAGCACACTTGCAAGAATCCTTGTTGGAGAACCAATACCAACTGAACGGGAATCAACTGACGGAATTTGGATTTATATGGGAAGAGCTGGTATGGAAGTTGAGCAACAGAAATGGAAATTTTTCCCTAAAGGTAGTCTGTAGACATTATAATCGACATAACATATCAAAATATAATTTTGCATTTGATTGTTAGCTACTTCAGTGATACAACATCTAAGAATGAATTCATTGAAGAGAAAAAATATGTCTTGTGTTAGATTTGTTAATATACATTATATGTTATGTTTTTGGACAGCTTTGCTCCACACTTTATAGGCATTCCCAATGGAACAAATTGTGCTCATCTTCCCCACTTACTTTTTGTACTCGCATGAGGTAAGTTCATCGGAGGTCTATTTGAGAAATAAAATGACAGAAGTTCGCTCATACTTTTAATATAACTTTTCACTATATCGACACATGATAGCGGACGTCTTGTCACTAAGTACCGTCATTTCATTGATCCTATAGTGCTTGAGATAAAGAACACTACCGATTCAAGGCATCCTCTTATCAAGGTCTTCTCATAATAGACAGCTGGGACCATAGTCGAGGATTCCCATTGCTCGACCCACATTGCATCCCAGCGCGTCCCTGGTGGCAGATAGGGGAAACCCTCTCGTTGGGGGTTGTCAGGTCATAATACGGAAAGCCTTGCTGCAGACCATAGTGGGTATTGTGTTTGGAGAGTGCCAAGTTCCTTGCACGATAAAGACCCATTGTGTAGATTTCGAAAAAGAGTAGGCTCATTGTAGGTCTGTTACACAGGTTTTTTCCACTCTTTTTTCAAAATGGTTGTAGATTTGGTATGAATGTAAACCATTATGATTTACAGATAAAGTTGGATTTTCATTCTGGTCCGAATAATTTTGACGAAATTATGGCCCTTGAACATGTTGAACCTATTAAATGTTTTTAAATAATGTTTACCTGACAATTTGTCTAAAGGTTTTGATATGGAGCTGATATTTGGTGTAGTGTCAACCATCGTGAGTTGCAAATGAAGAATAAATTTTGATTTGATGATTTTTGACGAAATTGTGACCATTTAACTTGCCACTAGGAGATTTAGTTTGGCATATACAGTATTACATTGCACTATCGATACATGTTTAACTGACAATGCATTTGTCGTGCACAATGTTCATGTTTCGAAACAAACAGCTGGAATATTAATTACTAAGTATGTTTGCTTATTGTCCTATTTTACACCATATCACTTGGTAGAAATCGAGCCTCTGCCTCAGTACAGAAAATGTCTTTTCAAATTACTTATACCATTTGTTTTGGGGTTACTTGCTGAAAATAAACTTTTTAGCTAAACATGCTAAATGAGGCATTGTTATCACTTTGCTTCAAATATAAACATATCCTACTAGCAATATTGTTTGGTTGGTCCTCTTTAAAGTTTATGTTTTTTATACAAATTAGAAAATCAACATTACCCCACCACCAGGGCTTATTTTAACATACATGTAGGCTAAGGACCGTATTGGGACAATTTTAAAAGGCTTTCTTCTCTGAAGCCGGTACCAAATGAAACATAACATACTAGCAATATTTTTGGATTGTCCTCTATAAAGTTTGTTTTTTTATGGAAAATGTATTACAGGTATTCATACATGTAGTATAGTACTCTATAAATTGTATCTTTTTTATGCCAATCAGAAATTCAAAATGGCCTCCATGGCAGGACTTAGTTTAACATAGGACCATATTGGCAAAATTTGTAAAATGGCTTCCTCTCTAAAACAGGTAAACGAATTGAAAGTACATGTAGTAGCAATATTGCTTGGGTTGTCCTATATAAAATTTATGTTTTTATGCAAATGGGAAATTCAAAATGGCAGCCACAGCAGGACTTAATTAAACCTAGGACTTTAAACATGTTAAAGAAAAAAGGTTTAAGAGGCTTCTTTGAAACATGTTAACCAATTGAAACAAAACTTATTACCAGTTTTCATCAGATGCTTCTCTATAAGGCTCATGTTTTCTATGCCAATTTGAAATTTAAAATGTCCCCCACAAGAAAACTTTTAAAAATTGTTAAAAAGGCTTCTCTGAAACATGTGAACCAATCAAAACACCAGTTATTAGAATATTTATGGAATAGTACTCAATAAATTATGTTATGTCAGTAACACAGTAAAAATGTTCTCCATATTCATTTAAACTAAGTATACCATGTATTTTTGTTTAAATCCATCTTTTCTGAAACTGCAAAACTGATTCAAGCTATATTGTACATGTATGTGAATGTTTATACGACGGTTCTCTTAAAAGTTTATGTTCGCTTATTCATTGAACCAGTTGAAACCACTGATTAAGATTCATTCGTTGGTCTCAACAAAAATAATGTTATTAAAGCCTGTAGAAAATTGAAAATTACAAGACTTAGTTAACATAGTTCATTGCCTATAAAATCAGTTGAGCGACACAGGCCTTTCAGAGCCTTTGTTTGTGTATTCTTATCAAAATGAGGTTATTATTAACACTCAAATTCTTTAATTGAATGATATCTGTACCACTCTTTTCATATGCAACTACATATTAAACTGAACTATCGGTAAATGTGTGATTTGTGTTTTTAGGTACTGCTATAAAGGAAATACTTGCAAGCCTTCTCATGTCGGTTACAAATGATAATTCACAAAATTTGACCCGAGACGATGCTATCAACCTGAAAAAGGACACTCCCCACTTTGAAATGTCTACAGCTGGCAGAAATCAAACAGAGATAAGATCTACCTCAATAGCTCCCCAGTCTGCAATGTCAACAATTGACAGCAGCCAAAAGGAAAAGTTAGAAGACATACCAGTAACGTACCAGTCTGCAATGTCACCAAGCGACAGAAGCCAAATAGATAACACAAAAAATGACCCATTTCTGGACCAGTCTGCAATGTCACCAATTAGAGTGCCTCAAAGTGAACAGTTCATAGATGTCCCCTCTGGAGCTGAGTTTATACCTGTACTTAGTAATTACAAAACACTAGATAAAAGGAGTGAAATAAACATACCGTTTAGTAGTATGTCCAATACTAAAATACATGACTTAGTCATTCAAGCAATACAAGACGGAAAATACAGACAGAAAATTATTCCTATCGACATTTGGGATTTCGGTGGACAGAAAGATTACTACATGACTCATCAGTTGTTCATCACCAGCAGAGGCATTTATGTACTGATGTTTAATGGCAGTGTTGATATACACAAAATAATGAAAGACCTTGCATTCCTACCAGGACATTTTGGCAGACCTACTGTAGCAGGTATAGTAGTGTTTGCTCAATACAAACATATATTCAAAATACAGAAAATACAGCAATCTGTTTACACGGTATTGATACAAAAAACAACTTGAGAGTTTAACATAGAAATTGTGTGTTGCACTTAATTACAGTTTCCATATCGGTCAGAGTATCAGCCTGATGCTCCCATATAAAGATGGAGAATTTTGCTCCTGGGCTAATATGGGTCGAAGGCCTATATATGGGACGATATGGAACAATGCAGTGTCCTAATGTATTTATCGCATATTTGAACCAAAACAAAATCAACTTTTCACAAATATAGATTGTTTGGTAATATTTTACGATGTATTTATGGACAGAACATTTCTGGACAGATCTTTCTTTGTACCGTGACATAACCAATGATGACAGTCTGATGGCGATGATGATACTATTAATGAGCAGCTGATGTGAGTCCCTATACGTGTACCAGACTTTTTTCAATGGTAACATCATTGATATCAGCCCATCGGCTTTAATAACGTAAATAAGGCTTCAAATTCCGGGTAACAACTACCGGCTGTATTGCATTGGCAAACACGTCCATATCACTGCAAAATATGTGATAAAAGGACGTATCAGTTAAAGTATGAACAGAATTGTTCTGTATTTTGTAGAAATATATAACAGCTTCCAATTTCTCTTGAGCATTTCCATATGCTCAAATCGCATTTGGCCATGGATAAAACGTGAATCGCATTTTAAGAAAGATCATTTACTTAGCAGATGAATATATGTACGTAAAGTTATGCCAAATAACAGATTATTTTAATTTGGATAAGACATAATGTTTACTGGTAATGACACTAGTCTTTTACTGGTACATAATTGAAATATAATGCGTATGAGGACTAGGATAAGAGAGATAAAATACTGTGGAATTATACTTGCTTCTGTGATATACATTTAATTTTGTAGTCTTCATTAATAACAGAGATAGATATGGCAATTATCCGAATTCGAATAATACAAATTATGCAAGTATACATCCCTGTTTAGATAGATGTAATTTAGTCTCCTAGGAGTACAACAAGTACTATAAGTATTATCCATATTCTGATATGACTTTTAAAGATGGTGTGTAAACTATTTGATAAAATATAATTTGTTTTGTTTTATGTAAGTCAGATGTAAAACTTATCCGAATTCGGATAGATAAATTCCAACCTTTAATCAAACCAGTAATATATATAAGCTTATCAGAAATCGGATAAGAACTTCAAATATGACGTGTTATACAAGGATTACGTTCAGCTACGGGGAAGAATGCTTATCAGAATTCGGATAGCAAACTTTGTAGTTATTATAATTTCTCCTTGTGCATGTCCGACACATAAATTATCCGAATTCGGATAGCAAAATTTGTAGTTATTATAATTTTTCCTTGTTCATGTCCGACACATAAATTATCCGAATTCGGATAGAATTATACTTCGACAAAATTCAGGCTTATCCGAAATCTGATAAGAACTTTAATGATGACTTTTTATACATTCAGCTATGGGGAAGAATGCTTATCCGAATTCGGATAGCAAACGTTAACATTAACGGAAATTAAAAGAAAACATAAGACAAAACATGATTTATTAAAATATATCTACAATATTCAACAAAATATACAAAATACTGTCATGAACGTATTACATAAAGTTATGAAAGTCTTTAAAAGTAAAGACATTAAAGATTTGCATGCCTTTAAAAAGCAGCATACACGTTTGACGTCGTTGAACTTGTATTTTTGTAAATTTCCAGAAAAGTATAAATTTACAAATAAAAGCCCAATTGAAAAATAAAAAAGAATAAAGTTATATATTAAATGGATACTAACAGAAGAAGCTAATCACAGAATTTCAGATATCCGTTAAACTAGTGTAATTAAGAAAATGTAAACTCCTTTCAAAATATATCAATTTAATATCGTTAAATAAAATGCTGAAAACGTTTATTGTATACATTAAAATTAAAATGGCTTAATGTGCATTTAAAACCAACAACTGCAAAAATAGTTAACTATATATAATATTTTTTGTTTATTTGAATTCATGTACTTTATAGAATAATAATTGTATCCTGCATCTGTATTGATTATTTGTATTATACAACGCAGTGTTTTTTTCGAATACTGGAACTTAAAACTACTTCTACTACATTTTGGGAAACACATATTGAAAGTATTATAACAACGCTACCCTTTTAACGATTGTAAGACAGTGGATATCAATCATTGAATTCATTAATGGGTAATTATCTGCAGATGACTAACCAGCAAGCAAGTTATTGAAAGTACCACATGCGGCGACGAAACTGTCTGACCTTAAAACATCTGCAGAGGTCAAGGCAAATAATTAATTGACCACAAGAATCAATCGTCCGAATAGTATATAACAGTTATGCATTTATCCTTATACATTAAAATTAATCCAACATACAACCAGAGTAAATATCCCTTTATGAGATAATTACTATTTTATTGCTTGTTATAGTACAAAGTATTATGAAAATAAATATAAAATGATAACTGAAATTCGAGACGTTAAACATATTTAAGACACATATCGGATTTTTTTACAATGCAGGATGTAGAATGTCAAATTGTGTATGGATGCAGCTGTCTACGTGAGCATCGGTTCTGGCGCAATTTGGTTCACAGTTCAAATATACTGGACAGATTGAGACAAACGGACGTTTCTTTAATAATCATAAATATTCAGAATCTCCGCCGACAACAATTCCTATTTTGAATTTTCTTGTATAATTTGACGAGGTATTCTTATAATGGTGCAATTTTATATTGTAGCTGCAATTATATAGAACATGCAAAAGCATTTCATCTTTTTCCTTAAGTCTCTTTTCGTTTCCCTATTACATATATTGTTAACAATTTATCTCTTTCTTTCCTCAATTCTTCATAATCATAATGTCATTTTACAACCTGTTAGAGAATCTCTATTGTATTTTGTTAAATATATGACAGAGAAAGCCTCTCAGCTTGTTTCCGAATCCTTGTTTTGTTTTAAATGATTTATTTATGAAGCTAATAAGATCTGTTTTAACTCAAAGTTATTTCCTTTTACCATCTGAGTACAATGTACGTTTATTATTAATAGGGGGGGGAGCCTCGGTGGCCGAGTGGTCAAGGTAGTTCGTCTACTATTGATCACGTGGTCTGTCAACACTGAGATTGCGGGTTCGATTTTCACTGCAGGCAGGGTGTACTCGACTCCAATCTTAATTGACAAGGATTGCCAGTTTTCCTACCGCAGGTTGGGGGTTTTCTCCGGGTACTTCGGCTTCCTCCCCAATAAAAAATGGACGCCATGATGTAGCTGAAAAATTGCTGAAAGTGGCGTTAAACATCATCAAACAAACAAACAACATATTATTAATTGGTCTTAGCAAATTTCCTTTTATAATTTTTAATTTGATATCAAGTTTACAACACGTCAAGCTTTTGTACAATTTTTACAAACCTTGTAGATGATCGTACATTTCCGAATTTGAGCAACAGATTTTGATAAGCTATAAGCTCCTATATGTGCGATTTAGGATTGGTGCTTTTTACAAATTAGTATTTTAGGAGAGAAAACGTAGATACATGTATGTAAAGAACAATTTAAAAGTAACTCAGTCAAGTACTCTATAGACGACTCAGTCTTATTCTGTTTTGTTTATAATCATTCCATTAAAATACCTAAAGTGTATGGTAGAACAGTGCATAGTATCATCATAATACATTTTATTATCTGAAAAAGGTAGAGAATAAAGAAAATACATATGTAATAACTTGATAACAGTATGACTTCGGCAAACTAATAATTATAAAGAATAATTATTACAAACCAAAATAAAGTTAGTTATACTTATAACTATAATCCATTCTCCTTGTCTAGTGAAATAATTTTAATGTAAATAAAAGTATTGCAAAAAATATCTTTAATCATGCAATATTAAATATTATATTCCTATTTGAATTTATCTTTTCTGCCAAATTATAATTCGGTTGTATTGCAGATGTCGTTATTGTGTCAATAAATACAAGTAATTGACCTCGTGGCCAATAACACCCAAGTGTGTAATTTAGTCAATTTCATGGTAGTTCATGGGTTTATGTCAGGGTTAATTTCTATTTGCATTTTAAAGACCTTCAGTGAAAGCTGTAAAACAGAGGATTAAATACTGTATAACACTATTAAAACCTACTGCTATTAAATAACAATAAACAGTAAAACCTTAACTAAAAGTATCAACTTATAGTGCAAACAATGGTATTTGCAACTTTGCACATCACAATATTTCTCGCCTGCATTTCGTATATCAGTAATGAAAAATTACTTCATGAGTAGCATGTAAATAACATTAAATTGTCATCATATAAAATATACAATGCATAGTCACAGCGGAACTGACCTAATCCAAAAATCTTTAACATAGTCACTGGGACCGTGAAATTGAGGTTAAGATCAGTTGACACCTACCAGACAGTCATGTTCTATTCATTATTACCTATAAACCAAACATTGTCGTCCTATCATTAACGGTTGCTGAAGAAATCCCTTATTCCAAAAAACATTAACGTAGTCACTGGACCGTGAAATTGATGTCAGGGGGTCATGTACTATTTATCAACAACATATTTAACAAATATTGCCATCCTACCATTCATCGTTACAGAGGAAGTCCCTTAATTCAATAACTTTATAACGTAGTAACTGGACCGTGAAATTGAGGTCAATGTCAGGTGACACCTACCTGATAGTCATGTACTATTCATCAGCAATCTATGTACCAAATATTATCATCCTACCATTCATGGTAATAGAACAACATTCCTAAACCAAAAACTTGAACGTAGTCACTGGACGGTGAAATTGAAGTCAAGGTCAGGTGACAGGTGACTGACTGGCGAGTACTCATTTTAAGCTACCATTGGACCGAATTTTTTAGATGGCCCTCGGGCTTAGCTTACAAAGATATAAAGCAGACTGTTAAGTGTTAACGCCGCAGCCGGATGTCAATATATAATATCGTCGCAGGCACATAAACTGAATGAGAAAAAATAAAAAGTAAAAATCACTATAAAAATAATGTTATTAAAATTGATGATGATAGGATTTTGGAAGTGTTCAAACATATGCTTTAGGTTTTAGGAAGTTTCCTCAATACTATTAGTCTTTAGTGTATATATTATTCCATGTGAAGCCCCCAAAGTGAGCCTTACAAAGAATAAAACATGTTGCTTGAGACAAAAAACGTACAGTTAGTCTGAGTATTTCAACTTAGATGATTCCGTTTTTATGTTTGCTTGTTATCGTTTCTCTTATTCTGATGGAATGTTTCCGCTTGCGCCCACACTAACAATTATCTATAGGAACTGTGACTTTGTCTTTAGTACTTTCATATTATCCATTTGTTCTTTCAAAAACTTCGATTAATTTTCACTATTCGTTATTTGTATGATTTGTCCTATCACATTCTCATCTTGGCCTTTCAAAGACAGTAACATCTGTTCTAAGCAGTAATTTCCCTGTCCTGATATTGTCCACGTGGTACTCCAACCAGCGGGGCCTTAGTAAATACCTGAAAATGAAGCATTTGTTTAGTATAGTCCGTTTACGAATAAGAATGTGTTCCGTGTAATCTGCAAAAGTTTATGTGTATTTTTGCAGTATCAATCGTTAGGTGAGATAAATACCAATAACGCCATTGAGCTGTAAAGTATTTACAGATTTTTTTTTTCAGGGATCATACTGGGAGGGTTCCCAGTGCTCGACCCACAGAGCAGCCCAGCGCGTCCCCGGGTGGCGGATAGGGGAGACTCTCTCGTTGAGGGGTTGTCAGGTCATAATACGGAAAGCCTGACCGCGGACCGTAGTGGGTAACGTGTTTGGAGAGTGCCACGCTCCTTGCACGATAAAGACCCCTTTTGTAGATTTCGAAAAACAGTAGGCTCATTGTAGCCGCTACAAAAGGCTAAATTCTCCGCCCCTACTCAAAACTTCATTCTTTTCCAGTGGCAGTCAAAATTGTATTCCATGTGACCCATCCCACCCCCATTTCCCGTTGATTTATTGTTTGTTAACTTGTTCCCGTCTAGAATATAGCTGAAATACTGCTCGCTGGACTTAAAGCAGACATCCAATCCATCAATCGATCAGATTTTTTTTTAAATAATGCCACGTCGTCAGACGACAATTCTATAGTCCTTTTTCTTGTCTGACGTTTTTAAATGAGTTTAACGCCACTTTCAGCAATTTTTCAGCAAAATCGTGGATTCCAGTTTTTATTGGGGAAAAGTCGGAGTACCTGGTTAAATTCCCCGAACCTAAGTAGGAAAACTGGCAGTATTGGAGTCGAGCGCACCCTGCCCGCAGTGAGACTCGAACTCGCAACCTCAGTGTTGATGAGCACGTGACCATTAGTCATCTTAACAACTAGGCTCCCCACGCCCAGATATAATTCTTCCATACCATGTTTAAGTAACATTTCATATGCATGTATATACTAATCAAAATGTTACGATATATTCATACATAGTTTTAAGCCGAGATTAAACAATAACCTTACTTAAGAATCTTTGTAAAGCATATGCAACTAATACGGTGTCGTATAATTACAGGTCCGGGTCCGCACGGACCCGTAATGTTAACATTTTGGGTCAGCTTTCGATCGATTTTTGTGTAATTATATTTCCGGGGTGTAACGTCATATTAGTAATTCCAATGTAAACTCCGGTGTAGACTACTTTTTTTTAAATATAAACACCAATTTACTTTAACATTACCAATTAAACATTATGACTGCGGAAGTGATCAAAATATACGCACGAATAGAGTTTTAAGAGATAATACTCGTTGGACCAACAGATAATACAGATATTGATCTGAGGTATAGACTATAAAGGCCAACGATTTTAGGCTTTGTTCATATAAGGTTCCAGGCATATTGACAAAGACCAACGATGCGACCACGTTCCTTACCTTACAAATTATGGTGACACTTAGAGTTTATGCTACTGACAGCTTCCATATTGTAATATGGTGTAATGGATGTGTTTGATAATATAGCTAATAAGATAGAGAGATAGAGAGAGAGATTTGGAAACACCCAAACACAGAACCACAAAAACACACAATTGTACACGCGTTACTTAAAACATTAGTGTATTTGTCATAATCAGAATCGATATAATTCCTTCAAAACATGCATTATTAGGGCTTAAAAATGTATAGCCATTATCTGCATAAACGAATATTATGACAATTGAGTTTGGTTGAAATGTGTTATCTTGTAATTTTGTAATTTGCGAATTCCGATTTTGCTGGTATTACTCAATTATTTATTTCTCTTTCTCAGTCATTTTACTGATTTCTTTGTTTTTAAATATTTTTAGTCTTCATTGTTGGAGCTTCTAGTGGATGTTGGAAAAATCTTGCCCATTAAATGTTCTTGCGTGAACTGGGCAAGGAGAAAATGCTTTTTGATTGATCTGGAATAAGAACAACTGTGAAAGAGTTGGAAATATGACATATTTAATTAATATCAAGCAAGGCATATTTATTTCATGCATGTATAAAAAAACTTAAAACTTTAGTAGTTAATGTTTATATTTTCATTAATCACAAAAGTCATTTTACCTTTTGAAATCAGCCGACTCCTGTTCATCCAATTTTGGCATGAGCCAGTCAGGAGAACCGGTTCCATTATCTTAAATATTTACAATGGTGGCCCATTAAATAGTGGTTTCCAATCCGTCAAAATATATGCGTTTTTTATATTTCACTGTGGTGTGTCCTGTCTCATCATTAAATAACACAAATTAACAAAAACTAAATACTATGAAACAACGTTATACAATGTAAAGTCTAAATAGAATAGGGAAACTGGACTACACAAGACCAGAGGTCAATAGGAGACATGAGAAAAATGCCAAAACATATCTCATGTAAACCTAGACTACTTTTAAAAACGTTTACTTGTGTTATTATTCAAGGAGATGGCCCAAGTCGGATGTTAATAATTCTAGAATCAATGAACCCAGACGTTTTGTACACAGCATAAATTTGAGGCTGGTAATGTCTACTCGTACAGAGCACCTGAATTCATTTTTGGGGTCGGGTAATTAATTTGATAGTTTTGCCTGAATGCGGATTTGTAATTGTCCTTTAACCTTCAGCCGTCTCATGTTGTTTTCAGACATGTCATTGTATATTCCGCTATACTGATGTGATGTCATATTACTGAACAAATGTAAAGTTTGGTGACTATTTGCATTTTCAACCCTGTAGCGATTTTGAAATTATAGACATAGTACTTAAACACTCATGTCGGCATTTTGCCGATACTTTCTTATAGCATCAGGCTCAATTAAATTACGAAAATTAACCTATTAATCCTAACCTATCAGAATACAAAGTTTCAAGTATCGTGCAAATCGGAGCATTTTTTTATTTTTGGCAGCCATCTTGGAATCAAAATGGCCGCCATAAAAAGTCAATATGTGCTTCATTTGGTTCAGCATAACATACTCCACTTATATACCAATTTTCATTAAAATCCATACAGTTTTGGATCTTTAAGATCTTTTTCATTTTCAAAATGATCAAATTCAAATTTTTATGACTAACATACCTTTGCAACATCTTAATCTACCTGAAAACCAAGTTTACTGCAAATCGGAGCATTTTGAATTTTGGCGACCATTTTGAATCCAAGATATAGGAATCAACATGTGCGTCAAATGGTGCGGTATAACTCCACTTATATACCAATTTTTATTAAAATCCATAAACTTTTGGATTTCGAAGGATTTTTTCATTTTCAAAATGGCCGCCATTTGCAATGTCCACCAATTTTAAAATTGTCAAACTAGCGAGCACTACTTCAGGTCGTGACCTATTTTTGCTTGAAGTTCATATCGATCCAATTTGGGGGGGTGGGGGTGGTAAAATGGCTGCCTTTACAAAATGGTGGCTACCGCGTCAATTATTTTTTTCCGAAAAATGCTCAGGATAGTCAACTGTATCAGTGTACCAATCTCCATTGAGCGCAACGGTACGAAAAAAAAGACATACACAATTTCTGTCATAGAAGCTTCACAAGGGCTTTTGCAAAAACGCATGAAAGTATAGGTGTAGCGAAGTGCCACTAAGTACAGCATCCCGAAATCAATGACGTAGAAGCGTACCTCTTCATGGTGGGTATGACGTGGCATCTTCTAATGGAACGTCATTGGTGTAGCACCCAGAAAAATAGCGGTATGGTCGGAGATGTGACCAGTAGGGACACCTTTACGGCAAGCGACCCCCAGAAACTCTAGGGTAAATGATCCGAAATCCTGCATTCTGGGAGTTTCTAGGTACTAAAAGTGAATGACTAAAAACCACAATTTTTATACCTGACCAGTTGAAAACAGGCATGTTTTATTTCAATTGACAAAAAACTGGTGCGGTTTTCCGTACCAGCAATTTAAAGTGGTACCGTTCCGGCCGTACAGCTTGCTACGCCAGTGAATGTTCTAATCTATAAAGACAACTTCATATTCAAGCTCGAGTTGTTATTCAAAATACAACCATAACAGTGGTATATATGATACCAATCCATTTTATTCAGCAAACCACCTCACAGACTACAGTAATGGAATTTTGGCATGCCATAAAACCTGGTTTGACCACCATTTCTTTTGAAATTCGTGTACAAGTCAGTACCATTGCCTATAGTTACCATATTTTTGCTTGTTGGTTCTGGAGATTGCTGGTTTCTCGGCCTTTGATTTGTGGATTGTCTTTTTTACTGTCCTCGGTGTTTTGTATTTTGTTATTACCTTCATTTAGGGACCAACCATTTAACTTGCAGGGGGGGGGGCCTTGGTTTTTTCCTAGAAAAATATTTTGAAAATGATTTTTGATGAAAAAAATATTTTGGAAGCAGAGGGTAAGAATAAAAATATTCTGAAGAAGGATTTCTGCTATATAAAATAATGCTAATAATGAAAAAAATATTCTGTCGCGACGCCTTCAAAAAATAAATATTTTCTGACCAAAACAAAAAACCAAGGTCCCCACCCCCCTTTCAAGTTAAATGGTCCGTCCCTTACAAGGTTTAAAAATTTATCTTCTTTATTATTATCACATAACGATCTATAAAGACTGAAAAAATCCTCAAAAAAAAGAATTGTCAAAAGGATGCGGACACGGACCCTATCTATGCTGACGATGGGAATAAATCGGATCGAAATGTGGGACTATTAAGAATAGAGAATTTGGACGGAACTTTTTTTAATGATACTTGCAATAATATTGCGATTACACGCATTAATTATTGCGATTAAACGCAAAAGTATACCGTAATGGGGTGTGATGTGATAAAAGGAGGTGCAGTAAAAGGTTTCGCTATATGGAATGAACACCGTGTACTGTACTTAGTATTAAATATATACTGAATATTACTATACAATTATGGCAGCTCAGTACATGGGATATTAAGAGGTTATTATATGGCGATTTTCAAATCAAACCCCATATCAACCCGAGACCCCCATATCTACCAGAGGGCCTTTAGGTCAGAGGGTAGATATGGGTCGATGGTTGGTATGGGGTGTGATATGAAAATTGCCATATAATAACCTTTTTATGATATAGTTTAGATATTCCGATGTGAGAATTGCAATGATATCGATTTGTTCATTAGGTATGGAAGTGAATAATAAAATATGAACTTGAAATGTTTAATAAATCAATAACAATAACTGTTAATATTATACATGTAATAAGTGTGCACATGTTTGAATCAGGAACAAGTGCATCAAAATCAAAACCACATGTTTCTGTAAAGTTTCAGAGATCTGGGTTGCAAACTGTAGAAGGAGCTTACACAAAATATATAGGTACATTCTTCTGCAAATGTCATGAGAAATTACTAAGTTCCCAAGTCTGGAAAATTAGGAACAAATCCTCGAACAATAGAATAATTGCAGGTTTACAACTTCAATCATGTGCATTCTTTCTGTGAAGTTTCAGAGATCTGGATTGAAAACTGTAGTAGGAGTTGAATACACAAAATAGGTATCGTCTTCTGCAAATGTTCTGAAAAAGTTCCCAATTCTATAATATCAAGTCACAACTTCAATAAATGAGGAATCTTTCTGTGAAGTTTCAATGAAAGAATATTTGTCCTCTTCAACTGCAAACCTTGCGTTCTCGTTTAATTCCTTGTTTTAGCAGACGACATAAAAGGAGGAAAATCCCCCAATAATATAAGATTGTCCAAAACGGATCCACACATGTTAATGTTACACGGAAATAAATTAAATAAAAAAAAATATATAGTATATTTCCTACAGACTGGAAATCCATGTCAGTTCATCGAGGGGTGTGATATGGATTCCTAGGAGTGTGATATTACATCCATATCACACCCCTTGATATCATGATCACACCCTTTTGTGATATGGTTGACTGACATTGTCTGTATCACATGCAAAAACAAACATTTTATTTCTAAGTATATTATAACATGTTTTATGGAACACTCAAAACAGATATCGGCACATGGCCGTGGTCGATATTCCTTTTAAGTGTTCCATAAAGCATGTTATTTCATAGAATTTTGCATGTTTTTGATTGGTCTAAAAACAACTTTTGGGTCACGATAAATTGCAACAGTACTAAAATTACATAAAATGTTTGTACGCTGCACGATTCCGCTGCATAGTAGTCAAGCGGAATACGATATCGACCTGGTTTTTATGTTTTAGCCAATCAGAATAGCCGTCTTAACAAATTCATTTGTCCGATCAAATCGATTGCATTAATTGTACATCGTGCGTGACAACAAACAAATGGGAGAAAGGTCGGCTCTGCGATATGTTGATTCATTTATGCTCTTCTCAATATTCGAAACTGGAATTTCAGGATTACTAGCAAATTTATATCAAAATGCAGTATTAAATACAAAATATTAAGGGTAACAACAATTACAAAATGTAAGCAGGGGCTCCAGTAGAAAAGGCATCCTCTGTTTTTCTGATCAAGGGAGATGGTGGTTTTATTCATGTAATTAAACAATTAATCACTTTGATATACGGTCGCTATCAGGATTGATTAGCCCTCAAAAATGTATATTCACCTCGCCTAGCGGCTCGCTGAATATTACATTTTCTCTGGCTGATAAATCCTGATAGCGACCTATATCAAAGTCATTAATTGTATAATATCGTATGCCATAATTTTTGTATTACATTTCACTGTACATTTCCCACTTTTATTCTATGTCTTTTTAATATATTGTTGGGTTTTTTTTACATTACGAGTATGTATAATTATGCACTTATTGTTGTCGTGTTCATTATCTGATTTTGTCGTTATTTTGCCAAAGGAAACAATTTTAAAAACATTAACACAATGTGATATTGCACGATAGACGTTTAGTAATATTGCACGGCTAATCAATTTTTTGGATTTCGTTATTCAGCCGTGCAATATCACTTGTAATCAAATCGTCAATAGTGCAATATCAGAAAATATGGGTTAGTGAGAGAAGTTAAAAATGCGAAATGTAATAAATGTCAGAATCTTTATCTAAAATTAAGTATGTATTTGGTCAAAATCTGGAAAATTAGCGATTGATACAACCTGTGTGATACAAAACCTTGTATCATCTATATATGTGATACAAAATGTACTTTTGTCGGAACTACTTCTTGACGTCACAATGAATGATATAACCAATGATTCGTTGAATGACTTTCATTTTATGAATGAAATATGACGTCATAATGCGTGTGACGTTAGGGGCTATATTTTATAAACAAATGCTTCGTTGAATGTTAAATTTTAAATTGTAAACATTCAGTTTTATTCTGCCCTTTTTATACTTCTTAATTTTAGATAAACTTATTAAATACATTTAAGTGTAGGTACAACTACCTGTATCACGTCTCGACAGTTGCATACATTCCGCATCACAACTCGACGCTGCGCGTCTCGTAGTGATACGAATGTACACAACTGTCTCGACGTGATACAAGTAGTTGTACCTACACATAATGTATGTAATGTGTATATATCACAAGCTGTATCAACCCGAGAACCCTATATCACCCCAAGGTTGGTTCGAGGGGTGATATAGTTCGAGATATCGGCATGATAAGTGCATTAAACCATATTTCAACCATACAGTGTTGAGGTTAAGATATGCAATGTAGAATCAAGGTGCTATATTGAGACAAGGGTGTGTACTACAGCGTTAGAACAATAACTGTATTATTACATAAATAGTTGATATATGATATTTATTTTTGTTTTATATGACAACGGCAATTTTGTTTCTTTGACTCGCACACTTTATCACACGCAACTCCTTCTATCATATCACACAACCATTACGGTATACTTTTATGTTTAATCGCAATAATTAATGCGTTTAATCGCAATATTATTGCGTTTAATCGCAATACTTATTAAGTTTTAAACGCAAATTATTGCGTTAAATCGCAATAAGTTTTGCATTTTGCGTTTAATCGCAATAACTTTTGCGTTTAAACGCAAAGTATGAGATTAATCGCAATAAGTTTTGCGTATTGCCTTCCATCTCAACAATTTTGCATTTAAACGCTATTAAAACATTTTTTCCAACAAAGTGGCCCGAATAAGCTTCCGTGCTTATTGATGATTAAATCAAAGCACATTTCATTCTTGTTAGGCCCAACTGATCCCACTCATGCAGTTCGTGTCAATTTTAGTTTTTTTAGTATTTATATTAATGGTAATATGTTTTTAAAAAGTGCCTCTTAAAAACATATCTCTTATTTATGGCAGTAAAAAGCCTTGATCATAGATTGAATATAAAAACGGGTTATCAAAGTATTGTCTAAAATATTTTTCATATAACACTTAAGTGTTATATTCCACTTTAAATTACCAGTTAATTCAATTTGACGCCTGTTATCCTGCATGATTATTTCCAACCAATCAACGATTGACCTGTTGACCTCGTTTGAAATTAAATTTGAAAAGGATTTAATTATAAACGTTCTAGTCTTTTTTCGGTGGGGTTGGGTGGTGACCTGTTCAAAGTCTCCTTTTGAGATATCATATTTTTTTGTTTCAGGTTTCATGTCAATATCAGTAATGTTGAGCTATACCATTGTGTCCAGTTTTTATTGTGAAAGAAAGAGTGAGTTCCTATTTGGAACCCCTATCTTCGGCAGGAAAGCAATATAAACATTTAAGACTTCTGGGCACGTATTCATAAAATTTACATCATAAATTAAGTGCTCCTTTGATTCTCATTTTCCTTGTGATTTCCTTGGTCAAGTTGAGAAAATGTGGTATATTTATAACACATCTTAGGTCGCTCCTTATCATTAATCGCGTGATAGACCGATACATTTTTAAGAATTTAACATAGTATAAGTGAGCAGACGGACGACATTAACAAAAAACAAGAAAAACAAAGAAACCGAAAACAAAAAGCAAAAACAATAACAAAACAAAACAAAAATAAAAACAAAAACAAAAATCAAAACTAAACAAAACTTTACCTAGGAAATTGTTTTTCAATCGTCTTCTATCAGTTGAAATGCACTTTAGGCAGTTGCGGAGTCAAGTTTTTCTGAAAACTTGCTCTAGTTATCCAGAAAAATGTGCCTGTCAGCAGGCTGAGAAATAAGTTTTTTTTATTAACAGTTATACATGTACCACTGTTGTAATTAGTATTATTAATTAGCATACATCCTGCTTATCTGTAGCCCGACACGGGGCGATAAATTGTTTCTAAATCTTGTATTTATTATATTGAATGTTTAAAAGAAGTCAAGGCCATATCAGAACACATTTAACACATGTAGCCTAATTATACCATAATGACTAACATAAAGGACTGACAGTGGCGTTTAACCGAATTCAAACATAGAAAATCTTAAACATTGGAGTCTACGGAACAAAGCAAATGCAATCGAATGAAATATATGTACAGGAAACATAGAAATTAATTATGTAACTATGTTTATCATTGTATCGTTTTTTTAAGCGTCCAAATGCATAGCCAGATAAATACAAGTTTTGTCAAGAATAAAAATATGTCGTCACTTCAAACACATTCTGCATCAAGGGTCATTAGACCTTGATCATTTTGCTAATGTTGAGTATTTTTTTACCCATTAAAATATACTGATTGATATTTGATAATATATTCATTTGATAACTAGATTAGAGTGACTTTGTCAAATTTGGACCCAAAAGAGCATGAAATAGATAAATGATACTGATAGAAAAATTCGGAATAAATTCTTAAAATATAAGGCCACACCAATTTAATTTCTTGTTCTTCGGATTTTTGTCATTTTAAAACGGGGGGAGCGAGCGAAATAATAATTTTAATATTATTATTTGGATTTTCAAAAAATCATAGGCGAACAGAAAAATTTGAGGCGAGCGATAACTTTTTTTAATATTTATTTTTTTTGTAAATAAGAAAAAGTACTTTCATCAATGTATATATTCGCAAAATTCAGTTTCATTGTGATTTTCTTTCAGAATTGGGCATACTATGCTTACCTGAAGTTTACCAAAGCATTTAAATGAATAAATGAATTATACTTTGTAATTATGGGTTCATCATTCAATTTATGTACAATCAATTGCACCTTTTAAACATTTCAGTATTGTAGGTCATATACAACATACTACATATATGACTTTCAAAGCATTAAAGACAGATGGAAGCAAAAAAATGCATACATGTCACATCTTCATTTGCAAAAATATATTTTTTAGACCTTATTTAAAATGCACAACTGACTACACTGTACATCATTTATTGATGAAGCTTTCTAGAGGAATGAATTTTAAAATGTCATAAAATAAGTTATATCCCATTCATTGTGCTTGTTGTAATATTCCCATTTAGTGAGACTTTCCCTTTTGATTGAACTACCAAAGACAATCCCAACATGGTGTCCAATGTCCAATTTTTGAGAGAAAAAATTCAAGTCCCATGCAAGCCATTAGAAAACAGAGATATATATGAAAAATGACAATAAGACAACAACCAGTTCAAACAGTTATATGCTGACTCTTAATAAAAATTACTGTAACTTTTCCACAAATAACACTGAACAACCATTACCAGTAATTTCATTTTCTTTTTTTTTTGGATATATCACAACCCTTGCAACAATGTGAACAAATTTAATAAGCATTATAGTTTCTGTGGTCATTTTGTTTTATCTTGGTGGAGATAAACAAAAATCGAATTTGCTTCATTACTGAGGCTAAATGTTCACCATGCTGTTGCAACCAAAAGCTTCGAAGTGTCAGTCAAATTAAGTTTTTTGGTACTGATCATGATCTGGCAATCCTGCTCCAACATCCTATCTTCTATAAATACAAATATTACTCACGAACTTTTATTTCACATTTTTTATATTTGAATGTTCCTGTAACCTCGTTTTACGTTTATGTCGGCGCTAACCTAAGATCGAAATGTTTGATTTTGACACATCTTTGAAAAAGCTGTGCCAACGCACCACCACTGAAATAAATCGCCGTGTTTGGACAACCATGCCTTCCTTTATGACAAATATCCACACTACTAAAACGGTATGCTTGTTTCTTTTCCTTTTTCAAAATACACCAATATTTTTGTTTGTTTGTGATGCAATAAAACAGCAGTTACATTAAGCGTTCACAAGATTACGATTTCAAAAAAGTAAAATAAAAATTCCGGATGACTTTCACGGAGCGGGGAGCGGAAATTTTTTTTTAATATTATTTTTTCGATTTCGATAAAATATGTGCGGTCGGGTCCGTAGAACAAGAAATTTATTTGGTGTGGCCTTACTGGTTGATTCCATTTGAAAAAAACATGGCGGTCATTAGTTTTATTTAGGAAACCGAATTGCTCAAAGAGATCAAACATTATGAGACATTGCAAGTCGAGTTTACCTTTTTTTCAAACAAGTCTAGTGAAACGTCACAAATCACAGTTAATAAAACGTTGCTATATAGGCAAATTTAAAATTGAAATGGATGAAAACGGTCTGTCATTTTAATTGTGGTAATCAGAATATTAAATTACACACCTAATGAACATAACGCAGTTTATAACTTTATCGATTAGAATTATTCAGAAAAATATATAATTCAACATCGACTAAAATCAGCTCGTTTGAAAACATTAATTCTACTATGACGACCTGCTTTGCTGGTGTAAACAAAGAAGTGTTAAAATTCATATAAATTTAGTTCGCATTCATGACTAGTCTGAATTATGAGTTTTGCATGATTTAACACACTGCCGTTCAATTATTTTTCTTAAGTGGAACAGCCATCTATAGCGCAAATTTATTTGAAGTTTCACTGTAAATATTATCGTGTTTGTCGCAATCAAAATCAAAATTTATGCGAACCATACTTTATTGTCGTTTTCGCATGCGTGCATTATATTCGTGATTTTTTACCCGTAGCTATTGCTCAGGGCAATGTAATATAATATGCAAGAATATAATGCCAACCCATGTTAAAACAACAATTAAGTATGGCATCCATAAATCTCTTAATTAGCTGTTAACACATATTTTTATAGTATCATTAAAGAGTTCTTTTCATAATAGACTGGTTTCATATTTCAATGTGTCTTTACTAACTGCAGAAGATGACTTGAGGCAACGAAGATAATAATCAGTCCATTATGAAAATTTCTTCATACATTTACTAACGTTTATTAGATTGTTTGTTTGTTTGAATTGTGTTTTATGCAACCTTTTCAACTATATCATGGCGTGCAGTTTCATTGGGAGGAAGCCGGAGTACCCGGAGAAAACGGGAGACCTGCGGTAGGAAAACTGGCAATCCTTCTCAGTTAAGATTGGAGTCAACACCCGCAAAGGAGACTCGATACCGCAACATCAGTGTTGCATTGACAGCCAGCACGTAATTAATAGTAATCTAACGACCTTAGCCAATTAGAAGAAGAAACAAACATATCTGAAAAGAGAACCGATCAATATTGTCATATTGTTTTTGTCTTTGTTGTTCACTTTTGTATTTTTGTTATTATGGCAATGAATATTATATGCTCGTCTATGACGGACGTAGGGGCCTCGGTGGCCGAGTGGTTAAGGTAGTTCGTCTACTATTGATCACGTGGTCTGTCAACACTGAGATTGCGGGTTCGAGTCTCACTGCGGGCAGTGACAAGGATTGCCAGTTTTCCTACCGAAGGTCGGGGGTTTTCTCCGGGTACTCCGGCTTCCTCCCCAATAAAAACTGGACGCCATGATATAGCTGAAAAATTGCTGAAAGTGGCGTTAAACATCATTCAAACAAACAAACAAACACAAATGACTGACGTATTATAGTATAAGAAAAATTCCGTTCGTCTGTCTGTACGTCCCTGGTCCCGACTTGTCTGGTTTTGTTCCTTTTAGAGTTATGAGACTATATTGGTGAAAAAGATATTTTTATAGTTTAGTTAGTGGACTCGAAGTAGCTTCCATTAGTGTTCTTAATTTATGGCATAATTGATATTGATAGACTTTATTATGTCTCCTTAGTGCAGATAGAATTATGCAACCATGAAATGTATGGCGTTTGTCCTTCATGAGCTCATGGCGCAGCTGTTTATTAGAACAATCATGTAAATTTTATAAGAAAGACACAAGAAATAAAAGTTTAGAAACTAACGTTGGAAATTTGTACAAAGTAGAGAACTTTTCAACATTTCATTTTCTTTCTTCAATTCATAATGAATTGGCAAAAGTCTTTAAAAGACCAAGAAAACCCATAAATGTATAATGGACAGGGAAAGGCAATAATGGATTTGCATAACAATAATACATATGTAGTAGTCAGCTATAATCTTGCATAATACATATCATTTGATGATATTTATCAGTCCGTTTAGTACATACCAGTAAACAATGCGAGAATCAAAACATCGATAAATGAAAGTAATAACAAAATACCGAACTCCGATGAAACTGTCAAAAACCAGAGGCTCTTAAGAGACTGTTTCGCTCACCTGATTTTATAGGCAATGAAGATGGCATTTCCCTGATAAACTAAGCCCTGTAATTTTCAATAAACTTTAAAGAGGACCATCCAAACAATATTGCTAGTAAGTTTTGTTTCCATTGGTTGACCGGTTTCAGAGATTTTTTGTTTAATTTCCCATTGGGTCCAATGTTAATCTATGTCCTGCTGTGGCGGCCATTTTGATTTTCCTATTGATATAAAAACATAAACTTCATAGAGGACCATCCAAAACAATATTGCTAGTAAGTTTTGTTTCCATTGGTGAACCGGTTCAGAGAAGAAGTCTTTCTAAACTTTTTCCCATAAGGTCCTATGTTAAACTAAGTTCTGCGGTGGCGGCCATTTTGAATTCCAATTGGCATAAAAAAAACAAACTTTAAAGAGGACCATCCAAACAATATTGCTAGAAGGTTTTGTTTCCATTGGTTAACCGGTTTCAGAGAAGCCATTTAAAACTTTTTCCCATAGGGTCCTATGTTTAATCAAGTACTGCGGTAGCGGCAATTTTGATTTTCCGATTGGCATAAACACATAAACTTAATAGAGGACCATTATAATATTTCTAGTAAGTTTTGTTTCCATTTGTTAACCGGTTTCAGAGAAGTAGCCTTTTAAAAACATTTCCTCATAGGGTCCTATGTTAAACTAAGTCCTGCGATGTTGGCCATTTTGATTTTCTGATTGGCATAAAAAAAAATTTTTAGATGACTATCCAAACAATATTGAATTGGTAGTAAGTTTTGTTTCGATTGGTTCAACTGGTTTCAGAGAAGAAGCCGTTTTTAACTGCTTTCCCATTGGGTCCTATGTTAAACTAAGTCCTGCGGTGGCGGCCATTTTAAATTTCTGATTGGGATAAAAAACATAAACTTTTTAGAGGACCATCCAAACAATATTGCTAGTACGTTTTGCTTGCATTGGTTAACAGGTTTCAGAGAAGAAGCCTTTAAAAACTTTTTTCAAAAGGGTCATATGTTAAACTATGTCCTGCGGTGCCTGCCAGTTTGATTTAAGAATTGGCATAAAAATCATAAACCTTAAAGAAGACCATCCAAACTATGTCGCTAAAAAGTTTTGTTTCAATTGGTTAACCGGTTTCAGAGAAGAAGCCTTTGAAAACTTTTTAACATAGGGTCCTATGTTAAACCAAGTCTTGCGGGGTTCGGGGGGGGGGGGCATTTTGAATCGCCGATAGGCATAGAAAAAATAAACTTTATATAGAGGAGCATCCAAACAATATATTGGTAGTAAGTATTGTTTTGATTGGTTAACCGGTTTCAGAGAAGAAGCTTTTTTAATCTTTATTCCAATAGGGTCCTATGTTAAACTAAGTCCTGACAGCGGCCATGTTAGTTTTCCAATCCAAATAAAAAACACAAACTTTGTAAATGTCCATCCAATGAACATTATGGCCAAGTTGGTTTCAATTGGCCAAGTGGTTTCAGAGAAGAGGATTAAAATGTAAAAAAAGTTTACAGACGCCGACGCTGAGGACGACGACGGACGCAAAGTGATGACAATTGCTCACTGACCCGTTGGGTCAGGTGAGCTAAAAAGACAATCCACAAACCAAAGTCCGAGAAACCGGGAAACTCCGGAACCAACAACCAAAAATATAGTAACTAAGGCAATGGTCCTGACTTGGTACATGCATTTCAAAAGAAATGATGGGTTAAACCAGGTTTTATGGCATGCCAAACCTCCCGCTTCCATTACTGTAGAATGTGAGTTGGCTATAGTTGATTAAAATGGATTGGTATCATATACCACTAGTCACTAATAGGTGTATCCAACAATCATCGTAGCACATTCACTGTACACTGAATTCAAAAATTGGGAAACCTATCTGCAACCATATTTTCAAACGAGATAGAATATTTTTCAACAAGGAAGTGATATCTAAAGTAAAACTTATTGAAGGCGCGGACGATTCGATAACCGAGATGTTTTCAATTTTATATTTATGACGTGATATATTTTACTCTCGTTATGTAATGTTGCATAGTTTAGTCTCAGCTGTTTTTATTATGACTCGGATTTCCAACGCAAAAAATTGCCAGTGCTATTTTTGTCAGGGGCCTCGGTGGCTGAGTGGTTAAGGTAGTTCGTCTACTATTGATCACGTGGTCTGTTAACACTGAGATTGCGGATTCGATTCTCACTGCAGGCAGGGTGTACTCGACTCCAATCTTAATTGACAAGGATTGCCTGTTTTCCTACCGCAGGTCGGGGGTTTTCTCCGGGTACTCTGGCTTCTTCCCCCAAATAAAAAATTGCTGAAAGTGGCGTTCAACACCATCCTACAAACAAACAAATATTCTGTGTCATTTAAATGGGGTTTAAGCTACTGTCAACAACTTGTTTGCTATATCATGGCGTCCACTTGTTTTCGAGTACCTGTTAAGAACCTCCGATCTTGGGAAACATAACTGGCAATCTTTGTCAGTTATTGGGTATCGATCTCACAATTATTTTGCATTTATTATATTACAAATTACAGTTGTATAGTACAACGGTGAATCTGTTTTCATTGGATCATTATAGAGCACAGTATCGTTAATTCCAGAGCTCTGAAGTCTCTTCGTATTTCAGTAGATGTTTTCATGGTGTTTTTACTTTTTCTTATTAAATAACAATATATAAGATTACAAATAATGTAATAAACACGTTTACAATTTCCCAGAATATTGGATAGTCATTTCCAGCAAATATATATATACAAAATTATAAAACACGTGACTGTTCTCATCGTTCGACGCTTAAAGTTTCCCATCGTCCCTAAATCATGTAAATGATAGATAGGATAATTCTTTGAGTTGGGGGGCTTGAAAGAGGTGGGAGGCCAGTCAGGTCTAATTTGGAAATCCTGACCGCGGACCATAGTGGGTATACAGTGTTTGGAGAGCGCACGAAAAAGTGTAACCCTTCCACTATACCAATTAATTAAAAACATAGTACGCTTTAATACTGCTCACTGCAAGTTTACAATGATTCACTTTAAAATCAACCAATCAATCAAGCAAGCAAGCAAATCGTATCTATACTACTGTGTTTGAAGGCTAGATCTTTGAAACCTATCTCCAATAAACTAGCAACGTTAAGATTTTGACTTTATATCTAAAACGTAGCATAATATGGCACTGTCTTAACATTTTATTAGATCCTTGTTTCTTTCGTTTTCATAATATAAATACAAAAATGAACTGGGATTCCTCAAGTTTAGTATATCGTGTGTAATGGAGATAAACCGTTCGGGTAGTTTGCTTCCGCAAATAGTCTTGTTAAGACAACCTATTTCTAAATATAATTATAATTATAGATTATTACATGGCATTTTCCATATCGGCCCTGATATCAGCCCGAGACTCCCATATCAAGCTCGAGAGCTTGCTCGAGGGCTGATATGGGTCGAGGGCTGATACCAGGGTCGATATGGAAAATGACATGCTATAATCTGTTTATCACATATTTGATAACCACTATTCAACCTTTTATCCGAAAATAAAGCAGATGAAAACAGTTTAATATTTAAATAAAACGTAATAAAACACAAAAACATATATAAAACTTTAATTAGTTCAATATCATAGGTTTAGAAGAAAGCAAGTATTTATCATAGATGTGTCACTCAGTAAAAACTCATTGTTTTTTTTTTCGTTTAGTATTTTCATTTTTCATACTATCAACAAATGTAGAAGTTTTTTCAGAAGTGACAGCAACAAACTTGTCATCCGTAATTTTGTTAGTTGAAGTTATCATCCGTCATTTTGTTAGTTAAAGTTCGTCTGCTATGTTGAGATATGAGAGGAAGTGCAAAATTAAAGCGGAAGCTAAAAGAAGATATAAGCCACCGGGGCTAATATCGATATTAGACCCGAGGGCATGATATCGGTCCATCACTTCCGGTTATATCAAATATGCAAAAATGTTCATATTACTACCAAATGTGTGATAAATGATAGTACAGCTTCCTTACAGTGTCGTAATTAGCAATGTTATAATGCATGATTTTCATGCTCAGTTTTTACGCTCATGTACCGCGGAGGTTAAATTAAGTCGTAAAGTTACGCTGAATATCGGAAGGAAAAAAGAAACACATACTAGCACGTAACACTAATTAATGATCATATTTTTTTAACAATTCAATAATAAATCATCTGGGCCCATGTCAACGAAGCTAACTTATGAATAGAATACGTCTTAGGATTGTCCTTAGATAATCCTTGGAAGGACTATCCTAAGATAGCTTCGTTGAACGCCCTAAGTCAGTACTAAGATATGTCCTAAGATCATTTTAAGTATTGTCCTAAGTCGTATATTAGGACATTCCGCGCGAAACTATAGGTAATATCACCGCACAGTACAAATTTTGTAATTTGGAACGAAAATCCAGAATAGGGAGCAGCGAAACTATCAAAGAAAATAAGAACAGAAGGAAGTAATCTTGAAGTATTTTTATGTCAACTGTTCTGTCGAGCGCCGTAGACTGTGTCAAATACTTTTTCTAACGTCGTTTCAAACGACATGTCTAGCGCCGAAGGCTTTGTCCTATATATCCTGTCTAGCGCCGAAAGGCTGTGTCCTATATGTCCTGTCTAGCGCTGAAGGCTGTGTCCTATATGTCATGTCTAGCGCCGTAGGCTGTGTCCTATATGTCCTGTCTAGCGCCGCCTGATGTATCTCTGTTAGAGCTACATGTAAAAAAAGGTTCAGTTTTAGTTTATAAATCTTAACAGATATCCTGTTTAAAACCGTAGACTTTGCTAATCATAATGACTAATATCGTAGCCTGTGTCAATCGTCTAGTCTACGAGGTAGGCTGTGTCATATGTTCTATCTAGCACCTCAAGTTTTATCAAACTTATATATTAAACGTCCTGTCTTAACATCGCCTTATAATATATCAAACGTCCTATCAAGCGCTGTAAGGTGAGTTATACATCATATCTAGCACCGTAGGCTGTGTTAAGCGTTGTAAAACTTCTGTTTAGCTCTGTAGTTTGCGTTAAACCTCCTGTTTGGCGCCGCAAGATGTGCAAAAAGCAAATTCAGATGTTTAACACGGCCTGTACTGCGCTTAGTAGGACATTTGTTAAACATCTTATTTAGCAGAGTAAGTTGTGTTAAACATTCCACCAAGCCTCGAGCTGTGTTAAACGTGCAGCATAGTGCGTTTGTTCATGCCAAACTTCATGTCAGGGATTGTAGGACATATAAACATGCAAAATAGCATATTGAATTTCAAATTGGAAACACTTGTGGAAATTTGTTTTGTTTGTGGAGAATTACTTTCCTCAACTGATTTTCAAAACTGACGTCACAGTCAAAACTGACACGTTTGTTGAACCAGACACGTTTGTTAGTCTTACATAATTTATATTGAACTTGTACATTGCACATTTTTATGGATCATTAAGAAAAATTTGGAGGAATTAAATGCTTGTGAAAAAGTCGTTTTCACCAATATTTTACATCAACGTTTTTTTGTTAACAATGACCATCTTGTGTAATTAATTTCCGTATCAAAGACCCATTATTAATTACATGTGTCATGTGTGTTAGACGGGTGTGTTCCCGGAACGCCTACTGGATAAAAACAACACCTCTTTAGGTAGGGGGATTAAGGGGCTTATCAAGGGGAATGCCATAATTAGTTTACCTGTATTTACCTTGAAAATTATAAAAAAAGTATAGTAGACATTGAAAAGCTGAATTGACAAGAAAAAATTCAAAATAAAATATAAAAAAGAATGGCTGGTTTCAAATTAAATTAGACTAAAAAGTAACAAAAATATACATAATTTGTCAATAAAATAAACTTTTAAAATATAAAAAAAGAATAATTGGTTTCAAATTAAATAAAATTAAATTAAAAACTTGACTAAAAAGTTACAAAAATATACATTATTTGTCAATAAAATAAACTTGTCTTCATAATGTCCCAAGCCAATTTATTAAGCTTCAGATAAGCTTTTGAAGAGATTGATATGCTGAGTTTGTACTATTACCAATTAATACTATTCACATGTCAAACCTTTTAACATTGCAAGCTAAGAAATAGTATAAAAATGTGTGAAAAGTCAAAACCCCCATTCTAAGCCAATATGGCCAATGCTCAGCTGAATGTGAAATTCATCACCAACAGACGTGGAGGCCAAAATATTAGTCTCGATGGCTTCATATACAGAGTCTTCCGTAGGAACCCGACAACGTCTTCTTGAGAAGCGTCGAACCTGGATGTTCAGCATCAATGTCTACAGAGAACAACACACCAACTTGTTTTGGTAGACAACACACATCTGCACCAAACCACACAGAAGTAGTTGCTAAGCAGATAGTGAACGCCATTACCAAACGCTGCTTAGAAGAATTCCGACCGATACCGACTATTTATGCAGAAGAACTTAACAAATTACGTGACGACGAATGACTTACGCCGACAGCATCAGACCTCCTCCATCTCGAATAAGTGACAAACTGACTCTGTGTGTTTAGTGTTCTGGTTTTTATTTTGTTACTTAATTATTGTTATTACATTATTAGATGTATAGTGCTATATCATGAAATAGATGTAACGAATTTAATTTAATAAAATGTATGATTATAGTATTTTCTTCAGTTTGACTTTGTTTTCAACCTTACATTTGTCTGCCACAATATTCCAACTGCAAAAAACAGGTGACACTAATTTAAACACCCCCTTAGAAGGCCCCTTAATGCCATACATTAATTAGATGTTTTTTAAATCCAGTAGCCGTTCGGGGAATAAACAGTTAGACGCAGGTTTCGACATGTATGTTTAAGCCACCGTCGAAATTTTGTTACTAAGAAAGACGAATTACTCTAAATTAAAATACGTTTTCTGCTGTATTACTCACTGCCAAAATATCCCTTAATCAGACTACTTGTTAACCATAAAGCTCAAAGCCAGGGACCGTGTACGAAACTATCCTAAAATATGTCTTACGACATGTATTAGGACATAATTTAAGAACGACTTAAGACAGTCTTAGAACGTGTCTTAGACCTCACACCGAATGAATCCTATATTCATCATTATAAAGATGTCATTACTCTGTCGTTTGTATTTTCTAAAAATGTAAAGAATTTATACATGTGTGATTAATTTTAGACATTTATAAAGTTAATGAACCATATGGACTGCGATCTAAGAATGCAATATTTATAGGATAATTAATTGGGCGGAGTGAATATCCAAAATATGATCACGAGTGCCGTATAACGCATCTGATTAAACGAGTGCATAAAGCACGAGTTTAATCTGATGCTTTATGCGGCACGGAAAATTCGATATTTCATCTCTATATATTCTATGATCATTTTAAAACATTCAAGAAATTAGTTAAGAAAAAGAAACAAGAATTTAAGAAACGGTTTTTTAATAAAATAGAAGAAGCTTGTAAAAATAACCCCCAAGATATATGGAAGATACTTAAATCTCTTAACCCTAAAAAGTCCACAGAAGATAATGAGCAAGGGGAACTTATTGCTAATTACAACAATACTATTCAACATTTCCAACAACAAGGTTCTTGTCAGCATAAGGATATAACTTTTATTAATCAAGTCGAAAATGAATTGAAAACAATTGAAACAGATCTCTCCTTTAAATCTGTTACTGATCGACCCATAACCTGTTTAGATATTAAAGAAGTTCTATATAAGTTAAAAAAAGGTAAATCATCAGGTCCTGATAAAATTCTGTATGAAGTTATAAAAAATAGTAGCTCCATCACACTGAAGTTATATGCTAAACTTTTTAATTTAATACTTAAATCTGGTTACTATCCATGTTCTTGGAACAAATCTTTTACTATTCTAATTCATAAATCAGGAGATAGGAACATCCCTTCCAACTATAGAGGTATCTCTTTAATTAACTGTCTTTCCAAGGTATTTAGCAGTGTTTTAAATAATAGACTTTCATACTTTATGAAAGATAAACTATCAAATTCTCAATTTGGATTCAGAGCAACCACAGAACTAGTGACAGTTTGTTTATTTTAAAAACCCTCATAAGTAAATATATCCATAAACATAACCAAAAGTTATATGTTTGCTTTGTAGATCTAAAAGGGGCTTTCGACTCGGTATGGAGAGATGGACTCCTGTATAAAATGGCTAAATTAGGAGTAGGTAGACTCTTCTATAAAGTAATTAAAAATCAATTTTCAAACACAGAATCTTCATTAAAATTTGGAGACTTGTCTACTCATTTCTTTGAATTACAAAGAGGGGTTCGACAAGGTGACACTATAAGTCCTCTGTTGTTCAATATTTACATAAATGATCTAAATGAAGCTTTATCGGAAGACATATGTGACCCTCTAAAAATAGTAGAGACAAAAATAAGTAGTTTATTTTTTGCGGACGACATTATTTTGTTGTCAGAATCCCAAGAAGGACTCCAAAATATTTAAATATATTATCAAACTATTGTGATAAATGGCAGTTAACAGTTAACACCAACAAAACTAAATCTATTATATTCCAAAAAAGAAAACTCAAATTAGAACAGCCTTTCCTCAAATTCAAAAACAAATTGATTGACAATATTGCAGAGTACAAGTTTCTTGGCTCCATCATCAGCTGCAATGGAAATTTAACTTCCAGTATCGTTGACTTAGCAAAAAAAGCAAAAAAGGCACTATTTTCACTGCTTTCAAGATTTTCTTCAATTGGAAATGTCCCAGTTCAAGTTGCCCTGAACATGTTTGATGCACTAATAAGGCCAATTTTATCATACAATGTTGAGATTTGCATGATGGATCAATATATTTCATTCTTTAATGCAAAGAAACGTAGTAGAAATAACAATGTTGTCATTGATCCATTTAACTTCATAGATAAAACTCCTTTTGAAAAAATACATTTGTCATTCTGCAAATATATACTTGGGGTAAAAAAGACTGCTTCAAACTTAGCTTCCCGTTTAGAGCTTGGTAGGGTCCCTATAGAAAAATACATAAAAACTCAATCTATATTGTATTTTGCTAGGCTAAGTACATGTGAAATTAACGCTTTGATAAAAGAAAGTTTTGAACTAAATTAATTTTTAGATTCTGAGAATATATACTCTTGGGTAACTTATATAAAAGATGTAATTGACGACATAGATCTTAACTCGGATAGACTTAACTTGGACACAACTTATAAAAAATTAAAAGTAATAAAACCATATATTAAAGATAAATTGTTTAAGTTTTATATGAACATGTATGCTGACAAAGTTTCAAATTTAAAAGATCAAAATAAAATCTTTCTATATAAATTTTTGAAAAACAACTTAGGAAAAGAATTTTATTTGTCCGATTCTAACTATGAAAATCGCAAATTCATCTCAAAATTTCGAATAGCCGACCACAGTCTTGAAATAGAACGTGGAAGATATAGAAAAGTCCCTCGTGAACAACGTCTTTGCTCCTTCTGTAATCTAAATGAAGTGGACGATGAGGTTCACTTCTTTTTAAAATGTGATCACAATAAACTGTTTCGGTCTAACCTCTTATATGACTTCAATATATCTAATGTTAATCCATATCTCGATTCGCTTAAAACAATTTTAAACCCGGAAAATTTTCGACAAATTCAGAGTCTTGGTTCTTTCATTAAACAGTCTCTGGAACTGAGGACAGGGGTCTCGTAGACTTGTATATTTTGTCGATTTTTCTGATTGCAATTTAGTTGTTTGTTACTTCTGTTTAATGTCACTGATCAATGTAGTATTGATTTATATGACAATAAAGACATTATTATTATATATTAAATGTACTAAACATGTATCAATTAATATATAATTAATGTATTTGAAATAAATTGGTATAAATTAAAAACGTAAGATGTATTTCAGTGTGATTTACTTTGGCGCGATTATATAATTGATTAAAAAGTAGTTTGACTGTAATTTATTTCCTTGTTTTGGGTCCTAGGTTGATTTCGTACTATAATCGTACTATTTATATTGTTTGTTTGTTTGAATGGTGTTTTAACGCCACTTTCAGCTATTTTTCAGCTATATCGTGGCGTCCAGTTTTTATTGGGGGAGGAAGCCGGAGTACCCGGAGAGAACCCCCGACCTGCGGCGTACTATTTATATATAATTAGATTGACTGAAAATGAGTTCATTATGGAAACGGAGCTTCAGATTTTGTTAGAACAGGTTGAAAAGTTAAAATGAAAACTAATCTTGAGTCCATCTTAGGACACCTAATAAATGTTAGAATAAAGATAAGGACTTGTCCTAAATTGCGACATTTTAAGATGGTCAAAAAATCGTAGTCTTAAGACATCTTTGATGATAATGGCCCATTTGCGGAAACATTGAAATAGATTCGGATATAGCATTACCGATACTGACACAGCATGTTTTATTTAGAAATATATTAAAGAGTTTAAGTTTTAAAAGAAACGTCATATTTGGATGAGTATTTATCCTCGATCCCTACTTCCAACACCCTCAACCCATTGTACAAATAGACAAACCTACAAATCTACTATCTCCATCGTAGATTGCCATAAAAATAATCAAATACCAGTATTTTAGTGTCAACTGTGCAATTTGCTTACGTCGTATAACATTCACATTAAATGTAATTTATAAAGTTAATGCTCTTCCTTGCCTCATCAATATAAGTAATAAACGCTATGGTCCAGATGTTAACACATTCACGGAAGACATTTTAATTGAATGACTGTAATTATTCTAATGATAAACTAGATATTTTATTAGCATGGTATGTCATTTATGTTTCGGGGTTTTGAAGAATATTTGTTTGCGCAAAATGGCAATTTTGATATTATTGTTGTGTGCAACACTAATTGATAACGGAAAATTATGAACGCATGCGCAAACCGATGTCCACTCACACCGGCTATTTTATGGGAGGAACTAATTTCCTAGCATTTCCAGCATTTGCATCTGAACATTACAATAGAACCGGAAGCTGTTACTATTCGCTTTACGGTAAGATAATTTTTGTTAAAGAAATTTAAACGCTTATTTTGGGTTTTTTTTATAACTTTTTTGTTCATGTGTTAATTAAATCATTAAAAAGCATAAAATAATGGCAAGCAGTTGAGAAATTTATTAATAAAGAATTAATAAATATTAATACATTAACTATACATGGAAGTAAATGGTTTATGTTGGAATAAAGATCAATTCCACAAAAATACAGTTAAAGAGTAAATATTTCTAATTAAATTATATTATAAGATTATAAATATTTTTCGATAAGCAATAAATGTTAACAGATGGTCTTTAAATATAATAAATATGACTTATAATTATTAATAGTTATGCTAGAATTATATATTAGAGAAGGTTCTACATCAGCGTGGCATGTTTTTTTTGTTCCAAATACTGTACCCCCATTCTATTTGTCTCTTTAACTAGTCAGGAATGCGATAAGATGTTACGGCATTCGTCACCCATCTGTTTATACCTGTATTTATAAATAATTGATTATCATTTGGCAATTTACGTTCTGTGATACGCTGGAAATAATGTGACGACACATTAAACTTTAAGTTAAATATAACTGAATAGCTGATTTAGATTAAATTTGTTAACAGTAATTCTGGAAGCCAGATTTTTTTTATAAATATTGATAAATTGGTGGTTTTACCGTTAATTTATTCGTTTAATAATGTTAATATGTTTGTCTTATATTAAAAATAACAATTTGTACTGTAAACAATAATAAATTATTTATAAGCTAATGGAAAATGAATAAATTCTGCCGTCACTTGCATTTTTTTGTGTTAACTTTATCCATTCTAAAATATAAAAAATTACAATCAAACGTTGAGATACCAAATAAATTAATTAAAATAAATAAATAAATAAATAAATAAATAAATAAATAAATAAATTTAAAAATTATTAAGAATTTCTATTTAAACATTATTCCGCTGGGTGTTGAATTTATCTATTTATTAATAGATATATAGTTATATATACCCACTATCTATATATATCTATAATGTTCATATGATTGTAATTATTTATGTATTTCTCCATGGTATACAATTGGCAATGATGTGATACGAAGAGATATAGAAAATACATCGTGACGTCAGTCCCTGACAAAAAAATACATTTTGATGTCACTTCCACGGAGGAAAAGAACTTTCGTGATGAGCATCAGCCTACTAAAAATTTCAAATGTGAACAATGTCGTTTATTATGTTATTTTGAATTTGAAAAAAAATGTTTTCATTCTATGTTAGTTCTCTTGTTAATCTTACGCATCGTTATACTGTTGTACTGTTATAGCCTGAAATTTCATCCGTGTTTAAACGATACCCCTTTTTCGCGCGACAAAGTTAGCCACGTAAATTAAATTTTTCATCATAAGAGAAGATTTCACCAATCCTGAGAATTGTATATCCCTTGATAATCTCTCGTTATTTCATTTCAACAAACTAATAAACTCGCCATTTGCTCGTTTAATATTTTGTTCAAATTAAATAACTCGAGATAATATAAAGCAATAAACAATTCTTACGATTTTGTAAAACCTATAAATATTAAGAGACTTAGATATATAAGCAAAAGTTACTCGAACTTTTTAACTTAAAAGTACAGATTGCAGATTTCTTCACTTGTTAACAAATAAAAATGGTTATTCAACATCTAGCCGGAGTCTTAAAAGCGTTTATAATGTTTATTATATGTTGTCAATATACAATTGTTTTAATAAATCGTAATAGTTGTTTGCTCGCAATATATTACATTGTTTTAACTAAAGACAAATAGATTTATCTGTTTAATGTAGAAATGTTTAGCATTATCTTTGAATGAATTAGAACAAATATAAAATAAAAAAGGGAGCTTTTAACCGACTATGAAAGAAATTAACGAATATAACGAATATAAAATGGTTTTAATTGTTTTAAATTAAATATACAAAGCGACATTGTTCCTCTAAAATGTATTATGAACCACGAGATCTAACTAGTCTAATTAGATTGCATAATCAAGCAAGATTCTGACAATTGTAAGCAAATATAAAGTGGTTCTATATATTTTATGGAAAATTTACTCAGTTAATAGTATCGATTGCAATAAAAGGAAAGAAAAAACTTTGAAAAAAAAAACAAAACAAAAAGCTCTTATCTTACATTAAGATGACGTAAGCTTTTAAAAAATTTACGAATTATAAAACAAAATGCAAAAATGGGTCTGTGGGTCAGACTGGATTGTGGATTAAAAGTAAATATATTCATTAAATTATATATATTAAAACTACATACTTCTTACCTTGATAGTCCAACATAATGCAGCCCGTTTGTGATGTTTTCCTGCATAAAGCGGTCAACAAAAGATTTCATTGGGACATTCGTTATATAATGTTTTAGAGAATGTCAGATCCATAAAAAATACATTTCATGTGGTTACTTTCTATACTATGTGCATATCCAAGTCTTTTTTGAAATCACATACAGAATATGTAATGTGTAATCCATGATTAAAAGTTTACGGCGCCTTTTGCAGTTTGAAACGATTGGACTATTACAAATGTGACGTCAAAATTTGGAAAAAGTTTTAATTTAAAAACTCTTATGTAGGTCAGAAAGCTGCAAAAATGTCCGCCGTGCATGGAGAATCAAGGTTATTAAATATGTTAAACGATTCAAGAGCAGAGATGGGTAAGTTAATGTTTTAACTTTCATTTGAATTAATAGAAATTGCTTTGTTTTTCATATTTCTTGACTTATCTTGTAAAAAAGTATCTAAAGTAAAAAGTAATTAATATATGGATTTTTAGTAATGAGGGTTTTTTAGCTGTTAAGGAGGGTGAGTGGATGACCGTAAAAGTACTTGCTTTGTTTTTATGTCTATGCTTGATACAACATAACAACAAAGTGTAAATATTTATTGTGCAGCAAATCGTTGCGTAATTTTAGTGGACTCTCCAAAAGCGCGGAACGTCCGAATATCGTGTCAGCTATATCATGGCGTCCGGTTTTTATTGGCGGAGGAAGCCGGAGTACCCGGAGAAAACCCCCGACCTTGGTAGGAAACTGGCAATTCTTGTCAATTAAGATTGGAGTTGAGTGCACCCTGCCCGCAGTGAGACTCGAACCCACAATCTCAGTGTTGACAGACCACGTGATTTATAGTAGACGAACTACTGTAACCACTCGGCCGACGAGGCCCCATCGTGTTTGTATAGTATAAATCAGATACATATATATGTATGAACAAAACAACATCTTGTATTTTTATAATATTTAGGAAGATATTGTACTTAAAACCTGCTTTGGCCCGACACCTGCGGCTTCTCGTCTAATACGGATTTTCAGTACAATGCCGACTAGTGCAATATCTTCCCGTATTGGACGCTGTACTGTATTATAATTATTATTATTATGTATTATTATTCTGCGTAATGAACGAAACAAAATACAACAAAACAAACACAAAATAAAAAAAAACTTCAATGAAATATATGTCTGCTGTCATCACTTTGCGTCCATCATTGTCGTCAAGCGTAGTAGGCGTCTATAAAATTGTTTATATTTCAATCTTCTTCTCTGCAACCACTGAGCCGATTGAAACCAAACTTGGCCACAATGTATATTGGAGGGACCTTTATAAAGTTTATGATTAAAATTTGAGATATATCGTGGCATGCAATATTTATTGGGGAGGAAGCCGGTACCGGGAGAAAACCTCCGACCTTCGTTAGAAAACTGGCTTCAGGTAATGAGGAAATAGTATTTTGTTTGTACTACTTTTTATTTTGAGTTGCCGCATTTATTCATTGATTGGGGTGGGGTGGGAGGCCTGATAACTTTACTTTATGAAAATTATTTTCGCACGTCAGTAAATTATTCAGGATAATCATTGACAAAGAGATTCTGAAATCCCTAAAATATAGAAGACTGAAAAAAATTATATATTATTCCTATTTTTGGAAACAAAGTTTTCGTCATGACACCTTATTGCACAAATGTACTCTCAAGTATGTAGTTTAATACAATTTTGGGACATCTATCATTCTTGTCTAAAGGCCATCTTAGGACACCTAGCTAGTTATCCAGAATTTAGGATACAAATTAAGAGATGTCCTAACAGTCCTAACTAAGGACGTTTTTGTTGACATGTCATAGGACTAAGATGTGTCCTCAGGACCACCCTAAGACAGATTATAGTCCTTACTTAGGTTTGTTGACATGGCCCCAGATGACTGTAAAAATCTATTGGAAAGCTGTAAATTTACATGAAGATGCTAATGTAGTTCACTCAGTTCACTGTCTATGCTATAATTGCTTTCAATGGTAGAGATTTAGGAATCAAAGCAGTGAGTGTACCGATTTAAACAATCCCGTTTTCAGCATGGTCACAAACAACACTTATTTAGTAAAAAAAAATATCTATACCTTACGCTTCAGACAGATCATCATGTTATTTAGGTTATGAGATCATATGGGTGAGCTAAGTATTAATTAAGTTATTTTCAAAATGTCTGCGTGAACAAAGTTTCTTTCTTCACTGGCATAATATTCATGTCTTGTACTAACTTTTTTTTTCTAAATTATAGGAAGCTATTGACCATGAACGGAATAGAAAGAGTGTACACGAAAAAAAAATACAGACACGAAGGTTTGTTAATACTGTTTTCTATTACACAAATTGTTATGAACTATACTACAAGTGAAGCGTGAAGCTGAATTGTTCTTTGTCGTATGGGATGCTACAAAAATGTACCTCGAGTACATACTTGTATACAACAATGTACCTCGCTCTTGGTTTTGGCGAGAAACTGTGTGTAAATTTAGAGTATCCCAGATGGCAGTGAACACGTTTTTTTACGTGAAGATCGCGACTTAACAGATTCATAAAATAGTTCTGAATGGAAATCATTTACGCTGAATTAGTCTTATTCTTACAATTTCTCGCAAAAATTGCGATTTTTCCATTGTAAATTTGACCTAAATTAGAACGGAAGTGTACGTCAGGAACAATCGATTGTTGTCTATTCGGGTAACTTTGTCTGCAGTTAGGGACGGACCATTTAACTTGAAGGGGGGACCTTGGGTTTTTTGTTGTGGTCAGAAATTTTTTTTAATTTATTTTTTGAAGGCGTCGGGGCAGAATATTTTTTTCATTATTAGCATTATTTTATATAGCAGAAATCCTTCTTCAGAATATTAAGACGGGAAAAGTCTCGCGGTTTGTCCGAATACCATTGAACGTCACGAAAGCAGACGAACATTTGTAAACAACCCAAGGTCCCTGTAAAGGTTCAAGGACGATTTGTAAAAATAAACAACAAAGGCATAGTATAAAACATGGACGGGTTATCGTAACTAATTTTGTTCTAGTGGATTTTTATAATAAAAAGGTAACATATGGAATAATTTAAAAAAATGCAAGCAAAAAAATGCACTCCACGGGGTTGTATAGGATATTTAACTTATTCTTAAATATTGAACATTAAAAGGGGAACTGTATCAATTAAATACATCTGATGCAAAACATTCTGATGTATGTTATTTTGCATCTGATTTCGCTATAAAGTGACCCAGCCCACAAGTCTCTTAAACAGCCTGTTATTTTTTGTGCAATTCCATGTATTTGTTGTTCTTACACATTCACATGGTACAGTTTTTTTGTTAATGAAATGCACAATTGGTCTGTTTTGTGTAAATAACACCGTAAGTAACAATTTATTGTATTTCAGAATATGACAGACAGAAGTTATCCATTTAGTGTAGAAACAAACTAGAAGTCTGGAAACGATAGCGTAAGTGTTTTTTTACAAATTTACACAATAGTAATTTTCGTCAATTGGAACTAAATAATTAATATACAAAAATACATAATATTTGCGTTATAAATTAATTTTGGAAACTGCTTCAATTGTGTGATTAATTTTTATTCGAATTACAACATATAATGGTTGAAGTCAGATGTAAAGAAATAAATATCTTGTAAATATACTTGGGATTTAACTGTTGTTAGAGTTGCTGACGTATTAATGAATTTAACATGCATATTTTAATGTCTACTGTTGATAACAATATTTTATCTAAAAAAATAACTAATAGTCTGATTAATAAAATTCTCATGTACTCGATAATTAAGTAAATGTTATATTTATATTTTAGATGATACAACAGACATGGAAATTATGGCAATAGACTGGAACACAAAAATTTGTGCGAAAAGGTGGATAAAGACACTGTGAAATTTTGTAAAGAACCGTTTGGTTTGATAGACAAAGACAATAATTTAATTCATTCAAATATTTTAGCATCAAACATATTAAATAATAAGGATATTCAATCTGTAAATTCAGATTCAGAATCTTTATTACACTCAGACACATGTTTTGTGTTACATGAGGACACTATAAATACATAAGATGACAGAACAGACAGACAAATACATAGAACTAGCATTTTAAAAAATGTGAACTAAATTTTTTAACAAATACAGCAATATTACTGAATAATTTTGAATTATAGTACATAAACATATATTTCATTTTATCTGATGAAGGGTGTAGAAAATAGTAAGATGAAAATAATTTTTTTTCTCAGTTCTATCACCTTTCAGTTTCCACACATAAAAAGATAATGGTATTTATCCCCTACTACATTTTCGTTACACGATGTACATGTTCTGTTTTCCGTTGCGATATTGTACCATCTCCCATTTTTTATTTGGAATATTTCTGTTACAGCATGAAATTTTATTATCCAGATTTTTGCATTTCCATGGAGATTAGTGAGATATTTTTCCATGCCAAATTGATTTTTGAAGAAGCTGTAAAAATTTTCTCTATAATTTTCTGTAGATGAATCCTCTATAGTTCTAAACCATTTTTGTATAAACTGATCTCTTAATGTCTGTTTAATAACCGGTTTAATCTGAATGATGTCATAGTATTGACGGTTATTACATATATAACTTAAACCACAGTCGTCAAAAATTAATTTAAAGTTACAAATATTATTTTGATGCAAGTAAAGTATCAAAGTACTGTTTGTTTTCGTCTTTCATCAATCTTTTATAAAAAGAAATCATTCTTATTTTAATATTGATATCTAGCGGGAATCTGTCAAGTTCGCCGTATACCATAAAATTTGGAGTACTCTTTCGAAGCCCTATAACGCGTTTGCACAACTGAAGATGTGTCCTTTCTAAAAGCTACATAATTACTACATTTAAATGTGAAATTGAAAAAGGATCATTTACAAGTTTCGAACACGGTCATCAAATATAATTTAAAACCTAAAATGCCGAATTGTGTGTCATCCAATAGTCTCTAGTTGTTTATCAAATAAATCAGTCAAATGAATATTTTTTTTTAATTGTTCCATTTATTGCTGGATAGGAAATAATGTTTTGGATCAAATCCTTACCACCTTTCAATACTGGTACAGAGTTTTAAGAGTATTTGTGTCACTTAAGTAGTATAAGTATTTTTCGTGCAATTTTTATTAAATCTTGTTGAACTTGATACAATGTTTATCAGGATGTCTTTGTGTAAAGGTGGTTTTCATGTTTGAATGTGGGCACCGTATTCATCTGTAACAGTTGGCGGAAAACGCTACAATGTCACCAATATTCAATTTAACCAAATATTGCATATATAAGGGTCTAAGGTAATAAAGATGTAAATAGATCATTGGAGCTTATTTAATGACGACCATTACCATTATTGCATACCTGAAAACACCAAAGGCGCAACTTCATTCTGTGAATGGCTTAACAGAAAAAGCTGTCAATCCTTCAATCAATTGGTTAGTATCTTCTCTTTGTTTTCAACGTAAACGTTGTCCACACTAACGTAGCAGCAGTTGCTAATTTAAAATATATTACAGGTTTCCTTTTAAGGCTTTTTTAGAGTTGGGTTCATGTGGTTATAATAAAGTGCATTTTTTATTCATTTAAGAATTTTTTAATGATATTTTGTTTTCATTCATGTTCCCAACTTTATTATCGAGATTTTTTCCCAGATCCTTTAAACGAATAAAGGGTTCAGTATAGGATATATTGCTTTTCAAGTGACTCTAGGCAGTTTGTGCGAGATTTAAAAAAAAATTGTTATACATATATTAATAAGTTCGTTTTCCTTAAAAACCGATGGATAGAAGATACGTTATGAAATATGTAAAATGATTTGTTCTTCTTTTAGGATTGTAGTAGACGAGTGTATATTAGTTTTACTATACATAAGTTGTATTTAGTCCTTAACTTATCAAACTTTAAATGTTATTGATTACTATTGATAGTATCTAAAATTATTAATGGTCTGTCACATTTATTTGCATCTAAATTTAAAAAAGGGAACTGAATCAGGTTAATGTTTTGTCTTCAGTGTAAGCAATAACTTGTTTATATTATTTGCAATTTCCGCAACTGTGTAGTTTATTATATAGTATGATTAATAAATTGTTTTAGATTAATGTGTTAACATGTTTTTTGCTGAAACCATCCCAACATCTAAATTTTATGATTGGACATTCTTATCTGAATTCGGATAATTTTTATATCCCTTACTGTACCAATGGAGGGCTTTTATACACCTATCACAACTGGACATTATTTATATACGATTCTCTTTACATGTTATCCGAATTCGGATAAGTTTTATATTGCTATTCTAAGTTCACGAAGAATACATTTCATTATAGTTTGCACATCAAATTATACACAGTAAGCCTTATCCGAATTCGGACAAGACTTGTATTATCTACTGTATTAATAGAAGACTATATAATATCTGCAACAACAAGCAATGATAAGAATTATCCGAATTCGGATAAGCTGTAATAGCGAAAGACTACCAGTATAATATTCTATTTATTTTTGACGTGTATCAATTATTGTTGCATGGTACGTGTTTATAATCTCTCTTATCCAAATTCTGATACCACACATTATAAAGTTTAAAACAATATTCTCAATATTATCCAAATCTGGATAAGCTTTATTTGCAGATTTTCAACAAATACTATACCTATCTTCCGACATGTTAAAATGCGATTTACGTTTTATCCATGGCCAACGGCGATTTGAGCATATGGAAATGCTCAAGAGAAATTGGAAGCTGTTATATATAGAAACTATTTTAAGCTAAGCCCGATATTTTTTGTGCTTATAATACTAAGTTACTTATTTGTTCTCATTATGATACAACACATTTTGTTAGAAATGATGTAAATGATAAAAATAGAAAGTGTAGTCTTTACATTTAGAACGGGATATATAGGCTATATAAGATGATGTGGAGAAATAATGTTGGAATGTGATTTCAGTCCACTAAACACAATATATTTTAAACATTGCTCTTATGGAAGATTCTATAAATTGCTCGAATAAAACTGCACTGGCATAGATGGCCCTACTGTACAACAAATTCAGATGTTATACTGAAGAATGAATTATTATGATTATTGTTTTCAGTTTACCTTCTACACTGGGTAAATTCGATCCTGACATACTGCAAACGGACAGATGATGGATTTCCCAGAATTATATTTGTTGCTACACACAAAGACAAGATACCAAGGGTAAAATATAGTTTAATTAAAACTACTTAATAAATTATAATTCTGCGATTGATAGATACTGCATATATATTTTTCATCTGTCATCCATTAGCTAATGCGGATGAGTTATACTAAAAGCGTAATTTCTTGTCAATTCCTAAAAAATCAAATTTAGTGCATATCAGTAATAAATTTGTATATTTGTAGAGGCCTCGGCAGCCAAGAGGCTAAGGTAGTTTGTCAACATGTTGTTTAACATGTCTGTCAACACTTAGGTTGCTGGGGTTCATCCCACAGTGCCAGTTCTACTTACCAAAAGTGGCCCACTTGGCACCTGCATTTCATGCCTAACTCCAATTATGCAAGTTGGCCTTCTTACCCATTAACTTATGGCAGGGTGCGCTCTACTCCAATCTTAACAAGGATTGCTAATTTTTCTACCGAAGGTCGGGGGTTTCCCCCAGTACTCTGGCGTCCTCCCCAATAAAGCCTGGATGACACAATAAAGATGAAAAACGCTGAAAGTAGCATAAAACACTAAGTATTGCTATCAACTTTAGTAAATAAATCATTTACTAGTATTTAATAAAGGTAGTTGAGGTATTAAGAGTGCATTTTGCTCTGGAAATTTTCAAACCAAACCGGTTGTGAACCTCTGGAATTACAAAAAGAGTTACTTACCTTGTTTGTGCCATACTATCAAACCCCTTTTGAACAAGGTTTTCTACGAAAATCTTAGTTATTAGGTTCTGGTATGGCGGGCGTTATCATAGAGAGGGTTTCTGGTCAATTAATTTAGTTTGCTATCACGCTTAAAGACCTAGCTTGGGATTGGATTTGGGATTTTGGTTTCTTGTTAAAATAATTTTTCTTGTTGAAACGTACCTTTTTTCCCAAACTGATAAATTGTTGTCATCTAATAAATAGAAAAATATTGTTGTCTGGACTATTTCAATCCGACAATACTGATTATTGCTTATGAACCACTCCTGAGCTACCTATAGAGTGATCTTACATTTATCATGATAACTTTGATCTTCACCTGATTTTTTTTGTGTCATTCTGTACTTTTTGACAATGTTAGCAACTGAATTGTTCTGGTATATGCAGTTAAAGATTTTCAACAAGTTATATACCAATTAACTTGCTCTGGCAGGTTGTGTCAAGTTTATGGCTAACACATTTTCTAATTTCAGAGTAAAATTGAATTCCAGAGAAAAACGTTAATGGATTCAATTTATGATTTGTTCAAGTCACATGCTGGAATAAAACATCTTGAATTCAAACCACTGATTTTCATAAATGCTAAGGATAGCATGGATAATGAAATAGATATACTACAACAACTTCTCATTGAGAGGGCTGTGCAACATCCGAGATGGGGTGAAAAAATGCCAACAGCGTGGGTTCCATTAGAACTACAATTGGCAGAGAAAGTTGAGGAAGGCACTAACATCATTTCAAGGGCAGAACTTGAAATGTTGAATTCGCAGAACATACCAATGGTCCTTAATCAGAAACAGTTAAATACTTTTCTAAAAGTTCAGCATTCCCTTGGAAAATTGTTATATTTTGATTCAGCCAAACTCCGGGATTTTATCATAATAAATCCATCATACATGGTAGGAGTTCTCCGTTCCATTGTCACAGAGAAACAGTTCTGGCCAAATGGTGACGAATATTCAAGTGTTTTGAAACAATTGCAGAGCACTGGAAAAATACGACGTGATGATATTTACCTTCTTTGGTTACAGGAACATTTCCAACATATATTACAGCACAAAGAGCACATGGTGGAAATGTTGACTCATCTTGATATATTGGTGGCACCTAGGACAACCTTTGAGGATGTGGGAGATTCAACAACTACACCACCTCATATTGGTAATAGAGATTTTCTGGTTCCGTGTATGATTACGGAACCAAACAGTACACATTATATCAAGAAGGCATGTATCCCAACAAAGACTATTATCCTCGCTTATACTTTTATCGAAGAAATCATTCCACCAGCTTTGGCTTATCGTTTTCTTGGCTCGTTCATAACAATGTGGGAATTAAAGATCTACAAAGGCAGATGTATGCTGTTTTCCGATCTTGCCGTTGTTGAAATTAATGAAAACCATGATGTAACGGTCCAAGTGAAAGGAAACAGGGTTGTGGTTTCGCTGGTGCATAGTAACAGAAAAGAAAATATTGTGCCAACATTGGCATCATCTATTCAAGAGTGTCTAACTGCTTCTGTCCACAGGATATCAGAATTTTACTCCACATTGTCAGGGGATGGGGAGAAGGCGGCTAATACAACTATGCCATTCAAGATTGAATTTGGTGTATTATGTAACAAAGGATTCTTTGAAAACACGTGGTGTATTTGCTTCTTTTCTCAAAGAGAATTAACTAGGACATTATGGAAATGTCCAGTCCACAACAAAAGACATGATGTTCACAGTTTGTATCTGTGGTTTTCAGAAAAGGCAAGTCGTTTTTAATTTTTTGTCCGACTTTTACACTGAGGACTAAAAGTAATGTGTGCTTAATTATAGACCATTCACAGATAATTGGATATTTATCAATCAGCCAATCAATTAATCAATCATACAATCAATCAATCAATGTAATGGTACAGCCATCAATATAAAATTGTTTGGGTTGATATAAAGTTTACTGTTGTATTAAGCAAAGTTTCTCCTTTGTGACTACTAGTGAAGTCAGATCTGGATTTACAGTAGATTATTATTATTATTGTAAAAATTGACAGGTGTAAAGGCTTGTTTATATTTATGTTCGCATAATGTTAAGAATTTGTGCTATGGTACCTTAAAACATGTTTAAAATTAAAGTTGTCTTTTAAGCTCACCTGGATGTTAGCTTTTGCCATCACTTGGAGTCTGTCGTTCGCTCTCTGTAGTCCGTCGTAAGCTGTTTCAAAAATCTTCTCCTCTGAAACAACTGGGACAATTTTTTCCAAACTTGGCCACAATCATTCTTAGGGTTTCCAGTTTCAAATTTATACTGAGGGTGTTGATCAACGAAAAAGATGGCAGCTGTTACTAAAAAAGAACGTGTGTCAACACATGTTTTGTATAATCATGATAATTATCTAAAAAAATTAATAGCTATAGAGCAAACTGTTACTTCAAATTGATCAGCACATTTTTTTGGTATTTACACTGTACAATATAACTTGAAAACTATAAGAGCAAGGGAGAAACTAAAATTGGCAAAAATGATCAGCAATTTTAGTCTCACAATTCACTTAATTTGTCTGAAATTGTCAGATAACTCTTTATATGAGTTATTGTCCTTAAATGACAATTTTAGTCTCACAATTCACTTAATTTGTCTGAAATTGTCAGATAACTCCTTATATGAGTTATTGTCCTTAAATGACAATTTTTGTCTCGCCTGCGACGAAAGGCGCTGGATGCGAGACACTTGTATTGGAATCTGGCGGTGGCGTCGTCGTAAACATTTGGATATCTTGCTTCATATATTTGTAAGCCCTAGCCCTAGGTCCATTAAATTTGGTCCAGAGGTAGCTTATGATGAGTACTTGCTAGTCAGACACCTGTCACCTAACCTTGACCTCAATTTCACGGTCCAGCGACTACGTTAAAGTTTTTGTGTTACGACGGTTCCTCGGTTTCCACGCATGGTAGGATGACAATATTTGCTATATAGGTTGCTGATGACTAGTACATGACTGTCTGGTAGGTGTCACCTGACCTTGACCTCAATTTCACGGTCCAGCGACTACATTAAAGTTTTGGGTTATAACAGTTTCTCTGTAACCATGCATAGTAGGATGACAATATTTGGTACATAGGTTGCTGATGACCAGTACATGACTGTCTGGTAGGTGTCACCTGACCTTGACATCAGTTTCATGGTCCAGCGACTACGTTAAAGTTTTGGGTTATAACAGTTTCTCTGTAACCATGCATAGTAGGATGACAATATTTGGTACATAGGTTGCTGATGACCAGTACATGACTGTCTGGTAGGTGTCACCTGACCTTGACCTCAATTTCACGGTCCAGCGACTACGTTAAATTTTTTGGGTTACGACAGTTCCTCTGTAACTTCGCATGGTAGGATGACAATATTTGGTGTATAGGTTGCTGATGACCAGTACATGACTGTCTGGTAGGTGTCACCTGACCTTGACATCAGTTTCCCAATCCAGCGACTACGTTAAAGTTTTTGGGTTACAGCTGTTCCTCTGTAACCATGCATGGTAGGATGACAATATTTAGTATATAGGTTGCTGATGAATAGTACATGACTGTCTGGTAGGTGTCACCTGACCTGACCTCAATTTCACAGTCCAGCGACTACATCAAAGTTTTTGTAGTAGGATAGTCCCTCCTTAACAATGCATGGTATGGCAACAATATTTAGCATACCTACTGATGCTGATAACTTATGTTATTTACGTAATGCTTATGACGAAATTTATTTTCGTTACTGATGCGGAATGCAGGCAAGACGTTTTTCTGTGTCAAAACTTGTTATGAAATTTCTCATTTATTTTTCATGTAACTTAAAAGCTATAACAGCTAGAGTGAAACTATCAATATCAAAATAGATTAGCAATACAAGCCCTATAATTCGCCGTATAAGTCTGCAATTGTCAGATGACTCCTTATAGGAGTTATTGCTTTTAAATGGCAATTTTTTATGAAAATTTCCGTTTGTGTCCCGTAACTTAAAAACAATAACAGATAAAGTGAAACAGTATAAACAGCAAAAATGATCAGCAATAATATCCCCACAATTCACTCAATTGGTTTGAAAGTATCAAATAACTTCTGATAGGAGTTATTGCCCTTAAACAAATGACCATTTTTTAATTAAATTTTCCATTTTTGTCCTGTAAATTGAAAACTTTAACAGCTAGCGTGAAACTGTAACTTGCACAAACATGACAAATGATCAGCAAAGCAAGGCCTACAAATCATTGCTTAGTCCGATATTGCAAGATGACTCGTTATGGGTGTTATTGCCCTATAATTACAAATTTGGAAAAATAATATTTATTTGTATTATAAATTAGTCTATAACACACCTAGAGTAAAACTGTAAGTTACTAAATTACCTTAAAGGTCAATTCCTAAAAGTAATTTTATTTTTAGAAATTGATGGCATCTTATAGAAGTTTGTACTTAACCAAACTTTTTGAAGAAATGTTTAGTTTTTTCACAGTAACTTAAAAGCTATAACAACTAGACTGAAACTGTAAATTGCAAAATTTTATAAATATAGTTGAAGTCATTTAAGTTCCAGGTGAGCGATTACAGGCTCCTGGGAGCTTCTAGTTTTATATTTTTCCATGGATTTTCTAACGAGCAATTTGTTTTTCTTTCAGGTTGCATCGGAAAGATGCATAGATTCCTGTAGAGGTAGGTCAATATAATTTACTTTTCTATTGTGTCTGCTGAATTCCATTATGACGTCATTCATTGCCTTTTATCAGCATTTCCTGGATCTTCATTAGATATTACATTGTCACATATTCCATCTCCAAGCCCTTTTTTCGGCAAGATTGTCAACTTTGCTCATTTAAACTAATATACATGACGTTTCTTTTAGAACAGCATGTAAATATGAACCATGATTATCAGAAACAAGTCGTTGAACATTAAACATGTTAAATAAACAAATATACTGGGTATATTTCATTAAAGTTTCTTTGGATAATATTGTCAATTCTTGTATATTCGTTGTATGCCTATTTTGTAGTTTTTCTGAGTACCTACAAATCTAAGAATTCAACAAATAATATTACTGAGTGTTAAATTAAATTGTAGGGTATTAATGCTGTGCATTGACCAGTTTGTTCTTCGTTCCAAAAATTAACCATTAAATACTGGAAGAACTTTAAATTGATATAAAAGATTTTAAGGTATGATATTTCCATGAAACAAAAGACGAGGGTCTTGGCTGAATCACTTGTGCTGAACCCAAACAGTGGATGCTGCAGTCCTTTAATCTAATATTAACAATGCTTGAATCTGATATATTTAGGTAATTTATTATAAATCGTTCGTAAACATGTTTGCTCAACATGATCTTTACGTTGATGTTATATAATTTGCATTTATAGTTACTTTTTTAATTGTAGGACTAGGGAGTCTTGAACTTGATCATGCTCCTTCAGATAAACATCTCTGCAGATTCGCAAGCATGTTAAATGTTAATAATTGTCGCCAAATAGCAGTGCACCTTGGTCTCACCGTAGATGTTTGGGAACAATTAGAATATCAGTTTCAGAACCAAAATCCCGTAAAAATGATGTCTACAGCATTAATAAAATGGAAACAGAGCCAACGCCAGCCTACATTTAGTCTCCTTCAAAAGGCTTTAAATGAATGCGGAGAGGATGTTCATAAACTTTGTCAGGTTAGATTTGTTCAGTATTAAGTTTTACATGCAGCCCATCCAGCCAAATACCATTTAAGCTTGTGACTTCGATTGACTCCTCAGAGTCGTTGCTTGAAAGTACAGTATTCAACTTGCCAATAAATGTATCCTTCTGTCGTGTCATTTATCTGAAATTTGTCTGAAATCGTTTCCGCGCAATAACTCTAGAAAATGCCTGCCAACTCATTTAAACCTGTTCATATGAAAAAAGGTGTGTCTACTATATGTTTGTTAATCCTCAATGAGTTATTGATAAAATGTAATGAAATTGATTGATTGATTGACTTACAGCTAAAAATTTGCCAGCTATTTTCAGGACGAAAACAAGTTTACAAACAATAAATCAATGGTGAGAGAGATGGACTATGGAATAAGCGTGACATTCTTTAAAAAAACATCACCCACTATGGTCGGTAATCTGACAATACCCAGTGAGAGGCCTTATCCGTACACTGGGAACTCTCATAAACTTTTGACTTTCTCTTTGATTGGTTTTTGTATTGATATTTTATGTTTAGTGATATTCATGCAGCAATTCAATATAACACAATGTTTATTGATATTCAGGCAGTTATTCATGACATTATCGTTTCACATTTATACAGTAACTCTTTATCGAACAATGTGTATTTAATACCGTGCAATGTTTCTTTAGTGCTGTGCAATGAGGGTTATCATCACTTTTCTTTTCTGTCAATTATTCTAAATGTGGGAATAAAAAATAAACAAGTACAAAGCCAAATGTATGTAAAAAAGGAGTAACAACATTCAATGATTTTGTTTTTTTTTATTTTAGGTGTTTAGAGATATAATACCAGATACATCCGGTAAGATTATTAGGAAGAGCTTTTGCAACATTATAGCAGCACCTGCTTGTAGAGTATATATATCTCAGTTAATACGATATTCTATTGAATGGTCAACACCTATTGACAAGTATTCAATCAATGAATTTAAATCATTCATTACTTCCTCGACTTTTAACTGCTTGAATGGTACCTCCGTCTGAGATTATGAGTCACTGTTACATCTAATAAAATCATTAAAGATACCAAGTTGTAAAAATGAAGAATTAAAATATAATTAATGCATCGATTTAGCTTGCATCATCAATAAGCCGTCTGATCTCTGCTGTGTTCGTGTAAAAGACACCTTGAATAATTCCCTGTAGAAGCTCCTAGTAGGGGTAATCAGCCTGGGTGATTGTTTTAATGCAGATTTGTACACATGTCTAAACTTTATTATATTAAGACTTAAATTGCTTTACAAACCGACTCCTTTTACTTTTTAGGGCTGACCGAAGAAACATTAAGTAAGAAGCCTTCATACAAATCTTTGCAAAGTCTACTAGACCACATAGGAGACAGTGTGATGGAGCTTGGTGTGGAATTAGGTTTACACTTTTCAGAGATTGAATCGATTCAATTTGAATATAAAAATAAACTGAAGGAACAGGCAAGAGCAGTGATGAAGTGTTGGATGGAACAACCCAGAGAAAGACCAACTGTTAGGACAATAGTGAAAGCTCTGCACAGAATAGGAAAAATAAGCTGCATCCAACAAGTTACATTTTAGGTTTACACAAGTCTGGAAGATAGATCGTGTATTGTTTGAATTTTAATTATTCTCTATTCTAAGTGCAATAAACTTGATTAGAGTCGAGGATCGGTAAACCAAAGACACAATTAGACAAACCTGAAAAAGTTGTTAGAAATTGAACTTATATTATGTTATATTAAAGGGATATTGTCTGATATCGAATAGATGCAAGAATGTGAATAAACATTGTGTGATATTAAATTGCACTGTATTAAAAAAATTGTTACTGTATAAATGTGAAAAAAAAACAATGTATTGAATAACTAACTGAATATCAATAAACATTGTTAATAAGTCAATAAATGTAAATAAATATTTAAATAAACATTGTGTTATATTGAATTGCTGCATGAATATAAATAAACATTAAATATCAATAAAAAACCAATTAAAGAGCAAGTCTAAAGTTTCTGACGGTTGCAACTGGATTCCAAAAACATTCTCAATACAAAAAAACCCCAAAATTATAGGGAAAAGTAAGTAACCTGAACCCAAACAAAAACAAGGCTAACACAATAAGCATACAATATTGAATTGCTACATGTACATAACAAACACTTGATATCGTGGCTCGGAGCAAACAATTATGTGATGGGTGTTGAATTGTTAAAGTGAACTACCCCATACCCCATTCACACTGTTACTGACAGAGACTGGCAGAATTGTTGCACAGCAATAAACATTTAAAAATCAAAGCCACAATATAGAAACAACAAAAGTTGTCATTATGTCCAAAAAACCCACACAACTCATACATACTGGAGACCAACAATCTACTACATGAAATAAACTATTGTCATATAAGATTTATAAACAGAAAATTTTCCGGCACAAATAAGGATACTGAAGGTCAGTGTACTTTTATCACAGCATGTCAATACAGTTAAGGACTGCTTCTGGGATGGTCTTGCCCCAATCCTTTATTGAATTTATCAACATCCGTCCCCTCATAGTCTTGGAACTTCGGCTTTAAATTGAGGAACTGGGTTTTAGTCCGGACTTGTCTCCAAGGATACCAAGGTCTTTTGGAATTCCCACATTTTTTACCATTACTCACCCCTATTCCAAGAGAGTATTTTGTAATGGCTCTACGTTCTCTTCAGGTTCAGCCATGCGCATGAGCTCTCCTCTTCCTGTCTGTAGTTTTGGTGTACCTGGTACATATTTTCCACCGTATCATGTTTTTCCTCATCCTCCTTGGGATTTACATAGTAAAGCAAAGTGCAGTAATTTTGTTATTTAGAGTCGGCACATATATACATAATAACAAAGAAACATGTGCTCTGGAGAGCTTTTCAACCCAACCATTTAGACAGGGCATGAACCCTTACCCTTATTGGTCTTTGGTGGGTAGGATTTTGTAGAGCCCTAAATTATTAGGTTATTCCTACGAATTTTGAAGTAGTTTACATATTGACTGGTCCATGTCATCATAGAGTGTACTGAAGAGTCCATGTCATAAATAATATACTGACGGGTATGTCATTGCAGATTGGGCCTCAATGGCGGAGTGGTTAAGGTAGTTATCCTGCTATTGATCACATGGTCTGTCAACAATGAAGTTGCGGGTACAAGTCTCACTGCGGCAGGGTGTACTTGACTCCAATCTTAATTGACAACGATTGCCGGTTTTCCTACCGCTGATCCGGGGTTTTCTTCGGGTACTCCGGCATCCTCCCCAATAAAATGTGGACGCTATGATATAGCTGAAAAATTGCTGCAAGTAGCATTGAACACCATTCAAAACAAAACATTGTATAGTGTACTTTCGCGTCCAAGTCAATGTAGAGTATTGACAGATCCATGTCATTGTAGGTTGTACTGACAGGACAATGTAACTAGAGTATACTGAGGGGTCCATATAATTGATTGTATAGATTGTACTTACGGGTCAATGTCATTGCAGAGTGTACGGACCGGTCAATGTCATTATAGAGTGTACTGATGATTACGAGTCATTGTATAGTGCTCTGACGGGTGCATGTCATTGTACAGAGTACTCACATTCCAATGTGACTAGTTGGCTGAAGGATGCATGCCATTGTAGAATGTACTGACGGTTCCATGTCATTGTAGAATGTACTGTTTCGTCCATGTCATTATAGAGTACTGATGGGTCCATGTCACTGTAGTGTACTTTCGAGTCCATGTCATAGAGTGTACTGATGGGTCCATGTCATTATAGAGTGTACTGATGGGTCCATGTCACTGTAGAGTGTACTTACGAGTCCATGTCATAGAGTATACTGATGGGTCCATGTCACTGTAGAGTGTACTGATGGGTCCATGTCACTGTAGTGTACTGATGGGTTAATGTCATTGCAGAGTGTACTGATGGGTCCATGTCACTGTAGAGTGTACTGATGGGTCCATGTCACTGTAGTGTACTGATGGGTCCATGTCACAGTAGAGTGTACTGATGGGTCCATGTCACTAGAGTGTACTCATTGGAATTTCATTTAAGAGAGTACTCATTGCAGGCTGTACTGACAGGCCAAAGTTATTGCAGAGCGTAATGACGAATCTATGTCACTGTAGAGTGTACTGACGGTTTCATGTCATTGTAAAGTGTACTGACAGGCCAACATTATTGTCAATCGTACTGACGAGTCCACGTCCCTAAACAGTGTACTGACAGGCCAATTTTTTAAGAACGTAATTACAATACAATGTGAATGAGTGTACTGACGGTGCATGTCAGTGTAGGGTGTACTGACAGACAACTATTGTAGAGTGTACAGACGAGTCCATGTCATGCCATTGTAGATTGTACTGACAGGCAAAGGTAATTGTAGATTGTACTGTTGGATCAATGTCATTGTAGAGTGGACTGGCTGGTCCATGTCATTAGTGTACTAATGGATGCGTGTCATTGTTAGGTGTATTAACGGATCCATGAAACTGTACTCTAGTATCCATGTAATTTTAGATCGTATTGATGGGTCCGTGTCACTGTGGAGTGTACTGACGGGTGCATGTCACTATAGAGCGTCCTAAAGGGTCCAGGTAACTGTAAAGTGTACACACTGGTACATGTCATACAAGCGTTTAAAAGGTCCATGTCATTATAGAGCGTACTGAAGGGTCCACATCATTGTAGAGTGTACTGACAGACCAATGTAACTGTAAAGTGTACTGACGGGTTTATGTCATTGTAGAGTGTACTGATGTGTCCGTGTCATTGCAGTGACCTGACGGGTCCATGTGGTAGGAAAACTGGCAATCCTTTTCAATTAAGATTGGAGTCGAGTACACCCTGCCTGCAGTGAGAATCGAACCCTTAATCTAAGTGTTGACAGACCACGTGATCAAAAGCAGACGAACTAACTTAACCACTCGGCCACGGAGGCCCCTACAAAACTAGGTGTAAAAACCAGAACTTTCGAAACTGGCAAGATTTGAGTCGAGCACATCCTGCCTACATGCACTTGATCAATAGTAGATGCCTCGTCCACCATGGGCGTAGCTACCCTACAATTACAATCGACATAAAATGGTCGATTCTTCTCATCACAAGGGATGATTTTACTCAGTGATTTTTAGGTCGTTCAATTCCTCAAGATCTTACATGACGCTAAATCACGCATTATCTCCGTTTCCTGGCACTTAAAACGTGGTTTCCAGGGGAACAGCTTGATGTGTACGCAACTTTTTGTGCGTATGTGTTGTTACGCCCCTGGACATGGTTAGTGGATGGTTGTTGTGTAGTTAAATATAATTTTGGCAAGCGAGCTTCTGAGGCTCATCCATACCAACATTAATAACAGTTGTTTGGTTCATTATGACCTTATGTGCCTTTCCTGAATACATGCAGCTATTGTTGGTGTCTATAATAAAATCTGACTCCCCCCCCTTTTTTAACTGGATTAACTACTATCAGAGTAGAGACTTGAGCTCAAAATATTTAGGTCATACACACTATTACTATCACGAACTAGGCTGGCGAAACGTATATAATGGCGTCACGCTTTTATTGGGTGGGGAGTACTATTTAAGAACCCTCGTCCTTCAGCAAAAACACTGACAAGCAGTGTTAAATACAGGTTTTTTACAAGAAGTCTGAGGTAACTCGTTGTTCTAATGTTGATACCAAGTTTTCAGTAGTAGATGACTAACTACCGTAACCATATAGAGCCAGCAAGGCCAAATAAATGTAATTAAGTACGAATTTGAAAAAAAATACGCTTCATTAAAAATATATATTAAACAAATATACAAAACAAATGAGAGAAAACAGGCTTTTAATTAAGTTACATCATAACAGTTTATACAAAACGTTAACTAATAGTTAACTAAATTTTATGTTTGTTTCAAACAGAATCAGTACAAGGAACACGTTTTAAATGGTGTATTATCATAGCTCTTAGTATATTTCTTAGTTAATGTCCAACAAATCTCATTCATCCCTATCATTATATCACGGAAGCCATTTTACTTTTCTGACAATTAATTTCCAAGCTGTCTTATACAGATTGTCTTTTCTTCAATCAAAGACTGGTCCCAGATGCCTGTACACCAAATTGTATAATAATAAATAAATATCATAGAGGTGATAACTGTATCCATTTATTAGTAGTATTGATGACAATATAATAGATTAAGTACAGGAACTATAACGTACACCAAAAACTTACTCATATACAACAACTTAGGACTAGAAAAAGTATTGCATATTTTCCATATAATTATCTTACCTGCATTATGATGTGAAAAATTGAATATTGTGTATGTATTTTAGTACATGGCATTGATGATACATTTATCAAATGATCCTTCAAGTTTTTTCCTATAACTAGATACCAGTGAGCTGGCACCCATTTGTTGGCCTTACTGGTCTTGAGGTCAAAGTCAAAGGTCATCAACCATGGAAGACGACTTGATATTATCTACCCAAATATTAAAAGCCTACCTCAAAAGATAAAAAAAGTTATAGCTCTGACACGATTAGCTTCGGACGTACGGACGGAAGGACGGACAGACTGATCACTATAGAGCAGCCACAAAATGGAGCCGACTTAATAAATATCAAACAAATTGCAGATCTCCCCAAATAACGAGTAACCTAGTATTCTCAATTTTGCTGACATTTTTTTTTTAAAATACAGACATTTATAGTTTTTTTTACATTTTTTTAACATAAAATATGCAGACCATGTATTTAAGAGACCAAATGTTCCTGGTGATTGGTTGTCCTGGTATTGTATTCAAACTGTACAGTTCAACAATATAAAAATGCAAAATATTAAATATTTGTCAATGTATTCAAAAAATTTTAATGTCATGTAGAGGAATAATAAATATTTCATAAACCAAGTCAAATGTCAATAGAAAAGACTAAGGTATAAACAACGTTGTAAAATAATTTTAAATAATTTAATTTTGGAAGTGTGAGTGTCATGATCGGTTGAAAAAAAAAATATTGTGTGTATAGTCCAACGAACACAATTTGAGTTGACATGTTGTTATGACCAAGTGTGAGTGGCCGCAGGGAACAAATATCTATTTTAAAATAGTGTTTTCAACAGAAAAGAAGTATAATAATAAATGAATAAGAACTGACTGTAGTTATTATGTGGATTTACTTAAAATAAACTCCATAATGTTGTACACAATTATCATGATTATGTGTAACAAGCTCACTGTTTCAGTTAGAAAAGTAAAATAATTTATACAAAACATACACATTTCTATAAATAACAGAACATTTGTTTTGCAATACATATGAAACAAACAGCACCATATGAAAATATATGAGCCTAACATAATCAGGTTGGAACCCATGTTCACCGGTCTCTACCAATACACATAACCTTAGGGATACATAGTGTATTCACTTACACGACTACAGTCCTATTACTGGTAACCCATGTTCACCTGTCTGGACCAATACACATAACCTTAGGGATACATAGTGTATTCACTTACACGACTACAGTCCTATTAATGGTGACCCATGTTCACCTGTCTGGACCAATACACATAACCTTAGGGATACATAGTGTATTCACTTACACGACTACAGCCCTATTAATGGTAACCCATGTTCACCTGTCTGGACCAATACACATAACCTTAGGGATACATAGTGTATTCACTTACACGACTACAGTCCTATTAATGGTAACCCATGTTCACCTGTCTGGACCAATACACATAACCTTAGGGATACATAGTGTATTCACTTACACGACTACAGTCCTATTAATGGTAACCCATGTTCACCTGTCTGGACCAATACACATAACCTTAGGGATACATAGTGTATTCACTTACACGACTACAGCCCTATTAATGGTAACCCATGTTCACCTGTCTGGACCAATACACATAACCTTAGGGATACATAGTGTATTCACTTACACGACTACAGTCCTATTAATGGTAACCCATGTTCACCTGTCTGGACCAATACACATAACCTTAGGAATACATAGTGTATTCACTTACACGACTACAGTCCTATTAATGGTAACCCATGTTCACCTGTCTCTACCAATACACATAACCTTAGGGATACATAGTGTATTCACTTACACGACTACAGTCCTATTAATGGTAACCCATGTTCACCTGTCTGGACCAATACACATAACCTTAAGGATACATAGTGTATTCACTTACACGACTACAGTCCTATTAATGGTAACTCATGTTCACCTGTCTGGACCAATACACATAACCTTAGGGATACATAGTGTATTCACTTACACGACTACAGTCCTATTAATGGTAACCCATGTTCACCTGTCTGGACCAATACACATAACCTTAGGGATACATAGTGTATTCACTTACACGACTACAGTCCTATTAATGGTAACCCATGTTCACCTGTCTCTACCAATACACATAACCTTAGGGATACATAGTGTATTCACTTACACGACTACAGCCCTATTAATGGTAACCCATGTTCACCTGTCTGGACCAATACACATAACCTTAGGGATACATAGTGTATTCACTTACACGACTACAGTCCTATTAATGGTAACCCATGTTCACCTGTCTCTACCAATACACATAACCTTAGGGATACATAGTGTATTCACTTACACGACTATAGTCCTATTAATGGTAACCCATGTTCACCTGTCTCTACCAATACACGTAACCTTAGGGATACATAGTGTATTCACTTACACGACTACAGTCCTATTAATGGTAACCCATGTTCACCTGTCTCTACCAATACACATAACCTTAGGGATACATAGTGTATTCACTTACACGACTACAGTCCTATTAATGGTAACCCATGTTCACCTGTCTGGACCAATACACATAACCTTAGGGATACATAGTGTATTCACTTACACGACTACAGTCCTATTAATGGTAACCCATGTTCACCTGTCTCTACCAATACACATAACCTTAGGGATACATAGTGTATTCACTTACACGACTACAGCCCTATTAATGGTAACCCATGTTCACCTGTCTGGACCAATACACATAACCTTAGGGATACATAGTGTATTCACTTACACGACTACAGTCCTATTAATGGTAACCCATGTTCACCTGTCTGGACCAATACACATAACCTTAGGGATACATAGTGTATTCACTTACACGACTATAGTCCTATTAATGGTAACCCATGTTCACCTGTCTCTACCAATACACATAACCTTAGGGATACATAGTGTATTCACTTACACGACTACAGTCCTATTAATGGTAACCCATGTTCACCTGTCTCTACCAATACACATAACCTTAGGGATACATAGTGTATTCACTTACACGACTACAGTCCTATTAATGGTAACCCATGTTCACCTGTCTGGACCAATACACATAACCTTAGGGATACATAGTGTATTCACTTACACGACTACAGTCCTATTAATGGTGACCCATGTTCACCTGTCTGGACCAATACACATAACCTTAGGGATACATAGTGTATTCACTTACACGACTACAGTCCTATTAATGGTGACCCATCTTCACCTGTCTCTACCAATACACATAACCTTAGGGATACATAGTGTATTCACTTACACGACTACAGTCCTATTAATGGTAACCCATGTTCACCTGTCTGGACCAATACACATAACCTTAGGGATACAAAGTGTATTCACTTACACGACTACAGTCCTATTAATGGTAACCCATGTTCACCTGGCTGGACCAATACACATAACCATAGGGATACATAGTGTATTCACTTACACGACTACAGTCCTATTAATGGTAACCCATGTTCACCTGTCTCGACCAATACGCATAACCTTAGGGATACATAGTGTATTCACTTACACGACTACAGTCCTATTAATGGTAACCCATGTTCACCTGTCTCTACCAATACACATAACCTTAGGGATACATAGTGTATTCACTTACACGACTACAGTCCTATTAATGGTAACCCATGTTCACCTGTCTCTACCAATACACATAACCTTAGGGATACATAGTGTATTCACTTACACGACTACAGTCCTATTAATGGTAACCCATGTTCACCTGTCTCGACCAATACACATAACCTTAGGGATACATAGTGTATTCACTTACACGACTACAGTCCTATTAATGGTAACCCATGTTCACCTGTCTGGACCAATACACATAACCTTAGGGATACATAGTGTATTCACTTACACGACTACAGTCCTATTAATGGTGACCCATGTTCACCTGTCTGGACCAATACACATAACCTTAGGGATACATAGTGTATTCACTTACACGACTACAGTCCTATTAATGGTGACCCATGTTCACCTGTCTCTACCAATACACATAACCTTAGGGATACATAGTGTATTCACTTACACGACTACAGTCCTATTAATGGTAACCCATGTTCACCTGTCTGGACCAATACACATAACCTTAGGGATACAAAGTGTATTCACTTACACGACTACAGTCCTATTAATGGTAACCCATGTTCACCTGGCTGGACCAATACACATAACCATAGGGATACATAGTGTATTCACTTACACGACTACAGTCCTATTAATGGTAACCCATGTTCACCTGTCTCGACCAATACACATAACCTTAGGGATACATAGTGTATTCACTTACACGACTACAGTCCTATTAATGGTAACCCATGTTCACCTGTCTGGACCAATACACATAACCTTAGGGATACATAGTGTATTCACTTACACGACTACAGTCCTATTAATGGTAACCCATGTTCACCTGTCTGGACCAATACACATAACCTTAGGGATACATAGTGTATTCACTTACACGACTACAGTCCTATTAATGGTGACCCATGTTCACCTGTCTCTACCAATACACATAACCTTAGGGATACATAGTGTATTCACTTACACGACTACAGTCCTATTAATGGTAACCCATGTTCACCTGTCTCTACCAATACACATAACCTTAGGGATACATAGTGTATTCACTTACACGACTACAGTCCTATTAATGGTGACCCATGTTCACCTGTCTGGACCAATACACATAACCTTAGGGATACATAGTGTATTCACTTACACGACCACAGTCCTATTAATGGTAACCCATGTTCACCTGTCTGGACCAATACACATAACCTTAGGGATACATAGTGTATTCACTTACACGACTACAGTCCTATTAATGGTAACCCATGTTCACCTGTCTGGACCAATACACATAACCTTAGGGATACATAGTGTATTCACTTACACGACTACAGTCCTATTAATGGTAACCCATGTTCACCTGTCTGGACCAATACACATAACCTTAAGGATACATAGTGTATTCACTTACACGACTACAGTCCTATTAATGGTAACTCATGTTCACCTGTCTGGACCAATACACATAACCTTAGGGATACATAGTGTATTCACTTACACGACTACAGTCCTATTAATGGTAACCCATGTTCACCTGTCTGGACCAATACACATAACCTTAGGGATACATAGTGTATTCACTTACACGACTACAGTCCTATTAATGGTGACCCATGTTCACCTGTCTGGACCAATACACATAACCTTAGGGATACATAGTGTATTCACTTACACGACTACAGTCCTATTAATGGTAACCCATGTTCACCTGTCTGGACCAATACACATAACCTTAGGGATACATAGTGTATTCACTTACACGACTACAGTCCTATTAATGGTAACCCATGTTCACCTGTCTGGACCAATACACATAACCTTAGGGATACATAGTGTATTCACTTACACGCCTACAGTCCTATTAATGGTAACCCATGTTCACCTGTCTGGACGAATACACATAACCTTAGGGATACATAGTGTATTCACTTACACGACTACAGTCCTATTAATGGTAACCCATGTTCACCTGTCTCTACCAATACACATAACCTTAGGGATACATAGTGTATTCACTTACACGACTACAGTCCTATTAATGGTAACCCATGTTCACCTGTCTGGACCAATACACATAACCTTAGGGATACATAGTGTATTCACTTACACGACTACAGTCCTATTAATGGTGACCCATGTTCACCTGTCTGGACCAATACACATAACCATAGGGATACATAGTGTATTCACTTACACGACTACAGTCCTATTAATGGTGACCCATGTTCACCTGTCTGGACCAATACACATAACCTTAGGGATACATAGTGTATTCACTTACACGACTACAGTCCTATTAATGGTAACCCATGTTCACCTGGCTGGACCACTACACATAACCTTAGGGATACATAGTGTATTCACTTACACGACTACAGTCCTATTAATGGTAACCCATGTTCACCTGTCTGGACCAATACACATAACCTTAGGGATACATAGTGTATTCACTTACACGACTACAGTCCTATTAATGGTAACCCATGTTCACCTGTCTGGACCAATACACATAACCTTAGGGATACATAGTGTATTCACTTACACGACTACAGTCCTATTAATGGTAACCCATGTTCACCTGTCTCTACCAATACACATAACCTTAGGGATACATAGTGTATTCACTTACACGACTACAGTCCTATAAATTGTAACCCATGTTCACCTGTCTCGACCAATACACATAACCTTAGGGATACATAGTGTATTCACTTACACGACTACAGTCCTATTAATGGTAACCCATGTTCACCTGTCTCTACCAATACACATAACCTTAGGGATACATAGTGTATTCACTTACACGACTACAGTCCTATTAATGGTAACCCATGTTCACCTGTCTCGACCAATACACATAACCTTAGGGATACATAGTGTATTCACTTACACGACTACAGTCCTATTAATGGTAACCCATGTTCACCTGTCTCTACCAATACACATAACCTTAGGGATACATAGTGCATTCACTTACACGACTACAGTCCTATTAATGGTAACCCATGTTCACCTGTCTGGACCAATACACATAACCTTAGGGATACATAGTGTATTCACTTACACGACTACAGTCCTATTAATGGTAACCCATGTTCACCTGTCTGGACCAATACACATAACCTTAGGGATACATAGTGTATTCACTTACACGACTACAGTCCTATTAATGGTAACCCATGTTCACCTGTCTGGACCAATACACATAACCTTAGGGATACATAGTGTATTCACTTACACGACTACAGTCCTATTAATGGTAACCCATGTTCACCTGTCTGGACGAATACACATAACCTTAGGGATACATAGTGTATTCACTTACACGACTACAGTCCTATTAATGGTGACCCATGTTCACCTGTCTGGACCAATACACATAACCATAGGGATACATAGTGTATTCACTTACACGACTACAGTCCTATTAATGGTGACCAATGTTCACCTGTCTGGACCAATACACATAACCTTAGGGATACATAGTGTATTCACTTACACGACTACAGTCCTATTAATGGTAACCCATGTTCACCTGGCTGGACCACTACACATAACCTTAGGGATACATAGTGTATTCACTTACACGACTACAGTCCTATTAATGGTAACCCATGTTCACCTGTCTGGACCAATACACATAACCTTAGGGATACATAGTGTATTCACTTACACGACTACAGTCCTATTAATGGTAACCCATGTTCACCTGTCTGGACCAATACACATAACCTTAGGGATACATAGTGTATTCACTTACACGACTACAGTCCTATTAATGGTAACCCATGTTCACCTGTCTCTACCAATACACATAACCTTAGGGATACATAGTGTATTCACTTACACGACTACAGTCCTATAAATTGTAACCCATGTTCACCTGTCTCTACCAATACACATAATTTTAGGGATACATAGTGTATTCACTTACACGACTACAGTCCTATTAATGGTAACCCATGTTCACCTGTCTCGACCAATACACATAACCTTAGGGATACATAGTGTATTCACTTACACGACTACAGTCCTATTAATGGTAACCCATGTTCACCTGTCTCTACCAATACACATAACCTTAGGGATACATAGTGCATTCACTTACACGACTACAGTCCTATTAATGGTAACCCATGTTCACCTGTCTGGACCAATACACATAACCTTAGGGATACATAGTGTATTCACTTACACGACTACAGTCCTATTAATGGTGACCCATGTTCACCTGTCTGGACCAATACACATAACCTTAGGGATACATAGTGTATTCACTTACACGACTACAGTCCTATTAATGGTAACCCATGTTCACCTGTCTGGACCAATACACATAACCTTAGGGATACATAGTGTATTCACTTACACGACTACAGTCCTATTAATGGTAACCCATGTTCACCTGTCTGGACCAATACACATAACCTTAGGGATACATAGTGTATTCACTTACACGACTACAGTCCTATTAATGGTAACCCATGTTCACCTGTCTGGACGAATACACATAACCTTAGGGATACATAGTGTATTCACTTACACGACTACAGTCCTATTAATGGTAACCCATGTTCACCTGTCTCTACCAATACACATGACCTTAGGGATACATAGTGTATTCACTTACACGACTACAGTCCTATTAATGGTAACCCATGTTCACCTGTCTGGACCAATACACATAACCTTAGGGATACATAGTGTATTCACTTACACGACTACAGTCCTATTAATGGTGACCCATGTTCACCTGTCTGGACCAATACACATAACCATAGGGATACATAGTGTATTCACTCACACGACTACAGTCCTATTAATGGTGACCCATGTTCACCTGTCTGGACCAATACACATAACCTTAGGGATACATAGTGTATTCACTTACACGACTACAGTCCTATTAATGGTAACCCATGTTCACCTGGCTGGACCACTACACATAACCTTAGGGATACATAGTGTATTCACTTACACGACTACAGTCCTATTAATGGTAACCCATGTTCACCTGTCTGGACCAATACACATAACCTTAGGGATACATAGTGTATTCACTTACACGACTACAGTCCTATTAATGGTAACCCATGTTCACCTGTCTGGACCAATACACATAACCTTAGGGATACATAGTGTATTCACTTACACGACTACAGTCCTATTAATGGTAACCCATGTTCACCTGTCTGGACCAATACACATAACCTTAGGGATACATAGTGTATTCACTTACACGACTACAGTCCTATTAATGGTAACCCATGTTCACCTGTCTGGACCAATACACATAACCTTAGGGATACATAGTGTATTCACTTACACGACTACAGTCCTATTAATGGTAACCCATGTTCACCTGGCTGGACCAATACACATAACCTTAGGGATACATAGTGTATTCACTTACACGACTACAGTCCTATTAATGGTAACCCATGTTCACCTGGCTGGACCAATACACATAACCTTAGGGATACATAGTGTATTCACTTACACGACTACAGTCCTATTAATGGTAACCCATGTTCACCTGTCTGGACCAATACACATAACCTTAGGGATACATAGTGTATTCACTTACACGACTACAGTCCTATTAATGGTGACCCATGTTCACCTGTCTGGACCAATACACATAACCATAGGGATACATAGTGTATTCACTTACACGACTACAGTCCTATTAATGGTGACCCATGTTCACCTGTCTGGACCAATACACATAACCTTAGGGATACATAGTGTATTCACTTACACGACTACAGTCCTATTAATGGTAACCCATGTTCACCTGGCTGGACCAATACACATAACCTTAGGGATACATAGTGTATTCACTTACACGACTACAGTCCTATTAATGGTAACCCATGTTCACCTGTCTGGACCAATTCACATAACCTTAGGGATACATAGTGTATTCACTTACACGACTACAGTCCTATTAATGGTAACCCATGTTCACCTGGCTGGACCAATACACATAACCTTAGGGATACATAGTGTATTCACTTACACGACTACAGTCCTATTAATGGTAACCCATGTTCACCTGTCTCTACCAATACACATAACCTTAGGGATACATAGTGTATTCACTTACACGACTACAGTCCTATTAATGGTAACCCATGTTCACCTGTCTGGACGAATACACATAACCTTAGGGATACATAGTGTATTCACTTACACGACTACAGTCCTATTAATGGTGACCCATGTTCACCTGTCTCTACCAATACACATAACCTTAGGGATACATAGTGTATTCACTTACACGACTACAGTCCTATTAATGGTGACCAATGTTCACCTGTCTCTACCAATACACATAACCTTAGGGATACATAGTGTATTCACTTACACGACTACAGTCCTATTAATGGTGACCCATGTTCACCTGTCTCTACCAATACACATAACCTTAGGGATACATAGTGTATTCACTTACACGACTACAGTCCTATTAATGGTAACCCATGTTCACCTGTCTCTACCAATACACATAACCTTAGGGATACATAGTGTATTCACTTACACGACTACAGTCCTATTAATGGTGACCCATGTTCACCTGTCTGGACCAATACACATAACCTTAGGGATACATAGTGTATTCACTTACACGACTACAGTCCTATTAATGGTAACCCATGTTCACCTGTCTGGACCAATACACATAACCTTAGGGATACATAGTGTATTCACTTACACGACTACAGTCCTATTAATGGTAACCCATGTTCACCTGTCTGGACCAATACACATAACCTTAGGGATACATAGTGTATTCACTTACACGACTACAGTCCTATTAATGGTAACCCATGTTCACCTGTCTGGACGAATACACATAACCTTAGGGATACATAGTGTATTCACTTACACGACTACAGTCCTATTAATGGTAACCCATGTTCACCTGTCTCTACCAATACACATGACCTTAGGGATACATAGTGTATTCACTTACACGACTACAGTCCTATTAATGGTAACCCATGTTCACCTGTCTGGACCAATACACATAACCTTAGGGATACATAGTGTATTCACTTACACGACTACAGTCCTATTAATGGTGACCCATGTTCACCTGTCTGGACCAATACACATAACCATAGGGATACATAGTGTATTCACTCACACGACTACAGTCCTATTAATGGTGACCCATGTTCACCTGTCTGGACCAATACACATAACCTTAGGGATACATAGTGTATTCACTTACACGACTACAGTCCTATTAATGGTAACCCATGTTCACCTGGCTGGACCACTACACATAACCTTAGGGATACATAGTGTATTCACTTACACGACTACAGTCCTATTAATGGTAACCCATGTTCACCTGTCTGGACCAATACACATAACCTTAGGGATACATAGTGTATTCACTTACACGACTACAGTCCTATTAATGGTAACCCATGTTCACCTGTCTGGACCAATACACATAACCTTAGGGATACATAGTGTATTCACTTACACGACTACAGTCCTATTAATGGTAACCCATGTTCACCTGTCTGGACCAATACACATAACCTTAGGGATACATAGTGTATTCACTTACACGACTACAGTCCTATTAATGGTAACCCATGTTCACCTGTCTGGACCAATACACATAACCTTAGGGATACATAGTGTATTCACTTACACGACTACAGTCCTATTAATGGTAACCCATGTTCACCTGGCTGGACCAATACACATAACCTTAGGGATACATAGTGTATTCACTTACACGACTACAGTCCTATTAATGGTAACCCATGTTCACCTGGCTGGACCAATACACATAACCTTAGGGATACATAGTGTATTCACTTACACGACTACAGTCCTATTAATGGTAACCCATGTTCACCTGTCTGGACCAATACACATAACCTTAGGGATACATAGTGTATTCACTTACACGACTACAGTCCTATTAATGGTGACCCATGTTCACCTGTCTGGACCAATACACATAACCATAGGGATACATAGTGTATTCACTTACACGACTACAGTCCTATTAATGGTGACCCATGTTCACCTGTCTGGACCAATACACATAACCTTAGGGATACATAGTGTATTCACTTACACGACTACAGTCCTATTAATGGTAACCCATGTTCACCTGGCTGGACCAATACACATAACCTTAGGGATACATAGTGTATTCACTTACACGACTACAGTCCTATTAATGGTAACCCATGTTCACCTGTCTGGACCAATTCACATAACCTTAGGGATACATAGTGTATTCACTTACACGACTACAGTCCTATTAATGGTAACCCATGTTCACCTGGCTGGACCAATACACATAACCTTAGGGATACATAGTGTATTCACTTACACGACTACAGTCCTATTAATGGTAACCCATGTTCACCTGTCTCTACCAATACACATAACCTTAGGGATACATAGTGTATTCACTTACACGACTACAGTCCTATTAATGGTAACCCATGTTCACCTGTCTGGACGAATACACATAACCTTAGGGATACATAGTGTATTCACTTACACGACTACAGTCCTATTAATGGTGACCCATGTTCACCTGTCTCTACCAATACACATAACCTTAGGGATACATAGTGTATTCACTTACACGACTACAGTCCTATTAATGGTGACCAATGTTCACCTGTCTCTACCAATACACATAACCTTAGGGATACATAGTGTATTCACTTACACGACTACAGTCCTATTAATGGTGACCCATGTTCACCTGTCTCTACCAATACACATAACCTTAGGGATACATAGTGTATTCACTTACACGACTACAGTCCTATTAATGGTAACCCATGTTCACCTGTCTCTACCAATACACATAACCTTAGGGATACATAGTGTATTCACTTACACGACTACAGTCCTATTAATGGTAACCCATGTTCACCTGTCTGGACCAATACACATAACCTTAGGGATACATAGTGTATTCACTTACACGACTACAGTCCTATTAATGGTAACCCATGTTCACCTGTCTCTACCAATACACATAACCTTAGGGATACATAGTGTATTCACTTACACGACTACAGTCCTATTAATGGTGACCCATGTTCACCTGTCTGGACCAATACACATAACCTTAGGGATACATAGTGTATTCACTTAAACGACTACAGTCCTATTAATGGTAACCCATGTTCACCTGTCTGTACCAATACACATAACCTTAGGGATACATAGTGTATTCACTTACACGACTACAGTCCTATTAATGGTAACCCATGTTCACCTGTCTGGACCAATACACATAACCTTAGGGATACATAGTGTATTCACTTACACGACTACAGTCCTATTAATGGTGACCCATGTTCACCTGTCTGGACCAATACACATAACCATAGGGATACATAGTGTATTCACTTACACGACTACAGTCCTATTAATGGTAACCCATGTTCACCTGTCTGGACCAATACACATAACCTTAGGGATACATAGTGTATTCACTTACAGGACTACAGTCCTATTAATGGTAACCCATGTTCACCTGTCTCTACCAATACACATAACCTTAGGGATACATAGTGTATTCACTTACACGACTACAGTCCTATTAATGGTAACCCATGTTCACCTGTCTCTACCAATACACATAACCTTAGGGATACATAGTGTATTCACTTACACGACTACAGTCCTATTAATGGTAACCCATGTTCACCTGTCTCTACCAATACACATAACCTTAGGGATACATAGTGTATTCACTTACACGACTACAGTCCTATTAATGGTAACCCATGTTCACCTGTCTCTACCAATACACATAACCTTAGGGATACATAGTGTATTCACTTACACGACTACAGCCCTATTAATGGTAACCCATGTTCACCTGTCTGGACCAATACACATAACCTTAGGGATACATAGTGTATTCACTTACACGACTACAGTCCTATTAATGGTAACCCATGTTCACCTGTCTCTACCAATACACATAACCTTAGGGATACATAGTGTATTCACTTACACGACTACAGTCCTATTAATGGTGACCCATGTTCACCTGTCTGGACCAATACACATAACCTTAGGGATACATAGTGTATTCACTTAAACGACTACAGTCCTATTAATGGTAACCCATGTTCACCTGTCTGTACCAATACACATAACCTTAGGGATACATAGTGTATTCACTTACACGACTACAGTCCTATTAATGGTAACCCATGTTCACCTGTCTGGACCAATACACATAACCTTAGGGATACATAGTGTATTCACTTACACGACTACAGTCCTATTAATGGTGACCCATGTTCACCTGTCTGGACCAATACACATAACCATAGGGATACATAGTGTATTCACTTACACGACTACAGTCCTATTAATGGTAACCCATGTTCACCTGTCTGGACCAATACACATAACCTTAGGGATACATAGTGTATTCACTTACAGGACTACAGTCCTATTAATGGTAACCCATGTTCACCTGTCTCTACCAATACACATAACCTTAGGGATACATAGTGTATTCACTTACACGACTACAGTCCTATTAATGGTAACCCATGTTCACCTGTCTCTACCAATACACATAACCTTAGGGATACATAGTGTATTCACTTACACGACTACAGTCCTATTAATGGTAACCCATGTTCACCTGTCTCTACCAATACACATAACCTTAGGGATACATAGTGTATTCACTTACACGACTACAGTCCTATTAATGGTAACCCATGTTCACCTGTCTGGAACAATACACATAACCTTAGGGATACATAGTGTATTCACTTACACGACTACAGCCCTATTAATGGTAACCCATGTTCACCTGTCTGGACCAATACACATAACCTTAGGGATACATAGTGTATTCACTTACACGACTACAGTCCTATTAATGGTAACCCATGTTCACCTGTCTGGACCAATACACATAACCTTAAGGATACATAGTGTATTCACTTACACGACTACAGTCCTATTAATGGTGACCCATGTTCACCTGTCTGGACCAATATACATAACCTTAGGGATACATAGTGTATTTGTATTCACTTACACGACTACAGTCCTATTAATGGTAACCCATGTTCACCTGTCTGGACCAATACACATAACCTTAGGGATACATAGTGTATTCACTTACACGACTACAGCCTTATTAATGGTAACCCATGTTCACCTGTCTGGACCAATACACATAACCTTAGGGATACATAGTGTATTCACTTACACGACTACAGTCCTATTAATGGTAACCCATGTTCACCTGTCTGGACCAATACACATAACCTTAGGGATACATAGTGTATTCACTTACACGACTACAGTCCAATTAATGGTAACCCATGTTCACCTGTCTCTACCAATACACATAACCTTAGGGATACATAGTGTATTCACTTACACGACTACAGTCCTATTAATGGTAACCCATGTTCACCTGTCTCGACCAATACACATAACCTTAGGGATACATAGTGTATTCACTTACACAACTACAGTCCTATTAATGGTAACCCATGTTCACCTGTCTCGACCAATACACATAACCTTAGGGATACATAGTGTATTTGTATTCACTTACACGACTACAGTCCTATTAATGGTAACCCATGTTCACCTGTCTGGACCAATACACATAACCTTAGGGATACATAGTGTATTTGTATTCACTTACATGACTACAGTCCTATTAATGGTAACCCATGTTCACCTGTCTCTACCAATACACATAACCTTAGGGATACATAGTGTATTCACTTACACGACTACAGTCCTATTAATGGTAACCCATGTTCACCTGTCTGGACCAATACACATAACCTTAGGGATACATAGTGTATTCACTTACACGACTACAGTCCTATTAATGGTAACCCATGTTCACCTGTCTGGACCAATACACATAACCTTAGGGATACATAGTGTATTCACTTACACGACTACAGCCCTATTAATGGTAACCCATGTTCACCTGTCTGGACCAATACACATAACCTTAGGGATACATAGTGTATTCACTTACACGACTACAGTCCTATTAATGGTGACCCATGTTCACCTGTCTGGACCAATACACATAACCTTAGGGATACATAGTGTATTCACTTACACGACTACAGTCCTATTAATGGTAACCCATGTTCACCTGTCTGGACCAATACACATAACCTTAGGGATACATAGTGTATTCACTTACACGACTACAGTCCTATTAATGGTAACCCATGTTCACCTGTCTGGACCAATACACATAACCTTAGGGATACATAGTGTATTCACTTACACGACTACAGTCCTATTAATGGTAACCCATGTTCACCTGTCTGGACCAATACACATAACCTTAGGGATACATAGTGTATTCACTTACACGACTACAGCCCTATTAATGGTAACCCATGTTCACCTGTCTGGACCAATACACATAACCTTAGGGATACATAGTGTATTTGTATTCACTTACACGACTACAGTCCTATTAATGGTAACCCATGTTCACCTGTCTGGACCAATACACATAACCTTAGGGATACATAGTGTATTCACTTACATGACTACAGTCCTATTAATGGTAACCCATGTTCACCTGTCTGGACCAATACACATAACCTTAGGGATACATAGTGTATTCACTTACACGACTACAGTCCTATTAATGGTAACCCATGTTCACCTGTCTGGACCAAGACACATAACCTTAGGGATACATAGTGTATTCATTTACACGACTACAGCCCTATTAATGGTAACCCATGTTCACCTGTCTGGACCAATACACATAACCTTAGGGATACATAGTGTATTTGTATTCACTTACACGACTACAGTCCTATTAATGGTAACCCATGTTCACCTGTCTGGACCAATACACATAACCTTAGGGATACATAGTGTATTCACTTACACGACTACAGTCCTATTAATGGTAACCCATGTTCACCTGTCTGGACCAATACACATAACCTTAGGGATACATAGTGTATTCACTTACACGACTACAGTCCTATTAATGGTAACCCATGTTCACCTGTCTCTACCAATACACATAACCTTAGGGATACATAGTGTATTCACTTACACGACTACAGTCCTATTAATGGTGACCCATGTTCACCTGTCTCGACCAATACACATAACCTTAGGGATACATAGTGTATTCACTTACACGACTACAGTCCTATTAATGGTGACCCATGTTCACCTGTCTGGACCAATACACATAACCTTAGGGATACATAGTGTATTCACTTACACGACTACAGTCCTATTAATGGTAACCCATGTTCACCTGTCTCTACCAATACACATAACCTTAGGGATACATAGTGTATTCACTTACACGACTACAGTCCTATTACTGGTAACCCATGTTCACCTGTCTGGACCAATACACATAACCTTAGGGATACATAGTGTATTCACTTACACGACTACAGTCCTATTACTGGTAACCCATGTTCACCTGTCTGGACCAATACACATAACCTTAGGGATACATAGTGTATTCACTTACACGACTACAGTCCTATTAATGGTAACCCATGTTCACCTGTCTGGACCAATACACATAACCTTAGGGATACATAGTGTATTCACTTACACGACTACAGTCCTATTAATGGTAACCCATGTTCACCTGTCTCTACCAATACACATAACCTTAGGGATACATAGTGTATTCACTTACACGACTACAGTCCTATTACTGGTAACCCATGTTCACCTGTCTGGACCAATACACATAACCTTAGGGATACATAGTGTATTCACTTACACGACTACAGTCCTATTAATGGTAACCCATGTTCACCTGTCTGGACCAATACACATAACCTTAGGGATACATAGTGTATTCACTTACACGACTACAGTCCTATTAATGGTAACCCATGTTCACCTGTCTATACCAATACACATAACCTTAGGGATACATAGTGTATTCACTTACACGACTACAGTCCTATTAATGGTAACCCATGTTCACCTGTCTCGACCAATACACATAACCTTAGGGATACATAGTGTATTCACTTACACGACTACAGTCCTATTAATGCTAACCCATGTTCACCTGTCTCGACCAATACACATAACCTTAGGGATACATAGTGTATTCACTTACACGACTACAGTCCTATTAATGGTAACCCATGTTCACCTGTCTGGACCAATACACATAACCTTAGGGATACATAGTGTATTCACTTACACGACTACAGTCCTATTAATGGTAACCCATGTTCACCTGTCTCGACCAATACACATAACCTTAGGGATACATAGTGTATTCACTTACACGACTACAGTCCTATTAATGGTAACCCATGTTCACCTGTCTCTACCAATACACATAACCTTAGGGATACATAGTGTATTCACTTACACGACTACAGTCCTATTAATGGTAACCCATGTTCACCTGGCTGGACCAATACACATAACCTTAGGGATACATAGTGTATTCACTTACACGACTACAGTCCTATTAATGGTGACCCATGTTCACCTGTCTGGACCAATACACATAACCTTAAGGATACATAGTGTATTCACTTACACGACTACAGCCCTATTAATGGTAACCCATGTTCACCTGTCTGGACCAATACACATAACCTTAGGGATACATAGTGTATTCACTTACATGACTACAGTCCTATTAATGGTAACCCATGTTCACCTGTCTGGACCAATACACATAACCTTAGGGATACATAGTGTATTCACTTACAGGACTACAGTCCCATTAATGGTAACCCATGTTCACCTGTCTGGACCAATACACATAACCTTAGGGATACATAGTGTATTCACTTACAGGACTACAGTCCCATTAATGGTAACCCATGTTCACCTGTCTCGACCAATACACATAACCTTAGGGATACATAGTGTATTCACTTACACGACTACAGTCCTATTAATGGTAACCCATGTTCACATGTCTCGACCAATACACATAACCTTAGGGATACATAGTGTATTCACTTACACGACTACAGTCCTATTAATGGTAACCCATGTTCACCTGTCTTGACCAATACACATAACCTTAGGGATACATAGTGTATTCACTTACACGACTACAGCCCTATTAATGGTAACCCATGTTCACCTGTCTCGACCAATACACATAACCCTAGGGATACATAGTGTATTCACTTACACGACTACAGTCCTATTAATGGTAACCCATGTTCAACTGTCTGGACCAATACACATAACCTTAGGGATACATAGTGTATTCACTTACACGACTACAGTCCTATTAATTGTAACCCATGTTCACCTGTCTGGACCAATACACATAACCTTAGGGATACATAGTGTATTCACTTACACGACTACAGTCCTATTAATGGTAACCCATGTTCACCTGTCTGGACCAATACACATAACCTTAGGGATACATAGTGTATTCACTTACACGACTACAGTCCTATTAATGGTGACCCATGTTCACCTGTCTGGACCAATACACATAACCTTAGGGATACATAGTGTATTCACTTACACGACTACAGTCCTATTAATGGTAACCCATGTTCACCTGTCTCGACCAATACACATAACCTTAGGGATACATAGTGTATTCACTTACACGACTACAGTCCTATTAATGGTGACCCATGTTCACCTGTCTGGACCAATACACATAACCTTAGGGATACATAGTGTATTCACTTACACGACTACAGCCCTATTAATGGTAACCCATGTTCACCTGTCTAGACCAATACACATAACCTTAGGGATACATAGTGTATTCACTTACACGACTACAGTCCTATTAATGGTAACCCATGTTCACCTGTCTCGACCAATACACATAACCTTAGGGATACATAGTGTATTCACTTACACGACTACAGTCCTATTAATGGTGACCCATGTTCACCTGTCTGGACCAATACACATAACCTTAGGGATACATAGTGTATTCACTTACACGACTACAGCCCTATTAATGGTAACCCATGTTCACCTGTCTGGACCAATACACATAACCTTAGGGATACATAGTGTATTCACTTACACGACTACAGCCCTATTAATGGTAACCCATGTTCACCTGTCTGGACCAATACACATAACCTTAGGGATACATAGTGTATTTACTTACACGACTACAGCCCTATTAATGGTAACCCATGTTCACCTGTCTGGACCAATACACATAACCTTAGGGATACATAGTGTATTTACTTACACGACTACAGCCCTATTAATGGTAACCCATGTTCACCTGTCTGGACCAATACACATAACCTTAGGGATACATAGTGTATTCACTTACACGACTACAGTCCTATTAATGGTAACCCATGTTCACCTGTCTGGACCAATACACATAACCTTAGGGATACATAGTGTATTCACTTACACGACTACAGTCCTATTAATGGTAACCCATGTTCACCTGTCTCTACCAATACACATAACCTTAGGGATACATAGTGTATTTACTTACACGACTACAGCCCTATTAATGGTAACCCATGTTCACCTGTCTGGACCAATAAACATAACCTTAGGGATACATAGTGTATTCACTTACACGACTACAGCCCTATTAATGGTAACCCATGTTCACCTGTCTGGACCAATACACATAACCTTAGGGATACATAGTGTATTCACTTACACGACTACAGCCCTATTAATGGTAACCCATGTTCACCTGTCTCGACCAATACACATAACCTTAGGGATACATAGTGTATTTGTATTCACTTACACGACTACAGTCCTATTAATGGTAACCCATGTTCACCTGTCTGGACCAATACACATAACCTTAGGGATACATAGTGTATTCACTTACACGACTACAGCCCTATTAATGGTAACCCATGTTCACCTGTCTGGACCAATACACATAACCTTAGGGATACATAGTGTATTCACTTACACGACTACAGTCCTATTAATGGTAACCCATGTTCACCTGTCTGGACCAATACACATAACCTTAGGGATACATAGTGTATTCACTTACACGACTACAGCCCTATTAATGGTAACCCATGTTCACCTGTCTGGACCAATACACATAACCTTAGGGATACATAGTGTATTCACTTACACGACTACAGTCCTATTAATGGTAACCCATGTTCACCTGTCTCTACCAATACACATAACCTTAGGGATACATAGTGTATTCACTTACACGACTACAGCCCTATTAATGGTAACCCATGTTCACCTGTCTGGACCAATACACATAACCTTAGGGATACATAGTGTATTCACTTACACGACTACAGTCCTATTAATGGTAACCCATGTTCACCTGTCTGGACCAATACACATAACCTTAGGGATACATAGTGTATTCACTTACACGACTACAGTCCTATTAATGGTAACCCATGTTCACCTGTCTGGACCAATACACATAACCTGGTCCTTAGGGATACATAGTGTATTCACTTACACGACTACAGTCCTATTAATGGTTATAACATCACTTGTTGATTTGACTGACTTTATGGTTGCTGAACATTCATCAATTTATAATATGCCGTTTTCATGACAGGTAGAGATGGTGGCCCTTTCCTCAACACATGGTCCTTTAAATTCACGAGAAAGGCATAAAACCCAATCCGTTACATAAATTTATCTTTTGTGTGGGCTTTGCAATTTGGCAAAAATAAGCACATATTTGATTTTGCTTCGTCTTTCTTATTCCATACCATCTCGTTTTAAATATTGCCACTTTTAAACTGAAAATGCACAAAATTGCTACAAAATCACGTGTTTTACAGTGATAATTCTCCCTTGGAAAGTGGGATTATATTGAGAAATCGCTGTATTGCATGCAAGTCTGAAACATTTCTCTTTGGCCTTAAAGCATTTAATAAGCACATTTAATTAAAGATGATTAAGATGATTTAATGATTCTTTGGAGTTTGCTGCAAGACATGGAAAGGGGTTGCGGGGGGCGGGAGGTTGAATAGAATTTACCACATTTTAAAATTGTCAATTAAATCTATGTGACCAGTTGTATTGTAGGAGGAATTTAATATATTGGAACCACTTAGAGATTGAACAAATGCATATTTCAAGGGAAAAAACTGCTTGGCCAGAAGTACCTAATATAAGTGCACAACTTAATTTACCGACTAAGTACATTTGATTATCACTATAAATAAGTCACCATAACACTCTGCTGACTGATCGAGCGATTAATAAGTGATTCCAGACTCCGAGATCGTGTTGATGGCTTTGGTGTTGTAAGAACCGGTGATTCTTGTTTTGATTTTGAACTCCCTATAAGATAATAAATGCCTTCTAAACTAGAGATTGAATTGGCATTATAGTCTGTTTCCACTTTGTACATTTTTTATTTTATTTGCTTTGGTTTCTGTTTTGGGGAAAGCGGAATGATCTCAATACTGTTTATGTATTTTGGACTCTCGTTGGACCTACTTGAAGGTTCCGATTTTTTTGGAGCTATTTGTATAGAATTTATATACATTTGTGTCCATTGTCTTGAATTCATGGCAGATTGCTTTAATTTGGGTGAACTTGGTTTGCCGAAAAATTCGTCCTCTAACTGATGATTAAGTCGCTTTTTCTTTTCAAGTGTTGGAATGTCGTCAAAAACAGCACATGACATCTGAACTGACGAGTTACTATTTTGAAGAATTGCTGGAATTTCACTGCTTGCCCTTATATTTGTTACATCAGAATCCATCTTTTCCAAAATCTGAGGAACAACAACAGGTGGCAGTGGAGCTCGATGTTTTTTCTCACTGACATTTTTCACATTTTTGTATCCGCTAGCCACAGATGTATCACAGACATTTGACAATACAGGGTTATGACTGTTTTCATAAACATGTTGTGACTTGGTTGTGTTATCTATTCCACTTTTTAATAAATGTTCATCATCTATATCGAGATCATCCACATTATCATCTTCCCAATTAGCACCTTGACTGTTTTCACTTGACTTGGAAGAATTAATTCCCCTTTTAATTATTTCCACTTCCTGTCTAGTCCTTTGTATTTTTTCATCCTTTGGTGACAATTTGCCATCAGTTTTCAAGTTTTTGGAATATTTGTGAGGATTGATGTCACTATTTATTTTACTTTTGTTTTTTTTTTTTTGAAGACTTTGCAGAATTTTTGGACTGCATCAAAGGAGAATTATGGGGAACTACTTGTACAGAAGTTTGCCCTGGAAGATACTGTCCTCCATTCTGCTGATACTTAATATCAGCCTCTGGCTCAGATCCCCCTATGCTGTGTGCCTGTGATGAATGCTCAGGTCCATGAATGAGCACCTCAATACTATGTGACGATGTCTTAAGTCCACCATTGAAATCCGTCATTACAGGATTTGCTGGTACCGACTGAGTTGAGTTTAAACTGTCTGTACTTTGTCTAGACGCCCTTGCCATTTGCATTTGATGAAATAAGATGGCATCACGATCAATATTCATTGGATAATTATAATCTTTCTTAAACTCAACAGATTCAACAGAGTTTGAAGGTGTCATTAGAGCATTTGAGCCAAAAAAGTTGTTTTTGGATCCACGTCTGTTACATGATGCTGGAAGTAATAAATTTTTATCACTGTCATTGATTTCCCAATTATCGTCAATATCGTCATTAAACTGATCTACAAACAACGCATTCTGACCCGCCCCTCTGTCAAGAAAAGCATGTTGTAGTTCCTTATTTTTTACTTCCTCTGTTAATCTCTTTTGCAACATTTCTTCCCAGTTTTCAGAAATATTCCCATTTTCACCTTTGACCTGTTTCAGACTTACATACTCTCCTCCTTCATCCTGAAAAACTGATGAAGCCTGCATACGACTCTTATGCCTGTCTTTAAGTTTTACAATCTCCATGGGAACCACTTCTTCCTTTTCTGCCATTTCTGCTTGTTTTCTACGTTTATCCATTTCTCTTATTAAATCTCGACTTTTTAAGTCAGACAGCAAATTCTGCTCCGCTTCAAACTGTGTTTCTAAGATTTCTTTCATCCTGTTCCTTTCTCTGTTTGACAATAACAACCTTACAACCAGAACACCAATACTTTCCTTTGACCCGTAACCTTGTGCCAGGTCCTGCAGTTTCTTTGCTGCTACAACTGGATCAGGAGTGTCTTTTATTTCATCTACAGCTTCCTGGTATGAAACAAACTTCCAAAGGCCATGGTTAGCAATTATCAAAACTTGATCGTCATTACGAAGATTGATACTTGTAACGTGAGGTTCTGGAATGACGTGTGGAAACAAGAAGCTACATCCCAGAAGTCTTGAGTTGTAAGTTACACCACTGACTTGTCCATCCTATAAATAGAAATTCATTTGTATCAAACTTATATTAAAAGATGTTTTTTGTAGCATTTTTGATGTTTGCTGTAGTATTTAGATGTTTGCTGTAGGGTTCTTGATGTTTGCTGTAGCATTTTTGATTTTTGCTGTAGGGTTTTGATGTTTGCTGTATGGTTTTTGATGTTTCTGTAGGGTTTTTGACGTTTACTGTAGGGTCTTTGATTTTTTCTGTAGGGTCTATGATGTTTGCTGTAGGGTCTTTGATGTTTGCTGTAGGGTCTTTGACGTTTACTGTAGGGTCTTTGATTTTTTCTGTAGGGTCTATGATGTTTGCTGTAGGGTCTTTGATGTTTGCTGTAGGGTCTTTGATGTTTGCTGTAGGGTCTTTGATTTTTGCTGTAGGGTCTTTGATGTTTGCTGTAGGGTTTTTGATGTTTGCTGTAGGGTCTTTGATGTTTTATGTAGGGTTTTTGATGTTTGCTGTAGGGTCTTTGATGTTTTCTGAAAGGTTTTTGATTTATCTAGAGTTTTTTATGTTTGCTGTAGGGTTCTTTTCTGTCTGTTTTATGTGAAATGTACACACCATACGCTGGAGCTGCTGGAATGTTGCTGTCGATGAAGGGGAAGAACATATACAGTCGAACCTCGTTAACTCGAATTCGAGGGGACCATTGGAAAGTATTCGAGTTATCCGAGGTTCGACTCATCAGAGTTATTAGTAAACCGGAAGTTGAACTTTTCCGTCTTTGTTTTTTGATGTATCTCGTCAAATTGAATATCGTATTTGTTACGTTGACGTGTCATTGTGTCAATGTTATCTTTATTGTGATATAATTATTTATACATGTACATTATTTATTGAATACAAAATAAATATCAAATGATTTGTTGTGATTTTTTATGTTGATGTAGATGCACCTCGTATTTTGTTGTGTTTTGTGTATGTACACTGTGAGAATATCGATCTTTGTCTACTAAATGCATCACTAATTTGCGCTCTTTTTAAACGTTTTAAATTAATTTGTTAAATTGGACGGTGAACTGGTGTTCAGGATTATTTTTATTTTTAATTTATATTAATTAATCATCATAAATTTTAAAATTAAAATCAAAACATCAATAAAAATATCAGCGTTACCAATTAAATTCGTTTCCTCAGATTGTATACATACACACAATTGATAATGATTAAAACGCTTGGGTGATCAATACAAACAGGTGCACATGTCAACATGTTATTCATACACGCGTGACCAATCATTAAGTAAACATGTCCGGATTAACACCTTTTGAAGCCATAGAGCGTTCATAAATCAATTAAAATGACATCAAAGAATTTGAATAGTCGACTTCGACTAATCAGGGTTAATTACAGTTATTTTCAAGGTGTGAGGACTGACAAATCACCTCAACTTAACCGAGAATTCGAATTATCAAAGTTCGAGTAACCAAAGGTAAAATTGCTTTGGGTTAATGGGAATTTTGCCGGGACTTTTGAAATAGTTCGAGTAAACAGAGAATTCGAATAATCCGAGTTCGACACATCGAGGTTCGACTGTATGAATACTTTTTTGCATAATAAATACCTCTGTGATAATTCCACCCGATTTATAAATCCTCTGTCTTTCTTCCTTGTCTTTATTGACAACAAACAATCTGGATAAGGGAACAGCTTCACCACGGCGACAGATCACAGCCTCAGTATCACCAACATTTGCTACATTCAGCATAAATCTGTCGTCTGCTTTGGACTTCCTTATATGGCAAAGTATGCCTGCAGCTCCAATTTTCTGACCAACTGATTTCAGTTTACTGTAAAAACAAAATACTAACAGTAAACATAAATTTCTATTCTATTTTATTTAAATTTACAGTCAAACTTCGGTAGCTCAAACTCAGATGGCTCGAATACCACCAATTTCTATAACTGTTTTTGAAGTCCTGTCATTTATTTCTATACATGTTTGTACAAAAAACCCCGGTTTTTCAAACACCGATTTCTCGAAAACCCAAACTCATGTATAGGTCCCTTTGATAGTAAATTCATGTAAGTTACTATCAATAACTCGAATTAAAATTATAAGCATCAGTGTGAAGCAATTAACTTCAGGTACAAAGGACGTGGATAACAGAAGCCATAACAATTAGTAAAGGTGTGTCAATTAAAAAAAAATAGCAGAAAATAATAATGTCATGACTGGTGATTAATTTTAATAGCCAAATAAACGTTAATTTTTTTTAATTGAAATATTAACTGCACCAAGCGGATTATGAAATCAAAATGAAATCATTCCAGTTAAAAAACATTTACCACTTTTGATAACAAGTGTGGTTTACTTGATAGTAAAAACCAATTGTTAAAGCTAAGATAATTTGAAGAAAAACGTGTCAGCAATGAATACCGTGGAAACTATTGACTTAATTTAACTGAGATGGCAGATATACTGTGTACAAACTTCACATACTATAACACCTGAAATAACTTTATTTGTGTCAAAATTCATGAAATAAACATCTAAATACATATAAAATGAATTTTAGTTCCCAAAACAACCATACCGCATGTACAAAATTAACGAGTGACTTAAAAACAAAAACTGCCATGGTACATAACAGATACATTTTCGGGAATTGTCCAACTTTGGTTGCTGGAACTACCGATAGCTGGAACTGTTTTTGTTGACCTAGCGAGTTTGAGTTATCAAAGTTTTTTTTTTATCTTTTATTTCTTTTTAGAGTCAGCATTTTACAATTACCCTATCCATCATCACCTGACAAGGATGTATTAGGGTATAGGCTGACTTTTTAATATGAACTTATGTACAAAACACAAATAATAAATAGATATTTAAAAATCTTTCATTCTCACTTTCACACAAGGAATGCCCATATTCATAGACAAATGTTTAAACAGTAAATATGGAGGTAAATGTAAAGCAAAAACAAGATATTATGGAAACAGTATTAATAGGGCCCGCATTTTCTGGAATTGTTCCATCTGATTATTTTTCAGTGATATATACTCTTCAACATGATAGATATATCTTAACTTTGACTTCTTTCAATTTACATTGGTAAATATAGTTCTTTACAATAATCATCAAAAGATTTAGAAAATAACTTTCAGAGGTGTATCCAAGTATGACATTTTTCTTATCAAGTATAAAGTTTTTATAAACAATCTTCAAATGCTGACACACAATATCCCAAAAACATTTAATAATATAACAATCATAAAATATATGTTGTATTGTTTCGTCTTCTGTTTTACAAAAACTACATAGTTTTGTATCCTTTAAATGAATCATGTATAAAAATTTGTTGGTAGGAAGAATTTGATGAAGAATCTTGTACTGAAATGTTTTCAAATATGTATATGTACAACATTTTTTTAACATGACAAAGTATTTTGTCCAATCATTCACTTCACAATTGAGTTGTTCTTCCCACTTCAAAAATTTATCAGTAGGTGCATAAAAAACTTTATACCTTAGAAAATTATAGATAAATTTCGGTTTTTTAACTTTTAAAATATTACAAATCAGAGAATCTTCAATTCTCATGTTGTTAACATTTATATGATCTACTTCAGCTTTTATCAACCTTTTCATGGAAATAGGAATACTAGAAAGTAAGCTGAAGTATTTCAAAAAGTTAGCAGAATTAACAATATCTTTTAACCTTTGAAAAATAATAAAATCTTTTCCCTCATGGTCTATAATATCAAACAACTGTGAAATTCCAAAATTTTTCCATTTACTATAATATAAAAATTAGTCTAATGGTACAAAATTAAGAATATCTAGGGACAAAACTTCTTTTATACAATGCTTTTTGTCTGATTTTGCATTTGCTAAACTAAATAAAACATCTTTCCAAAACATATTAGTTAATCTATTACCTATTTCTCTCATTTTATTTGGTAGCAGTTTCAAAAACAGGTCACCACCAAAACTTTCAAGAGAAACAAAAAAAAGTTTTTGCCAAGGTCCCTCACAATTATCATAAAATCTCTTTATCCAACTACACTTCAAATATGCAATAAAAGATTGCAAGTGTATCATATTTAATCCACCCATGTCGAAGGTCCCAATAATAGTATTTCGACGAATTTTTTCAACCTTCCCACTCCATATAAATCTGAAAAACATGGTATTAAGTTCATTTAACTTGTTTTCAGGTACACTTGGCAAAGCTGTAAAAAGATGTACAAGTTTTGGAATGACCAGAGTCTTAATTACTGTAACTTTACCCAACAGAGTTAATTTGCGATGTTCCCAACTTTTTAATATATTGGATACATCTTTAATCTTTTTTGAAAAGTTCAAATTTACCATGCTACTCAAGTCTAGTGAAAAGTCCAGACCAAGAACTCTAAAATTTGAGTGTGACCATTTTAAGTTAAGATATTGACACAAGATATCATTAGAGAACTTCTTGCTTCCAATCCAGACTGCTGCAGTATTGGATTTGTTTACTTTTAACCCGGAAACTTGGAAAAATATATCAAAACATTTCATAGTCTCTTCTAACGAGACCTCTTTGCCATCCAGCATCAAAAGGTGTCATCAACATTTTGACATAATAAAGCCTCATTACCATCAATATCAATACCCTTTATGTACTGGTTTGACTTTAACTTATTTGCTAAAACTCCAATAATAAAAAGATAGGGAGACAAAGGATCCCCTTGTCTACAGCCTCTCCCCAATTTGAAAAAATTTGATAAGTGACCGTTATTAATAACACAACTTTTAGCTCCTGAATAGAGAATGTCAAACCACTTACAGAAAGATACTACCAAAATTAAAACTTTTAAGTGCTTTAGTAGTAAAACTCCACTCAATAGAGTCAAATGCTTTCTCAAAATCTACTAACAGAAGTAACCCTGGTTTGTAATTTTCCTCAAGGTAGTGCATGAGGTCATAGAGAAACCGTGTATTTTCTCCAATAAATCTATCTTTCATGAAACCCTTCTGAGAATCAGATATAATATAAGGAAGTACTGTCTTTAATCGATTAAGCCAATACTGCTGAAGCAATTTTCAGATCAGTATTTAAAAGGCTTATAGGCCTCCAGTTGCCAAGAAATCTCCTATCTTTATTATCCTTTGGAATGCAAGTAATAACACCTTGATATTGAAAAGACGACTAATTCCCTGCTTCATAACCAAAATATAATGATCTAACTAAAGTTATATTGTCAGGCCTCTACAATAACTTTTTTTTAAACTTGTCCCTTCGGACAAGTAACTTTCAAAATTTACTTGTCCGAATGAAAACATCACTTGTCCGAACATTTTCAATGATTTGGTTAAAAACAATACATTTTTATAACGTTACGATAGATTTAAAAATGAAACCGAATTTCGTCAGATCCATGTGTATGTTGATGTTTCGATTTCAAATTAGTTTTGCGACTATTATCGGCAAGCTCACATTCTTCAAGCGTTTTCTTGATCACAAATAAGTTGTATACTGGTCCCGTCGCAGCTTGTAGTTAGGGCTATGCATACGTAGTTTCGAACCAGTGCTAAGTAATTTGCATAAATTTGTTGACATGTTATCGGCAATGAAAAAAATGTAATGGATAATAAATTCAGAAAAATTACTGACCAAACTCGCATTTTCGAGAAAAGATACTTCAATTCTTTATACTTCATTATTTTTTTTACTTGTCCTGACGGACAAGTGACTACTGAGTTTTACTTGTCCGACGGACATTTCCACTTGTCCCGGGCAATCGGACAAATGTTATTGTCGAGCCCTGATTGTACATGTATATGTAAATCAAATGTGATATCAGGAATATCATACTAAAATAGGGAGACCACTGAAAACAATTATTATTGTTATAATTTTTTATTTCTTAAACATAGGTTGGGAATGTTTAACAATGAATTAATAATCAAGTCTCTTTAGCCATATGTTAAAGTAGTTAGTCATCATCAGCAGCATGTCAACATTTAACTTGAAATAATGAAAATCTGCTTTCTACATGTTCAGCAAGCATTCAATCAATCATATATACCTGTGTAAAGCCAGCATTGTGTACTTCATATAGTTGTGGTGAGTAGTTTGGTGATGAATCTCACCAAGTATTGCCTTAATTGTCCACAGCGTTCTGCAGTAATTTCACAACTTCATCACTTCTACCACCATCAAATATACCGAAAAGACCCTCCACTTCATTGGTAAAACTTGGCTTCTTGATTATCCCTACTGACAACCTATTTTATATAAATACATGTAGTATTTATTTTGGAAACAATAAAAACTTAGAAAAATTAAATATTTGTAACAGCTGTCAAACATTTCAACCAAAATTCACCCTTGTAAAAAAATAAAACAACAATCTATTCTTTTCCACTCTTAGCAACAAAACAGTTTTTTTTCCTTGACAGTATAGTTTTATTTTTTTTATGTGTGACAAAAATGTTCTATAAAGACTTCATATTAATTTTGCCTCAGACAGTGAGAAGGTACAACTGGTACATAATGATATATGAGGATACCAGTTAACAGAAGGTACAACTAGTACATAATTATATAAGAAGGTACCAGTTAACAGAAGTTCAACTGGTACATAATTATATAAAAGGATACCAATTAACAGAAGGTACAACTGGTACATAATTATATACGAGGATACCAGTTCACAGAAGGTACAACTGGTACATAATTATATAAGAGGATACCAGTTAACAGAAGTTCAACTGGTACATAATTATATAAAAGGATACCAGTTAACAGAAGGTACAACTGGTACATAATAATATACGAGGATACCAGTTCACAGAAGGTACAACTGGTACATAATTATATAAGAGGATACCAGTTAACAGAAGTACAACTGGTACATAATTATATAAGAGGATACCAGTTAACATAAGGTACAACTGGTACATAATTATATAAGAGGATATCAGTTAACAGAAGGTACAACTGGTACATAATTATATAACAGGATACCAGTTAAGAGAAGGTACAACTGGCACATAATTATATAAGAGGATACCAGTTAACAGAAGGTACAACTGGTACATAATTATATAAGAGGATACCAGTAAACAGAAGGTACAACTGGTACATAATTTTATAAGAGGATACCAGTAAACAGAATGTACAACTGGTACATAATTATATAAGAGGATACCAGTAAACAGAAGGTACAACTGGTACATAATTATATAAGAGGGTACCAGTAACAGAAGGTACAACTGGTACATAATTATATAAGAGGATACCAGTAAACAGAAGGTACAACTGGTACATAATTATATAAGAGGATACCAGTAAACAGAAGGTACAACTGGTACATAATTATATAAGAGGGTACCAGTAACAGAAGGTACAACTGGTACATAATTATATAAGAGGATACCAGTAAACAGAAGGTACAAATGGTACATAATTATATAAGAGGATACCAGTAACAGAAGGTACAACTGGTACATAATTATATAAGAGGATACCAGTAAACAGAATGTACAACTGGTACATAATTATATAAGAGGATACCAGTAAACAGAAGGTACAACTGGTACATAATTATATAAGAGGATACCAGTAAACAGAAGGTACAACTGGTACATAATTATATAAGAGGATACCAGTAACAGAAGGTACAACTGGTACATAATTATATAAGAGGATACCAGTAAACAGAAGGTACAACTGGTACATAATTATATAAGAGGATATCAGTAAACAGAAGGTACAACTGGTACATAATTATATAAGAGGATACCAGTAACAGAAGGTACAACTGGTACATAATTATATAAGAGGAAACCAGTAAACAGAAGGTACAACTTGTACATAATTATATAAGAGGATACCAGTTAACAAAAGGTACAACTGGTCCATAATTATATAACAGGATACCAGTTAACAGAAGGTATAACTGGTACATAATTATATAAGAGGATATCAGTTAACAGTAAAAATCACCATCAATTGTTGATATCTATAGTCTAACAAGCCATCTATGAATTGTTGGTGTCACATTGGCACAAAGAAAAATTTTAATTGGGCCATTTGTTATTTTAACATGACTATGGTGCAAAGTGCCCCATGTATGCTGTTATGGAACAGGACTTACTTTATTCAATGTTACTCAAGGAATTCCACCCAGTTTTTTAATATACTTACTTATTCCTAATTCCAGATGTTTGTGACAGCCCTGTTTGCCATGGTAACCCAGTACTGTCAAACACTGCCTGTCGGAGGTCAAGTAGTGACCTGTTCTGACCTCGCATATCTACACTACACATCTTCTTCATATTGCTATAAATAAAACATTGTTAAAAACAATTGTTGTCAATTGATTTTACTAAATAAGCTGGTTAAATTTCTAGTTTGCATAAATGAAGGACATGTTTATTGTACAAATTCTGGCTCAAAAACATCTGTATTATTTTCTTGGCTGATATCAGCTGTAAAAAACTTGGCCATGCCACAAAACCATGTTTTCAACGATTTAACAATTAATTTTAGTATTAGACTAAGCAGAAACTGTTTTTCTCTTTTTAGTAACTGTAGACTTGACTTTCATCCAAAAAAGTCAAATCCAATCACAAGCTAGGTCTTAATGCAAGCTTGCTATACCCAACGTTTCAGCAAGATTGGTTTATCCAAACTGAAGTTATTGACTTGAAACCCTCTGTTTGATGCTGCCTGCCTGACGTTGAAAAACTGGTTAAAAAGTTAACCAAGAGCAACAAACTGCATGTAAAAAATTAATCCTCATTGTTGAAGTGCACAGTTTAAATTTTTAAATGTTAAAATTTTAACAAGAAAAATATACCTGATTCCCTTGAGAACAGAGGTATCTAAGTTGATGTTGTTACCAGATATATCTAACAGATTCACCTGAGATGACATCAGATTGGCTACTGTAATATCTGACAATCTGTTAGATCCCACCTCTAACACCTGTCAAAATATTGTATGCATTAAATAATTAGGATTATCTTCACTACAATATAGTAATATCTGACAATCTGTTAGATCCCACCTCTAACACCTGACAAAATATTGTATGCATTAAATAATTAGGATTATCTCCCTTACAATATAGTAATATCTGACAATCTGTTAGATCCCACCTCTAACACCTGTCAAAATATTGTATGCATTAAATAATTAGAAATACCTCGCCTTCAACAAAATAATAAAAAACTAGGGGCAACTGTTTTAGCGCACTAAAATCGATGTCTCCCTTTCCATAGTATCAACAAGGTGGATGTTTTTATCTGTGGGTGCAAATATAAATACTAGGAATATCTTTCTACATGGGAGCAAATAAATATACACATTGGAGCTGAACAATACGAATGTGTAGTGTATCGATTCAGTACCATCAGACAGGATAATTGAACAGAAATTTGACCTTGAGGTAAAATGTCCAGGCTATATAAAGGTCATTCTGATACGGGACACATCATCTCATGATGATACATCAATATGCCAAATATCTATGCCCTATGTCACAGGATAAAAAGATATGGCTAAGACACGCTTTGCAAATAAGAATTAATTTGACCTTGGGGCAAAGGTCAAGGTCATATGAAGGTTACTGTGGCACTTCACATATTGTCTCATGATGATACACAAAGCCCTAGGTGAAAGGATAAAAAAGATATGGCCGACACACTTTGCATGTAAAATAAGCATTAATTTGACCTTGAGGTCAAAGGACAAGGTCAACCATGTTGGTACGCAACACATTGTCTTGTAGTGACCTACCTACATACCAAATATCTAAGGCTTATGTCAAAAGACAAAAAAGTTATGGCCCAGACAAGACTATGGTCCAAAATATCATCAAAAATGACCTTGAGGTCAAAGTTCAAGGTACGTGACACATCGGCTTGTAGTGACCTACCTACATACCAAATGTCTAAAGCCTACGTCAAAAGACAAAAAAGTTAAGGCCCAGACAAGACTATGGTCCAAAATATCATCACAAATGACCTTGAGGTCAAAGGTCAACCATGCTGGTACGCAACACATCGGCTTGTAGTGACCTATCTACATACCTAATATCTTCGGCTTATGTCAAAAGACAAAAAAGTTATGGCCTGGACAAGACTATGGTCCAAAATATCATCAAAAATGACCTTGAGGTCAAAGGTCAAGGTCAAAGATGCTAGTACGTGACACATCGGCTTGTAGTGACCTACCTACATACCAAATATCTAAGGCTTATGTCAAAAAAAAAAGTTATGGCCCGGACAAGTTTCGCTGAGAAGAATAAGAAGAATAAGAACTAGTGCTCACTGTGTTGGGGATGCCCAACACAAAATGTCTCTCAAATGAACACAGATTTGAGGGCCCCTTATGCTATTCTATATATATACCAAGTTTCGTGCAAATCGGTTAACTTTTTCAAATTTTTTCAATTTTCGGTGGCGGCCATTTTGAAAATGGCGGCCATATTGAAATTTTTTTTTACACCTATCAAGTCCACTCATGCTATTCTATATATATAGCAAGTTTCGTGCAAATCGGTTAACTTTTTCAACATTTTTTTCCAATTTTCGGTGGCGGCCTTTTTGAAAATTTTTTTGATCGATTAGAGGTCGCCTTTTGCTATTCTATATATATACCAAGTTTCATGCAAATCCGTTAACTTTTTCAAATTTTGGCAATTTTTGGTGGCGGCCATTATGAAAATGGCAGCCATCTTGAAATTTGTTTGATAGGTTTGAGGTCGCCTTATGCTATTCTATATATATACCAAGTTTCGTGCAAATCGGTTAACTTTTTCACATTTTTTCAATTTTCGGTGACGGCCATTTTGAAAATGGCAGCCATATTGAAAATTTTTTTTCACCTATCAAGTCCACTCTGATTTTGTCAAAATAAGTCCAAATTTCGTCGAAATCCGTCCAGTAGTTCCCAAGATAATTTTTCGGTACCCTAATGTGATGGCGGCCATCTTGAAATTTCCGAATAGCTTGTGCACACCTTCAATAACCTATCTACCATAATACAAAGTTTCGTACAAATCGGTTGAGGCGTTTCCCGAAACGTTGAAGTCGCCTCCCGTTCCGCACTTTTGACCGAGTAGAGGGAACTAAAAGTCAAGAGCACAACTTCATAACATGAGCTTTCAGTTGGCCAAGTTTCATTTGGATCGGTTAAAAGATGAGCGAGAAAACGAGCAAACTTTAAAACGGCCGCCATTTTGAAACCGGAAGTCGGACAAAAAATTTTTTTTGCAAAAATGCTCAGGATAGTTAGCTGTATCAGTATACCAATTTTCATTGAAATTGCTCTGGCCATAACTGAGATCTGACAACGGCCGCCATTTTGTAAAACTTTAAAACGGCCGCCATTTTGAAACCGGAAGTCGGACAAAAATTTTGAAAATAGTGGCACACTCAGGGTATCATAAGCTACCTGTATACCAAATTTCGTTTAAATCGGATGACGTTTAAATTTTTACAGTTTTAGGGGGGTGGTGTTCGGATGGCGGCCATTTTGAAATGTCGGCCGCGTCAAATTTTTTTTTGCAAAAATGCTCGGGATAGTGAGCTGTATCAGTATACCAATTTTCATTGAAATTGCTTTGGCAATTACTGAGATCTGACAACGGCCGTCATTTTTTTTCAACGGCGGCCATTTTGAAAATGGCGGCCATTTTGAAAATTTCAAAAGTGGATTGCACAACTTCAGGTCACCCTTATTATGTTCCCAAAGTTTCATTTCGATCGGTTAAAAGATGAGCGAGAAAACGAGCGGACAACATTGCGAGGGGAAAAAGGAAAACATAAGAAATATGAAAATAATAATAATAATAATAAGAAACGGAGTAAAAACAATAAGTCGCCCGACACTTCGTGGTCGGCGACTTAATTAAAATTTACGTTTCCCGAAACGTTGAAGTCGCCTCCCGTTCCGCACTTTTGACCGAGTAGAGGGAACTAAAAGTCAAGAGCACAACTTCATAACATGAGCTTTCAGTTGGCCAAGTTTCATTTCGATCGGTTAAAAGATGAGCGAGAAAACGAGCAAACTTTAAAACGGCCGCCATTTTGAAACCGGAAGTCGGACAAAAATTTTTTTTTGCAAAAATGCTCAGGATAGTTAGCTGTATCAGTATACCAATTTTCATTGAAATTGCTCTGGCCATAACTGAGATCTGACAACGGCCGCCATTTTGTAAAACTTTAAAACGGCCGCCATTTTGAAACCGGAAGTCGGACAAAACATTTTTAAATAGTGGCACACTTAGGGTATCATAAGCTACCTGTATACCAAATTTCGTCTAAATCGGATGACGTTTAAATTTTTACATTTTTAGGGGGGTGGTGTTCGGATGGCGGCCATTTTGAAATGTCGGCCGCGTCAAATTTTTTTTTGCAAAAATGCTTGGGATAGTTAGCTGTACCAGTATACCAATTTTCATTGAAATTGCTTTGGCAATTACTGAGATCTGACAACGGCCGTAATTTTTTTCAACGGCGGCCATTTTGAAAATGGCGGCCATTTTGAAAATTTCAAAAGTGGATTGCACAACTTCAGGTCACCCTTAACATGTTCCCAAAGTTTCATTTCGATCGGTTAAAAGATGAGCGAGAAAACGAGCGGACAACATTGCGAGGGGAAAACATAAGAAATATGAAAATAATAATAATTAAAATTTACGTTTCCCGAAACGTTGAAGTCGCCTCCCGTTCCGCACTTTTGACCGAGTAGAGGGAACTAAAAGTCAAGAGCACAACTTCATAACATGAGCTTTCAGTTGGCCAAGTTTCATTTCGATCGGTTAAAAGATGAGCGAGAAAACGAGCAAACTTTAAAACGGCCGCCATTTTGAAACCGGAAGTCGGACAAAAAATTTTTTTTGCAAAAATGCTCAGGATAGTTAGCTGTATCAGTATACCAATTTTCATTGAAATTGCTCTGGCCATAACTGAGATCTGACAACGGCCGCCATTTTGTAAAACTTTAAAACGGCCGCCATTTTGAAACCGGAAGTCGGACAAAAATTTTGAAAATAGTGGCACACTCAGGGTATCATAAGCTACCTGTATACCAAATTTCGTTTAAATCGGATGACGTTTAAATTTTTACAGTTTTAGGGGGGTGGTGTTCGGATGGCGGCCATTTTGAAATGTCGGCCGCGTCAAATTTTTTTTTGCAAAAATGCTCGGGATAGTGAGCTGTATCAGTATACCAATTTTCATTGAAATTGCTTTGGCAATTACTGAGATCTGACAACGGCCGTCATTTTTTTTCAACGGCGGCCATTTTAAAAATGGCGGCCATTTTGAAAATTTCAAAAGTGGATTGCACAACTTCAGGTCACCCTTATTATGTTCCCAAAGTTTCATTTCGATCGGTTAAAAGATGAGCGAGAAAACGAGCGGACAACATTGCGAGGGGAAAAAGGAAAACATAAGAAATATGAAAATAATAATAATAATAATAAGAAACGGAGTAAAAACAATAAGTCGCCCGACACTTCGTGGTCGGCGACTTAATTAAAATTTACGTTTCCCGAAACGTTGAAGTCGCCTCCCGTTCCGCACTTTTGACCGAGTAGAGGGAACTAAAAGTCAAGAGCACAACTTCATAACATGAGCTTTCAGTTGGCCAAGTTTCATTTCGATCGGTTAAAAGATGAGCGAGAAAACGAGCAAACTTTAAAACGGCCGCCATTTTGAAACCGGAAGTCGGACAAAAATTTTTTTTTGCAAAAATGCTCAGGATAGTTAGCTGTATCAGTATACCAATTTTCATTGAAATTGCTCTGGCCATAACTGAGATCTGACAACGGCCGCCATTTTGTAAAACTTTAAAACGGCCGCCATTTTGAAACCGGAAGTCGGACAAAACATTTTTAAATAGTGGCACACTTAGGGTATCATAAGCTACCTGTATACCAAATTTCGTCTAAATCGGATGACGTTTAAATTTTTACATTTTTAGGGGGGTGGTGTTCGGATGGCGGCCATTTTGAAATGTCGGCCGCGTCAAATTTTTTTTTGCAAAAATGCTTGGGATAGTTAGCTGTACCAGTATACCAATTTTCATTGAAATTGCTTTGGCAATTACTGAGATCTGACAACGGCCGTAATTTTTTTCAACGGCGGCCATTTTGAAAATGGCGGCCATTTTGAAAATTTCAAAAGTGGATTGCACAACTTCAGGTCACCCTTAACATGTTCCCAAAGTTTCATTTCGATCGGTTAAAAGATGAGCGAGAAAACGAGCGGACAACATTGCGAGGGGAAAACATAAGAAATATGAAAATAATAATAATTAAAATTTACGTTTCCCGAAACGTTGAAGTCGCCTCCCGTTCCGCACTTTTGACCGAGTAGAGGGAACTAAAAGTCAAGAGCACAACTTCATAACATGAGCTTTCAGTTGGCCAAGTTTCATTTCGATCGGTTAAAAGATGAGCGAGAAAACGAGCAAACTTTAAAACGGCCGCCATTTTGAAACCGGAAGTCGGACAAAAAATTTTTTTTGCAAAAATGCTCAGGATAGTTAGCTGTATCAGTATACCAATTTTCATTGAAATTGCTCTGGCCATAACTGAGATCTGACAACGGCCGCCATTTTGTAAAACTTTAAAACGGCCGCCATTTTGAAACCGGAAGTCGGACAAAAATTTTGAAAATAGTGGCACACTCAGGGTATCATAAGCTACCTGTATACCAAATTTCGTTTAAATCGGATGACGTTTAAATTTTTACAGTTTTAGGGGGGTGGTGTTCGGATGGCGGCCATTTTGAAATGTCGGTCGCGTCAAATTTTTTTTTGCAAAAATGCTCGGGATAGGGAGCTGTATCAGTATACCAATTTTCATTGAAATTGCTTTGGCAATTACTGAGATCTGACAACGGCCGTCATTTTTTTTCAACGGCGGCCATTTTGAAAATGGCGGCCATTTTGAAAATTTCAAAAGTGGATTGCACAACTTCAGGTCACCCTTAACATGTTCCCAAGGTTTCATTTCGATCGGTTAAAAGATGAGCGAGAAAACGAGCGGACAACATTGCGAGGGGAAAACATAAGAAATATGAAAATAATAATAATAATAATAATAATAAGAAACGGAGTAAAAACAATAAGTCGCCCGACACTTCGTGGTCGGCGACTTAACTAGTGCTGATTGTGTTGGGATGCCAACACAGAATGTCTCCCAAACGAACCCCCATTGCCACTATAATCCCCATGGATAGTATTTCATTCAAATCAGTACATTAAAATATGCCTAGAAATCAAATTTTGTTGAAATCGGACAAAGTTGACTTTTTCCTGCAGTAAAATGGCCGCCATTTTAAAACCGGAAGTCGGACAAAAATTTTTTAAATAGTGACACACTCAGGGTATCATAAGCTACCTGCATACCAAATTTCGTCTAAATCGGATGACGTTTAAATTTTTACATTTTTAGGGGGGTGGTGTTCGGATGGCGGCCATTTTGAAATGTCAGCCGCGTCAAATTTTTTTTTGCAAAAATGCTCGGGATAGTGAGCTGTATCAGTATACCAATTTTCATTGAAATTGCTTTGGCAATTACTGAGATCTGACAACGGCCGTCATTTTTTTTCAACGGCGGCCATTTTGAAAATGGCGGCCATTTTGAAAATTTCAAAAGTGGATTGCACAACTTCAGGTCACCCTTAACATGTTCCCAAAGTTTCATCTTGATTGGACCTAGAAATCAAATTTTGTTGAAATCGGACAAAGTTGACTTTTTCCTGCAGTAAAATGGCCGCCATTTTGAAACCGGAAGTCGGACAAAAAATTTTTAAATAGTGGCACACTCAGGGTATCATAAGCTACCTGTATACCAAATTTCGTCTAAATCGGATGACGTTTAAATTTTTGCATTTTTAGGGGGGTGGTGTTCGGATGGCGGCCATTTTGAAATGTCGGTCGCGTCAAATTTTTTTTTGCCAAAATGCTTAGGATAGTTAGCTGTATCAGTATACCAATTTTCATTGAAATTGCTTTGGCAATTACTTAGATCTGACAACGGCCGTCATTTTTTTTCAACGGCGGCCATTTTGAAAATGGCGGCCATTTTGAAAATTTCAAAAGTGGATTGCACAACTTCAGGTCACCCTAAGCATGTTCCCAAAGTTTCATCTTGATTGGACATTGCGTCTTTGAGAAAATGTGCGGACAAGATTGAACGGAAAGAAAAAAGAAAGAAAGAAGAAGAATAATAATAAGAAACCGGACGAAAACAATATGTCTCCCAAAACTTCGTTTGGGAGACATAATAAGAAACGGAGTAAAAACAATAAGTCGCCCGACACTTCGTGGTCGGCGACTTAACTAGTGCTGATTGTGTTGGGATGCCAACACAGAATGTCTCCCAAACGAACCCCCATTGCCACTATATTCTTGTGCATGTTGAAAACCCCCAAATAGACATGATATTCTTAGTTTGTGGTAAAAATATCTACCTACATATCAAATTTCGTTGCAATCGGACTAAGTTGACGTTTGGGGGGAGTGTGGTGAAACGGCTGCCATCACAAAATGGTGTCATTTGCATCCAATTTTTTTTTGGCAAAACTGTTCAGGATAGTTAGCTGTATCAGTATACCAATTTTCATTGAAATTGCTCTGGCCATTACCGAGATCTGACAATGGCTGCCATTTTGTAAAACTTTAAAACGGCCGCCATTTTGAAACCGGAAGTCGGACAAAAATTTTGAAAGAAGTGGCACACTCAGGGTACCATAATCTAGCTGTGTACCAAATTTCGTCGAAATCGGACGACGTTTAAAGTTTTGCATTTTTAGGGGGGTGGTGTTCGGATGGCGGCCATTTTGAAATGTCGTTCGCGTCCAATTTTTTTTGCAAAACTGCTCAGGATAGTTAGCTGTATCAGTATACTAATTTTCATTGAAATTGCTCTGGCCATTACTGAGATCTGACAACGGTTGCCATTTTTTAATATGGCGGCCATTTTAAAAATTTCAAAAGTCGATTGCACAACTTCAGGTCACCCTTAACATGATCCCAAAGTTTCATCTTGATTGGACATTGCGTCTCAGAGAAAATGTGTGGACAAGATTGAACGGAAAAAAAAAAGAAAGAAAGAAAGAAGAAGAATAATAATAAGAAACCGGACAAAAACAATATGTCTCCCAAAACTTCAGAAAAAAGAAAGAAAGAAAGAAGAAGAATAATAATAAGAAACCAGACAAAAAAACAATCAAAACTTTGTTTGGGAGACATAATAATAAGAAACAGAGTAAAAACAATATGTCTCCAAACTTCGTTTGGGAGACATAATAAGATGAAGAACTCATGGTAAAACAATATGTCTCCCTTCCATGAAGGGGAGACATAATTATCTCCCCTTACACATGAAAATCAGATGTTGACACATTTTCCTGATATATGTGCTAAGCCTTGAAAATTCAGAAATAATGATACCATACTGACTTTCCACATATTTGATCTACAATATTTTAACAGTTTATTGCAAATTCTGGATAACCTCCTTTTAGTGGTGTTGAATGTCTTTTATTATTGACATTTAACCTTTTATTGATATCAATCTCCCCTTAATAACTGATAATTCACAAATATGAAATAAACTAATTACCTTTAAACACTGTGCTCTTTTGAAATCGGGAAGATCTTTGATAAAGTTTGCATTGATTCTAAGAATTTGAAGCTTAGGATGTTTTCCTAAAGCTGATGGTAAATTTCTCAACTGGTTCCCTGATGGATTATCTCCTGTAAGGTCTCCAGCTTTACAACATCTCTGTTAAGAAAATATACAAAAATATTAAATTTACAGCATTGTATACAATACACCCTATTCTCACAAGTGGTGTCGTTAATTAGCCAATTATTGTTCAGTAAAACATAGTCATTTCACCGAAAGCTGAACGTTTTGTTAACTGAACAGCAGAAAAAAATTACAAACGACTGAAACATTTTAACAGCTGACAATATGTTTAATACCTAATTAGGACCTCTCTCAATCTCAGCCCATCTGAAAAATCATCCAAGACATTTCTGTAGCTAGTACAGCACTTAAATTGATTTGTATCACCATCAAGTTTCACAGAAATAGTTATCAAAACAGTTTCAGTGTAGTTGCAGTGATTGTTTTTTCACTCTCTGTATCTATTCCAGTCTATTTGCATACAATTTACAACGCTATATACTGCAGCAATAGTATGAAAAACAGAAACACAGAAACTTTGGCAACTTTTTACATAAGAACCCAAAATTACAATACCTGTTTCTTAATTCTGTTATAAAGTTGTGAGCCAGATGAAGAATCTTAAGTCTAGTAAAAGTACAGACAAACCAAATAGCAGAGTCATCAAGATGGTTGAATGACATGTATAGTTCCTGCAGTCTGTATGGTGAACTACAGGGAGGTAACTCTGGGAGATCTTTTAACGTGTTCATTGTCAAATTAAGATATCTCAGCCTAAAATATGAGAAATTATTATTATATCTCGGTATAATTTTTTATTAAAAAAGAAGGAAATATTATTTAATCAGGATAAATTTTTCAATGTAATATATTATAATTTGCATCAATTTGTTAGAATTAATGTTTTCTTCATTCTTAATGTTGACCAATATGTACATTTAAATCTATATTATGAATTATCTCCCTTGCTTTTTTTCAGATTTCTCAAAGCAAAAAACATTGACTCCAATTCTAAAATAAGTTAACTATAATGTATTCATTTTGCATGATGGTTCTGGTTCATTTTTCTACACCAGCTTGAGACATATAATTTTACTCAGTTGCATTAAATTGTCGTATAATTTGTGGATAACGTTTTTCACTCACAGATTTTAGATAGATCAAGCCTTTAACAGGACAATTTAGAGCCAGAAGTACAGATCTGATTTAAAACACATACAGTTATCCTAAAACACAAACAAAAAATGAATCCTCACTCAGCCAATCATCATGTTGTGTCTTTTTTCTTAAACAGATGTAAACAATTCAAACATATGTGTTCATACTTAGTAGCTTTGATAAACAAGTCAGCAGGGATCTTGGTCAGTTTGTTGTGTTCTAAGTTGAGTTCCTATATCACAGTTTTACCAATGTCTTCTGGGAAGTATTCAATCTGGTTATGGTTGGCTTTCAGTTTCTGTGCTTCAACAAACAACCTAAAATACAACAAAATACTTCTCCTTACAAATCTCTACCACCACCTGACAAAGGCTTAATATTGGGTCTAGGACCAGCATTTAGACTAATTTACATATATTATGCATGAATAATTCACACATAATTTAGCATATACCATCGAGGAAAAATGCTGTATAATGCATTCCAAAAAATTAAAAAGTACATTGTTGCCATAGTAACAACTAAGTTCCTAATGTTCATTTGAAGCATTGTTGGGAAACAAGATGTCTACCAACAATAAAGATATACAAATTAAAGGTATAAAATATGTTATTACATAATGAATTTTAAAAATGATTTCTATTGGTCAAGACTAGCCAAAACTCCTGACCGTTTATTCTGATATTGTTTGATTAAAATCAATATTGACTACCTCTTTATATCACATTGCTGTCATGTGGCTTTATTCTGAATAAAATCAATATTGACTACCTCTTTATATCACATTGCTGTCATGTGGCTTTATTCTGATTAAAATCAATATTGACTACCTCTTTATATCACATTGCTGTCATGTGGCTTTATTCTGATTAAAATCAATATTGACTACCTCTTTATATCACATTGCTGTCATGTGGCTTTATTCTGATTAAAATCAATATTGACTACCTCTTTATATCACATTGCTGTCATGTGGCTTTATTCTGATTAAAATCAATATTGACTACCTCTTTATATCACATTGCTGTCATGTGGCTTTATTCTGAATAAAATCAATATTGACTACCTCTTTATATCACATTGCTGTCATGTGGCTTTATTCTGATTAAAATCAATATTGACTACCTCTTTATATCACATTGCTGTCATGTGGCTTTATTCTGATTAAAATCAATATTGACTACCTCTTTATATCACATTGCTGTCATGTGGCTTTATTCTGATTAAAATCAATATTGACTACCTCTTTATATCACATTGCTGTCATGTGGCTTTATTCTGATTAAAATCAATATTGACTACCTCTTTATATTACATTGCTGTCAGGTGGATTTAGTTTGATTTAAAACAATATTGACTACCTCTTTATATCACATTGCTGTCATGTGGCTTTATTCTGATTAAAATCAATATTGACTACCTCTTTATATCACATTGCTGTCATGTGGCTTTATTCTGATTAAAATCAATATTGACTACCTCTTTATATCACATTGCTGTCATGTGGCTTTAGTTTGATTTAAAACAATATTGACTACCTCTTTATATCACATTGCTGTCAGGTGGATTTATTTTTGAGTTTTGTTGTTTTTTATTTGTTTTTTTTTTTTTTGGTTATAATTATGATAAACTAAAAACTAATTTTTTTTTACTTTTAACATTAAAAAGTATAGACTATAACGGTAAATATGTTAAAGAGACAACATAATATCAATGCAATTACATAAATTTCATACCAAAAATATTGATTTTATTAAAAATGTCAATGAGGCAAAAAATAATACCTTTTTCTGATTATTATGTAATAAAACAATTAAAGTCATTTGTATCAGTCGATATAAGTTTTAATAGACTCAAACATTAATATTAACCTCTGCCTTTGGCGTCAGTCAATATTATTATTTGAGTCTATAAAAAATTATATCGACCTCTACAAAAGACTATAATTGTATATAATTAACTGCAGCTATTGAATGAGGCTTAACAACTAGTGAAAAGAAAAATGTTTATTTCAAAATAAATATGGTTTCTTTGTGTTATCTCTCTTACAGTACACTACAAAATATTTAGTTTAGTTTTTTAGTCACCAACTATTATTAAGGATAAAGATAATAATTATTATAGTTAACTCTTACATTTTTGTTTCTTTGAAATTCATCCAAGGGAAGGAAATGGGATCTAAAAGGTATGATCTTACAGTGGTTGAAAATTCCTTAAGCCCGGGTCTTAAAAAACTGAAACCTCGGGCTTGTAGATTTTCTATGAAAAAAAGCCCATCGAGCTTGTTCTTTCTTCCAAAAATAAAATGTTGTTTTTATTTTCAATGTTTCTTAAAGTGTATTCCATCAAAATTGTCCTATAAATACTCATAAATATATTTTAAAAACAAATCGATATTGATTTTCTATTTATGCCAGATCTTAATCTTTTCTGCGCTTTAGCAACGTTGATCAATAAGAATTCAAGTTTGTTTCATTTCCCTGTACAAAATATCCCCCAATTAATTTTGGTTACGAATTCGAGAAATGTCGTTAAAATATAACTTTACGGTTAAGAAAACGAAACTAGATGCTCCCAGGAGCCTGTATCCGCTCACCTGAACCTGAAACCAAACAACCCTTTTTTATCCAGCTTTTCGTTGCTACAAGGAATTGCCCAACACTTCTGCAAAAATCATTAATTTTGACCTTTTAAGAGAAATAACTCCTTTAAGGAAGAGCTTTTGATGCTTAGGAGGTAGGTTCACTTGAAATTTGCTGTACCTGTTATACTTTTTTAACTATCAGTCAAAAACTCTCTCGACTCCCACCCCCCCCCTTTTTTTCATTTTTTCTATTTCAAGCCAACATAGCTATGTAGGTAGTCAAGTGTCATGATTTGCAAAATTTTGGTAGAGGACGTCCTAAAGATGATGTGTGCAATGTTTCAAAGCAGTCCTTTCATTGGTTAAAGAGGAGAAGATTTTTTAAAATCAAGTAAAATTGATTAAAAAAATGTTCAAGGAGAATAATTCTTAAATGGTTCATCAGACAATCTTGACCTTAAAGTCATTTTTGTAGCCCTCATAGAGCAGAACAATTAAGCAATGCTAACTTTTTCTCTAGTTTTAATAATTTTTAAGATTTTGAGGCAAAAATGTCAAAAATAATCAATTTGAACAATTAAAGGGCAATAACTCCAATAAGGAGTCATCATACAAGTTCAACCCAATGGAGTGTTTCGTAGAGCTTTTGATGCAGATGAAGGCATGTCTCTTCAGTTTTCCAGTATCTGTTACACTTTTTTAAATATAAGCCAAAAACTGTAGTTTACCCCCCCTTCGTCCTATTTTTAGCCATGGTGGCCATGTTGGTTAATCTGCAGCCATGGTTGGTACAAACTTGGTTGAGGACATTTGACGGATGATGTGTACAAAGTTTCAAAGCAGTACTTTCAGTTGTTTCAGAGGAGAAGATTTTAAAAAATCAATTAAAGCGATTAAAAAAAAACAGTTCAGGGGGAATAACTCTTAAACGGTTCATCAGACAATCTTGACCCTAAGTCATTTTTGTAGCCCTCATAAAGCAGAACAATTAAGCAATGCTAACCTTTTCTCTAGTTCTAATAATTTTCAAGATTTTGAGGCAAAAATGGCAAAAATCATCAATTTTGACAATTAAAGGGCAATAACTCCTTCAAGGAGTCATCATACAACTTTGACCCAATAGAGTGTTTTGTAGAGCTTTAGATGCTGAAGAAGGAAGGTCTGTTCAGTTTTCCTGTATCTGTTATACTTTTTGAACTATAAGCAAACAACTGTATTTTGACCCTCCCGGTTCTATTTTTAGCCATGGCGGCCATGTTGGTTGGTCTGAGGCCATGATTTGGGCAAACTTGGTAGAGGACATTTTACTGATGATGTGTGCAAAGTTTCAAAGCAATCCCTACAGTGGTTTTGGAGGAGAAGATTTTTGAAGAAAAGTTAACGACGACGACGACGACGGACGACGACGGACGCCAAGTGATGGCAATAGCTCACCTGACCCTTCGGGTCAGGTGAGCTAAAAAGGAAAGCAGACGATGAGTCAGAAGCATTGGAAGACCAAACAGGGTCTTACAAAGAAATTCATCACCCACAAAATAAAGACCTCAAATATGAAAGAGACAAATGGAAAAGGATGTTCTTACCATCAAGGAAGGACACTTGGTTGAAAGAAATGTATTGCAAATATTTTCGGAAATACCCCATCTCTCAGACAGAAAGGATGCCTTACTGGGGGGTACAACAAATTTACGAATTGATCCCCCTAAGTTGCACGAGAAACATGCTGAACTTTCTGCAAAACAATAATAACGTACACTTTTATTAAAACAAACATGACAAATCCAATTTGAAATCATCGCTCCAATAATTTTTAGGGTTTGGTTAATTTATGTTGGGGCTTAGGGTTTCAAAGTTAAAAAACCCCAGGGCTTAGGCTTGCCCAAAAAATTGTTCAACCCCTGTCTTATAAGACAAATGGTCTCTTAACAATGTTTATTTTTAATCTGCTGAAATTATTGCTGAATCCAATTCAAATGTATGTGAAGTATAATGTTTTAAAGAATAAAGTAATTACAGAGAACAGGAGGGTAGGAGATGTTACCCTATAGGTCCAATAGATTGAGTCATATTCCTTTACCTTGGTATTCTATCTTGGGTTCCAATAAAGAGAACATCCTTGCTATGTTAATGATGAAACTGCAGATAAGTAGGTCACCTGTCAAAATAATAATTTCAATTAAATTTTAAAAAATTCTAATTATATAACAAATGTAGCATGACACTTGAAAGCATCTGGCTCCTGGTTCAAATCAGAGATAAATTAGGCTACCAGTCTCTACACTGTGTAATGTGATCAGGTTTGTTAGGTGTTGTGATATAGCTGCACTATTGCTGAATGTGGACTAAACTCTGAAAAAAACTTGGTATTAACCAGTAATTAAAATATATTATAATAATAAGGAGCCTCAGGAGTCGAGTGGTTAAGGTAGTTAGTCAAATTCATCGGCTATTGAATACCAACACTGAGGTTGCAAGATTGGGCCCAACCTCAGGCAGGATTGCTCTTGAATAAATTGACATGGATTCTTAGACTAAAGGTACATGTAAGGGGTGTAAAACAAAATAAATATATGTACATATAGGTTGACTGCATCTGGTTCCTGGTCGAAATCAGATATCAGTTATCATGGTTATGGAACCAGTCTCTAAATTGTTCAGATCTGTTGTTGTATCCTTACAGGGGAACAGTCTTTAAAATAAAGGAAAACATCATTATAAAAACGTGACTGTAAATCATTATGAGGAAGTAAAATTCCAGTTATCTCAAACTTATTTAGTAGAAAGTTACTCAATGTAGACATTTTTGTTGTTGCAAATGTTGACTTAAAATAATTTAAATATTTGAAAAAATGAGACAATAAAATTTCATAAAATTTTCCATTTGAAAGTTAAAGAATAACTTTAAAATCTAAACCTATGGACTTCAAGGGAAAATATAGGCCAAAACTTAAAAAATCAAAAACCAACCTTTTTGTGTGGCTGAGATGCACACAACAGATGGCAGAAATTATTTACTGAATATACCTATAGTTGTAAGAAAGCCCCAGGTCAAGGGGAGATCACCTATAGCTATAAGTAAGCCACTGGTTAAGGGGAGATCACCTATAGATGTAAGTAAGCCTCAGGTCAAGGGGAGATCAGCTATAGCTGTAAGTAAGCCTCAGGTCAAAGGGAGATCACCTATAGCTGTAAGTAAGCCTCAGGTCATGGGAAGATCGCCTATTTCTGTAAGCCTCAGGTCAAGGGAAGATCACCTATAGCTGTAAGTAAGCCTCAGGTCAAAGGGAGATCACCTATAGCTGTAAGTAAGCCTCGGGTCAAGGGAAGATCACCTATTTCTGTAAGTAAGCCTCAGGTCAAGGGTAGATCATCTATAGCTGTAAGGAAGCCTCAGGTCAAGGGGAGATCATCTATAGCTGTAAGGAAGCCTCAGGTCAAGGGGAGATCATCTTTAGCTGATAGTATACCTCATGTCAAGGGAGATCATCTATAGCTATAAGTAACCCTCAGGTCAAGGGGAGATCATCTTTAGCTGTAAGCCTCAGGTCAAGTGGAGATCACCTATAGCTGTAAGTAAGCCTCAGGTCAAGAAGAGATCACCTATAGCTGTAAGTAAGCCTCAGGTCAAAGGGAGATCACCTATAGCTGTAAGTAAGCATTGGGTTATGGGGAGATCACCTATAGTTGTAAGTAAGCCCCAGGTAAAGGGAGATCACCTATAGCTGTAAGTAAGCCTCAGGTCAAAGGGACATCACCTATAGATGTAAGTAAGTCTCAGGTCAAGGGAGATCACCTATAGCTGTAAGTAAGCCTCAGATCAAAGGGAGATCACCTATAGTTGTAAGTAAGATTCAGGTCAAAGGGACATCACCTATAGCTGTAAGTAAGCCTTAAGCCAAGAGGAGATCACCTATAGTTGTAAGTAAGATTCAGGTCAAAGGGACATCACCTATAGCTGTAAGTTAGCCTCAGGTCAAGGGGAGATCACCTATAGCTGTAAGTAAGCCTCAGGTCAAGGGGAGATTACCTAAAGCTGTAAGTAAGCCTCAGATCAAAGGGAGATAACCTATAGCTGTAAGTAAGATTCAGGTCAATGGGAGATCAATTAACCATAAAAGGATTGTTAATTTGAAATAAATTGCAAATTACTAAAAAAAATTGTTAATGCTTAATTGAAGGTTTGTTGAAGATAAATTTTCCAGAAATAAACATAATTATGCTTTATTGTGAATTTTATCAGCTTTTATCTGGATGTCATGCACAAATTAAATATATATAATATAAATCCTACATTTTACCTGAAAAATGCATATAATTTGTTTTAAACATGTAATATAATAAATGATGCAATTTTAATTTGAAATTAAACAAAAAATGGGAAAAATGTTGATACTGTTTAGAGACACCTGTGTGTACAAGATATGTATGCAATAATCACAGGTGTCACTGTTGTTGATTATTTGGATGGCAGACATGGTGTTCATTACTGTGGTACTTGTCAGTTGCCATAGCAATAAGTATAAAAACCTGCAGTTATGTGGTCCTATGGCACGCCGTTCTCGTCAAAAGTATGATTCAAATATAAACTAGCATTAAACACTCAAAATTTTTAAATAACACACTCAAAATTTTTAATCACACTCAAAATTAAATAAAATACACACTCAAAAGAATGAAAAAAACGCACTCAAAATAAAAGATAAATTCCGCACTCAAACTGACTGTGTTAGCACTCAAAATTATGCGCATTTTTTTCGCGCAGATCTCATAAATATTTATATTATCTGGGTGTTTTATGCGTTTTGAAATATGAACCGGAAGTGATGAAAAAAAAACAAACAAACCCAAAATGTCTATCCACGACACAGAGGATTTACTTGATTTTTTCCAATCTCTGTTGAACGTTTATGAAAACACCGTGCAACTTTTACACCTATTAACACAAGACATCAACGCTTTGGAACTCAGTACCAGAAGGCTTTTTAGCTGTTTGGAAGTCTTGTATATAATGGTTACAAGAGTTCCTGTTCATACTGATTCGCCTCGGACTCATTAACTTTAACAATTTCCAATTAACATCAATTACAACACAATTCAATATAATTAAAAACCATACCATATTTTGTTTATTTAATTATTAAACTAATTTTAATCAACACTTTTTCACTTTTTACACTTAAAAACAGTTAAAATAAAATTAAATATAGTAATATACTTATAAATTTTTTATTGGGGACGGATCGACCAACAAATACGGGACGGATCGACTAGGGGACGGATCGTCTGGGGCCGAATCGACTGGGGCCGGATCGACCTGGGGACGGAACGACCTGCTACCACTCATTTACTTGAGCGCATGTATAACCTAACACACGCTCTACATGACCAAGCAGTTAATCGTCTAGAGACTCTGAACCATGATCAAAATTTAACAAGAAGCCTTGGACTTGGTTACAATGACAAGGACACAGACGGCATCGGAAGACCTAAGTTCCAACTGAATGCACAGATTGTTCAGTTATATGAATGTGGACTATCATGGAGCCGCATTGCAAGGTTATCTTAATTATATTGTTATTTTTCTGTAAAATTTACAAAGGATGCTTTAAACATGCATAAAGGGCACTATATTCATGTCCCACAGGCACTTGTTCTTTCTGTCGACCCCCCTTTTATATTCATACAGGGACCATATTTGCCTTTATATTTTCCCTGATTGATAGAAACAAGTACATGTAACACAAATTTCTGTTATATATTCAACCAGAGCCTGTGGCATGTCCTAAGATTTGATTTGAAATATATATTTTTCAGTGATTCCGAATGTCATCAGACCAACATAAATGATTGACAAAAAATTGGTTTGGGCTTGTAAAAAATTTCAGAAATTTTATGTACATGTAGAAATCGAAGCACAAATCTATCAAAATGTATTTTTGGTCTAAGTTTAGTCCAAATACCTCTCGAATTGCAGCATTTTTGTATCGTGGGCCATGGCTTTAAACAGTTGAAAAGTAATAGCGAGCACAGCTCCTAGTGCTCGCGCAGAGCGTGGAGTTCTACAGTATTGCCGCAATTTATGCTGATATTGATTGATTTTGATTTTTAATTTTACAGGTTCGGCGTGAATTCAAAATGCTTATGGTATCTTTTTAAAAATAGGAATATCTTTTAAATATGTATTTGAATACTGTGTGAAAAATATTCAAATAACAACTGTTTACTACTTACTAATATTTTAAAAGCATTTTTCTGAATTTAATTTTTGTGCATTATTCCTTTTAAGAAGGCCAGTCTCAAAGATGATGGGAAGGCAATTAGATGCTATACTCACATTTAGGCAGTGCCTATTTCATATTATATAATAAAATGTTGTGGCTACAGTTACCATGGTTACTGTATTTCTTAATTTATCTTATTGTTACTCAGCACACAAGCAGCAGGAACTGTTACTGGATGAAACCCCAATTCAAACATGGAAATGCTGGGTAATCTAGTTAACAAGTCAGGATATGCCCTCTAGTTTATATTACATATTACATTTGGAAACATATTTTACTAATAAAAACTTTTGTTTGATTTATTTTTTTACAGATGCTTGCATGTTTCTCTGTCTACAATTCGGAGGAGGAGAGATGAACTTGGCTTAGATCCATCATCTGTCAATAGGTTTTCTGTAATCAGTGACAATGACTTGGATGGAGAAGTAATCAATGTATTACAGCAAACACCTAATGCCGGTGAAACTCTAGTGCTAGGAAGTCTAAGTGGAAGAGGTATTTTTAAACTATCACTACACATGTACCTTATAGATGGTTGTTTTGGCGTAGGTAAATTTTCGTGGCTTGAACTTGAAGAGCCGAAGGTATGGAAAAACTTCAGTGGTCGCTGGATGTGTTTTCAGAAATTTATTTCACGGAAGAAGTAACTGTTTTGTGTATGCGAATTTTGATATACCTTGGACATATTCCAGTCTATTTTTATCATGTGAAGTTACCGACTAGATTCAATGTATGCTAATAATTGTAATAATTTTTTAATGTTTATTAGCTCACCCGACCCGAATTGACTGATGATTGGAGCAAAATTTCTGATTTTTATCTGAACTTCAGTAAAGGAATTAATTCCTAAATTATTAGGTTTATTTATTAAATATTTGGTTATAGTATATTTAATGCTTCTGACAATCTAATACAAAATGTAAATAACATAACTTTTACAATAGGAATAAAAGTGCCTAGATGGCGTGTTAGAGAGAGACTGAATGTAATTGATCCTGTTGGCAGAGCTTTAAGAAAGAGAAGGACAATAAGAAGACGTGAATACCATGTGGAACATATAAATCAGCTGTGGTAGGTGCATGTCCCATAGATACAAAATGTATCATGCAAACAATTTTATTGGTAGAACCATCTCTCGCTTCCTGTTCAGATAGAGATTAACGACATCTGGATACATACCTGGTAATTTAGCAGCATCTATATGAAATTATGTCACCTAGTCTAGTAACAATACATTTTTACCTTGACAAAAAAAAGCCAGAAAAATTTTTTTTGTTCTAACTGTATCGTAACATAGGTTCCTTTGAATACACAAAACAAACCAAAACACTGTAGAACACTTTCAAAATTCAATTTCAAATTTGTTCAAGTATATTATCCATTTGATAGACACATATTCATAGAATTTGATCAGCTTTTGAAAGTTATATCACTCCAATACAAATTTCCTTGGAAATTTCTTCTGGCTCTATTTTTTTGTCATAATATTATTCTTATGTAGATTTCTCTGTGTAAATAAATCAAAATATCTCTTTTTGCAATTTAATAGTTTTAGACTAGGCTATTTTTTTTTTTTGTAGAATGACAAGACTTTCTTTGACATGACATGTTTTATTACTATGTCAGACTGAGAATTTGTCAGTTCATGACCAACTTAAATTTAAATTAAAAAAAACTTAAAAAAAACTATATTTACATGTACACCTTTTGTGTTGATTTGTTAGTGAACTTGACCTTTCATTAAATGAAGATTCCTAGAGCTATACCATTTTATCTATGGGGATTTCATGAGTGGATGTGTTATAATTCAAATCAAATACTAATTTAAGGTGAAAATAGCTTCTCTTAGCAATGAAATTTCTTTGCTAAACCAGGGTATTAACAATTAGCATAATATCACCTATTGAATAATATAGTGGAAACAAGTTTTTATTTGATTGCACTACACAGTATCAACTGAGGGCTGTTCCAGAAAATACTATGTCCCCCACCCAGGGCAGCACATTTTTTCAACCCCCACCACCTATAGAAAAAAAATTAACATATACTTTAAAGTTTTATTTTATATTTACCTCCACCACCTACATAAATAAAATAAAAGTGCCTTCCTGGGGGCATAGTATTTTCTGGAACAGCCTTGATTGAAAATGTTGAGCTGGTCAAAGTAAGAGTGATTCTAGGTAGATTGCTGTAGCTGTTAATTTTCTAATAGAATCAGGCCCATAGCTATGGCATAATAAGAAATTAAAAACCTTCTATTGCTGTTGAATTCACCTGAGATTTTTAATTTAGGTTAAACTACAACAAAATAAGACCAAATATCCAATTTGATATAGTAAGACATTAATGCATATTCTCATTTTTTGTAGGCATGTTGATACCAACCATAAATTGATTGCATGGAGATTTGTTTTTCATGGCTGTATAGATGGGAAAAGTCGTCTTATTACTCATCTAAATGTATCTGACAACAACAGAAAAGACACAGCTTTGGCCTTTTTTCAAACTGGTGTTGCCATGTATGGTTTGCCTTCTAGAGTACGGGGAGATTGCGGTGTTGAAAATGCAGACATTGCTAGATTTATGAATGAACAGAATGGTTTTGAAAGAGGAAGTTTCATAAGAGGAAGAAGTGTACATAACCAGAGGATCGAAAGATTGTGGTCTGATTTAAATAGGGCAGTATCGATGTATTATCAACAGCTTTTTAGGCATATGGAACAGTTAGAACTACTAGATAGCACAATAGAACTACACTTATATGCATTGCATTTTGTATATAGACCAAGAATAGAAAATTCTTGTTTAGAGTTTACTAATCAGTGGAATAACCATTCCATTAGAACTGAAAATAATATGTCACCATTACAAATTTGGAATTCTGAATTCTGTATGTTAGGTGGAGTTAACTTTCTTGAAACAGCACCACAACAAATTGATGAAATGCAGTATGGAATAGAAGAAGAAGGACCTCTTTTATCTTTAAATGAAGAAAATAGCATCATTGTTCCTTCTTCTTCTTTTAATCTGTCTCAAGAGGATACGACTGAACTTGAGAATCTTGTGCAGCCTTTATCTGATGATGGCAATCATGGCATAAATCATTTTACAGTTGTTGTTAGATATCTTGAAAGCTTGTAAATGAAGAACTGTATTTGAAAGCTTAGAAGAATATCAAAAATTATAGTAATAATTGTGTTTGGATGCCAAATACCTTACTTGCTGTGAGAAAGCAAAAGGACCTTGACCACTGCTCTTGTTTCTTGGGGTATCCTGTACATTACCTTAGGGATTTATAATATGTCAAAAACATGACAAGAGTTAAAGGTCCCCATGCCGACACTCAGAAAAATTTCACAAGGTCTTTGTGGCTTTGAACTTGGACCCCAAAATTTATAGGGGTATTTCTTACCTCATTAGCTATCACCTATTCAAGTTTCATTAAATTCTATCGAACCTCTAAAAACATTATGCAATTGAAAACCCATTTTTACCTCATTTTCAAAACTCATTAAAGTCTGTATGACCTTGGACTGTGTTAAACTAACCACTCAAAAAAGCAATGGAGAACTTCCTTATAAGGTATCAAGTATCCAAGTTTCATGGAATTCTCCCCTTTAGAGCATCATAACTCAAAAACTATAACAGATAGGATAAATCTGAGATCGTCCATGTTCAGAATCAAAACACTGGTAAACCTAAACGGCTAAAATGCTCGACTTTTGGTAAAAATTAGAGTAAAACGGCTAAAAACTCTATTTTTAACCATTTTTCGTTATTTTAACCAATATTCTCCAAAATTAGACACGAACTTTGTTTTTAACCGAAAGATAATAATTTTAGCCGTGTCGACCGTAACTTTCTAAAGCGCTCAAGTGATCGCGATTTTCTGATAACGTGATCGATAATCTACAGCTACTAGATATAAAGAAAACCGCCATAACAGTTTAATGGTCAAAGTTATCCCTAGTTATGGCAACTATTTCAAGTCTGTAGTTTAAATATTATGGAACGTAAAAGCTTCCAAAATTACCACAGACTATGGTAAATTATTGTCGTAATATATACATTGTTTATTTCATTTTGCGATGAGAACTTGCTTTTTGTGACATATAGTTAGACAAACGATTTGCAAAGTGTGTTTTTATACTAATTGAAGATAATTAATCCACAGGTGTTACCGGTCATTTTGTCTGAACATGGTTTATGAGTACACATCAAGTGTTAAACGGTGCTTTATTGATAATATCAACACCCAATGCTATATAAAATAGTTAAACAATTCCGGTAAAAATTTTCGAATATTCATAATACGGCTTAAAAAAGAACGCGTTTTTTGCTTTACATAATTTTAACTTTTATGTTTAACCCAAGTAAAATAATATACCAATAATTTTATACGAATTAAGAATAAATATAGAAAAATATATCTACGGATGTAGAAATATCCGTTAAAATAATATAAACGGATTTAGAAAAAAATATATGAATACAATCGAATTAAACTAGATCCGTCGTTTTGGTATGTCCGAGAACAAAATCGTACGAGTTTTTTTTTCAAGTGCCAGTGACTCATCTGTTACCCGATATCACCGAATACACGTCTATTTTCAATACACAATGTCGATTTCTGTGGTGCAGGTGTCATCTTGTCATCGCAGTTGCAAGACAAAATAGGTAAGAAGTTAATAAATTGTAGTTATGCAAAAATGTATAATATATTGTTTTGAAGTAATTTATTGCTTCTAAATATTATGGAACGTAAAAGCCTCCAGACAATGGTAAATGAATGTAATTAAAATTATATATACCTTATTTATTTTATTTTATTTCTTTTTTTTTAATGATATATTGCCTATTGATACAGATACGGTAAGACAATTAAACAATTGGATAAGTAGTTATATTCCTTGAAGATAATCAATTTAACGGGTGTTTCCGGTCATTTTTATGAATACACAGGTGTTCCAGGTTGGTTTTTTGCTAACGTTACCTGCATTTTCTTAACGATACTACATATTCAATGCCTAATAAAATAATAAGTTCAAACAATCGCGGTAAAAATATATTTGTATCATTATCGCATGTAATACGGTTTAAAAAAAGATTGCGTTTTTGCTTCCGTTTTGTCGTTATGTAAGCAGAAAAATGTTTGTAGACATACTTTTCATTTTTATTTAAAATTTAAAGAATAAATTTATACTGGTCCGAAAGAAATCCATAGAAACAATCTACGGAGTTAGAAAATATCCATAAAAAGTATATATGAAAAAAAACTTCATTATTAGTTAAACATGAGTTCCTTGTATATACAAATCTTAATTGACAGGTCGATGACACACACTAACGAAGCCATGAGAGTAAATTATTTGTAAACCCACTTGTAATTAGCATTTTGTATGCTGGCAGGCCTTGTATATTTTATTTGTATAATGAAGCCATAATTGAGTGATAAGTGAACAGTAAATTTACTCATAATTAATTGCAAATGACCGTTGTAGTAATTTATGAATCAATCTTTTTTTTAATTTTATAATAAATAATTTTATTCGATGAATTTTGTATCCTTGATAAGGATTGATAACGAATGTTTTTTAAAATAGAAGTTAAATTTACAATTTCGCGGCTTATTGTGTTATTTTAATGATCATTCATTTTTTCCTTTTATCTAAAGTACGTATCGGGTAGTAAATTTGCCCCATCAAATATTTTAAACTTTAACTCTTGCAAACGTTTCCGTGACTACAGTATACAAAGCGCCCCCGGAAGTAGAAGTGCAAAACGAGGTAAAACATGTGGTTCGGTTTAATCAGCAGACAATAATTACAAATATTGTTGGTAATTATCAGTGACAACTATCAAAAACTACTTAAATAGATTTAATAACAACAGTAGATACTTGTTAGTTATGTAAGTACCTTCGTAACTTAGTTCATGTTTAATAAAAAGATCGAAATTCTGCTTAATTGAACTACGCATGTGTCGTATGCTAATGTCTCAGGAAAAAATCCAATAAACTGTACCCTTTTAATCGCAATCAAACAAATGATTTACACTTGGATTACAATGAACTGAGTATCTTACTGAAGGTGTCTTGTAAAAATAATGTTTAAACGCGCAGACGACATTTCTTTACTTTTATAAAAATTATGACCCCCCTGAGGCTTGATAGCATATATACTTGCCAATAAACAATTTCAAATAAACACGAATATTTTAATTACCTGCAGAAGTGTTGATATACATTTATGTAGTTCAGACACATAAAATATTTTATTTGGTACTATAACTTGATAGAATTAGTGTTAAGGTTCTGATTTTACTGTGAATTGTTTATATTTAAGTGACTGTTTATATTTTATAGGTGCAGTGGTTAATCACGATGGTGGACAGCAGTGGATATCCACAACCATTAAAAGACATGGCAGAAACTACAATGGATAACTTTTCTGTATGCTGGGTGCCATAGACCCTAGATAAGATGTGCCTACATAGATGAAATGAGAGCCCTTCAAGTGTATTACAACCAAGAATCAATTAACTCCCAGAAAAATTTGGATTTTCATCTGTGTAACTAATGTGACTTAATGAATATATTGTAATTTGTAATGTAATTAAGTAATACAATTTAAAAGCCTACCATGAAAGACCTGAAATGTACAATAAAGATTTGACCCCCCCCCCCAACCATGATATTTTAATGTCCGTCTCTGAGATTGCTTATTATTTCATGCACTTTCTTCCTCTTATGCTGTATGTTTACATGCTATTTTTTTATGTGTAAATAACTATGCATATGCATGTCTGATTTATTTGACAGTGGTAAGTAGGTTGCATATATTGTTGCCCGGCGGATTTGAGTCATGTTATATAGATATTGAATTTTGTCACTGCTATTTCGTTAGGACATGATGATCCAGCCTGCTGTTGAAGAATTAATTTTATATGATGATCGGCAATACAAAAACTACCAGTTCCATCGGCACATCGTAACTAACTAGTTATAGACCATATAATATTTGTCTTGACAATGAAGGTCATACATAAATAGTATATGAAAGAAGCTTAATTATATATACTATGTGCATTATTTTCAGCTATCATATCAATATTTTTCAATTACAACACGTACTGCATCGGTGATTAATGTCCAGCAAGCAATAATTAGCGATACTCGTAAGAGATATGTGATGTAATTGTATATTAGTTTGTTAATTGCTTAATTATTGTGTGACACCTGAAAGGACAAAACGAAAGACTAAAGGTAAAGTTACAATACAATGTCTAAATCAGTTAAAAAGTAATAGAAATATGAAGCAAAATCAATTTCTTTATTATAGAACGTCAAAAAATATACGGAATTATATTTAATTCACGCTTTTAATTATGTAAATCAATTTAAAAACGTATAGAATGTGATTAAACATACCTAGAATCTTATTTGAAACCCTTTAAACAAACACGTTAAAGGCTAAATAAAAATTTTGAAAAATTATTTAAAATAAAACAATTAAAAAATTTTAAAAGTCGGTAACTTTAGAATAAATGTCATTAACTGTTTATAGTTTTATAACATTACAAAGTTAATTATTTGAAAAAAAAATAGAGTTGCAAAAATACGCCTGATCTTTTTTTGTTGTTCTATTTTATAGTATGAAATTTAAGGTCTTGACAATGTTTATGAACACGAATGTTAGTGAATGAAAATTCAAAATCTTGTGATACCATTTTGATGGCTACTGTGGTGGTTTACCTCTTTTTGTCTTGCAATTGCGATGGCAGGTGCACCACAGAAATCCGTATCGTGTATTGAAAATAGACGTGTATTCTGTTATATCTGGTAACGGATGAGTAACTGGCACATAAAAAAAACTCGTACGAATTTGTTCTCCGACATACCGATATGACGAATCTATTTTAATTCGATTGTATTTTTTTATTTATTTTTTTATTTTTTCCATAATCCGTAAACATTTTTTTTAATGATATTTCTACATCCGTAGATATATTTTTATATTTATTCTTAATTCGTATAAAATTATTGGTATTACTTGGCTTAAACATAAAAGTAAAAATTATGTAAAGCAAAAAACGCGTTCTTTATTAAGCCGTATTATGAATATTCGAAAATTGTTACCGGAATTGTTTAATTATTTTATATAGCATTGGGTGTTGATATTATCAATAAAACACCGTTTAACACCTGATGTGTACTCATAAACCATGTTCAGACAAAATGACCGGTAACACCTGTGGATTAATTATCTCCAATTAGTATAAAAACACACTATGCAAATCGTTTGTCTAACTATATGTCACAAAAAGCAAGTTCTCATCGCAAAATTAAATAAAACAATGTATATATTACGACAATAATTTACCATAGTCTGTGGTAATTTTGGAAGCTTTTACGTTCCATATTTTTAAACTACAGACTTGAAATAGTTGCCATAACTAGGGATAACTTTGACATTTAAACTGTTATTACCGTCTCCCATGGGAGACGGTATACATAGTCAAATGACGATCAGTCTTCGGAGTAAATGACTCTCTGTTACTTGATTGGGTGGTTAACTAAATCTATAAATATGTTTCTCATTTCATTGGTTTACGTCAGGATCACACTAGTATGTGTACTGAAATTTCGATATATTCTTAGGTCGAATCCGGGTTGTAATCAGTATTTTAGTGTAGTAATGTAACGTTCCACATTTTGACTTCTATTTCATTCAATGCATTGGTCAGTGAACAATTACAAGGTAAACATTGTACCAAAATCTCCCTACTTTTTAAAGCTGTTTGGGTTAGGAAAAAATTATATGTTCTGTATCTTTATTTTCGTTCTGATATTGATGCAAATTTAACAATTTTTACAGCTAATTTTGAACATTTGTTCTTTAGGGAATCAACTTTTGTTTAATTATTTTTTAAAAAGCACGTGTGAAGTGACGACTGGCATTTAAATCTCTCAAGCAAGATTGGATAATAGGTTAGCGTTAACAATGTCCTTACAAGGTACATGTACATTGTTTACCTATCTTACAAATAAATTACAAAAAACCAGATACTTTAATAAATCCATAAAATTTGTAATGCAGCCAAGAGACGGTTAGCTTTTTAGAAAAGATAAACTTGTGGCGGCTTTCTTTATATCTAGTAGCTGTAGATTACCGATCACGTTATCAGAAAATCGCGATCACTTGAGCGCTTTAGAAAGTTACGGTCGACACGGCTAAAATTATTATCTTTCGGTTAAAAATAAAGTTCGTGTCTAATTTTGGAGGATATTGGTTAAAATAACGAAAAATGGTTAAAAATAGAGTTTTTAGCCGTTTTACTCTAATTTTTACCAAAAGTCGGGCATTTTAGCCGTTTAGGTTTACCAGTGAAAGCTCTACAAAAGTCTCCATTGGGTCGAAGTTGTCCGAAGACTCCTTGTAGTAGTTATCTCTCATGAAAGTCAAAAATAGTGATTTTTGTTCTTTTTGGCCTTTAACTTGAGATGGATAGTAGATGGAGAAAAACTCTCAATTGCTGAAATGTTCAGCTCATTAAGCTCTACAAATTTCTCCATTGGATCGAAGTGGTCAGATTACCCCTTATAGGAGTTATCTCTCTTGAAAAGTAAGGCAACAGCAATTTTTTTAGCTTTTTCAAAAATCTTCTCTAAAACCACAAAGAGGAATGAATGTTCTTAATGGTATTGTGCTAAAAGTTGGCATTGGAACTTTGATTCGTCGAAAAACATGGTCGTCATTGCTAAAATCTATAATAGATAGGAAAAAACTTGAGAACTTCCATGTTCAAAATCAAAAGCTCTACAAAAGTCTCCATTTAACTGAAGTTGTCAGATGACTCCTCATAGGAGTTATCTCTCATGAAAGGTAAAAAATAGCGATGTTTGCCTATAACTTTAGAACAATAGTAGATAGGAAAAAAACTTTCATTTGCTGAAATCTTCAACTCATTTTGCTCTACAAAGTCTCCATTGGGTCAAAGTTGTCCAATGACTATTAATAGAAGTTGTCTCTGATATTTATTAGTAATGTCCCCATTGGTTTGAATTGTTACATAACTTGTAGGAGCTAGTGCTCCTAAAATGAAGAAATTCCAGATGAGTGATACAGGACCCGCAGGGGCCTCTTGTTTCTAAGTAGGAATAACAAAAGACAATGTCTTTTTTATTGGCTTTCAGTCTTGCTCCTAATAAAATACTGACTTTGATTTTCCAGATGGTGGCTTCAGAAATTGTAAAATTCTGCAAGCATTCTCAATGGAGAACATATTTGTTACTTACCACAAAATACATTAAGACTTCAACACATTTTATTTCGAAACAAAACAGTAATTGATACAACATATTTACAAACAATATACATGTATGTATAAAAAATATTTGTTAGAACAATACAGTACATAAAGATATACCATGAATACTGATGTGTGATATGCAGTTCAAATTGATTGCATGATTTGGCACATGACTATAAAAAGGTTACAATGACGATTTTGCTTTTCAACTAAGTGTGTATAATCGGATGTATTCATCAGGTCTTTAAATTAAAAAAAAAACTGTTAAATACGGTCATAATTTAGATGGCTCATACACTACATACCGAGTTTTGAAATTTTGATTTAGAAATATCATAAGTTCTAATGGGCACAACTCTCACAATATTTTTTTAATAAAAATTTCCTGACAATACATGTATGCACAACTACATATGATCTTTGCTAGATACCAATTTTAAAGAATTATGGTCCTGCAGTTTTAGACACAACATGACTGTTACCAATTGACAGTTTTTCTTTATTTCATAATATGTAAATTAGGGGTATGGTCTTTCATAAAATAACTTTGATTTTTTCATCCTTCGTACTATCATCACAACTTTAACAAAAGGTATGTAAAATTTAAATAGGTGTTGCTGAAATTTTGGCGGGTTGTATATCTACATGTGTAGTTTTATTCCTTAGTTACAACTTGTTCACTGTAGATGAGCAATGAAAATCAACAACACTAACAAGATGTATTGGGGTTATTCAATTAGAAATATTTAGAGGGATTTACTTACACTGTATGTTTGGAGTCCCTTTTTTAAATCTTCTATCATTTGACTGCATCGCAAGGTCGTGAGATACGACGCTGCAATGTTTATAAAGTCATTTCTGTTTGTTAACTGGACTTTGGGCATAATTCCATCAATTTCTTCCCACCATCTACTTTTATTCACAGCAATTGATAGCATTTCCTCATTGTCAGCAAGTTCAATCTGTTCGTGAAAAAATTGATATATATATAGTCATTATTTATAAAACCTCTGCTAGCAATAGACATTTGCACTAAGGCACTCAGCACAGAACATGTGCTGCCATACAGACATCTTGTATATATCATGTACATGTAGAAAAATGAAAAACTGGTAAAATTTTAAACTGAGTTTTTAATCATTAGTCTGTGGTTAAGGATAGTCACTCTTCATCCTTTCAAATTTTAGTCAAATTTTGGAACTCCTCTAGATATAGCCATTAAATAATGAAGAGATATTTTGCACACTGACCCCCACTTTTTATGACAAAGACAATAAAATATCAGTATATAAAATTTCATATAATTCTTGATATAATAACTTCATAGTTGTAAAGGCCAAATATGATGCACTGTTAAAGTCGGGTAAAATCAAGTAGTTTGGGTTTTCCACCAAATTTTAAAAAGAACATTACCATCACAAACAAGGAGTACTGTGAGCAAGCTCACAAAACGAAACCCCCTTTTCATAGTAAACTCAATGCTGGAAAAAATTAAAGTGCAATTATCTTCCCTAAATGATATCTAAGAGCAATGAAATTTCATCGTGCACATCTCCATATGATGTACTTACTTCAGATAAAGTTTCATCAAAATCCTTCAAGTGTTTTAGGAGGAATTCTGCTTACGAGGAATATTGAACTTTAATGTAGAATAAAGAAAGAATGTGTCCATGGGACACGGATGCCCCCGCTGGCCTAAAAAGTTTAAGTCCGACAGGTCTGAAAGTCGCTTAGGACGTATAGTTTGTCATACTGAACCATCCTACCAAGTTTCAAGTCATTCCCATTTACGGTTAGCACGGTATGACAAGCTTAGCACCCGGGACCTGCATGTGTCTCAAGGGTTTGATTATTATACCCCCTGTTTATACTAATAAGTTTTTTATGCCCCCGCGACGACATGTCGGGAGGGGGGGGGCATAAAAAACTTATTAGTATAAACGGGGGGTATAATAATCAAACCCTTGAGACACATGCAGGTCCCGGGTGCTAAGCTTGTCATAGGAGGCGACTTAAGAGCTATCAGAAACCTGGCTGTCATGCCAGACTGCTTAGTGAACATAGCAACTGAATTGTGTGCCCCAGGTGAATGAATTTTAACTAGTCGGGCGTATCGGACTAGTGGCTTAAGATCTCAAGATTTCAATCAATAATCAATTACTAGTAAGTTCACAATAAGGGTTTTCCTTTCATTAGAAATATGTTTATGTTAGTATGTACCTCCTCCAGTTGCTCTCTATAAAAATCTTCAACAATGTCTTCTATTAAATCATCTACAGTTGATGTGTCCAGAATTTTGTCAACAACAGATGGGATAAAAAATGCAGGAGCTTCTGCACCCTGCATAATTCCAGTGGCCATCATTGCTCCTAAGGCAATGTATTCACCTCTTGCCTGGGCTCCAAAATTAGGCCGTAAGGTGTAACCCCTGTTCTGTGAACCTTAAATGATAAAAGACTTATGAATAATTTCTACTCTTTCTGAAACAAAGTGACCAGATGTACATAATACAACAGCAGCATTTCAGGTTATGAATTGTTGAAATATCTGTGTATCAATATTAACAGACCTGTACTACTGGCTTTATACCATTAATTAAAAGAAACATAATATGATTGCTACAAGCCTTAAGTACATGCATTTTTGGACATGCCACTCATTATTTTAGTGTGTTCTTCAACTCTTAAAATGATGACGTTAAACACACAAGTTACAGTGCAATGTTATATTTAGTACTCACAACATGAACACATGACATACATATGTAGCAATTTTAACAAGAGTTCCCATGGGGTCTGTATCGCACACCTGGAATTTTTGTGTAGAGGTAAATCAGCTGAACATTCCAGCAATTAAAAGTTTTTATTTTTCTACTAGCATTCTCAAACTATAGGCAAAAAAACCCCACAAAAATCACTGTTTTTGACCTTTCAAGAGAGATGACTCCTACAAGGAGTCTACTGAAAACTTCGTCACAATGGAGACTTTTGTAGAGTCAAATGAGCTGAACATTTCATCAATCTTAAGTTTTTCTCTATCTACTGTTGTTTTCAAGTTATAGGCAAAAAAACACAAAAATAGCTATTTTTGACCCTTTAAGAAAAATAACTCCTACAAGCAGTCATTTGACAACTTCAACCCAATGGATACTTTTTTTAGCACTAAATGAGCTGAATTTCAGTAATTGAAGTTTTTCTCTATTTACTATCATTCTCAAGTGTCAGGCAAAAAACCACTAAAACGGTTATATTTGACCTTTCAAAACAGATAACTACTACAAGGAGTCCTCTGACAACTTTGACAGAAAGGAGATTATGTTTTATCAACAGCCTTGTATTTGTATTCAATCTGGTAATACTACCATTTTTAGATTGCCATAAAAGCCTAAAATATTCTCTACGAGGTCCACCTGCATCAGCAGCATCTTCAAGCATGCCCTCATCGGAAGTAAAGCTGACCTGTCAAAATTAACAATTTATTTCTATCTTTTATGTTTTATAAATTAGTTGATTCAAATTATAATAGTAGGTATCTGATCCCAATGATCTGTTAAATCTCAAGCAATAGGAACTTGAAAAACATGTTATGTAGGCATTTTAGCAATAAAACTTTCCCTCTAAAGTTTATTCATCAAACTGTTATTTTAACATTGCCTATTGTTATACTTGTGCCTATTGTTATACATGTTCTATTCTATTCTAAGTAACGACCGCCATGTTTTTGACGAATCAAAAAAACCCACATCATTTTTGTGCAGAATTAAAGGAAAAACCATGCCAAGTTTTTCTTGCATTTGGCCAAGCTGAAAAGTAATACCTAGGTCTCGCTCTGCTTTGCAGGGGAGACAAAAAATGCAATTAATATTGTATAAAATATGCAAATAGGCAGCTCATTTGAAGCTATGGAAAAAAAATTAAATCCTGGAATAAAAACAGTTTCAATGATACCTTCAAAGGGCCTGTTTTCTGTATAAATGCTTCTCTTTTGAAATACATCAAAGATGACTTAAAAACTGTATTTCTGGATATTATAAGTTTTCTATCTTGGCCAATAATTTTTCCATCCGCCCAAGCTGACACTAAACCCCGCATCTCTTCCGGAGATCTAGACCTGTAATTGATAGCATTTTAGTCAGTTTAATGATAAATGTTAACTGAGGTGCTACACAGGCACATTGAAAATTAGAATTCCTAAAGGGTCAAAAGGGTTCTTGCTTACTTTATATGTATAAATGTAACAACATCCCAAAGTTTCATTTAAAATTGTTCAAAAATTTTGGAGTTATCCTGCAGAAGCCACTCTTTTTTTTAATTTCTAACTTTTCTTTACAACTGTTACTACTGTGACCTTGAACTTTGACGGAATTCCTCTAATATCAATATGGTTTTTGCCTACCTGATATGTTATAATATTCCAAAGTTCCATTCAAATCAGTTAAAAACTTCTCGGATATCCTACAGAAAAACCACTATTTTCGAAATTTTTAAAAAACTTTTTAGATTCTGTGACCTGGAACGTATTGAACTAGAAAATTATATATATATATATATATAAGACAAATATTTAAAAAAAAATCAGAAAATCTGCAAACAGGTTGAAATAGTCATCCCCTAAATATCAAACTAATCTGATGTATGGTTTCGCTGAAAAATAAGACGAACTTAATGCCCCCAACACCCGACATGTAGCAGGGGCATAATATTACTTACAACCCTTTCGGTCCCCTAGTTTTCAAACTTGTATGAATATGACCATGGTGTCCCCAGTTTAATATTTAATGTGTAAATACCTATTGTTTGATGTGTCGTCTGTCCTTTCTGAAGTTGTGGTAAATAAATTAACACTCTCTTGAATTGCCAGTTCTAATGCTTCATCTTCATCCATTTCTCCACTTAATAAAAACAAATAGTTCAAAATGAAGATAATCTGATTAAAAATTATGAATTTAAAAAAGAAAATGAGTGAGACAGGACAGGAAAACATTGAACTTGAAACAAAGATGAATGAAAATGGGATGGGTCACAAGGAAAAATAGGGGCAACGGATTTTAGAATGCCACTGGAAAATGGGAGGATGGGTAGGGTCGGGCAATTTAGCCTGCTGTTGTGGGACCGTGATCCCTACTCTTAGCGAATACTTCAGCAGTGTTCTTTAACGTCCGAGGAACGTGGCATTTTTCCCAACACCGTGCACTAATATGATCTGCGGTCAGGTTTTCCGTATTATGGCCTGACAACCCCAGCGTACCAGGGCTACCCCATTCAACCACCTGGGGCACACATCCCAGTCGGTCTTTACGCAAACCTGCCTGACACGCCGGTCAGGTTACTTGGCGCTATTTAGTCGACTTTTACGACAAGCTATCCATCTGCGGTCTATTCTTTTGACACCCGGATCCTGCATGGGGCGACAACTTCTGACTTGGGATTTTAACGTCATGACTATACCTTTTGTGTCGGCATCGCTGACAACTTTAACCCAATGGCAACTTTTGTAGAGCTCAATGAGCTGAACATTTGAGCAAGCAAAAGCTTTTCTAAGTTATATTATAGTAATGGTGACCATGATGTTTTTTATCAGATCAATTCTTCAGCATGAGAAATCTTTGTAGCCAACATGCCATAGATCATTTCTACCAATGTTTAAAGAAATCTCAAAGCAGATTTTTATAGAAAGGTTGGCAGAAGGACAGAACAGAAAGACACCAAGTGATGACAATAGATCACATGACATAACAATCATTAACACATCTACAAGTACAGGTGGCAAGCCATTTAAAAGGAGTCTTGCTTACAAGATACATAATATATGTACAAGCTTAAATTTTGGACAACAACCAACCACATCTGCTGTAAGTTTGTTAAAGCTGTTTTATCAAAATAAAATGGATACACATAAAGACATAGGGTTGTCATTATTAACAGATTGCCTAAATAACTATTGGTTGTTTAAAGTTTTCCATCAGTTATAACAAACATTGCTTCAGTAAGATATATACTACATGTATAAATAGTGTTGAAATGCAAAAATTCAATTGGTTGCTATGCCAAAATTCTATTGGTTGCCTTTCCATTCTGATCAATTATTAACTATTAAATTGATAATCCTGCAAACAAAGGGGATTCCTATATAACCCAAACTTTGTTTCAGGAAACAAGTGCACATACACCATGCTCATGTATAATTCATCCAATGAGTTGCTGTTTGTTGTAGGTCTATTGGTGCTCTGGTTGCTTGATGTGAATCTACTGGTACTTGGGACTTCAGATGAGGTACTACTGTTGACTGATGTGAATCTGTTAGTACTTGGGACTTCAGACATAGAACTTTGGACTAACATATTATTTGACATCACCACCTCATTTGAAGTTGACCTTAATGAGAAATTTTAAAGTAAATTAATCTGTCTAATATGCAAATTTTCAAATGAAATTTTAATCACATGTAATTTAGGTGAACTTTAAAATTTATGTATGGTTTACAAGTCATGTGAATTTCAATAGATATTATCTCTGTGAACTGGCTTTAGTTAATCAATAGGCCAGAGAACTAGAGGCTTCTAGGAGCCTGAATCTCTCAGCTGGTCTTATGAGAATTCTTAAGAAATTCATTTTAACTATTAAATTAGAAGCTACCTGAATGGCTCATCTGGTTTACTAGGCTTATAGTAACTCTGTTGTGTATATGAAATCTTAAAAACTAAAAATGAAATGTTACCATGTAAACCTTTAAAGTATGTGCTCAATTTCATCAATTTTAATTTCATACTGCATATGACTCCTGTTTTATTTTTTAGTAACGGTGGCCATATTTATTGATGAATAAAAAATCCCCACATCAGTTCTGTGTAGGATACCATATGGAAAAATCAAACTAAGGGGGGTTGCATTTGGCCAAGAGGAGAAGATTTTAATTTTTTATTTGACATCAATTTATATTTTTGAGATATCTTTTGACATGCTTGTTACCTGTCAGAGTTCCTTGGTGTGCTCACTGTATGGGTGGCTGCATTATGTGTATGGTTGACTGTGGCAGCAGGAGTGCTATTAATTAAAAGTTATCAGAAGAGGTTATTCCCTCTTTTCAGTAGACGTGAGTTATTTCCCATTTACACAGTTACCTCCCTTTACAGCAGGTATAGGAATTTCCTTTTACATTAATAAATTAGTTATTATTTATTGTCAGAAGTTTAAGGTATTGAAACAATTATTACGATTTCTAATTATTGTCACAGATACACTACCCTCTTTGTCTTAGTTTTTTTTTTTGCTGATCTACCATCCCTTATACAGGCACATGCATAAAGTGTGTCGTATGCAATATGGATCATAAGATTAATCTACCAATGTGACAAATATATATATATATATAAAATACATGAAAACTTCAAAGACATTATTTCTGTTTCATTTCATTATATTTTGTCTTTATTTTGATGTCACCAGAGGTTAACAATGTCCAACCACTCAAGTGAGTACGAAAAGCTTTAACTGTTCATTTTCAAGGAATCGTCAAATGTAAAAGCAAACATAAGTTTAAGGTTACCATTGAAGTTTAAATGTAAGGAATAGGGGTATAATGTTACCACTTTCCCATGATCCAATACACATCAGGATTCTTGGCCTATGATTCTTTGCTGAATTTAATTTAAAAAATTCCAAGTTATACTAAATAAGAATCAAACAGCCTTTGTAAATTTGCAGCATTACCAGGGATGTCATTAGTAGGCGGCAACAGGCAAATTTCAACCCCTATTCTCACTCAATTGCTGCCTACTTTTGGCAAAATTACATAATGTTCATACTAAGCTGATACCAAAATTGCCTGCTACTATTATCAATTTGCCTATTACTCAAAAAGTTAATGACATCCCTGATTACTATAATAATATTATTGTCAGTCCTCTTCATCAAATATAGGTACAACCCTAGTAAGGACCAAAAAAAAACAGGACAGAAAAATCTATATGACCACAACAAAGTCAGCAGCAATAACAGGGCACAAAAATGAGAACCCTTTTCTGTAATACTAACTTGTAAGATCTTTTGGTCCTTAAATCCTCTAACTGTGGTAAATTATCATCATCATCATCATCATCATCTAATAACTCACACTGAAACACATATATGAAACAAAAACACATATTAAACAACTACATTTTGTGAAAAAAATGTTATAATGTTGTAATATATGTACATGACAAGATGATAATCTTTCGGTGTATACAGTTTTAAAAAAAATCCATAAGATATGTAGCAGCTTCTACTAGGTAGGAGTGGTCTAACACTTTTGATCCAATAGGGATTAATGTAGAGAAAAATTCAGCTAAACATTTCATCAAGTGAACTTTTTCTCTATCTACTATCATTCTCATGTCTTAGGCAAAAACCCACAAAAATCACTATTTTTTACCTTTCAAGAGCGATAACTCCTACAAAGGAGTGATCTGACGACTTCGTCCCAATGGAGACTTTTGTAGAGCTAAATGAGCTGAACATTTCAGCAATTGAAAGTCATTCTCAAGTCTCAAGACCTTTAGTCCATGTCTAGGTGAGCTAAAAATACAAACTCCACAACAGAAATCAGCCAGCAGCCTAAATGTCACCTCTGGGGGCTGCTCGCTGTCTTGCTATTGGCCCTGGAACAAAGTAACATGCATACTATTCAAATCCGATCCTAAATTTGTCATAAACTTATAATGAATAGGCCCTAATTATTTCATTTATTAATGTTATTCAATTATAGCTGATAATAGCTTACCTGTAAAATCGTTTCTGATGGTCTGATATATATGGATTTTCTAGTAAATATCTGATAAAGAATGTTCCCATTAAACTGGAGTGAACCACTTATAGTTGGTGGTACCAGCGATTTTCCGCAAGGCATCAATATTTCAATTCTAAAAATATAAGCAGATAAGTTAGCAAATTAGCGCCATTAAAATGATTTAAAATACTTTTTAGTCCCTTTCTGCAATGCGGAGCAGGGACATACATGACATAGAAATACTGTCAAGCTTTTTTTTTGTAACAAGTTTTCTCAGAAACTGTTAATCATAGACTCTGTATGCAGTCTAAAGTAGGGGTCAATTAAGTTCAAAGTTGAGATTCATTTTTCAAATCTGTTTGACATCTACTTCCTGTTTTATGATGGGTGGGGACCTGGAATCTATTATAGCTGATTATAAAAGTTGCCTCCCAACTGTATTCAGCATTCTGTGCTTTTAGCCACTAGCCCGACACCTTGGTCTCAATGGTCTACTAAAAATTTCTAGGTTAGTGGGGGCCAGTGAACAATAACGTATTTTTGGTTGAACATGTAGTAAAATTGTAACCAAATGCCAGATTTTCATGGTTTGGGCTTGTACCCAGAAAAGTATCAGTTTTTGGTACAGACTTAGAATAAATTGTCCTCTCTTTTTTTTGTCTAAACTAAAAAAAAAACTGGTACATTTATTTATTTACACAATGAATGCATACCGTGCTTCAATCATTAAAAATGTGATTGGATCCATGCTTTTATACACCAATAAAACTACAAAATATTGCATTCATTGTATATGATTACATTCCATTAAAATATTTAAAATTTATGCACAGGTAAAAATAAAAATTGCGCAGAATGCATGATTTTTTTTTTCAAATTTCTCAGCATAACTCATTGTCAAGGCCCCACAAGCTTGGGAATTTTATCGAGTAATAAAACTTCATTACACGAGTACTCTTAACCAATCAAAATCGTCGTTATTATAAAAATACAAAATTACAATATATATACAGAGACATGTAATTTAACCTTTTATTAAATAAGCAAATACCTTATGGAGTCTGGCAGTTTAAAGGCATCTTTAATTGCTTTTTTGATCTCCTCCAGATCCCAATCCTTCTGGAAAACCATGGCCATGATGTGGCCTCTTTGGTGATATTCCTCCCTCTTCCCTTGTTTAGGAACATGGGAAGCTTTTGGGCCCTCCAACAATACCACCTCTTTTAAAAACACAGCACCTGTTGATGCCAGCTTTTGCTTCTTTGCCCTACAATATGTAGTACAAGCAAATACACAGCCACTAATTTTAATAGCATTAGCTCAGACAAACCTCTCTATTTAAAATAGTTAGTAGTCAAAATTTATTTTGACCTGATGACAAAATCGGTCGCAGTAGAATATTTGTCAATTAACATATCACCATATTTTTCTGACCTGAAATCAATGTAAATTGATGTGTAGACTTATAAGGTGCACAGACTTACAATAGTGAAGACAATGTTGTACAGTGTACTTGATATTTATAAAATTTATAACTGTTGACAGTGTTGAGTGTCACTGGATATGGGTTAACCCATTTTCTTGATGTTCTAGTCCTGCACAGTGATGATGGAAGCGACAACATTGTTGTTGTTGTGTTGAATTTAGGATTTTTTATCTTCAGGACAGAATCCATGATAAAAAAAAATTTAATTTAAAAATTTACTGGACCAAACAGATTTTTACAGGTTGTGGGTTGTCGGTCCTGTGCTAATTTCAATGACAATCACCGAATTATTGGAATGTACACCCTCCTAAACATGGTAAAAACAATGTCAATGACGGAACGGAGCAAAATGACTGCAGGAAAATTCGTACCTTCACCAACTCATAGCATACATGTAAGTCTTTTTAAAGCCTTTAATTATGCATGATAAAAAAAAGTCACATTTAATGATTTATTTGGTATACATGGGTATTTCTCCATAAGTAGAGGAGGTACATACATGTAGTATCAGTCCATAATATAAATAAGTAAACCAAGGCTATTTCTTGACTGGATTTCAAATCATGAGTCTTGACACCACTTTGGGTTCGAGCCCACATGTCAAGGTATCCAGGAACCTACAGCTGTCCTACCAATTTTCCAGCTTGGAACTTCAGGCTTTCCTCAAAAAAAAATCCTGGCGACCGTTTGAGGCCTAAATACTAAATAATAAAAAAATGACGTAAAACACTCCATAGACATAGTAGCCTCGGATGACCGGTTTTCGTACTACTAGCGAACGATTGTGACATCATCTCTTCCATTGAAAATACAAGTATAGTACGAATTCATATGATGGACGAAAACATATGCTCTGACGGTAGTATTTCTTGACAATTTAAGATTGTCAAGAAAAGGGGGGGGGGTTCAATATTCATGCATTAACTGCGAGTCATGGTGCAGCAAAGCAAGGATGACAAAGTTGTGATACCTGAAATTCTCAAACGGCCTTTTTCTTTTTATATTGCCGCCAATGTTGCCAGATGTATGAAAAGCAAAGCTCTGAGGAGTTTGGCCATGGGCATGGACTTGGTTGGCTTGAGTTTGCAGACCGGGGGTAGATGTGGTAGAAGTGGGCCTACTCAGGCTTCTGGCCAACGAAATCAGCTGCTGTTCATTTGTAATTTCTGATATAAGTCTGCGAAACTCTTCACCAGACTTCTGATTTTCAGCCATGATACGGGTCGATTTACACTACAAAAAATAGCGCCAAAACATTCGGAAACGATGATTCAAAGGGTTCCGAATGCAACTCAAACTTCAGAAAAACCAAGATCGATTATTCAAATCAATCTAATGAATATTTATGATTTCTGCGCGAGGACAATGCGCATAATTTTGAGTGCAAACACAGTCAGTTTGAGTGCGGAATTTATTTCTTATTTTGAGTGTGTTTTTTTCTTCATTCTTTTGAGTGTGTATTTTGTTTAATTTTGAGTGTGATGAAAAATTTTGAGTGTGTTATTTAAAATTTTGAGTGTGATGTAAAATTTTGAGTGTGTTATTTAAAATTTTGAGTGTGTAATGCTAGTTTATATTTGAATCATACTTTTGACGAGAACGGCGTGCCATATGGTCCTGTCATCACTTCTGTGTAGATGCTGTAAGGCTATGCCAGAAAGCTATTGAAGATATTTATTACTGGTCAACGGCATCCTCATGTCTGTCTAGACTGCAGAAAGAGAAGGTTCCCCGTGCTGGTAAATTCAAGAAGGGTCATACAATGCTTAGAAGAAAACCTGCTACACCAACATTCATGATGTTGTGATGAAGATTCCAACACCCCAAACAGTCACATGGACTCAAGACTGGAATTTAACGACCGCAGTCAAGATGTACATGGAATGATTGAGATTACGGCTGACTCCAATGAATTCAATCTCCCACTCCGCTCCTCAGATGATAAATCCAGCCGCCTAAAAAAAACAATGTAAATGAAATAATAGTTAAATCCTAATTTTAATTTTTTTTTAATTGAGATTTAATCAAATTGTTGACAAAAGCCATACATGTACATGCTCTTCCTCTTGCAATTTCCGCATAATTTTTCTCTGGTTCCAATTTCGCATTTTACGTTTGGATTTACTGTGCAACAGTCATTAATGGTTGCTTGCCTGAAGTAAAGAAAGTGTTTCAGTCCAAGAAAAAGTTTTGCGGTTGCAAAAACATGGATCTATTAAAGGAATAGATGTGGTAATCTTAGAGAATAAATGTCCGTGAGTACATAGAACACCTACTACATGTAGTACAATCATGCTGTCAGTGCAAATTCTCATAGCGAACTCAACAACAAAGATTTGTTTACTTTTGCATTAGACTCCTTTGCTCACTTCGTTCGCGACAATACTTTATTTTTGTTTTCTGGCCATATTTCGACCCTAATGATATAAGGGTCAAATTCCTGTGGTAAGAATTTGCAATAGTCCAAATTTGTTATGGTCTGATGAGTTGTCATGTACATGTAACAATTACGACAGGTGTATGTAGGCGTATTTAAGTAGGACCGGTAAATCAGTGTTGATTTCAATTTGCACCACTTTAGATTAACAAAAAAGACCAAATGTCGGGCAAACATAGTAAGCAGTTTTCATTTGTTAGGCAAAAAACCTTCGCACAGACATGGAATGTAATGAATATAAAATTTAATTTTGTAAAATGATCATGACTGCAGTGTATTTTTTCAAATTCAGGGTGTTTAAGAAAACAGGGTTCACATACCTTTGGCAAAAGTCCTTATTGATTATCGAACGTGAATCACCTTCAGAGCTCATGTTCCTTTGTTATTATTTATGGATATTATTTATGGCCACACACTCGAATTTCGTCCATACGTGAGTTTCTGCGATTTTCCTTCATTTAGCAATGTAAACCCAAGGCTAAATTAATTTGAAAATATCGTGCATTGCTCTAACCATATGACTCTTAAAAAATAAAATACAGTGCGTTTCAACGAAATTAATGTCCGACACACTTTCGTCGCAGAACTTCTAGTGTTATATAAAATTACTTCTTCTTCTTTACTGTTTCCTGTATTCCATCTTAGAGATGATTAATAACTGGTGCATATGTGGCCTGTTTAAAAAACAAGTGTGGACACACAAAAATGTCTTGCCTGCATTCCACATCAGTAACAAAAAAATTTCGTCATAAGCATTACGTAAATAGCATTAGTTATCAGCAGCAGCCTGTATAAACATTGTCACCATACCATGCATATAGTTAGAGGAACTGTCCTAATACAAAAACATTAACGTAGTCGCTGGACGAGAAATTTAGGTCAAGGTCATGCAGTGTTCCAGCTAGGGTAAAATAGAGGGGCGCCGCGCCCCGCCCTAAAATTACAGCGCCCCTGTGCCCCTCAAGCGCCCCTTTGTCCCGACTGGCGTCCTTATCACTCTAAAGTGCCCCAATTCATTTTGTTTCCAAAAATTACCAGCAATTAAAGTGTTTTTATTACTAATTAATTGATAAGACTATTGTCATTTCCTGATGATTTTGATTATATAATTAGTGGAAGAAAGTCGGGACTCGTACACAGGTAACATGGTCATGCTACATGTACTTACAATTATCAAATATTAAGGTCTCTAATAAATTTTGATTCTTTTATAGTATCAACTATACTTCCAATCAAAAGAACAAGCCGATATATCTTTGAACAGGTTTACATAAATGGCTACTGGAAATTATCGAACATTAGGACACAGTGTACAGAACAGTACATGTCAAGTTTTGACTCTTCAAAAATGTTGTAAAATTAGCGTGTTAAGTATGTTTGGTCATGTGGCTTGATTATGATCCAGATCGGGAACAGCTAAAACATTTTTTATTGCCTTTGTCAAAGATATCTAAGAATATTTGTCACAGCGCAATGTTAATCATAGTTCACGCCATTTTTAACAAAACATGCAGTGAAAGCTGGTACCCAACTGCCTTTTTCTTTGTTCAAATAGCGTAGCGTAAAAATACTCGCGCCAACCAGTACAAACCAAATGAAAATACGGAGCGGATATGAACTAATTTCCAGAACTTGTTAATATAATGCTACATGCGTTGAAGTTAAAAACGCAAGGATTGAAACACAGCAAGAAATAGTATTTTGGCAGTCACTTTTTCAATTTTTTAAATGTACAAATATATTGATGAAATTTACTTTAAAATGAGATCAAAGGACCATAACACAAACAGAACACTTATAAGTGCCCCACCTGCAATCATGCACAAATATATGCAAATACGCGAAAAATTGCCCTTCTCATGCACCCCTCTATTTTCAAATCCTAGCTGGAACACTGTCATGTGACACCTACCAGACAGTCATGTACGATTCATCAGCAACGTATATACCAAATATTGTCATACCATGCGTAGTTACAGGGGAACAGTCGTAACCCAAAAACTTTAACATAGTCGCTGGACGTGAAATTGAGGTCAAGGTCAGGAGACACCTACCAGACAGTCATGTACTTACTACTATTCATCACAACCAATATACCAAATATTGTCATCCTACCATGCATAGTTACAGAGAAACTGCCGTAACCCCAAAACTTTAACATAGTCACTGGACCGTGAAATTGAGATCAAGGTCAGGTAACACCTACCAGACAGTCATGTACTAGTCATTAGCAACCTATAAACCAAATATTGTCATCCTACCATGCATGGTTACAGAGGAACTGTCGTAACCAAAAACATTAACGTAGTCGCTGGACCGTAAAATTGAGGTCAAGGTCAGGTGACACCTACCAGACAGTCATATACTAGTCATCAGCAACCTATACACCAAATATTGTCATCCTACCATGCGTAGTTACGGAGTAACTGCTGTAACCTCTAAACTTCAACGTAGGCGCTGGACAGTGAAATTGAGGTCCAGGTCAGGTGACAGGTGACTGAGTGGCAAGTACTCATCATAAGCTACCTCGAAGAAGGAATATCTGTACGAGTCTTTGGACGTGTGTACTAGTATGTGTCCGAAAGATAGTGAGTGGTGCCATCTAGATAGTGAGTCTGATGGAATGAGAATTGTGCTAGTTGATATTGCAACAAGTTGATGTGTGATTTTATACATCATAACTAATTGTGTTCGTAGCCTTCGTTCAGGTAATTGTGGCCATTTTAATGAATTTATCATTGAAGATACACTGCTGGTATTTTGGAATCGATTACAAGCATACCTTGCTGCCCTCCTTTGCACCATTTCTATCGTTGAGATAGATTATTTAGTCTAGATCTGCGGGTCCCATACCGAGCAACAGTACTCAAGTTTGGGACGGACTAGTGCTTGGTATGCTCGATTTGATGTTTTGATTATTTGTTTTGAGGTTTCTGCTGAGAAATCCTAAAGTTTTATTTGCCTTGGAAGTGATCAGGTGACTTTGCGGAAGTAACAGATTCTAGAGTGTGAATATGGGGAACATACAGTGCTGTGCCATAATTTACCGTCAAAATCCAACATGGCGGCGCTCAAGCGTAACGAGGTCACAAAGATTTACAATGTAATTTTGTTATCGGAGGAATTTTTGACATCTATTTTAAGGTCATTTTTATTTTTAAACCTTCTATTTTAAAAATTAAACCGGAAATAAAGCTGTCGTCTGCTTTTTGGTAAAAAAAAAGTTATTATTTCAAGATGGCTGGAAAACGTAAACAATTGTCAAATGATGTGAAAAATGTGATTGTGGATATGCGTAAACAAGGCAAAAAACTACAGGAGATAGCTGACATCTTGAGCATTCCAAGGGGAACGGTTTCCGATGTTATTGTTCGTTTTAAACAGAGGGGAAGCGTTGAAAACAAACCCCAAACAGGACGTCGTCGTTTGCTTGACACAAGAGACAGCAGGGAGCTTGTAAGGCAAGTTCGCGGTGACCGGAAGACTCCGTTGAAGGATGTAACATTAACTTTTAATGAACATCGTGAAGTTAAAGTATCCAAAAGGACAGTCCAGCGTTCTTTGTACAGGGAAGGCTATAACAGACGAGTTGTAAAGAAGAAAGTGAGAATTCGTGAGGTCAACAGGAAGAAACGTGTGAAGTGGGCAAAGGAAAAGATTCGTTGGTCAGTGGAACGACATTGGAAGAAAGTAATTTTTTCGTACGAGAGTCAGGTTGTTATTGGAAGTAATAATCGTGTTTATATTTGGCGTAGAAAGGACGAGGCCGAGTCTAGAGACTGTGTTTGTCCCCCGGCCCAGAGGAAACTTTCAGTCATGATTTGGGGATGTATCACGTACTTTGGCGTGGGAACAATTACGACGGTGAAAGGCATGATAAACAGACATAAGTATATAGAGATTCTCGAGAATAATTTATGGCCGGTTATCGCCAGACATTTTCCTGAGCAGGACTGTTTATTTCAAGATGACAACGCACCCATACATCGGGCACAGGACGTGAAACTACAAGAAAGGAAAACCAAATAAACGGACTCGAATGGCCAGCACAGTCACCCGACTTGAATGTTATTGAAAATGTGTGGTTGAAAGTGAAATTACGTTTGCAACAACGCGTTGAAGTGATCAACACAGTAGATGAGTTGTCAGCGGCCATTAGGAACGTCTGGGAAAATCTAAGTGTGGAGTACATTCAATGACTTTATCTTTCCATTCCTAAGAGACTGAAGAAAGTTGTTAGAATGAAGGGCGAAATGACAAAATATTGAATAAAGGTAAAGCTTATTTTTGTATTTTATTCACATTATTCTCTCCTTAAAACATTTGGTAAAAGTCCGCCATCTTGGATTTTGCCGGTAAATTATGGCACAACACTGTAGTTATGGCGGAGTGGTTGGCGTTTAGTTGATACAGACAGAACAGTACAATTATCCTGGTGAAAGGCCACCAACCAATCAGATTCCCATTTGGCAGCTGCATCAAGATCAGCTTGTAGTTTAAACAGTCACTCTGTGTTTTAACTTACTTACCTTCCTGGCAGTCTTTTTATCGGTGTCCAACCAATGACCAGCAAAAATTTCACGAGATAAAGTCCGATGATGATTGATTTGCGCTTGACCATCTTTTTGTCGTCTTTATGAATTAGTGTTAATTTGACTGAATACCGTTTTTTCATAATTATTGCCCTTTAATTCTAATGGGTCCTACTAAACGCAGAGAACTGCAGAGAAGTAATAAAAAAAATGATTTATTCGATTAAATAAAGGTTTATTATATATATATTTGTTATATTTTGTATAAATTTATCAAAATTGACAAAAATACAACCTTATTTCTATATAATTCGTCTGTGAATGGACAATTTCGAGCAGTTCGACGATGTTTACATAGGTTGTAATGGCTGGCAGTAGAGAGAAGTAACTGTATAATGTATCACACATGATATTTATTATGTAATAAGTATGATTTGGAACAATTTTATCACAAAGAACACTTTTCTGTGAAAAAATTGTTATTAAGACCATAATAAAGAGTGATTTCATAGTAAGTAAACCAAGTGTACATTCTCGTACATTGTGTAAACAAATGTGCATATAATTACACCACGATTACCGGTTAAATTCCGGATTGACAGTTCATATTGGACAACCATTATATACATGTACAATGAATAAAATATACAATGTATAATGGAAGAGCCCCCATGCCACGTCAAGGCTATGAACTATGTGGAGGTGGGCCCATTAATTCTTTAAACTAAATTATTGTGACCCCCCATTTTATTTGAAAATTTTTGTGTTTTCGTAATTTATTATATATATTTTTAAGTGACCCCAAAATTTATGACTGATATGTGAGTATTCAGTTTAAGTAGTTAAACATTCAGTGTTGTCTGTGATTCTCATGTCTTGCAGGCTAAACACAATAAATTAAAACATTAATTTACATCTTTATTCTTTAAAACATTATGTAAATTAATTGGTTTGAAAATAATGAACTAAAATTACAAATTATAACATATTTGACTTAAATTTTAATTGTTTTTGTTTTTAAAATTGAACTGCCCAAGCTAAACTGTAATTTTGGGAAAATTAAATTATGCCGAGTTCTGCTCAAATATCTTGACACGATGTTTTCAATAAATGCAACGGTCGATTGATCCACCTTGATATTACAGTGATATTACACTAATTAGAGTCTAGTAATTGATGTTAAATAGATTGTTGTTGACACGCGCTTGATTATTTAAGTAAGACATCACAATCCAATTAACACCACTTTCCCTGATTAAACAAAAATTGTTTAATAATTACAAGATAAAAGAAATCTTCCCTGTATTGAGTTCACTACTGTTCAAAGCTTAACATGTATTTAAATAGTCAATTGTAAATCAGTTTCTTTCATATTTGTCAATTTCTGTACACGAAACAATGACTCTTGCTATTATTGGCCATAGCTTTATAAGACGACTTCAGGATCATTACCTTTTAAACTTTGACCAAATAGACCTACATGTCACTGTAAGAGATTTGGCAGACAGCGACGAACTCCTTCAACTATTGTTGTACAGACCAACTAGAGTTTTTATTCAGATTGGCGGCAACGACATTACTAAATCCACCAGTGCAGAACAAGTTTTCCAAAGAATACGAAATTTTGTAACAGCTCTTGTAACTGATCACGGAGTCCATGAAGTCGTCATTGGAAGTTTGTTTCCTCGATACAAACCCAGATTCATAGAATTTAAGGACTACGAGATAAAACGCACCGAGATTAACAAGATGCTGAAAGAAGAATACGAAACCTCATCAAACATAACTTTTTGGAAACTAAGAGGACTGGTAAATCCACCACGAAATGCTTTTGTTGATGGTGTCCACCTGACAGAACATTACGAGCAAGTTTATGCCAAACAGATAAAACTTGCATTATTTTGTAAATCGTTTAATTAATTCAATTTTTGATACATTTTGTAAAATAAAACTTGTTCTAATTGTTCTTTTATTGTCTTTCATTATAAGGGTTTTTTCTATGTATAACGGAATACATTTATGACACCTTTAATTACGCACCGTACTTGAAACCGATCCACCCCAACACCACCCGGATTTTACAGCTCAGTTTTTTAGTCGCCATATTGAATTTACATCGAACATTGGGAACAATTATTATCATTATTATATGAAATATTATAAATTCAAAGTTCATTAAAGGTTAAAAATATTAAATTTTGTATACACTAACTTAATATATATATATTTATTTATGAAAATAAATCATTATCTATGTTCTCTTGTACTTCTCTCCATTGTAGGCCATTACATCCTATGTAGACATCGTCAAACTGCTCGAAATTGGCCACTAAATGATATATTATGTAAAAAAAATGGTCTTATTTATGTTCATTTCTACACTATATAACATATACATATATATATATAATAAACCTTTATTTAATCGAATAAATCATTTTTTTATTACTTCTCTGCAGTTCTCTGCGTTTAGTATGACTGATTCTAATCGCACATTTTGATTGGTCAAAACAGCGTCTAAAAAAAAATCTAAACCGGTGTCATACAAAATTAGGAATATTTACCTTTGTATTTTTAATGACCTTTTATTTTAAGAACAGCTGACAGCTGTTCTTAAAATAAAAGGTCATTAAAAATACAAAGGTAAATATAATAATTCTAACCAAGACTCATCAGTGAAACAATATTTTAATTGTAAATGAAAGTGAGCTTTTATCACCAAAATTCTAAAACATTATACCAAATGCAGCTAAGGCTATCTACACCTTGAGAAAAACCTTAAAATTAAATCACATTTACATTTACATTTTTACATTTACAAAGGGTCACAAATAGTCAAATGGATTTTACACTTACTTTCGAGGTCACTCTCCGACCGTTGACGCCACTTTCAGCAATTTTTCAGCTATATCATGGCGTTCAGATTTTACTAAACCCCAACCTTCGTTTGGAAATCTGGCAATCCTTATAAATTAAGATTGGAGTCGAGCGCACCCTGCCTGCAGAGAGACTCGAACCTGCAACCTCAGTGTTGACAGAACACGTGATCAATAGTAGACGAACTACCTTAACCACACGGCCACCAAGGCCGGCCCCTTGTTTACATTTGAAACCGATGTCACACTGAATCTAGATTCCGGTAAACAAACAGATGTTCTCATTATGGACTTCTCAAAGGCCTTTGATAAGGTCTCACACTCACTACTGTTACACAAACTCAGCTACTATGGTATCAAAGGTGAAGTTCACAATTGGATAAAAATGTCCTTTTAGATCGCAAACAATCTGTTATCCTGGAAGGTGAAAAGTCTGATTACGTCGCAGTCGAGTCAGCTAGGAGTTGCCCAGGGCTTTGACCTGGGTCCTATTCTGACAATAAAATCAAATTCAGATGCACATAATTACAAAAAAATCTAACTAAACTTGAAAAGGTGGGAAGAAACATGGAAAATGGCATTTGATCTCGATAAATGCAACATCATCGGCATCACAAAAACAAAACCCCTATCAGCTACAACTATTCTCTGCATGGCCACATACTAGACCACGTCAACAAAGCTAAATATTTAGGTGTAACAATAAGCTCTGATATGAAATGGGATCATCATATTAAAAACATATGCAACAAAGCTAACTCCGCTCTTGGCTTTCTTAAAAGAAACTTGAGTATTGGTTCAAAAACCATCAAAGAGCAAGCTTATAAATCAGTGGTTCGACCTTCCCTTGAATACGCTTGCTTTGTATGGGACCCATATCTCAAACAGGATATAGATCAGATTGAACAAGTTCAACGGAGGGCTGCTCGCTACGTCAATAATAAATATAGACAAACATCTAGCGTTGGTGCCATGCTTCATGAACTGAAATGGCCAAGCCTATCAGAAAGACGAAAAAACTCTAGATTAACAATGTTTTATCGAATAGTCCACTATGAGGTAGCAATTCAACATACAAACAGATTAATACCACTAAATAGACAAACAACATGTTTCAGTGGGTTTTGTTTTACTGAATCTGTTGTTATTGGTGTGTCTGTTTGTTTTGTTAAGTTTAACTATGGCTTCGTCTGTCCTGGACTCACCCTGGTTTTCAGTGGGGTTCGTTTTACTCAATCTTTTGTTATTGGTGTAACTGTTTGTTTTGTTTATGTCCCCCTATTGAATTTAACCCTGGCTTCGTCTTTCCTGGACTCACCTGGTCAGTGGGGTTTGTTTTACTCAATCTTTTGTTATTGGTGTGTCTGTTTGGTCTGTTTATGTCCCCCTATTGAGTTTAACCCTGGCTTCGTCTATCCTGGACTCACCGTGGTTTTCAGTGGGGTTCGTTTTACTCAATCTTTTTTATTGGTGTGTCTGTTTGTTCTGTGTATGTCCCCTATTGAGTTTAACCCTGGCTTCGTCTGTCCTGGACTCACCATGGTTTTCAGTGGGGTTCGTTTTACTCAATCTTTTGTTATTGGTGTGTCTGTTTGTTCTGTTTATGTCCCCCTATTGAGTTTAACTATGGCTTCGTCTGTCCTTGACATATCGTTTTCTGATTGCTCCTTGGTATATTCGATTCTCTTTTTTTTCAAAATTACTATTATGAATTTACAAGATTTGTTAAAAATAATAATCTAATAACTATAGGTACGAAATATATCTATTTCGCAAAATACAAAACAATATCCATTACTTGGAGGCTTCCGTTGTCAAACATGGCGCTTTGTGTAGTTAGGCAAGGCTGTGTTCACTGTGAAGACACGGTTTTGCATATTTGTAAAGACACGTCTGTGTACTTGTAGAGAGAGCTTTACATATTTGTACTTGTAGTTAGGCACGGCTGTGTACAGTTGTAAAGACACGCCTGTGTGCCTGTGCCTGTGACATGCTCATACTATAGGTAAGTGTGATGGAGGACCGGATCATACCTAGGTAATGTAATGGAGGACCGGATCATACTGTAGGTAAGTGTAAATGAGGACCGGATCATACTGTAGGTATGTGTGATGAAGGACCGGATCATTCTGTAGTTAAGTGTGATGGAGGACTGGCTCATACTGTAGGTACCGGGTAAGTGTGATGGAGTACCGGATCATACTGTAGGTAAGTGTGAAGGAGGACCGGATCATACTGTAGGCAAGGCTGTGTTCACTGTGAAGACACGGTTTTGCATATTTGTAAAGACACGTCTGTGTACTTGTAGATAGAGCTTTACATATTTGTACTTGTAGTTAGGCACGGCTGTGTACAGTTGTACACACACGCCTGTGTGCCTGTGGAAGGAATTTCAGGTAAGTGTGATGGTGACATGCTCATACTATAGGTAAGTGTGATGGAGGACCGGATCATACCTAGGTAAGTGTAATTGAGGACCGGATCATACTGTAGGTAAGTGTAATGGAGGACCGGATCATACTGTAGGTAAGTGTAATGGAGGACCGGATCATACTGTAGGTAAGTGTGATGGAGTACCTGCTCATACTGTAGGTAAGTGTGATTGAGGACCGGATCATACTGTGGGTAAGTGTAATTGAGGAACGTCCGGATGATGGCCATGATGGTATAACTGGTGGTAAACTTTAATTTTCTACTAACATGACTAACTACTACCTAAATAAAGGATGTAAAGGAGTTCTGAAATCGTCACCGGATATAGCTTTCTGAATAGTAAAATGCACAATAATGTGAGTTTTTGTGAGTTTAAAAATATAAAATACAGACCAGGAGTGTTTTGTTTTGTTTTTCTCCCGCAGCACGTGATTTTGTAAACATAAACATAAACAATCAACTGAAATGTCAACAAAAAAATCAAAATACGGGTGTAAAGACTTTAAAGATATTGCTACATGTTTTGAACGCCTTCACAATCACACAGAAACTAAAATTGTTGCAATCAAGTTTGAGCAAAGTGAGTTAAGCAAAAGGGTATACGTAGTCAAAAACCAGGTTGAATTCTTCAATGCAGAATTTTGATGTTCAACTTGGAAGCACAACTAGAAGCTGAACGTAACGATCGGATCAAGCTTGAGTTATGGGACGTAAGTGGAACAATTTAATTATTCGCGGAATACCTCTCTGATGTTAGCAGTTCCCAAAAACGACAAATATACTCGTCAGGAAGTTTCTTGAGAAAACTCTCGTCAAGCATAAGAAACGTGTTAATACAATGCTTTTTACCGCTGTACAAAGCCAACAGTCCCGTAACCCTAGTAAACAGAATATCATTTTGAGGCTATAGCGCTGAAGTTTGAACCTGGCTCTGGTTACAGTGCAGTACCAGATCTTCCGCCAGGGCCAGCACGGTTGAGAGGGAATTTGGTGAACACAAGAAGAGGAATGTCGCCGGAGAGGAAAAAGCAAACAAAACTCGTGTACATTGAAGAGCCACAATTACTAAAACTCCATCAAACACCAAAACACCCCGGCATACTAACTAAGAAAAAACCTTGAACAATTATGTGAACTTGATAATAAATCTGTACAAAGCTTTTTACCGTTTTATACTATATGTTGACTAAATGTCGTTTACCTGTCTTTTGTCTTTGTTCAACAACGTTTGTTATTTGAGTTCGTGTGTATATGATTTTTTTTTCCTTTTTACACTTCGTAGTTTAAAACAATGTAGTAAATTCCTGAGTGGATGTGTATTGCTTCATTTCATTCATAAAGTTGGGTGTCTTCGTGGAAGGCCGCGTTTAAATAAACATCCAGTTAACTGACAGCAATGTGAAAGTAAGTTAAAGTTTCCACTTGTTGAAGTAATTAACATTTAAATTGCTCGGATTTGTGGATGGAAACACTAATTAGCTTGGCAGAGCTATATACGCACAGACTCATGTGACAAAATATACTCTTAGTAACAAGTTAAATGAGACAAATATGGTGCAGAGCAGTTGTAATGAATCTTAAGTCATATTGATTCTTGTTCTAAAAATAGTATAATCCTTGTTTTAGACAAAGAAGTTAATATAATAATATAATTTCGTTTGTCTTTGTTGTAGAAAGCTGTTTGTCTGTTTGTTTGTTAGTTGGGTTTGTGCTCCGTAGTTTAGTAAATTCCTTAGAAGATGTGTATTGCTTTATTTCATTCATAAAGTGGGGTGTCTTCGTGGAAGGCCGTTTACATCACTAACCGCATGTTAAAGTAAGTTAAATTTTCTACTCTTAAAGTATTTGTTCAGGTAATTAACATTTAATTGCTGGATTTTTGACGGGAAACACTTATTAGCTTGACAAAGCTATATACGTAAACACTCATGTGAAAAATATACTCTTCTAATTTTCTATATATAAATCGTCATAACTTTTTAAATAATAAAGATATTAACAAAAACGTATTAATGAAAAAAAATTGTAGGTAAGTATGATGGAGAACCGACTCATACTGTAGGAAAGTTTAATGGAGGACCTGTCCATTCCGTAGTTAAGTGTAATGGAGAACCGTCTCATATTGTAAGTAAGATTGACCGTCTCATACTGTACATGTAGGTAAGTGCGATGGAATACCGGTTCATACTGGAGGTAAGCAAGATAGAGAACCAGATCATAGTGCAGGTAAGCGTGATAGAAGACCGTTCATACTGTGATGGAGGATTTGCTTCTACTGTAGGTAAGTTTGATTTAGAATCGACTACCGTATATAAGTGTAATGGAGGACCGATTCATACTGTAGGTAAGTGTGATGAAGTCGGCTCATACTAAAGGTAATGGGGTTGGAGAACCGGTTCATATTGTAAGTTAGTGTGATGGAGAACCGGCTCGTACTGTAGGTAAGTGTGATGGATGGCCTATATACTCATACAGTAGGTAAGTGTGATAGAGTCCCGGCTCATATTGTAGGTAAGTGTGATGTAAGACCGGCTTATACTGTAGGTAAGTTTGATGGATAACCTGCTCATACTGTAGGTTAGTTTTACCATATCATACTGTACATGTAGGTAAGTAATGGAAGACCGGTTCATACTGAAGGTAAGCTTGATCGAGGACCGGATCGTACTGAAGGTAAGTGTGATGGAGGATTTGCTCATACTGTAGGTAAGTTTGATCTAGAATCGACTCATTGTGTAGGAAAATGTGATGCGGGACCTGCTCATTTTGTAGGTAGGTGTAATGGAGGACCGGCTTATACTGTAGGTAAGTGTGATGGAGGACCGGCACATACTCTAGGTAAATGTGATGGAGAACCGGCTTATACTGTAGATAAGTGTTATGGATTACCGGCTCATACTGTAGGTAAGTGTGATGGAGGACCGGCTTATAATGTAGGTAAGTGGGATGGATTACCGACTAATACTGTAGGTAAGTGTGATGGAATACCGGCTTATACTGTAGGTAAGTGTGATGTAGATTTGGCTCATACTGTAGGTAAGTCTGATGGAGGAAAAGCTTGTTACTGTACGAAAATAGACCAGCTTGAAGACTTCAATATTTCACTCACGAGGGAATATTCACATGCCGTAAGCTACGACGCACACATTAGTACATATGTCTGTTCAATTTAATTTATCACCTCGCGGGATTTGCTACAATATTTCGTTGTGGTTTGAATAGATACTGATTTTTCCACGGGTTGGTCATTTATGCCTAATATTTTCCCCAAGCGTATGCGAAGGATAAAATGTGGGCAGTATGAGCCAACCGGTGTTAAAATCAGCATCATTACTAGTATATTTGTCGTTTAATGTATCTGTGTTTTCTTGACGGTCGAACCAGCTCCTCTTTCTTTATGTGTACGTATTGTAAATGTATCTCATGATCATCCTACCCACCTATATCTATCTGTCTGTGTTAGGTCAGTATATACATATTTTAAATGTATCTCATGATCATCCTACCCACCTATATCTATCTGTCTGTGTTAGGTCAGTAGAATGTATAAGTATACAACAGAAATAATTTTTTTTAATAAGGAAAATAAATAAGTCTGCTAATAAACTATGCGAGGTCATATTGATTGAATTGTTTGTTGAACTGATTGATTGATTGATTTGTAAAGTGAATGTTCTAAAACAAATTATCCACATTGGTCGTAAACAGTGCTGCAAAATGTGGGTACGATATGCTCCTATGTCATCGGAGGAACTGAAGACTTGTTCTTGAAGTGTACAACAACTGACGCGTAGTCATATTGATTTTTGTGGCGTCAAAAAGAAATAGTAACTTTCTTGTGTGCCACCTGTCATGCTTCCTTAGCGTTACTCACCCCCACCCCCCTTTCCGTTCAGCATGCTCAGTACACATAACAGAAGTTAATGATATGAAATAAGTTTAATGAGATTTCCATGTGGCACCCATAATTTGTACGACACATTGTACCGATATTATACGACCGCTTGATCTCATTTTGCTATATTTAATCTATATTTACAACGATTATCCAAACAAATAATTTTGTCAAAGATTTAGCCAGATTTTAGCCAGCACCATTCCCCTCTTCCTCATATTACTGTTAGCCAGCACCATGCCCTTTCCCCTCATATTACTGTTAGCTTACACCATGCTCCTGTCCCTCATATTACTGTTAATTACTGTTAGCTTACACCATGCTCCTCCCCCTAATATTACTGTTAGCCAGCACCATGCCCTTTCCCCTCATATTACTGTTAGCTTACACCATGCTCCTGTCCCTCATATTACTGTTAGATAGCACCATGTCTTCCCCCTCATATTACTGTTAGCCAGCACCATGCCCTTCCCCTCATATTACTGTTAGCTTACACCATGCTCCTGTCCCTCATATTACTGTTAGATAGCACCATGCTTTTATAATGATATATTCAATAATCAGCTGATGAAAAGATATATAAAATAAAATATTGCGGAAGCGGTTAAAAACTAATGTTACGTAGCGTTCAGCGAGCAAATTATTGAACGCTAAATTGGGGAGACAATCTTTATTAAAAGATTAAATTGAGGAAAACAATATTTATTTAAAGACTTATTACGAATTTACACATAAATTAGGAAGAAAATCGCGTGTTTTATTGAGTAAAGATTTGTAATAAAAAGTGTAAAGATCGCGGGAGATAACTCCGTCAACTTGAGAGCATGTTATGAAAGAATTTACTAGTTATCTCCCATTAAAGACATTTAACGTGTGAATTTATTAACAGAATAATATTCATATCAATGTCTGAAAAAAAGAAGAACCACCGAATTAAGGATAAAGTGTTAATAATGTATATTAATTGCCCTGGAGTGAAAGTTCAATTGTGATTTGCATTTAAATATCTCAAATCTTTAATGTACTGTAAATAGTATTGCACTTGTTCTCATCTGAAGTCACGATTCTACATGTTGACATCGGTTAGTAAACGATAACTATTGTCAACATCACGTAGGTAACTATTACACTTGTTTTCATCTGCAGTCACGATTCCACATGTTGACATCGGTTAGAAAACAATAGCTATTGTCAACATCACGTAGGTAACTATTACACTTGTTCTCATTTGCAGTAACGATTCCCATGTTGATATCGGTTAGGAAACGATTACCCTTGTTGACATCACGTAGTTAACTATTACATTTGTCGAAATCGGGTTGGTAACGTAAGTAACCAATTACACTTGTCGGCATTATGTAGGTAACTAGAATGATTGTTTACACTTACACTTATAGACGTCTTAATTGATGCATTACACCTGTCGACACTGGGTGTGTAACTCTTTCCCCATTTCCACATTTGGACATCACGTAGTACACTTGTCGAAACCGGATTGGTAACGTAAGTAACCAATTACACTTGTCGGCATCATGTAGGTAACTGGAATGATTGTTTACAATTACACTTATAGACATCTTAATTGAGGCATTACACCTGTCGACACTGGGTATGTAACTCTTTCACCATTTTCACATTTGGACATCACGTAGGTAACTATTACACTTGTCGAAATCGGGTTGGTAACGTAAGTAACCAATTACACTTGTCGGCATCATGTAGGTAACTGGAATGATTGTTTACAATTACACTTATAGACATCTTAATTAAGGCATTACACCTGTCGACACTGGGTATGTAACTCTTCAGGTAGGTAGCTATAACACTTGTACACATCAGTAGTAAACGATTACACCTGTTGACATCGGGTAGGTAATATTACACCTGTCAACATCAAGTATTTAACTGTTATACTTGTTCAGATTTGTAGTAAACGAATACACCTGTCGACAATCGACATCGTGTAGATAACTATTACACTTGTATAAATGTATAGTTAACAATTACACTTGTCGACATCAGGTAGGTAAATATTACATCTGTCGACATCAAGTGAGTAACTATTACACCTGTCGACATCAGGTAGGTAAATATTACATCTGTCGACATCAAGTGAGTAACTATTACACCTGTTGACATCAGGTAGGTAGATATTACATCTGTCGACATCAAGTGAGTAACTATTACACCTGTTGACATCAGGTAGGTAAATATTACATCTGTCGACATCAAGTGAGTAACTATTACACCTGTCGACATCGGGTAGGTAGGTATTACATCTGTCGACATCAAGTGAGTAACTATTACACCTGTTGACATCGGGTAGGTAGGTATTACATCTGTCGACATCAAGTGAGTAACTATTACACCTGTTGACATCAGGTAGGTAGATATTACATCTGTCGACATCAAGTGAGTAACTATTACACCTGTTGACATCAGGTAGGTAAATATTACATCTGTCGACATCAAGTGAGTAACTATTACACCTGTCGACATCAGGTAGGTAAATATTACATCTGTCGACATCAAGTGAGTAACTATTACACCTGTTGACATCAGGTAGGTAAATATTACATCTGTCGACATCAAGTGAGTAACTATTACACCTGTCGACATCAGGTAGGTAGATATTACATCTGTCGACATCAAGTGAGTAACTATTACACCTGTTGACATCGGGTAGGTAAATATTACATCTGTCGACATCAAGTGAGTAACTATTACACCTGTTGACATCGGGTAGGTAGATATTACATCTGTCGACATCAAGTGAGTAACTATTACACCTGTTGACATCGGGTAGGTAGATATTACATCTGTCGACATCAAGTGAGTAACTATTACACCTGTTGACATCGGGTAGGTAGGTATTACATCTGTCGACATCAAGTGAGTAACTATTACACCTGTTGACATCAGGTAGGTAAATATTACATCTGTCGACATCAAGTGAGTAACTATTACACCTGTTGACATCAGGTAGGTAAATATTACATCTGTCGACATCAAGTGAGTAACTATTACACCTGTCGACATCAGGTAGGTAAATATTACATCTGTCGACATCAAGTGAGTAACTATTACACCTGTCGACATCAGGTAGGTAAATATTACATCTGTCGACATCAAGTGAGTAACTATTACACCTGTCGACATCAGGTAGGTAGATATTACATCTGTCGACATCAAGTGAGTAACTATTACACCTGTCGACATCAGGTAGGTAAATATTACATCTGTCGACATCAAGTGAGTAACTATTACACCTGTTGACATCAGGTAGGTAGATATTACATCTGTCGACATCAAGTGAGTAACTATTACACCTGTTGAAATCAGGTAGGTAAATATTACATCTGTCGACATCAAGTGAGTAACTATTACACCTGTTGACATCAGGTAGGTAAATATTACATCTGTCGACATCAAGTGAGTAACTATTACACCTGTCGACATCAGGTATGTAAATATTACATCTGTCGACATCAAGTGAGTAACTATTACACCTGTTGACATCAGGTAGGTAAATATTACATCTGTCGACATCAAGTGAGTAACTATTACACCTGTTGACATCAGGTAGGTAAATATTACATCTGTCGACATCAAGTGAGTAACTATTACACCTGTCGACATCAGGTAGGTAAATATTACATCTGTCGACATCAAGTGAGTATCTATTACACCTGTTGACATCAGGTAGGTAAATATTACATCTGTCGACATCAAGTGAGTAACTATTACACCTGTTGACATCAGGTAGGTAAATATTACATCTGTCGACATCAAGTGAGTAACTATTACACCTGTTGACATCAGGTAGGTAAATATTACATCTGTCGACATCAAGTGAGTAACTATTACACCTGTTGACATCAGGTAGGTAAATATTACATCTGTCGACATCAAGTGAGTAACTATTACACCTGTCGACATCAGGTAGGTAAATATTACATCTGTCGACATCAAGTGAGTAACTATTACACCTGTTGACATCAGGTAGGTAAATATTACATCTGTCGACATCAAGTGAGTAACTATTACACCTGTTGACATCAGGTAGGTAGATATTACATCTGTCGACATCAAGTGAGTAACTATTACACCTGTCGACATCAGGTAGGTAAATATTACATCTGTCGACATCAAGTGAGTAACTATTACACCTGTTGACATCAGGTAGGTAAATATTACATCTGTCGACATCAAGTGAGTAACTATTACACCTGTTGACATCAGGTAGGTAGATATTACATCTGTCGACATCAAGTGAGTAACTATTACACCTGTCGACATCAGGTAGGTAAATATTACATCTGTCGACATCAAGTGAGTAACTATTACACCTGTTGACATCAGGTAGGTAGATATTACATCTGTCGACATCAAGTGAGTAACTATTACACCTGTTGACATCAGGTAGGTAAATATTACATCTGTCGACATCAAGTGAGTAACTATTACACCTGTCGACATCAGGTAGGTAAATATTACATCTGTCGACATCAAGTGAGTAACTATTACACCTGTTGACATCAGGTAGGTAGATATTACATCTGTCGACATCAAGTGAGTAACTATTACACCTGTTGACATCAGGTAGGTAAATATTACATCTGTCGACATCAAGTGAGTAACTATTACACCTGTTGACATCAGGTAGGTAAATATTACATCTGTCGACATCAAGTGAGTAACTATTACACCTGTTGACATCAGGTAGGTAAATATTACATCTGTCGACATCAAGTGAGTAACTATTACACCTGTCGACATCAGGTAGGTAAATATTACATCTGTCGACATCAAGTGAGTAACTATTACACCTGTTGACATCAGGTAGGTAAATATTACATCTGTCGACATCAAGTGAGTAACTATTACACCTGTCGACATCAGGTAGGTAAATATTACATCTGTCGACATCAAGTGAGTAACTATTACACCTGTTGACATCAGGTAGGTAAATATTACATCTGTCGACATCAAGTGAGTAACTATTACACCTGTTGACATCAGGTAGGTAAATATTACATCTGTCGACATCAAGTGAGTAACTATTACACCTGTTGACATCAGGTAGGTAAATATTACATCTGTCGACACCAGGTAAGTAAATATTACATCTGTCGACATCAAGTGAGTAACTATTACACCTGTTGACATCAGGTAGGTAAATATTACATCTGTCGACATCAAGTGAGTAACTATTACACCTGTTGACATCAGGTAGGTAGATATTACATCTGTCGACATCAAGTGAGTAACTATTACACCTGTCGACATCAGGTAGGTAAATATTACATCTGTCGACATCAAGTGAGTAACTATTACACCTGTTGACATCAGGTAGGTAAATATTACATCTGTCGACATCAAGTGAGTAACTATTACACCTGTTGACATCAGGTAGGTAGATATTACATCTGTCGACATCAAGTGAGTAACTATTACACCTGTCGACATCAGGTAGGTAAATATTACATCTGTCGACATCAAGTGAGTAACTATTACACCTGTTGACATCAGGTAGGTAGATATTACATCTGTCGACATCAAGTGAGTAACTATTACACCTGTTGACTTCAGGTAGGTAAATATTACATCTGTCGACATCAAGTGAGTAACTATTACACCTGTCGACATCAGGTAGGTAAATATTACATCTGTCGACATCAAGTGAGTAACTATTACACCTGTTGACATCAGGTAGGTAGATATTACATCTGTCGACATCAAGTGAGTAACTATTACACCTGTTGACATCAGGTAGGTAAATATTACATCTGTCGACATCAAGTGAGTAACTATTACACCTGTTGACATCAGGTAGGTAAATATTACATCTGTCGACATCAAGTGAGTAACTATTACACCTGTTGACATCAGGTAGGTAAATATTACATCTGTCGACATCAAGTGAGTAACTATTACACCTGTTGACATCAGGTAGGTAAATATTACATCTGTCGACATCAAGTGAGTAACTATTACACCTGTCGACATCAGGTAGGTAAATATTACATCTGTCGACATCAAGTGAGTAACTATTACACCTGTTGACATCAGGTAGGTAAATATTACATCTGTCGACATCAAGTGAGTAACTATTACACCTGTCGACATCAGGTAGGTAAATATTACATCTGTCGACATCAAGTGAGTAACTATTACACCTGTTGACATCAGGTAGGTAAATATTACATCTGTCGACATCAAGTGAGTAACTATTACACCTGTTGACATCAGGTAGGTAAATATTACATCTGTCGACATCAAGTGAGTAACTATTACACCTGTTGACATCAGGTAGGTAAATATTACATCTGTCGACATCAAGTGAGTAACTATTGCACCTGTTGACATCAGGTAGGTAGATATTACATCTGTCGACATCAAGTGAGTAACTATTACACCTGTTGACATCAGGTAGGTAGATATTACATCTGTCGACATCAAGTGAGTAACTATTACACCTGTTGACATCGGGTAGGTAGGTATTACATCTGTCGACATCAAGTGAGTAACTATTACACCTGTTGACATCAGGTAGGTAAATATTACATCTGTCGACATCAAGTGAGTAACTATTACACCTGTTGACATCAGGTAGGTAAATAATACATCTGTCGACATCAAGTGAGTAACTATTACACCTGTTGACATCAGGTAGGTAAATATTACATCTGTCGACATCAAGTGAGTAACTATTACACCTGTCGACATCAGGTAGGTAAATATTACATCTGTCGACATCAAGTGAGTAACTATTACACCTGTTGACATCAGGTAGGTAAATATTACATCTGTCGACATCAAGTGAGTAACTATTACACCTGTTGACATCAGGTAGGTAAATATTACATCTGTCGACATCAAGTGAGTAACTATTACACCTGTTGACATCAGGTAGGTAAATATTACATCTGTCGACATCAAGTGAGTAACTATTACACCTGTTGACATCAGGTAGGTAAATATTACATCTGTCGACATCAAGTGAGTAACTATTACACCTGTTGACATCAGGTAGGTAAATATTACATCTGTCGACATCAAGTGAGTAACTATTTCACCTGTTGACATCAGGTAGGTAAATATTACATCTGTCGACATCAAGTGAGTAACTATTACACCTGTTGACATCAGGTAGGTAGATATTACATCTGTCGACATCAAGTGAGTAACTATTACACCTGTCGACATCAGGTAGGTAAATATTACATCTGTCGACATCAAGTGAGTAACTATTACACCTGTTGACATCAGGTAGGTAAATATTACATCTGTCGACATCAAGTGAGTAACTATTACACCTGTTGACATCGGGTAGGTAGGTATTACATCTGTCGACATCAAGTGAGTAACTATTACACCTGTCGACATCAGGTAGGTAAATATTACATCTGTCGACATCAAGTGAGTAACTATTACACCTGTCGACATCAGGTAGGTAAATATTACATCTGTCGACATCAAGTGAGTAACTATTACACCTGTTGACATCGGGTAGGTAGGTATTACATCTGTCGACATCAAGTGAGTAACTATTACACCTGTTGACATCAGGTAGGTAGATATTACATCTGTCGACATCAAGTGAGTAACTATTACACCTGTTGACATCAGGTAGGTAAATATTACATCTGTCGACATCAAGTGAGTAACTATTACACCTGTTGACATCAGGTAGGTAGATATTACATCTGTCGACATCAAGTGAGTAACTATTACACCTGTCGACATCAGGTAGGTAAATATTACATCTGTCGACATCAAGTGAGTAACTATTACACCTGTTGACATCAGGTAGGTAAATATTACATCTGTCGACATCAAGTGAGTAACTATTACACCTGTTGACATCGGGTAGGTAGGTATTACATCTGTCGACATCAAGTGAGTAACTATTACACCTGTCGACATCAGGTAGGTAAATATTACATCTGTCGACATCAAGTGAGTAACTATTACACCTGTCGACATCAGGTAGGTAAATATTACATCTGTCGACATCAAGTGAGTAACTATTACACCTGTTGACATCGGGTAGGTAGGTATTACATCTGTCGACATCAAGTGAGTAACTATTACACCTGTTGACATCAGGTAGGTAGATATTACATCTGTCGACATCAAGTGAGTAACTATTACACCTGTTGACATCAGGTAGGTAAATATTACATCTGTCGACATCAAGTGAGTAACTATTACACCTGTTGACATCAGGTAGGTAAATATTACATCTGTCGACATCAAGTGAGTAACTATTACACCTGTTGACATCAGGTAGGTAAATATTACATCTGTCGACATCAAGTGAGTAACTATTACACCTGTTGACATCAGGTAGGTAGATATTACATCTGTCGACATCAAGTGAGTAACTATTACACCTGTCGACATCAGGTAGGTAAATATTACATCTGTCGACATCAAGTGAGTAACTATTACACCTGTTGACATCAGGTAGGTAAATATTACATCTGTCGACATCAAGTGAGTAACTATTACACCTGTTGACATCAGGTAGGTAGATATTACATCTGTCGACATCAAGTGAGTAACTATTACACCTGTCGACATCAGGTAGGTAAATATTACATCTGTCGACATCAAGTGAGTAACTATTACACCTGTTGACATCAGGTAGGTAGATATTACATCTGTCGACATCAAGTGAGTAACTATTACACCTGTTGACATCAGGTAGGTAAATATTACATCTGTCGACATCAAGTGAGTAACTATTACACCTGTCGACATCAGGTAGGTAAATATTACATCTGTCGACATCAAGTGAGTAACTATTACACCTGTTGACATCAGGTAGGTAGATATTACATCTGTCGACATCAAGTGAGTAACTATTACACCTGTTGACATCAGGTAGGTAAATATTACATCTGTCGACATCAAGTGAGTAACTATTACACCTGTTGACATCAGGTAGGTAAATATTACATCTGTCGACATCAAGTGAGTAACTATTACACCTGTTGACATCAGGTAGGTAAATATTACATCTGTCGACATCAAGTGAGTAACTATTACACCTGTCGACATCAGGTAGGTAAATATTACATCTGTCGACATCAAGTGAGTAACTATTACACCTGTTGACATCAGGTAGGTAAATATTACATCTGTCGACATCAAGTGAGTAACTATTACACCTGTCGACATCAGGTAGGTAAATATTACATCTGTCGACATCAAGTGAGTAACTATTACACCTGTTGACATCAGGTAGGTAAATATTACATCTGTCGACATCAAGTGAGTAACTATTACACCTGTTGACATCAGGTAGGTAAATATTACATCTGTCGACATCAAGTGAGTAACTATTACACCTGTAGACATCAGGTAGGTAAATATTACATCTGTCGACACCAGGTAAGTAAATATTACATCTGTCGACATCAAGTGAGTAACTATTACACCTGTTGACATCAGGTAGGTAAATATTACATCTGTCGACATCAAGTGAGTAACTATTACACCTGTTGACATCAGGTAGGTAGATATTACATCTGTCGACATCAAGTGAGTAACTATTACACCTGTCGACATCAGGTAGGTAAATATTACATCTGTCGACATCAAGTGAGTAACTATTACACCTGTTGACATCAGGTAGGTAAATATTACATCTGTCGACATCAAGTGAGTAACTATTACACCTGTTGACATCAGGTAGGTAGATATTACATCTGTCGACATCAAGTGAGTAACTATTACACCTGTCGACATCAGGTAGGTAAATATTACATCTGTCGACATCAAGTGAGTAACTATTACACCTGTTGACTTCAGGTAGGTAAATATTACATCTGTCGACATCAAGTGAGTAACTATTACACCTGTTGACATCAGGTAGGTAAATATTACATCTGTCGACATCAAGTGAGTAACTATTACACCTGTCGACATCAGGTAGGTAAATATTACATCTGTCGACATCAAGTGAGTAACTATTACACCTGTTGACATCAGGTAGGTAGATATTACATCTGTCGACATCAAGTGAGTAACTATTACACCTGTTGACATCAGGTAGGTAAATATTACATCTGTCGACATCAAGTGAGTAACTATTACACCTGTTGACATCAGGTAGGTAAATATTACATCTGTCGACATCAAGTGAGTAACTATTACACCTGTTGACATCAGGTAGGTAAATATTACATCTGTCGACATCAAGTGAGTAACTATTACACCTGTTGACTTCAGGTAGGTAAATATTACATCTGTCGACATCAAGTGAGTAACTATTACACCTGTCGACATCAGGTAGGTAAATATTACATCTGTCGACATCAAGTGAGTAACTATTACACCTGTTGACATCAGGTAGGTAAATATTACATCTGTCGACATCAAGTGAGTAACTATTACACCTGTCGACATCAGGTAGGTAAACATTACATCTGTCGACATCAAGTGAGTAACTATTACACCTGTTGACATCAGGTAGGTAAATATTACATCTGTCGACATCAAGTGAGTAACTATTACACCTGTTGACATCAGGTAGGTAAATATTACATCTGTCGACATCAAGTGAGTAACTATTACACCTGTTGACATCAGGTAGGTAAATATTACATCTGTCGACATCAAGTGAGTAACTATTGCACCTGTTGACATCAGGTAGGTAGATATTACATCTGTCGACATCAAGTGAGTAACTATTACACCTGTTGACATCAGGTAGGTAGATATTACATCTGTCGACATCAAGTGAGTAACTATTACACCTGTTGACATCGGGTAGGTAGGTATTACATCTGTCGACATCAAGTGAGTAACTATTACACCTGTTGACATCAGGTAGGTAAATATTACATCTGTCGACATCAAGTGAGTAACTATTACACCTGTTGACATCAGGTAGGTAAATAATACATCTGTCGACATCAAGTGAGTAACTATTACACCTGTTGACATCAGGTAGGTAAATATTACATCTGTCGACATCAAGTGAGTAACTATTACACCTGTCGACATCAGGTAGGTAAATATTACATCTGTCGACATCAAGTGAGTAACTATTACACCTGTTGACATCAGGTAGGTAAATATTACATCTGTCGACATCAAGTGAGTAACTATTACACCTGTTGACATCAGGTAGGTAAATATTACATCTGTCGACATCAAGTGAGTAACTATTACACCTGTTGACATCAGGTAGGTAAATATTACATCTGTCGACATCAAGTGAGTAACTATTACACCTGTTGACATCAGGTAGGTAAATATTACATCTGTCGACATCAAGTGAGTAACTATTACACCTGTCGACATCAGGTAGGTAAATATTACATCTGTCGACATCAAGTGAGTAACTATTACACCTGTTGACATCAGGTAGGTAAATATTACATCTGTCGACATCAAGTGAGTAACTATTACACCTGTCGACATCAGGTAGGTAAATATTACATCTGTCGACATCAAGTGAGTAACTATTACACCTGTTGACATCAGGTAGGTAAATATTACATCTGTCGACATCAAGTGAGTAACTATTACACCTGTTGACATCAGGTAGGTAAATATTACATCTGTCGACATCAAGTGAGTAACTATTACACCTGTTGACATCAGGTAGGTAAATATTACATCTGTCGACACCAGGTAAGTAAATATTACATCTGTCGACATCAAGTGAGTAACTATTACACCTGTTGACATCAGGTAGGTAAATATTACATCTGTCGACATCAAGTGAGTAACTATTACACCTGTTGACATCAGGTAGGTAGATATTACATCTGTCGACATCAAGTGAGTAACTATTACACCTGTCGACATCAGGTAGGTAAATATTACATCTGTCGACATCAAGTGAGTAACTATTACACCTGTTGACATCAGGTAGGTAAATATTACATCTGTCGACATCAAGTGAGTAACTATTACACCTGTTGACATCAGGTAGGTAGATATTACATCTGTCGACATCAAGTGAGTAACTATTACACCTGTCGACATCAGGTAGGTAAATATTACATCTGTCGACATCAAGTGAGTAACTATTACACCTGTTGACATCAGGTAGGTAGATATTACATCTGTCGACATCAAGTGAGTAACTATTACACCTGTTGACTTCAGGTAGGTAAATATTACATCTGTCGACATCAAGTGAGTAACTATTACACCTGTCGACATCAGGTAGGTAAATATTACATCTGTCGACATCAAGTGAGTAACTATTACACCTGTTGACATCAGGTAGGTAGATATTACATCTGTCGACATCAAGTGAGTAACTATTACACCTGTTGACATCAGGTAGGTAAATATTACATCTGTCGACATCAAGTGAGTAACTATTACACCTGTTGACATCAGGTAGGTAAATATTACATCTGTCGACATCAAGTGAGTAACTATTACACCTGTTGACATCAGGTAGGTAAATATTACATCTGTCGACATCAAGTGAGTAACTATTACACCTGTCGACATCAGGTAGGTAAATATTACATCTGTCGACATCAAGTGAGTAACTATTACACCTGTTGACATCAGGTAGGTAAATATTACATCTGTCGACATCAAGTGAGTAACTATTACACCTGTCGACATCAGGTAGGTAAATATTACATCTGTCGACATCAAGTGAGTAACTATTACACCTGTTGACATCAGGTAGGTAAATATTACATCTGTCGACATCAAGTGAGTAACTATTACACCTGTTGACATCAGGTAGGTAAATATTACATCTGTCGACATCAAGTGAGTAACTATTACACCTGTTGACATCAGGTAGGTAAATATTACATCTGTCGACATCAAGTGAGTAACTATTGCACCTGTTGACATCAGGTAGGTAGATATTACATCTGTCGACATCAAGTGAGTAACTATTACACCTGTTGACATCAGGTAGGTAGATATTACATCTGTCGACATCAAGTGAGTAACTATTACACCTGTTGACATCGGGTAGGTAGGTATTACATCTGTCGACATCAAGTGAGTAACTATTACACCTGTTGACATCAGGTAGGTAAATATTACATCTGTCGACATCAAGTGAGTAACTATTACACCTGTTGACATCAGGTAGGTAAATAATACATCTGTCGACATCAAGTGAGTAACTATTACACCTGTTGACATCAGGTAGGTAAATATTACATCTGTCGACATCAAGTGAGTAACTATTACACCTGTCGACATCAGGTAGGTAAATATTACATCTGTCGACATCAAGTGAGTAACTATTACACCTGTTGACATCAGGTAGGTAAATATTACATCTGTCGACATCAAGTGAGTAACTATTACACCTGTTGACATCAGGTAGGTAAATATTACATCTGTCGACATCAAGTGAGTAACTATTACACCTGTTGACATCAGGTAGGTAAATATTACATCTGTCGACATCAAGTGAGTAACTATTACACCTGTTGACATCAGGTAGGTAAATATTACATCTGTCGACATCAAGTGAGTAACTATTACACCTGTTGACATCAGGTAGGTAAATATTACATCTGTCGACATCACGTGAGTAACTATTACACCTGTTGACATCAGGTAGGTAAATATTACATCTGTCGACATCAAGTGAGTAACTATTACACCTGTTGACATCAGGTAGGTAGATATTACATCTGTCGACATCAAGTGAGTAACTATTACACCTGTCGACATCAGGTAGGTAAATATTACATCTGTCGACATCAAGTGAGTAACTATTACACCTGTTGACATCAGGTAGGTAAATATTACATCTGTCGACATCAAGTGAGTAACTATTACACCTGTTGACATCGGGTAGGTAGGTATTACATCTGTCGACATCAAGTGAGTAACTATTACACCTGTCGACATCAGGTAGGTAAATATTACATCTGTCGACATCAAGTGAGTAACTATTACACCTGTCGACATCAGGTAGGTAAATATTACATCTGTCGACATCAAGTGAGTAACTATTACACCTGTTGACATCGGGTAGGTAGGTATTACATCTGTCGACATCAAGTGAGTAACTATTACACCTGTTGACATCAGGTAGGTAGATATTACATCTGTCGACATCAAGTGAGTAACTATTACACCTGTTGACATCAGGTAGGTAAATATTACATCTGTCGACACCAAGTGAGTAACTATTACACCTGTTGACATCAGGTAGGTAGATATTACATCTGTCGACATCAAGTGAGTAACTATTACACCTGTCGACATCAGGTAGGTAAATATTACATCTGTCGACATCAAGTGAGTAACTATTACACCTGTTGACATCAGGTAGGTAAATATTACATCTGTCGACATCAAGTGAGTAACTATTACACCTGTTGACATCGGGTAGGTAGGTATTACATCTGTCGACATCAAGTGAGTAACTATTACACCTGTCGACATCAGGTAGGTAAATATTACATCTGTCGACATCAAGTGAGTAACTATTACACCTGTCGACATCAGGTAGGTAAATATTACATCTGTCGACATCAAGTGAGTAACTATTACACCTGTTGACATCGGGTAGGTAGGTATTACATCTGTCGACATCAAGTGAGTAACTATTACACCTGTTGACATCAGGTAGGTAGATATTACATCTGTCGACATCAAGTGAGTAACTATTACACCTGTTGACATCAGGTAGGTAAATATTACATCTGTCGACATCAAGTGAGTAACTATTACACCTGTTGACATCAGGTAGGTAAATATTACATCTGTCGACATCAAGTGAGTAACTATTACACCTGTTGACATCAGGTAGGTAAATATTACATCTGTCGACATCAAGTGAGTAACTATTACACCTGTCGACATCAGGTAGGTAAATATTACATCTGTCGACATCAAGTGAGTAACTATTACACCTGTTGACATCGGGTAGGTAGGTATTACATCTGTCGACATCATAAAGTAGGTAACTAATACACTTGTTGACATCAGGTAGGTAACTATTACACTTGTATACATGTGTAGTACACGATTACACCTGTCAAAATCAGATAGGTAGCTATTACACTTGTCTACATCAGGTAGGTAACTTTTACACTCGCCAACATAAGGTATAAAAAGCTATTACACATGTCGACATCATGTATTTAATTATTACACATGTCGACATCAGCTAGTTAACTATTACACTTGTTAGCATCAGGTAGGTAATAATTACACTTGTCGACATCATGTAGGTAACGATTACACTTGTCAACATCAGGTATGTAACTACATTTGTATTACATTTGTCGACTTTAGGTAGGTAGCTATTACACTTGTTGACATCAGATAGGGTAACTATTACACTTGTTGACATCAGATAGGTAATTTTTACACTTTTTGACATCAGATAGGTAACTATTACACTTGTTGACATCAGGTAGGTAATAATTACACTTGTCGACATCATGTAGGTAACGATTACACTTGTCAACATCAGGTATTTAACTATTACATTTGTCGACATTAGGTAGATAACTACTACACTTGTTGACAGCAGGTGGGTAACTTTTACACTTGTATACATGTGTAGTACACGATTACACCTGTCAAAATCAGATAGGTAGCTATTACACTTGTCTACATCAGGTAGACAGCTATAACATTTGTCGACATCAGGTAGGTATCTTTTACACTCGCCTAAATCAGGTATAAATAGCTATTACCCTGTCGACATCATGTATTTAATTATTACACATGTCGACATCAGCTAGTTAACTATTACACTTGTTGGCATCAGGTAGGTAATAATTACACTTGTCGACATCATGTAGGTAACGGTTACACTTGTCAACATCAGGTATGTAACTATTACATTTGTCGACATCAGGTAGGTAGCTATTACACTTGTTGACACCAGGTAGTTAGATATCACACTTGTCGACATCAGTTGGGTAACTTTTACACATGCCGACATCAGGTAGGTAACTATTACCTCTGTCGACATCAGATAGGTAACTATTACACTTGTCGACATCAGGTAGGTAACTATTACTCATGTACACATGTGTAGTAAACGATAACACCTGTCGGCATCAGGAAGGTAGCTATTACACTTGTCGACATCAGGAAGGCAACTATTACACCTGTCGGCATTAGAAAGGTAGCTATTACAGTTGTCGACATCAGGAAGGTAACTATTACACATGTCGACATCTTGAAGGTAGCTATTACACTTTTCGACATCATGTAGACAAATATTAGACTTGTAGGCATCATGTAGGTACTCTTTTTGACATCAGGTAGTTAATAATTACACTTGAACACATGTGCAGTAAACGATTACACCTGTCGACATCAGGAAGGTAACTATTACACTTGCTTGTCGACATCAGGTAGATAACTATTAAACTTGTCGACATCAGGTAGGCTACGATTACACTTGTCAACATCATGTAGGTAACTATTACACTTGTTGACATCAGGTAGGTAACTATTACACTTGTTGACATCAGGTAGGTAGCTATTACACTTGTTGACATCAGATAGGTAACTATTACACTTGTCAACATCATGTGGGTAACTATTACAGATGTCGACATCAGGTAGGTAGCTATTACACTTGTCGACCTCATGTTTGAAACTATTATACATGTCGACATAAGGTATGTAACTATTACACTTGTATACATGTGTAGTACACGATTACTCCTGTCTAAATCAGATAGATAATTACACTTGTCGACATCAGGTAGACAACTATTACACTTGTCGACATCAGGTAGGTAACTTTTACACTAGCCGACATCAGGTATAAATTGCTATTACACCTGTCGACATCATGTATTTTATTATTACACATTTCGACATCAGCTAGTTAACTGTTACTCTTTTTGACATCAGCTAGATAATAATTATACTTGAACACAGGTGTAGTAAACGGTTACACATGTCTACATCAGGTAAAAATAGCTATTACAGCTGTCGACACATGTATTTTATTATTACACCTGTCGACATCATGTATTTTATTTTTACACGTGTCGACATCAGAAAGGTAACTATTACACTTGCTTGTCGACATCAGGTAGATAACTATTAAACTTGTCGACATCAGGTAGGCTACGATTACACTTGTCAACATCATGTAGGTAACTATTACACTTGTTGACATCAGGACGGTAACTATTACACTTGTTGACATCAGGTAGGTAACTATTACACTTGTTAACATCAGGTAGGTAACTATTACACTTGTTGACATCAGAAAGGTAACTATTACACTTGTTGACATCAGGTAGGTAGCTATTACACTTGTTGACATCAGATAGGTAACTATTACACTTGTCAATATCAGGTGGGTAACTATTACAGCTGTCGACATCAGGTAGGTAGCTATTACACTTGTCGACCTCAGGTATGTAAATATTACACTTGTTGACATCAGAAAGGTAACTATTACACTTGTTGACATCAGGTAGGTAGCTATTACACTTGTTGACATCAGATAGGTAACTATTACACTTGTCAACATCAGGTGGGTAACTATTACAGCTGTCGACATCAGGTAGGTAGCTATTACACTTGTCGACCTCAGGTATGTAAATATTACACTTGTCGATATCATGTAGGTAACTATTACACTTGTCGACATCAGGTAGGTAACAACTTGTCTACATCAGGTAGGTAACTATTACACTGGTCGACCTCATGTTTGAAACTATTATACTTGTCGACATAAGGTATGTAACTATTACACTTGTATACATGTGTAGTACACGATTACTCCTGTCTAAATCAGATAGATAATTACACTTGTCGACATCAGGTAGACAACTATTACACTTGTCGACATCAGGTAATTAACTTTTACACTCGCCGACATCAGGTATAAATAGCTATTTAACCTGTCGACATCATGTATTTTATTATTACACATTTCGACATCAGCTAGATAACTGTTACTCTTTTTGACATCAGGTAGATAATAATTACACTTGAACACAGGTGTAGTAACCGATTACACCTGTCGACATCAGGTATAAATAGCTATTACACCTGTCGACATCATGTATTTTATTATTACACATGTCGACATCAGCTAGTTAACTATTACTCCTTTTGACATCATGTAGGTAATAATTACACTTGAACACATGTGTAGTAAACGACTACACCTGTCGACATCATGTATTTTGTTATAACACATGTCGACATCAGCTAGTTAACTATTACTCTTTTTGACATCAGGTAGGTATAATTACACTTGAACACATGTGTAGTAAACGATTACACCTGTCGACATCAGGCAGGTAACTATTACACTTGTCGACAGCAGGTAGGTAACTATTAAACTTGTCGACATCAGGAAGGCTACGATTACACTTGTCAACATCAGGTATCTAACATCAGGTAAGTAACTATTACACTTGTTGACATCAGGTAGGTAACTATTGCACTTGTTGACATCAGGTAGATAACTATTACACTTGTTGACATCAGAAAGGTAACTATTACACTTTTCGACGTCAGATATATAACTATTACACATCGACATCATGTAGGTAGCTATTACACTTGTCGACATCATGTAGGTAACTATTACACTTGTTGACATCAGGTAGGTAACTATTACACTTGTTGACATCAGATAGGTAACTATTACACTTGTCGACGTCAGATATATAACTATTACACCTGTCGACATCAGGTATAAATAGCTATTACACCTGTCGACATCATGTATTTTATTATTACACATGTCGACATCAGCTAGTTAACTATTACTCTTTTTGACATCAGGTAGTTAATAATTACACTTGAACACATGTGTAGTAAACGATTACACCTGTCGACATCATGTAGGTAACTATTACACTTGTTGACATTAGGTATGTAACTATTACACTTGTTGACATCAGGTAGGTACCTGTTACACTTGTCGACGTCAGGTATTAAGATATTGCAACTGTCGACATTAAGTGGGTAACTATTACACCTGTCGACATCAGGTAGGTAATATTACCCCAGTCGACATCAAGTATTTAACTGTTATACTTGTTCACATTTGTAGTGAACGAATACACATATCGACATCATGTAGATAACTATTACACGTGTATAAATATTAACGATTACACATGTCGACATCAGGTATGTAGTAATTACACTTGTCGACATCGGATAGGTAGCTATTACACTTGTCGACATTAGGTAGGTAACTACTAGACTTGTCGACATCATGTAAATAACTATTACTCTTGTACACATGTATTGTAAACGATCATACCTGTCAACAAGTGTAATCAGGAAGGTAGTTATTACACTTGTCGACATCAGGTAGGTAACTATTATACCCACCGGCATCAGGTAGTTAACTATTACACTTGTTGACAGCAGGTAGGTAACTATTACACTTGTATATATCTGTAGTACACGATTACACCTGTCTTAATCAGATAGGTAGCTATTACACTTGTCCACATCAGGTAGACAACTATTACACTTGTCGACATCAGGTAGGTAACTTTTACACTCGCCGTCATCAGGTATAAATAGCTATTACACATGTCGACATCAGCTAGTTAACTATTACACTTGTTGACATCAGGGACCTTATTCACGAAGCCTCCGTAAAGTTACCACACCCGTAAACTTTGCGGAATATATCCGGTAAAGAAAAAATCGTATTCATGAAAGCTATTGTAATTCCGTACCCGTAAACGTGTCATAAAGACTCCGATAAAACTTGTAAAATATTACGGAACTTCATGGTTATCCGTAATGTTTGCGGAAACGGGCACTTTAGCGTTAAGTAACCATTTTGATATGCAATTATGAATAGATTAAGACTAAGATGTCAAAGACGCCAAATTGAACAATTATGTAAAATTTGGGACACTTTTTATAGCTTTTTGTGACATAAATAACAAGTATCTCAATGTCTTCTGTATATTTATAGTGCCACTTTTGTTTTTCATAATCCGATCCTAATTTTGTCAGTAGTCTCTGTCACATATGGATGTCATTAACTTAGGTCAAGACCCAACATCCGTCCTGAGAGTTAAGTTTCATTGGTTTTCAAGACAAAATCATTTCTTCAAAGCAAATGGAATGTAACGCAGACATCTGATCCTCTTGTTACATTTTTTTGTCTGTTCTGTACTCATTTATATGTGTATCTTGAACAACTAGGTTTGAGTACATCCTAGTATATATGATATATTCGCTATGTTCGTCAAATAAACTAAAAATTGCAATATTAGATGGCCCCTAATTAAAATAGCATTACATTAATCTTAAAGTCATTATCTCAACCCTTACACTGCCTATAATCCGATATGGACCGGTTTAATGCCCGATGGTCAACCTGGCCGATTGGATCGATTGACGTTACGTTTCACTGCCAAAGGGCTGATTTCGGCCGATATTCAATTAAATATGTTTTCAGAGTAGTATTTACATTTAAAAGTCATTTTGGCAAGTTTTGATTTTGCCATATGACGTCATGCACTGCAAAATAACGTCAAATCGACGTTAGCCGGGTATTTATAAAATATAGGGCAATAGCTTTTGTTTGGATGAGGGCGTTCACCCCCGTACAGGAAAAGCGGATATTTTAAGACCATACTGATAAGGTTCCCGCAAAGCGCGACCCACAAAGCTGCCCAATGTGTACCCGGGTGGCGGATAGGGGAAACCCTGTCGTTGGTGAGTAGTTAGGTCGTAATACGGAATGCCTGGCCGCTGACCTTAGCGGTTGACGTGTTTGGAGAATGCCACGCTCCTTGCAAGATAAAGACCCCGTTTGTAAATTTGGAAAAAAAGAGTACGCTCATTGTAACCTCTACAAAGTGCAGCTAAATTTTCATATATATTAAATATACCGCCTCAATTGAAATTATTTGAGGCTTGTATTTAACCTATTTTACTCTACTGTCCTGAAATATGGTCCTTGGATTTAATCATCAAAGAGGAAAAATGCCTTGAAGACAGATATTTTTTTCTTCCTGTTAAAGTTCAAATTAAATTTTTTATTAGGGGTAAAAAGAGGGGCAGTCGATCTAGCTGGGTTTTTTTAGAACTTGGTGTTACTCCTATTTCTATGGATGCACTCAAACTAGCAACTGGATATTGATATCAGAGAACACTAAACTAGTATCAATGGCTTATAAATTTAACATAAAGTTGAAAAACTAATATTCTGAAAACACTAGATTACTTCTTTGTAAACTGAGTTTCAATCATATTTGGAAGAACCAAAATACTTTTTCTAAATCAAGACTATTACATGCTTTATCTAGTTAGCTGAAATAAAGTTTTATTTTATTTTGGAAGAAGCAAATATATAATAATGAAAAAATAAACCAAACAAGAATAAACTAAGAACTTATAGAGAACTGAAATCAGAATTTGTGTTAGAAAATTTTTTATTACTTGGCATTCCTAAAAAAGGCAATCTTTATATTGAGCAAGGGCGTCATAATAATACACTTTTAGAACAAAGAATTTGCTCTCTATGCAGAAAGGATGTTGAGGATGAATTTTATTTTGTGTGTAAATGTTAAAAGTTAGAAATGACTAGATTAACTATATTTAGGCAGATTGAAGAAATCATCCCTATTTTGTTAATATATCAGATAGAGAAAAAATTATATTTATATTTAGATAAGAAGTATTGATTAAGATATCAGGAAAATATGTGTTTTAGGTATTTTTGAAATGGCTAATAAGAGATATGAACTAAGAGATTGTATTTTAATAAGTTGGTTGTATTCATTAAATGTGTTTCATCATACAATTTATTAATATTAAGATTATATACTATTGTGCTTAACATAAATATTAATATATATCATCTATAGACTCCTCAGCCCTGCATGCCAGATTCAGTTGTTTAATAAGTCTTAAAAATTGTATTGTATCATTGTCTGTTCTTTATATGTGTCTATCAGTGTTGCTGATAATAATCCTTAGTTGGATTTAAAATCAATAAAATATTTGAATTTGAAAATAACTGAAATACTGCTCGCTGGAGTAAAACATCCAGTCAACCAATCAATATTGTTTAAGTATTAAGGCGTTAATAACATACCAAGTGGTGGTAATACCGTGCCCAATTGCCTAAACAATCAATTTGAAGGAAACTGAACCAATTTTATTACATCGTTAGAAAAAAAGTCTAATCATTTTTCATTGTATTAAATTTCATACTTTTTACACGGGTCAAAAAAGAAACTTGTCAACACTGTCTTAATTGAAAAGGATCGCCAATTGTCCTACCGTAGGCTTGGGTTCTCTCTGGATACTCCGGCTTCCTCCCCCCCCCCCCCCCAAACAACTATACGTCATGATATAGATGAGAGTGGCGTTAAAACACCATACATTTAAACAAAATCAAATCATTTGGATATTTTGCTTCCGAGTTGTTAAAATCATTGTTAGAATCAAGTAAAAAAACACAGAAAATGACAATTAAAATAAAAACATTGAGAACAGAGAAGAAAAACTACATACAATATAAAGACCTAAATAATAGTATAATAGAAGCATGTCTTTGCGCATAGAAGGTTTGTAATAACAAAAATATGATGCAGAGCAGACTTTATCTTGAGAATTTGTGCAGGTCTTTTATCCTTTAATGTGTTTTTTCCGGTGGAAAAAACAAGACGTCAAATAAAACCTGGCCGTTATGTAATCGGTATTCTGTTATATCTCATTAGCTCCTTATATGTCTATTTCTATTTATTTTTTGTCCTCTTCGTACCACCTTGCGTAAATATAATGTATAAAGTCAGAAAATGCAGTCATTTGTTGCACAAAAGCAAGCGTCTTGAAATGAGCAAAAACGTTGAAACATCGTGTCTTATAGTAGTTAAGTAAAACTGTACATTCGTTGTCGTGAGCACGTTTGTTGTCTTTTTGAGTTATTACGTAGAACACTATGCTCAATCAGTTAATAACAACAGAATTTTAACAAGATTAGACACACCGTATTACCTGATACATCAAAACCCGACGGATACGGTCAAGACCCATCTGTTCTCATTTAAATAACAAAAGAAAATGATACATCGGAACCCACTGGATTATACAACGGGTGTTGATGTATCATTTTCTTTTGTTATTTAAATGAGAATAGATGGGTTTTGACCGTATCCGTTGGGTTTTGATGTATCATGTAATACGGTGTGTTAGAGCACGTTGTCATTCAACAAGGGCTGTAACTCTTATACATAGATATAATTTAATTAAGTATTGTTTATTGACTTATTTGTAGTTACAATTTTAATTCCGTTAATCTTCCGCAAAAAGTCCGTGATCATCGCAAACTTTACGGAGGCTTTGTGAATACGACGTAAAGTTTCCGTAAACGTTCCGTAAAAGATGCGGAAATGGTCCGTAAAGACCTCAACACATGCGGAATTAACGGAGGCTTCGTGAATAAGGTCCCAGGTAGGTAGCTATTACACTTGTCGATATCATGTAGGTAACTATTACACTTGTCGATATCATGTAGGTAACTATTACACTTGTCGACATCAGGTATGTACTACTTGTCTACATCAGGTAGGTAACTATTACACCTATCGACATCAGGTAGGTAATAATTACATTTATCGACATCAGGTAGGTAGCTATTACACTTGTCGACCTCAGGTTTGTAACTATTACACTTGTCGACATAAGGTATGTAACTATTACACTTGTATACATGTGTAGTACACGATTACTCCTGTCTAAATCAGATAGATAATTACACTTGTCGACATCAGGTAGACAACTATTACACTTGTCGACATCAGGTAGGTAACTTTTACACTCGCCGACATCAGGTATAAATAGCTATTTAACCTGCCGACATCATGTATTTTATTATTTCACATGTCGACATCAGCTAGTTAACTGTTACTCTTTTTGACATCAGGTAGATAATAATTACACTTGAACACAGGTGTAAACGATTACACCTGTCGACATCAGGAAGGTAACTATTACACTTGTTGACATCAGGTAGGTAACTATTACACCTGCCGACATCGGGTAGGTAACTATTACACTTGTCGACATCACGTATGTAACTTTTACATTTGTCGACATCAGGTAGGTAGCTATTACACTTGTTGACCTCAGGTATGTAACTATTACACATGTCTACATCAGGTAGGTAGCTATTACACTTGTCGACCTCAGGTATGTAACTATTACACTTGTCTACATCAGGTAGGTAACTATTACACTTGTCGACCTCGGGTATGTAAATATTACACTTGTCGACATCAGGTAGGTAACTATTACACTTGTAATAGCTATTTGTACAGTCCTACTCTCGCCGTGGTACGGCTTAATAATTGCTCACTTTGCTATTGTGCACTTATATTATACAAGTCAACTTCAGAAAGTTGCTGAATTATTTGGCAGACACATGTATGTGTACAATTTCTTCTTTGTCATGGCGCATGGCAGACATAAATATGCATGTAGTTTTGTCCTTGCCCACCCTATCCTATACTTATTTGCTTCTTTAAGAACAAAATTATTAATATTGTTAGCCTTCTTCGAGTATTAACAAAGTATACAGCATATACCGTACAGTACGCTAAAGTACGTTATTATGTGCTTCAAGAAGATAAGAGCCATCGACAATTAACGACATTGTCCGTATAATGACGTATGCGTGGGCATCCCAGCATCCAGCTGCTTCCCGCCTTATATCGAGTTGCATCCCTGAGTGAAAATATTTTGTTTGCAATATTCCGGGGCATTCTATCCTGTTCAACATTTTTAACATCTAGTGATAACGTTAACACTTACTGAGTTATAATAATAAAGATCAATGGATTCGGTGGCTGAAAACGTAAGTAGCGGCATAGCAACTTTTCACTTAAAATAAATTTCCACGTGGTCTCTCGACCAACGGCAACGATGATGTTTTTTCTGTGTGATTCCCATTTTAATTAGGCCTGCCAGTTGACTTTAGTAGCCTGGAAAAACTTGAATCTTATCTGAAACTGTACGCCTATAGTACTAAGATTTTACGATAACAAAAACTGAGACAATATCGCGCTTACAAAAACCGACAAAAAGTTGACCTTTAAAAATCAGCCATTACAGGCGTTTGCTTTCCTACGGTTAATATATTTTTTTTTAAATGTTGCGTTCCATTATTGACGAAAGATTGATTTTCGGTTTTTAGCTAAATTTTAAAGGGAGATAATCAAGTTTACAAAAAATTAAATGGCGGCAACACTCAACCATAGTCAGTTATAATGGTTACAATAAACCATCTATTTAACATTGCATTTTCCATATTGGGTACCTGCAGTTAAGATTTTATGTGTGGAAATCCGCTCAATTTAAACCCCCGAAAGCAGTCGCTTGTGTAAGTTGTTAGAATACATTATTACCAAAAAAATATATGTCGTGCGGCAAAAATGACCATAAAATTTGGGTGAAAAATAATCACTGAATGGAACTGACGACTTTCCAATTTAAAAAAACACCACCTAGTGTCCACTTCCGGTACTAAAAACTGCGGTTGAAGCCGCGGTTTGTCATGTTAAAACCTTTAGTAACAGAAAATTGTCTTTGTTTCACGTTTTCCAAGTGAGTATTGTTATTAAAACCCCAGTTCTTTACACTAACAGTCACCTAAGACGACTAAATAATTGCATGGGCGAGTAAAGTTTGCTTTTCGATAGTCCTGGTGGTGATCTGTGATGATTTGGTTGATATCCGTTTAACAATTTTGCCCTGTCATTCTGAACAGTAGTCAGTAGCGGTATGTCTCCTTTCGATTTTATTTCCATATTGTTAAGAAATCTTAAATATATTTGTTTCTGCGTCATGTTTATTTTGTTTACTTTGCACATAAAGTGTGGTGAAAATGATACTGGAAACCCATTTAAAGGATAGAAAATCAGGGTTAGACATTAATCTGTTAATTTTTGTATTTACTTGTCCTTTCGGACAAGTGATGTAAACAGTTGACCTGTCCGAATTTTACGTTCACTTGTCCAAACTTTCTTTTAATATTATAAACTAATAGCACATGTCACTTTTTGCAGACTTTTGTTTTAATTTTTCTTCAATACTGTCAAAAATGTCAAATTTAATTCTTGGCCCTTCATTTGTTTCCTTATGTAAACACTGTCATTGAAGTACCACACACTATGAAATTTCATACTGTTACTTAATCTATACATCAGTCCTAAATTACGCTGTGTTATGTCATTGTGAAATTTAACATTCCTTTTCAGGTTTTTCCTTTTCCTCATAATACTTGATTTCACTTCTGTGTTCTTTACTTTGACTAATACTGGTCTGGGAAAGCCTTTTTGCCGGGAATTCTGTGAATAGCTTGAATTTCACATCGACTAATATCAATCTCTAAATCCTCTTTTAACAATTTAGTAAAGTTTTCTGTCAGGTTGTCGCCCTCCTGTTCAGGATAGTTAATAACTCGTATATTATGTTGCGAGAGTATTGCTCGTTGTAGTTGGCCAATCTTAAAGCTTCCATGGATTTTCTTTCCACATCCATTACCCCTTTTCTTCCAATGTTTCTATTGTTCTGCCTTAGCTAGAATCCTCTCTATCAAGTTTTCAATTTCTATGAACATACTATCAAGTTTGTTGTGTAGATTGTCAGTTCTTTCCATTATTTTGTCATTGAATTCCTTAGTCAAGTTTTCCTTGAAGGATATTAATAGATTGTTCACAAAGGTGGTAACTATTTCCTTTTAGTCCTTTTCCTTCACCAGACAGTCTAAAGCATTTAGTAGGTCTGATTTAGTAACTGTACCCTGTAGGCTTTGTTTGATTTCTTCAATGTCACTTTGAATGTTTATTAAATCCATGTTTTCAGAAATCCCTGTATTGTCTGCATTGCTATCCTCTGTTAAATTTGAATGGGTTCTTTTTTGTTTCAATGGTTTTTCTTTTGAGGAGCTATAAGAGCTTTGCGAGTTCTTTTTTGCTGCAGGCAAAGTTTGTACTTGTGGGTTTCGTTCAAATTGTTTAGCCGAAGTAAAGACTTGAGTAATGATGACTCCGATATAATACAGGCTTTGTATGATAATTATACTCATTTCATGTTGCAAAATAGGCCTATCATCAGACCTGTCAAGTTTTGGTGAACCAAATGCATGAGATTTGGCCAAAAAGTGAAATATCAAAGATCAAAGGAAAATGCCACCAAAAGCGTCTTACAATTTGTGAGTCTCACACGATGCAGGATGATTGAGATAAAAGGGGTGAAATAAAATAAATTTAATTTATTATTGCGTATTCTAGAAAAGAAGTCGAGAGCAGGGGTCACCACACTCTAAAAAAGTAGGGAGAAGTGACTTCTCCCTGGCATCCAAACAGGGAGAAGTCAGGCCCTGATAGGGAGACTTCAGGAGACACTAGGGAGAAGTCAGGGGGACGATACAAATAATTAATTTCGCAGTAGTTACATACATTTTTCATTATTTACATCAATTTCCAGGATTATTTCTCTTGTGTTTTAAAACCATAACACACTTACATTCAGTTTTTTTTCTTTCTTTTTCATTATTATTCATGGTATGCAATATCAAACAGCACATAACCTTTATCATTAATCAAAGATGTACTGATCCAAATTGCTTCATGGGACACCCATCTACAGAACTTATCATGATGTCAATAATTACTATACATCTTTATTCTTTCAAGTGAAGCTCAAATACTTATCAAAGAAAATTGTTTCAGTAAAATACTCTTTGAATGAAATGAAGTTTGAAACCAATTTAGTGTTTGTTTATCAAAAATATTACGATTTTTCATTATGGGCCGTCGTACATTACTTTTCTTCGTTGTTCGCTTCCGGTAATTAGTCACATCCAGTAAATAAACAAATGGCGCGTAATACATTTGAAAGACGTAAATCGTTTGAAAATATGTTAATTACGCATATTGTTTGCCGTTTTTTATTGGAATTACACATTTACTGATAAATTGGTAGTCAGGATGAAGTATTTGGACCAGATTTACAAGTATCTTATGTGAACCATCGGGCGACTTAAGCCTTAAGGGAAATGACAGGGCGACTTCGACTTCGCTTTTGAGGCGCCTTAGGGCGACTTCAGGTCCTAGTAGGGCGACTTTGTCGCCCACTTCGCCCAGTGTGGTGAGCCCTGCGAGAGTCATACTGTGAGGAAGTTTTAGTCATGTTAGAAGAAGCCTGGAAAAGTGGGATGACGTCAACAAAAGATAAAAAAAGAATTCAAGAGCTTGCTACGAAGTGCCAGCTGTCTGTAGAAAAAATTGAGGTAAAGTGACATTAACACCATTTTGAAGTACCCTGTCTAGGTGGGAGCCCTATACATGTACTAATAAACTTTTTCGTATGTCCATCTATCCAAATATAAAATATTTTCGTTACAAATTTCACAGCTTAAGGAATTGCAATAGTTAGGCACTAGATATTCAGTCTGCGACGTTATCCACAAGCCTGATGCCCCAGACTAGTACTTTTCAGCTCGGACTAGTAAATTTAATTTAATAGTAAAAAATATAACTTCCCTTTTATGTTATTTGAAATTTAAACATATTTGGAGTTCAAATTGAGTTCAAAGTATTTCAAAAAAGATCGTGTACGAAGTCTGAACTAATTATACATTTATCCCGAGGAGATAAACAGAAGGAAATGAAAACCAGTCGCTAGTTCCGGTACTTCGATCTGTCTGATAACCAGTAAAAAGTGGACCAACACGGACACAATAATGAAGGCAATTGTTTACAAAACGAAAAGACTATCATGTTTCCCCCAATTAATTATATGTCTTTAATGGTATAAAAATGTTTTAGTTTATTTCACATAATCAATAAAGTTATTAAAATAGATTTATGTCATTGAGTTATCTTCACAACACCGTGTTGGTACACTTCGATCTTTTTGGTAATTAGAAAGACCGGAGACCAGTCACCATGTGTCAACAAACATAAAAACGTAAATTTTTACTTAATAAATTTTTTGCTAATGTAAAATCCTTAAAATTAGCTAAAAAAAAAGTTTTCAACCAGCTAAAACCCTTTCAGGTATGCTCATGCGTGACTTTGCATCTAAGATTTCAAAATTTGTATGGGGGGGGGGGCATGCCCCCAGACCCCCTCTCGCAGGTTTGGGTCGCTTCACAACCCTCAACCGGTGTCGGACTAGTGGAAAATTTTGAGGACTGCTACTTGCTTACAATACATTGTATCTACTTCATGTTCATCGACTTTAGTATGATTTTTAAATTTTCATTACTATTTGCCAACACTATATTTTCTCTACAGCTAGTTTGTTTGCACTTGCTACCCTATTATTCCTATTAATTAAAGAATGTTATTCACTGTTGTTTAGGTTTGGATTGGCAATAGGAGAGCCAAAGATAAGAGAGGAGGAGCCCCTATACCCTACAGCAAAAAGAAGGTGGCTGTAAGAGGACCATCAGCATACACTTTATTCAGCCAGCAGTTCAAAAGGGGTATGTACAGGCCATTTAAATTCAGTTCTTGATGTCAATATATTTTGTCATTTATGTTGTTTTCTAACTTACATTTTCTACCAGAATTTCACCGAAAATATGCTGGAAAATATTAAATATATATTGATGCTTATATTAATTAATTAATAATCTTGCATTTATACATATAAATAAATATACACATATATCATGTATATTAGCTCTTAAAAATCGTCGCATGCAAAAGTGACTAATTGTTAAAAAATCCTAGCTAAAACCCTGGAAACTATCAATCATAGGGTTCTGAAATTTTGTTTTATAACAACTATTATTGAATGCTATCAGTCCATCAAGGAATGCATATGTTTGTCAATGACGTTTTGACCAGCCACCATTGTCTGCATATACATGTATATTTTCAATGAAATCGACTATTCACATTTGATGCAAACGTAAACACTTCCGAATACAAAATGCCCAATATACCAAAAGTAAAACACTTGAATACATGTGATTAAAACAATTATATTAGAAATAGTTTTCCTTTGAGACATTGACAATCTATTACTACATGTATGTTACTTGTTTTATACAGATTCATCAAAAGAAGACCACTTTAAAGAAATAGCCAAAAATGGGCAGAACTGCCAGATGATCAAAAAAATCAGTTTAGGAAAGATGCAAAGGGAATCAGGAGCAGTGAACTGAAAGGGATGTCATCTGATGATGCCACTGCTCATCACTTTAAGCAGATTCAAAAATTCAGTAAGTTTAATATGTTATAATTTGACACATTATTATGCAAAAGAAATTATCAATGTATGTCAAATATTTGTAAAATAATAAAATTAAAATTGGCATTGGAAAACAAGAATTTGGCAAAATCTTCAAAAACTTCCTATTTTAAATTTCAGTTAATGCCAAATCTGCCGTACAGGTATATTTAGCCGAGTTGCAACGAAGTTGAACTCGGCTATTGTTATGATGATGGCGGGCGGGCGGGCGTCAACCATTGGTTTCCGGACCATATCGATTTTTTAAATTTTTTATTTTGAAAAAGCATATTTAAATTATACAAATTATATGAATTTTAAAACACTGTTCAATTCAATTCAAACTGTGTCGTTTGCCCTTAAGTGCACACTAGGAGCGACATCAAGATGCAGAACAGGAAAAACAGGAAAAAAGCCCTGTTCCTTGATGATTAGGATTTTTATAACGTATAGTGTGATTTATTTTCACATAAACATTCACTCCATATCCCTCCTTTTCTATAGATTCAGAAGCATTTGGTTTGGGTGCATTTTGTTTACTTAGGATGTTAACAGCCATGTATGGATTTATAGTCATATTTTCTAGTTAGATTTATTTTATATTTTAACATAATCTTTAAACCATTTATTGAAGATTCATGTCCTGGGATCTCTTGGATTTGAGGTTATGATGGTTGCCTGTAACGACAACGAGAATCCCCACTTACTGGGTACGAAGAAGGACTTGGAAAGTATTGGTCATCAGCATCAAATTCTAGAGGCTTTCAAAAAGTCTGTCTTTGGTAAGTTTATGTTCTTCGAGTGTGCAAAATTTTATATTTTCAAGTCATAGACAAAGATACTTTTTTTTCAAAATTTTTCATACAGAAGCCTTTATAGAAAAAGTAGAAAATCTTCATAGCCCAACTGAAATTTAAGTAGCCTCGGGCTATTGGTCTACCGCAAATTTCGCACACTGTTCTATTATGTTTTGTCTCATGAAAGCATTTTGTAACTTTTCTTGACAATGTATACCCCCTGTTAATCTTTACCTGGAACTGATGACATAATTTCTTGCAGAGAAGAAGTACTGTTTTCCTCTAATATGGAAGCTCTTTTGAAATTGGAAACTAGAGTGTCACCTACAAAATATGAAATGGAAAATAAATGAAACCTAAATCTTTGCTATAAAATTATGAATGGAAAGCTAAAAGATTCTTCGCTACAAATCATAAAATTTAAAAAGTAAACTCAAGTATATATCAGAATGACATCCATTCTCCATCTGGATTTTTGCAAATTCTGCAGGAACCTTCCTATGATACTATCAAAATTTAATTAAAATCAGACAAGTACAACTAAAGTTATCAAACTGAAACCAAATTTTGCAGACAGACAGACTTAGTATGGCAACCTTGACTAGCATGTAATGCATGTCGCTTATAGCGGGACGCTATGGTGACTCTCTAAAAGAGAAGTTTCCATAATGTCCTTATAAACATTATGCATTACACACCCCGGAGTCTTACTATTACTCATATAAATAGTCCATTGGTCAACACAAGGACTTTAAATAAAATTTACAACTTTGCACCACCTGGATAGTTTTCCTTATGACAAAGCAATTCTTAATACACCAGTAGAGTGGTAGTTCTGGTTTAGTTTGATCAAGATTGACATAAATCCTGTAAATAAGGTATAGAATATCTATAATATCAGAGAAATGGTGTAAAAACTCGTATTGTACTAAAATTGTTGAAAAATCTCTCTTTTGGAATTTTGAAATTATCTCCCTTGAAATGATATAATATTATGGAATGAACATATTTTGTTTGAAGTTTGGATCAATACTAAAAATATAATTATGAGGATCCAGATTAAAATAATTAGCTACCATACGATTTTTTTTTAATCATAACAAATAAAAAGATTATTAGTTTACCTTGGGGATGAATTATAGAGATAAAATGGTGGTCAAAATGAATACAAAGTAGTGCTTGTGACAAAATGCTTCTCAATTTTTCATCGCATATTTCAGGTTGGATCTAAACAAATTCAACTGAAATAGATTATTATGTGTCACAAAATGTCCTATTTTTATCAAACACTTGAAAGGGAATAGTGTTAGGAAACTAGAATTTTGAAAGAATATATGGCCCTTTAAACATTTATTCAAATTTACCAAATTTATCCTTTGTCTTTTGTCCGTAATAGAGCAAACCATCCGTTAGCAAATCTGTTCGATTTTCTGGTGTCATTTCTTTAGTTATAGATGAGAATCGGCCAAGGTATGACCAAAGCCTTTCAATACCTTCTCCATCTGTCAATCTAAAATCCTGAGTTCTTCTTGGCCCATAAAAAATCTTTACAAAAAACCAGTCATTTAGACATCTTCGTAAGATGTTTTTCCTTCATTTAGTTAATTATTAAGCTAAAACTAAAGACAGTATGATTCAACTCTAGATAAATGGTATTTAATTGGAAAATGTGAATTGCTGCATATGAATGGGGTGGTAAAATGCAATGAGAAAACCCCGAATAAAATAATAAATAAAACAAATTTTTACAATAATAAATATTTTTGACAAGAAAGATTACCTGGCATGGAACACTATGCGCAAAGCAGTGGAATATGGGTATTGACAACGATACATTTTCCAGAATATCTGCATGACCATTTTTCTGCAACATAATTCATACATTGATTAGCAACAATGTTTTAGATAATTCACCTATGTAAGCTGAAAAATTCAATGACCAAAACATGAGTTAGTCTAGTGGGATTAATACCATTTCCTTCAAATAATTTGTTGAAAATTATATGTTAGAGAAAAAAATAGATAGTTTTTGTATTTGTGTTTTTGTTGTAAATTTTCGACCCCCAAAAAAGTCTAACAGCTGTGTCACAATCAGACGCCCAATTAAAATTGGCCTAGTGTTGTTATATGAAGTTTATTTGAATATTTTAAGATGTAATAAATCAGTTACATGTTCAATGTGACAGTATTAGGTGTAAAGACACGAATTTTGTTAAACAGGAAATATAGATGTCCAACAGACCTGAAAACGGATCTCACCATATGAGCCATCATACAAAATTTCAGAAGCTTACAGTTAATAATTTTCGCTAAAACTTATGATTTTTTTTCCTATCCACCCATTATTTACCATACTATAACCCATTTTCACAAATTTGTTTAAAAATTACCTGTAAATGCTTCTTAAAAAGCAAGCTATATCGTAAGACACATGAATCTTCTGTCCATTGTTTTGATTTAAGAGCAGTTTTATTAAGAAGACAGCATATCCAAGCCTATAATAAAAATGTTCACAAAAAAGAATCAGATACAACCACTTCAATTTTGAAAAATACAAGGTTTTCATCCTCCCAGCGAAATTTAAGAAAAGCCTGGGGCGTAGATGTAAAGTGGGGTTATTTGAAAATTTATTAAATGTCGTTTGTCACAATAAAATTGCCAAAAATGCTACAATTTTTTTTTTTAAAAGGTGCAAAAAACGAACTACATTGTCCATTGTTCAACAAATTGCAATCCAGTAGAAATAGACATCATTATTACATTTTTTTTCTAGATGGATAAGGAACACTGACCTGACACAAAACACAATAGGTTTCATTCAAACTACACTTGAACAAAGTAATTTTGTAATGTGTTTTTGTGAGTGGACACCCTATAAACAAGGACTCCCTTTATCACATTACATGTAGGACTAAACAAATATTATTGTACATTTGGCAGTTGTCTTACAGAAAGTACAATATATTGATTATTCATGTAGTATGACTGTTTTGATATTTGCTTTCCTTGAAATTCATTGTTTTGAAATAGTCCCAAATATGTATGATGCATTTCATGACCATTTTGTAATATTTTGGTGGTATAATTAGGTAAAATACCTTTCACTCTACTAGCTTGAGATGGGCCCATCTCAGCTCTCTGTCAAGACGTCCTTAAGTAACATTGTAGTGTCACAATGTTAAAATACAGCCTAATTTAGTTATAATAGGATTATATACAAAAGTGTAACAGACAGACATAGATGATTACTATAGTGTACACTATTTTTCCTGGTAGGGCCCTACAAAACTAGAAGATGACCATGTCGTAAACAGCCCCCGGTTGGCCCAAGTCCAATATCTTGGAAAGGAATTATCAAAAACTCTCCAAAATCGAAAAGTTTCTTCCTCTATTGATTCTAATTTTTAGGTTTATTTCATTTGAATCCATCAAAGCATACTTGAGTTATCGTACAAGAACAGACGTTGTGATATTAATATGGCACGACGCTATTCGTGACAGGGTCCTAATAAATACCTGGTAACAAGCTGGACAAGCACATCCATTGTCAAGGTCTGTTTGTGACGGGAAATTCATGCGATACAAGAATTGTCGGAACTGCTGTATCGGTGCATCCATAAGTAGTACATATATTTCACGACCCTAGTAAGAAAAGAACTATAGAATAACAAGTTTCAGAAGATAAAAATATACTGACATGACTTACAAGCACAATGAAAAAGGTTACATAAAAATGCATAAAAAGTCAGAATTTCACTAAACATGTAGATGAAAAGCAAAACCACATATTCATGTAGTACCTCATTACTATGTAAAATTTAAGATCTGTAGATTCAATAGTTTTCGAGTTTTAATGTTGAAAAAAAATTGTTGACGGACACAAGACACATGAACATATTGATGCACGGGCAGACAGACAAAACTATAAGGTTGTCACATCCTTGATGCAGGACTCTACAAATTTAAAACATATGTACCTCCTTTGTCACTAAGTATCTATACAGCTTGGGCTGCCGTGCTTTCAAAGATTCACAAAATCCTTTTGCTGAAATCAGGCATTCTAGTAAGATCCCATTTAACCACCGTAACAGTTCAATATGAAAAGCAAGACGGGGATGCTTTGGGGAAGATGGCCACAAGTCATACTGAAATAGCGTGACTGCCTCTTCCTCACATGCACAGAACCGAATTGTCCTCATGTGCAAAGAAAGAACAAAAAACAGCTTAACAATTGATTAAAGCTTAAATGTAAGAATAAACCAGAATGTGTCTTAACTCTAAAGACACGGATGCCCCCTTTCGGTGTTCTCCAAAGGCCCATTTAGTGTTTTGGTACCATTTTTTGCCACAGCACTGTAACTTAGAATTTTACAATAGAATATATACCGGTAGGGACCACAGCACTATAATTTTCAGACAACCATTTGAACGACAATTTCCACAGTGCTATTGAAAACACTGCTCCCTGGGACAAGCCTGTCATTTTCAAACAGTGTTTTAAAGTCCACAAAATGCTGAAGAAGTGTACAAAATTTCAAGATGATTTTACTTAGGTTTCAGAGGAATCAACAGAAATGCAAAGTTTAAGGGTTTTTATAATTCAAAAGTACAGTATATAAATTTTTTCCTAATTGTCTTCAATTTCATAATCAGATATTTGACCAAAAGAAAACACCTTTGTCATCAACAATGACTATGTCTTTTTGGTAGGATGTTGAACAAAACTGATGGCTACTGTCTTTCCAAATTGGAGTGGAACATTGAAATACAACATAGGCACCATGCTTGAATATAAAAGAATGAATAAATAAAGTATTATAACAATTCATAAATCTTTTAGTAATCACATTTATTACATCTTTGATTGCATGGGTACTTAAAACAAGAGATTAAGAGCCTGGATCTCTAAAAATTTACCTTATAAACAGTCATTAGGCAAATGAGGGTGACAGAAATACAGTGATGAAACCTAAATCCAGCTTTCGCGTTTATGTTGGAGGAAGGGTTAACATTGTTTAATGAAATTACTGTGGTTTCATTTTTTTTGAGTGGTATACATTTTTGTGGTTTTTGTGGGTGTGGCTGACCTACAAAATTTGGTTTCCCATGAAAAGAAAAGTTATAACATTGATTTGTATGTTTCTTACTTCAGAACCACAAAATTAAGATTCTATAAACTGACACTTTTTCGTCAATCCACGAAAATTGATACCCACGAAAAAAAATGAATCCGCAGTAAATAAAATGAACGCTCCATATATGTATCCACTGCCAGAAATTCCAAAGGATTTCAGGTTTTAACGTGTCTAACACAGACATTTTCAGTCAGTCAAGGTCTGACTGTCCTTTTTTCTATGGATTTAAGCATCTACACATATAAAATATTGAGACACATGATCCTTGGGTCAATTCTTATTATTGTGATGATTATCTATGCATGTACTTGAGAATTTTCTTGAGACAAACATAAACACTTACCATCCATTTTTCAAAAATGTGAAGATGAGGGAAATCGTGTCTCCTTTGCAGGCATGGTAAACAGGTAGCATGGTAATTAATACAGTCTATACATTTATAAAGATCAGATGTATCAATCTGACATTGGCTACAGGTTGAATTATTCAAAAAGTTTTTCTCTAGTCCTTTCTGATACAGCTTGTCACCGAGATCTGCCCAATTTTCCAACCTCTTGTACTTTGCTTTCTCATACTCTATAAAAATAGAATTGAAATGAACTGAATAGAATTCACCTATTTAATCATGAGACCAATTAAATGTGATAAAGTTTACAATGTTTTATACTTTTTGCACTTGAACTGTATATAACTATTTGATAATTTGCTCAATTTTATACTTTTTGTACTTGAATTGTATACAACTGCTTGTGATATCAAAATTTGTCACACACATATGCAAAATGGCGACTCAATTCCAGACTTGAGATTCAAACTTGGTTTTTGTTCACAACACACTTTCTCATTATGTACAACATTTCAAAGTATTACAATAGAACTGATTTAAGTATGGACTTTCGATTGTAGGAGAATATATACAATGTAGTTGAAACATTGACAAAGTATGCTGCTTGTATGCAATCATACAAAAACTTGGGCACTATAGATACATGTATAACTATGACGTCCACAAAAGGCATGCTTTTCAATGTTTTTGACAAACTTAACATCCTACAAGAAAAGAAATTCCATACTTAAGTCCGTTCTATTGTAATCATCTATTGTAGTTACATACTTTTCTGGTCATTTGGGGATATATCTTCTGAGGGAGTTGAAGTGCAGGCATTTTCATCAGTTAGAGTGGTGTTATTTATCACATCTGCAGTCTCGTCAACTTCATTTGAGGTGCCACTGTTCGGTACAAATGATTTAGTCACCATCTTACTTCTGCCATTAGTATGTACAATATATGTTAATTGCGACTTTCTTTTCCTGATGTACATATCTATGCATGAGACACACTATACTGCCACCTGTGAGTTACTCTTCGGTTCATATGAAAGATGAAATCCTATTAATAACAAAAATGAAAAATAAAACATACAACTTTATGCAAGTGTAAGATCAGGTGCTATAATATTACCAGGTTACAAGAACTGTGTGCATCACAAAATCTCACGCAGGAGATTCGACGAGGCGTGGGGGGTAAGAGATATTTTTGTGATGTAAATGTGCCTTGTTTATTTGTTACTTGCTTACTTATTACCTGACACTTAACTTTGATGAAAGGTAAAAATGAAAGACCAATAAAAGACGGGCATAATAAGCCGTGAAAATGTCAATTTAGATTATTATTTTTATACGAAAATTAGATTTTAAAAACAGTTATGTTGTAAAAAAGGATGTCTTAATCAGTGGTAAAATGCAATGGCAAATAGAAGGAAAACAATTTACTTATAATAAAACTATCGGCTCCCAATAACCTGTATCGCTCAACTGAACCAGAAACCAAACAACCCTTTTTTATCCAGCTTTTCTTTCCTATAAGGAATTGCCCAATATCATTAATTTTGACCATTTAAGGGAAATAACTCCTTTAAGGAAGAGCTTTTGATGCTTAGGAGGGAGGTTCACTTGAAATTTGCTGTACCCGTACCTGTTATACTTTTTTAACTATCAGCCAAAAACTCTCTTGACCCCCTTTTTTCTATTTTAAGCCAACGTAGCTATGTAGGTAGTCATCTGTCATGATTTGCACAAGTTTGGTAGAGGAAATCCTAAAGATGAAGTGTGCAATGTTTCAAAGCAGTCCTTTCATTGGTTAAAGAGGAGAAGATTTTTTAAAATCAATTAAAATTCATTAAAAAAATGTTCAAGGAGAAAAATTCTTAAACGGTTCATCAGAAAATCTTGACCCTAAGCCATTTTTGTAGCTCTCATAGAGCAGAACAATTAAACAATGCTCACTTTTTCTCTAGTTCTAATAATTTTCAAGATTTTGAGGCAAATATGGCAAAAATCATCAATTTCGACAATTAAAGGGAAATAACCCCTACAAGGAGTAGTCGTACGACTTTGACCCAATGGAGTGTTTTGTAGAGCTTTTGATGCTGAAGAAGGTCTCTTCGGTTTTCCTGTATCTGTAATACTTGTTGAACTATAAGCCAAAAACTGTATTTTGACCCCCCTCCCTATTCTATTTTTAGCCATGGTGGCCATGTTGGTTTGTCTGAGGCCATGGTTTGTCATTTACTGTCATTTTCATTATCGTCAATGGCTGATTCCTTGAAGTAAAGAAAGTGTTTCAGTCCAAGAAAAAGTTTCGCGGTTGCAAAAATATGGATCTATTAAAGGAATCGATGTCATAATCTTAAAGAATAAATGTCCTTGAGTACGTAGAACACCTACAATCATGTTGTCAGCTCAAATTCTCAAAGCAACAAAGGTAGGGGCGGGGGGTAGGAATTGTTTACTTTTGCGATAGACTCCTTCGCGACAATACTTTTTTTTCGTTTTCTGGCCACATTTCGACACAAACGATATGGGGTCAAATTCCTCATTTCCTGTGTTTGGACTTTAAATGGCCTTAACCACTAGTCCGATTTTCAAACTCAAAAGAAAACATTGGAAAAGATTCCATCCGAATTCCAAACAATTTCATTTTCATTTTTGGGTTCGGGATTCGTGTCGAAACGACCGAGGCGAACGGGATTCGGGGCGAAACGACCCGGATTCCGCCTGTACAGAACGTTCTACAATCACGTCTCTGGTTCCACCCGACAGTTCTACTGTCATTTAACCTTTTGCCTTTCCAAATGTCAGGATAAATGATTAAATTCTTCTTGATCGATTTTTCTGCAGGCTCAGAATTTGAATCTAATGACAAAATGGCGACTGTGCAGCCTCTTTCTGAATGACGCCTTGGACGGCAATCGGAAAGCTGGGACTGACGGGACGCGGGTTCCGAAGGTACCGCGGACTTCTGTTTTCATGCTTATATCAGAAGCTAATATCGTACTGCGGCATACTGTACGGTCTACGCGGTATCCTTTGTTACATACTTGAAGCAGCCTAACAGTACTAATAATTTTCTTCTTCTAGCAGCTAAAAAGTATTGTATTGGGTGCCTTGCCATGGCGCATGGCAGACATAAGTATGTGTACTGTTTTGTCATTGACATTACGCATGTCAGAAATAAGTATGCATGTAGTTTTGTTTATGCCATTGCGCATGCCAGACATAAGTGTGCGAAAAGTTTTGTTTATGCCATTGCGCATGGAAGACATAAAAATAAGTACAGTTTTGTTCTTGCCATTGCGCATGGCAGACATAAATATATATATAGTTTTGTCCTTACCATTGCGCATAGAAGAAGTATCTGTACAGTTTTTGTCATTGCCATTGCGCATGGCAGACATAAATATGCATGTAGTTTTGTCCTTGACATTGCGCATGGCAGACATAAGTATGTGTACTGTTTTGTCCTTGACATTGTGCAGTTCAGACATAAGTATGCATGTAGTATTGTTTTTTATGCCATTGCGCATGCCAGACATAAGTGTGCGAAAAGTTTTGTTTATGCCATTGCGCATGGAAGACATAAAAATAAGTACAGTTTTGTTCTTGCCATTGCGCATGGCAGACATAAATATATATACAGTTTTGTCCTTACCATTGCACATAGAAGAAGTATCTGTACAGTTTTTGTCATTGCCATTGCGCATGGCAGACATAAATATGCATGTAGTTTTGTCCTTGACATTGCGCATGGCAGACATAAGTATGTGTACTATTTTGTCCTTGACATTGTGCAGGGCAGACATAAGTATGCATGTAGTTTTGTTTATGCCATTGCGCATGCCAGACATAAGTGTGCGAAAAGTTTTGTTTATGCCATTGCGCATGGAAGACATAAAAATAAGTACAGTTTTGTTCTTGCCATTGCGCATGGCAGACATAAATATATATACAGTTTTGTCCTTACCATTGCGCATAGAAGAAGTATCTGTACAGTTTTTGTCATTGCCATTGCGCCTGGCAGACATAAGTATACGTACTGTTTTGTCCTTACCATAGCGCATGGCAGACATAAGCATGCGTAAGTTTTGTCCTTGCACATGCGCATGTCAGACATAAGTATGCATACAGTTTTGTCCTAGTCATTGCGCATGGCAGACATAAGTATTTGTACATTTTTGTCCTGCCATTGCGCATGGCAAATATAAGTATCTGTACAGTGGTGTGCTTGCCATTACTCATGGCAGACGTCAGTATGCGTGCAGTTTTGTCCTTGACATAGAGCACGACAGACATAAGTATCTGCACAGTTTTTTGCTTGACATTATGAATGGCAGACTTCAGTATGCGTGCAGTTTTGTCCTTCACATAGAGCATGACAGACATAAGTATCTGCACAGTGTTTTGCTTGCCATTATGAATGGCAGACTTCAGCATGCGTGCAGTTTTGTCCTTCACATAGAGCATGACAGACATAAGTATCTGCACAGTTTTTTGCTTGCCATTATGAATGGCAGACTTCGGTATGCGTGCAGTTTTGTCCTTGACATAGAGCATGACATATAAGTATCTGCACAGTTTTGTGCTTGTTATTATGAATGGCAGACTTCAGTATGCGTGCAGTTTTGTCCTTGACATAACGCATGACAGACATAAGTATGCGAACAATTGTGTTTATGCCATTGCTCTGTTGTGTAACTGAAACTACACGTGCAAAGCCAGACATTATTGATCTGTTGTGTAACTGCGACTGCACGTGCGTAGTCTGACATTGTTGATTTGTGACTGTACCCTCTGTGTGCATGTAGACTGCACGTGCATAGCAAACATTGTTGCTCTGTTGTGTAACTGAGACTGCACGTGCATAGCCAGACATTGTTGCTCTGCTGTGTGTATCTGAGACTGCACGTGCAAAGCCAGACAGGGTTGATATGTGAATGTTACATCCGTGTGCATGTAGACTGCACGTGCATAGACATACATTGTGTAACTGCGACTTCTCGTGCATATCCATAATTTGTTGATTTATAACTGTAACATCCGTGTGCATGTAGACTGCACCTGCATAGCAAACATTGTCGCTCTGTTGTGTAACTGAGACTGCACATGCAAAGCCAGACTTTATTGCGCTGTTGTGTGTAACTGTGACAGCACAGACAGACAGGGTTGATCTGTGAATGTAACATCCGTGTGTATGTATTGCATATTACACCGTATTTTATATAAGCTTGCAAATCTCTCTAGCCTGCTGTTAAATCCTGTTACAATGGCTTCTGAAGTCATTCGTTTGTTGCTAAATTAACCATAAAGCTTCTGTATTGAAGTATGGCTGGTAATACATTTTGTGAACTGGACAGAATTTGTCAATACGGCCAGTGTAACAGTGACATGTACTTACAGGACAGAGTTAGTCATTACGGCCAGTGTAACAGTTACATGTACTTACAGGACAGAGTTAGTCTTTACGGCCAGTGTAACAGTGACATGTACCTACAGGACAGAGTTAGTCAATACGGCCAGTGTAACAGTTACATGTACCTACAGGATAGAGTTAGTCAATACGGCCAGTGTAACAGTTACATGTACCTACAGGACAGAGTTAGTCAATACGGCCAGTGTAACAGTGACATGTACTTACAGGACAGAGTTAGTCATTACGTCCAGTGTAACAGTTACATGTACTTACAGGACAGAGTTAGTCATTACGGCCAGTGTAACAGTTACATGTACCTACAGGATAGAGTTAGTCAATACGGCCAGTGTAACAGTGACATGTACCTACAGGACAGAGTTAGTCAATACGGCCAGTGTAACAGTGACATGTACTTACAGGACAGAGTTAGTCATTACGGCCAGTAAAACAGTCACATGTACCTACAGGATAGAGTTAGTCAATACGGCCAGTGTAACAGTTACATGTACCTACAGGATAGAGTTAGTCATTACGGCCAGTGTAACAGTGACATGTACCTACAGGATAGAGTTAGTCAATACGGCCAGTGTAACAGTCACATGTACCTACAGGATAGAGTTAGTCATTACGGCCAGTGTAACAGTGACATGTACCTACAGGATAGAGTTAGTCAATACGGCCAGTGTAACAGTGACATGTACCTACAGGATAGAGTTAGTCATTACGGCCAGTGTAACAGTGACATGTACCTACAGGACAGAGTTAGTCTTTACGGCCAGTGTAACAGTGACATGTACCTACAGGATAGAGTTAGTCAATACGGCCAGTGTAACAGTGACATGTACCTACAGGATAGAGTTAGTCAATACGGCCAGTGTAACAGTCACATGTACCTACAGGATAGAGTTAGTCAATACGGCCAGTGTAACAGTCACATGTACCTACAGGACAGAGTTAGTCAATACGGCCAGTGTAACAGTGACATTTACCAACAGGATAGAGTTAGTCAATACGGCCAGTGTAACAGTGACATGTACCTACAGGATAGAGTTAGTCAATACGGCCAGTGTAACAGTCACATGTACCTACAGGATAGAGTTAGTCAATACGGCCAGTGTAACAGTTACAAGTACCTACAGGATAGAGTTAGTCATTACGACCAGTGTAACAGTTACATGTACCTACAGGATAGAGTTAGTCAATACGGCCAGTGTAACAGTTACATGTACATACAGGACAGAGTTAGTCATTACGGCCAGTGTAACAGTTACATGTACCTACAGGATAGAGTTAGTCATTACGACCAGTGTAACAGTGACATGTACCTACAGGATAGAGTTAGTCAATACGGCCAGTGTAACAGTGACATGTACCTACAGGATAGAGTTAGTCAATACGACCAGTGTAACAGTGACATGTACCTACAGGACAGAGTTAGTCATTACGGCCAGTGTAACAGTTACATGTACCTACAGGATAGAGTTAGTCAATACGGCCAGTGTAACAGTGACATGTACCTACAGGACAGAGTTAGCCAATACGGCCAGTGTAACAGTGACATGTACTTACAGGACAGAGTTAGTCATTACGGCCAGTGTAACAGTCACATGTACCTACAGGATAGAGTTAGTAAATACGGCCAGTGTAACAGTTACATGTACCTACAGGATAGAGTTAGTCATTACGGCCAGTGTAACAGTGACATGTACCTACAGGTTAGAGTTAGTCAATACGGCCAGTGTAACAGTCACATGTACCTACAGGATAGAGTTAGTCATTACGGCCAGTGTAACAGTGACATGTACCTACAGGATAGAGTTAGTCAATACGGCCAGTGTAACAGTGACATGTACCTACAGGACAGAGTTAGTCTTTACGGCCAGTGTAACAGTGACATGTACCTACAGGATAGAGTTAGTCAAAACGGCCAGTGTAACAGTGACATGTACCTACAGGATAGAGTTAGTCATTACGGCCAGTTTAACAGTGACATGTACCTACAGGACAAAGTTAGTCAATACGGCCAGTGTAACAGTGACATGTACCTACAGGATAGAGTTAGTCATTACGGCCAGTGTAACAGTGACATGTACCTACAGGATAGAGTTAGTCATTACGGTCAGTGTAGCAGTGACATGTACCTACAGGACAGAGTTAGTCAATACGGCCAGTGTAACAGTGACATGTACCTACAGGATAGAGTTAGTCAATACAGCCAGTGTAAGAGTCACATGTACCTACAGGATAGAGTTAGTCAATACGGCCAGTGTAACAGTTACATGTACATATAGGACAGAGTTAGTCATTACGGCCAGTGTAACAGTTACATGTACCTACAGGATAGAGTTAGTCAATACGGCCAGTGTAACAGTTACATGTACCTACAGGATAGAGTTAGTCATTACGACCAGTGTAACAGTGACATGTATCTACAGGATAGAGTTAGTCATTACGGCCAGTGTAACAGTGACATGTACCTACAGGATAGAGTTAGTCATTACGGCCAGTGTAACAGTTACATGTACCTACAGGATAGAGTTAGTCAATACGGCCAGTGTAACAGTCACATGTACCTACAGGATAGAGTTAGTCAATACGGCCAATGTAACAGTGACATGTACCTACAGGACAGAGTTAGTCATTACGGCCAGTGTAACAGTGACATGTACCTACAGGATAGAGTTAGTCAATACGGCCATTGTAACAGTGACATGTACCTACAGGATAGAGTTAGTCAATACGGCCATTGTAACAGTGACATGTACCTACAGGACAGAGTAAGTCATTACGGCCAGTGTAACAGTGACATGTACCTACAGGATAGAGTTAGTCATTACGGCCAGTGTAACAGTGACATGTACCTTCAGGATAGAGTTAGTCATTACGGCCAGTGTAACAGTGACATGTACCTACAGGACAGAGTTAGTCAATACGGCCATTGTAACAGTGACATGTACCTACAGGACAGAGTTAGTCAATACGGCCAGTGTAACAGTGACATGTACCTACAGGATAGAGTTAGTCAATACGGCCATTGTAACAGTGACATGTACCTACAGGACAGAGTTAGTCATTACGGCCAGTGAAACAGTTACATGTACCTACAGGACAGAGTTAGTCAATACGGCCAGTGTAACAGTTACATGTCCTTACAGGACAGAGTTAGTCATTACGGCCAGTGTAACAATTAATGACATGTACCTACAGGACAGAGTTAGTCAATACGGCCAGTGTAACAGTGACATGTACCTACAGGACAGAGTTAGTCAATACGGCCAGTGTAACAGTGACATGTACCTACAGGACAGAGTTAGTCAATACGGCCAGTGTAACAGTGACATGTACCTACAGGACAGAGTTAGTCATTACGGCCAGTGTAACAGTTACATGTACCTACAGGATAGAGTTAGTCAATACGGCCAGTGTAACAGTGACATGTACCTACAGGACAGAGTTAGTCAATACGGCCAGTGTAACAGTGACATGTACCTACAGGACAGAGTTAGTCAATACGGCCAGTGTAACAGTGACATGTACCTACAGGACAGAGTTAGTCATTATGGCCAGTGTAACAGTTACATGTACCTACAGGATAGAGTTAGTCAATACGGCCAGTGTAACAGTGACATGTACCTACAGGACAGAGTGTGTCATTACGGCCAGTGTAACAGTGACATGTACCTACAGGACAGAGTTAGTCATTACGGCCAGTGTAACAGTTACATGTACCTACAGGATAGAGTTAGTCAATACGGCCAGTGTAACAGTGACATGTACCTACAGGACAGAGTTAGTCAATACGGCCAGTGAAACAGTGACATGTACCTACAGGATAGAGTTAGTCATTACGGCCAGTGTAACAGTGACATGTACCTACAGGACAGAGTTAGTCATTACGGCCAGTGTAACAGTCACATGTACCTACAGGATAGAGTTAGTCAATACGGCCAGTGTAGCAGTGACCTGAATTCACAGGACAGAGTTAGTCAATACGGCCAGTGTAACAGTGACAAGTACCTACAGGACAGAGTTAGTCAATACGGCCAGTGTAACAGTCACATGTACCTACAGGACAGAGTTAGTCAATACGGCCAGTGTAGCAGTTACATGTAACTACAGGACAGAGTTAGTCATTACGGGCAGTGTAACAGTGACCTGAATTCACAGGACAGAGTTAGTTAAGACGGCAAGTGTAACAGTGACAAGTACCTACAGGACAGAGTTAGTCATTACGGCCAGTGAAACAGTGACATGTACCAACAGGATAGAGTTAGTCATAACGGCCAGTGTAACAGTGACATGTACCTACAGGACAGATATAGTCCTTACGGCCAGTTGTAACAGTGACAAGTACCTACAGGACACAGTTCGTCATTACGGCCAGTGTAACAGTGACATTTACCTACAGGACAGATTAAGCCTTTACGGCTAGTGTAACAGTGGCATGTACTTACAGGACAGAGTTAGTCATTACGGCCAGTGTAACAGTTACATGTACTTACAGGACAGAGTTAGTCTTTACGGCCAGTGTAACAGTGACATGTACTTACAGGACAGAGTTAGTCATTACGGCCAGTGTAACAGTTACATGTACTTACAGGATAGAGTTAGTCATTACGGCCAGTGTAACAGTGACATGTACTTACAGGACAGAGTTAGTCATTACGGCCAGTGTAACAGTTACATGTACCTACAGGATAGAGTTAGTCAATACGGCCAGTGTAACAGTGACATGTACCTACAGGACAGAGTGTGTCATTACGGCCAGTGTAACAGTGACATGTACCTACAGGACAGAGTTAGTCATTACGGCCAGTGTAACAGTTACATGTACCTACAGGATAGAGTTAGTCAATACGGCCAGTGTAACAGTGACATGTACCTACAGGACAGAGTTAGTCAATACGGCCAGTGAAACAGTGACATGTACCTACAGGATAGAGTTAGTCATTACGGCCAGTGTAACAGTGACATGTACCTACAGGACAGAGTTAGTCATTACGGCCAGTGTAACAGTCACATGTACCTACAGGATAGAGTTAGTCAATACGGCCAGTGTAGCAGTTACATGTAACTACAGGACAGAGTTAGTCATTACGGGCAGTGTAACAGTGACCTGAATTCACAGGACAGAGTTAGTTAAGACGGCAAGTGTAACAGTGACAAGTACCTACAGGACAGAGTTAGTCATTACGGCCAGTGAAACAGTGACATGTACCAACAGGATAGAGTTAGTCATAACGGCCAGTGTAACAGTGACATGTACCTACAGGACAGATATAGTCCTTACGGCCAGTTGTAACAGTGACAAGTACCTACAGGACACAGTTCGTCATTACGGCCAGTGTAACAGTGACATGTACCTACAGGACAGATTAAGCCTTTACGGCTAGTGTAACAGTGGCATGTACTTACAGGACAGAGTTAGTCATTACGGCCAGTGTAACAGTTACATGTACTTACAGGACAGAGTTAGTCTTTACGGCCAGTGTAACAGTGACATGTACTTACAGGACAGAGTTAGTCATTACGGCCAGTGTAACAGTTACATGTACTTACAGGATAGAGTTAGTCATTACGGCCAGTGTAACAGTGACATGTACTTACAGGACAGAGTTAGTCATTACGGCCAGTGTAACAGTTACATGTACCTACAGGATAGAGTTAGTCAATACGGCCAGTGTAACAGTGACATGTACCTACAGGACAGAGTTAGTCTTAACGGCCAGTGTAACAGTGACATGTACCTACAGGATAGAGTTAGTCATTACGGCCAGTGTAACAGTTACATGTACATACAGGATAGAGCTAGTCAATACGGCCAGTGTAACAGTGACATGTACCTACAGGACAGAGTTAGTCAATACGGCCAGTGTAACATGTTACATGTACCTACAGGACAGAGTTAGTCAATACGGCCAGTGTAACAGTGACAAGTACCTACAGGACAGAGTTAGTCATTACGGCCAGTGAAACAGTGACATGTACCAACAGAATAGAGTTAGTCATAACGGCCAGTGTAACAGTGACATGTACCTACAGGACAGATATAGTCCTTACGGCCAGTTGTAACAGTGACAAGTACCTACAGGACACAGTTCGTCATTACGGCCAGTGTAACAGTGACATGTACCTACAGGACAGATTAAGCCTTTACGGCTAGTGTAACAGTGGCATGTACTTACAGGACAGAGTTAGTCATTACGGCCAGTGTAACAGTTACATGTACTTACAGGACAGAGTTAGTCTTTACGGCCAGTGTAACAGTGACATGTACTTACAGGACAGAGTTAGTCATTACGGCCAGTGTAACAGTTACATGTACTTACAGGATAGAGTTAGTCATTACGGCCAGTGTAACAGTGACATGTACTTACAGGACAGAGTTTGTCATTACGGCCAGTGTAACAGTTACATGTACCTACAGGATAGAGTTAGTCAATACGGCCAGTGTAACAGTGACATGTACCTACAGGACAGAGTTAGTCTTAACGGCCAGTGTAACAGTGACATGTACCTACAGGATAGAGTTAGTCATTACGGCCAGTGTAACAGTTACATGTACATACAGGATAGAGCTAGTCAATACGGCCAGTGTAACAGTGACATGTACCTACAGGACAGAGTTAGTCAATACGGCCAGTGTAACAACGTTACATGTACCTACAGGACAGAGTTAGTCAATACGGCCAGTGTAACAGTGACATGTACTTTCAGGACAGAGTTAGTCATTACGACCAGTGTAACAGTGACATGTACCTACAGGACAGAGTTAGTCATTACGGCCAGTGTAACAGTTACATGTACCTACAGGATAGAGTTAGTCATTACGGCCAGTCTAACAGTTACATGTACCTACATGATAGAGTTAGTCATTACGGCCAGTGTAACAGTTACATGTACTTACAGGACAGAGTTAGTCAATACGGCCAGTGTAACAGTTACATGTACTTACAGGACAGAGTTAGTCAATACGGCCAGTGTAACAGTTACATGTACTTACAGGACAGAGTTAGTCTTTACGGCCAGTGTAACAGTGACATGTACCTACAGGACAGAGTTAGTCATTACGGCCAATGTAACAGTGACATGTACCTACAGGATAGAGTTAGTCAATACGGCCAGTGTAACAGTTACATGTACCTACAGGACAGAGTTAGTCTTTACGGCCAGTGTAACAGTGACATGTACCTACAGGACAGAGTTAGTCAATACGGCCAGTGTAACAGTGACATGTACCTACAGGATAGAGTTAGTCAATACGGCCAGTGTAACAGTTACATGTACCTACAGGATAGAGTTAGTCATTACGGCCAGTGTAACAGTTACATGTACCTACAGGATAGAGTTAGTCAATACGGCCAGTGTAACAGTGACATGTACTTGCAGGATAGAGTTAGTCAATACGGCCAGTGTAACAGTTACATGTACCTACAGGACAGAGTTAGTCTTTACGGCCAGGGTAACAGTGACATGTACCTACAGGACAGAGTTAGTCTTTACGGCCAGTGTAACAGTGACATGTACCTACAGGACAGAGTTAGTCATTACGGCCAGTGTAACAGTGACATGTACTTACAGGACAGAGTTAGTCTTTACGGCCAGTGTAACAGTTACATTGACCTACAGGTAATTAAACGCATCACGAGTTCAATATACTGTTAGCCCTCTTCCGTACAGTAGGATTATTCTTATAGCATTTTTAGCAAAAGTTTGCAACAGAAAAAAGCAAACAAACAAACAAAACAAAACGGCATTGATATTTTTTTCTTGGATGTATGTTTTGCCACTACAGAGAGTTAGTTTACTCTATAACTGCACGTTTTAGCTGAATTGCATATTCACCACGAGGGTTCTCTCCGGGTACTCCGGCTTCCTCCCCAAATAAAAACTGGACGCCATGAAATAGCTGAAATATTGCTGAAAGTGGCGTTAAAACACCATTCAAACAAACAAAATATTCACCGTTTTTTCTGTCTTTGATTCTTTGAATAGGGTTTAGCGCAATTTTTTAGGTGTATTTTGGTGACATTTTTTATTGGGGAGTAAAACGGAGTAACCGGTAACACCGACCCTCCGCCGGCACAAAACCTGGTGAAATCCTTTGTCAGTTAATGTTGGAATCGGGCAAGTCATGCGCATACGGTTTGGAACTCGTATACTCAATGTTGACAGCTCATGTGATCAATAAGGTTCGAACTCGTAACCTCAATGGTGTTGTGATAAATGATGTTCGAACCCGTAACCTCAGTGTTGACAGCTCGTGCGATCAATAAGGTTCGAACCCGTAACCTCAGTGCTGACAGCTCATGTGATCAATAAGGTTCGAACCCGTAACTTCAGTATGGACAGCTCATGTGATCTATAATTTTTGGAACCCTAAACTCAATGTTGATTTCTGCACAAAAAAGTTCGAATTACCCGTAAAATTAATGTTGATAGCTCATGCGATCAATAACGTACGAACCTATAACCTCAACGTTGACAGCTCATTTGATCATCTGCTTCATTAAGGCACATGTTAAAAAATTTATTTTCCCAAAACGGATAACAATTAATTTAGAATAATGATAAGAGATAACAACAATTTACATGAGAAAATAGAAAACAGCGATTTCAAAAATAGAAAAAAGTTAACAGCAGAATCTTTCACTAATCACTGTTTCCGTAGTAATATGTCGTCTTATGTGCCCCCCCCCCCCCCCCCCTTGTATAAGAAGACTCAGTTACATTAAAAAGTGGTGAATAAAATGAATTAACAGATAACATAGAACAAATCTGTAAAAAGGGTAACAACAAACCGGGTTTTTATTTTCATTGTAACAGTCAATAACGATGTAAATGTAAACAGATAACAGCTTATGATTGAAAAACAGTTAACAGTTGCTTTATATAAAACTGTTTACAGATATGTAACAATGCACACAAAACACGTTAACAGAAAATATCCCCCACCCCCACCCCACCCCCCACCCCAAATATTACAGAAACTTATAACAAATGTTATTAGTTGTAAAAACGTAAATGCAAAACAAGATGGTTATATTGTTCAAATTTTTTAAACGCTTTCAAAACCAAATTCTATGTAAATAATTTAAAATAATAATTCAGATGAGGAAAATGAAACTGTGTGATTATTATCTCCCCATACACGGACAGAAATATATTTCCGTTTAACACATCTGACATCCTGTTAAATATCAAGTACCATTTTGACTATCATATCTGACATCCTGTTAAATATAAAGTACCATTATGACTAACTATCATACATTTTCTATTTTTACAGTAGATTGATATAAAACAAAGGCTGATATAAACGTATAACTCGTTCCTAAATATTAAGATATTATAGTTTTCCTAATACCTTTGAGAAAAACATAGTCTATTCTTGATTTTAAGAACATTATAAACGGACTTCCATCAAAAAACAAGCACGGAAAGATACTAAGTAGGTATGTTTTTTTATATATTTAACTGGTGTATTAACCTTTGAATTGTCTTTTATGTAATGTAACGAAATGTAAAGTAAATTGAGCTTTAAGATGTAGATTTTCAAATAATTTCAGAGTTTTCTACGAAAAACGGGAAAGTGAGATACACGAGTTGTGATTAAAACAAACGTAGACAAACTATTACATGAATCATAGTTGTTTGGCTTATTTGCTAATTTTACTCCAAATTATTTCAACATCTAAAATTCCAACATTTTAAAAAAGCCACATGTAAAAGGCCACTTCAGGAAGGTACCCATTAATATTCAGTGCTTGTTGTACTTCTCGGAAAATCTTCATTATCCTAAAAGTATTTGTTCTAATTATTGTGTACTGTATAATACGTATTTTTACGAGTTTACCGCTAATTTGTCCCGTTTCAAACGCAAATATCCTTTAAAAAGTCATTTAATAAAATTATCAGATTACGCTGATGTATAAATGGAACTATAATCGGTTCGAGAATCTCGATGCCATAACACTACAGCATGAGTGCCATTGAAACACCTCCTTTCTATAACGGCAATAGGATTATTACTCTTATGGTAAGCACAAGTTCATGTCGTCTACAGTAATCGACGGCTTACACTAATTGGTCTGCAATAACCGACGGCTTACACTAGTTGCTCTGCAATTATCGATGACTTGCACGAGTTGGTCTACAGTAATCGACGGCTTATACACTAGTTGGTCTGCAATAATCGACGGCTTACACTAGTTGGTCTACAGTAATCGACGGCGTACACTAATTGTTCTACAGTAATCGACGGCTAAAACTAATTGGTCTGCAGTAATCGAAGTCTAACACTAGTTGGTCTACAATAATTGACTGCTGACACTAGTGGTCTACAGTAATCGACGGCTACCAATAGTTGTATGCAGTGACCATCTGCAATGAATGCCGTGTAGTGACTTGCGACCTACTACATGATTACCTGGAGACTGCAAATAGCTGACTTTAAGTGACCGACGACTAAAATAAATATAAAATAACCAACAATTAACAAATGACCTCCGTTATATGACAACTAACAATGCGTGTCACCTTGTGACGGCGACTTATCAATAGATTATTTGACGAAACCGGCTAAACCTAATTTTTAAATTCGCAATCTGATACAAGTGCTATCTTGTGTTTAAATAAAATAAAATCCAATTTTGATTATTTAACTACAATTTTGTGCTGCTCTCAAAATTACACAAACCATAAATTTCAACATACCTGTAACTTTTTGTTATACATGTTTTCAATATGTTTTCTTTTTTATTGTATTTATTAAATTTTAAAGCGCGTCGTTTATAGACAATTTTATCTCGTAATGGCGCTCCCCGTCACTGTTATGTCAGTAAAAATAAATGTTATCTTTTAACACCGTTATATTAAAATTCATTAAAAATTAAAATGTTACCACAAGTTATATTTATTACGTAAATAATCGTACATACATTCAGTGAAATTATAAAATTGTCCTCGACGACGTTACATTAATCAAGCACGAAGTTCTAATTATGATTTTAGTCAGATCAGATGTCACACTGGCTATTCGTGCTATGTTTTAGGCGTCCAGATCAGATGTCACACTGGCTATTCGTGTTATGTTTTAGGCGTCCAGATCAGATGTCACACTGGCTATTCGTGTTATGTTTTAGTCGTCCAGATCAGATGTCACACTGGCTATTCGTGTTATGTTTTTATTTCATTTTTTCTGTTCTATTTTGATCAAAGATAACAAAGCATTTTTTTTCCTCACATGTGCAATTGCGTTTTGTACCATCACCGGTAATTAAGCTAAACAGATTCTTTGCTTGTTGGATTGTGTTTAACGCCACTTTCTGCACTTTTTCAGCTATATCAAAGTACATTTTGTAAAGAAGACTGAAGACAAAAACACCCAAATTTTGATACCTTCGGAATTAAAACTGTAATTAAAATGAGACTAGACAATAAAGTAATTGCGTTTGTCTAATTTTCAATACATCCGTAACTTGTACATTTCTGTGTATGATGTCGATTAATGCGATCGTTTTCACTAGTATATTTTATCCTGAATGTTCTTTTACTTTAAGATAAAAAGTGACATGTTTACGGGTGTGTAATTTGAAATGAAATTAGTGTCTTATATATCTAGCTGTATTGACAAACAAAACAACTGTGCAAACGAGTAATCTTACAAGGTATCGAAAGAATCTGTCAATTATGTGTAAACAAGTAATCTTACAACGTAGCGAAAGAATCTGTCAAAATGTGTAAACAAGTAATCTTACAAGGTATCGAACGAATCTGTCAAAATGGGTGAACAAGTAATCTTACAAGGTATCGAACGAATCTGTCAAAATGGGTGAACAAGTAATCTTACAAGGTTTCGAACGAATCTGTCAAAATGGGTGAACAAGTAATCTTACAAGGCATCGAAAGAATGTGTCAAAATGGGTGAACAAGTAATCTTACAAGGTATCGAAAGAATGTGTCAAAATGGCTGAACAAGTAATCTTACAAGGTATCGAAAGAATGTGTCAAAATGGGTGAACAAGTAATCTTACAAGGCATCGAAAGAATCTGTCAAAATGGGTGAACAAGTAATCTTACAACGTAGCGAAAGAATCTGTCAATAATGTGTAAACGAGTAATCTTACAAGGTATCGAAAGAATCTGTCAAAATGGGTGAACAAGTAATCTTACAAGGTATCGAAAGAATCTGTCAAAATGGGTGAACAAGTAATCTTACAACGTATCGAAAGAATCTGTCAAAATGTGTGAACAAGTAATCTTACAACGTATCGAAAGAATCTGTCAATAATGTGTAAACGAGTAATCTTACAAGGTATCGAAAGAATCTGTCAAAATGGGTGAACAAGTAATCTTACAACGTATCGAAAGAATCTGTCAATAATGTGTAAACAAGTAATCTTACAAGGTATCGAAAGAATCTGTCAAAATGGGTGAACAAGTAATCTTACAAGGTATCGAAAGAATCTGTCAAAATGGGTGAACAAGTAATCTTACAACGTATCGAAAGAATCTGTCAAAATGTGTGAACAAGTAATCTTACAACGTAGCGAAAGAATCTGTCAAAATGTGTAAACAAGTAATCTTACAAGGTATCGAAAGAATCTGTCAAAATGGGTGAACAAGTAATCTTACAAAGTATCGAAAGAATCTGTCAAAATGGGTGAACACGTAATCTTACAACGTAGCGAAAGAATGTGTCAAAATGTGTAAACAAGTAATCTTACAAGGTATCGAAAGAATCTGTCAAAATGGGTAAACAAGTAATCTTACAACGTAGCGAAAGAATGTGTCAAAATGTGTAAACAAGTAATCTTACAATGTATCGAAAGAATCTGTCAAAATGGGTGATCAAGTAATCTTACAATGTATCGAAAGAATCTGTCAAAATGGGTGAACAAGTAATCTTACAATGTATCGAAAGAATCTGTCAAAATGGGTGAACAGTAATCTTACAACGTAGCGAAAGAATCTGTCAAAATGTGTAAACAAGTAATCTTAGAAGGTATCGAAAGAATCTGTCAAAATGGGTGAACAAGAAATCTTACAACGTAGCGAAAGAATGTGTCAAAATGTGTAAACAAGTAATCTTACAAGGTATCGAAAGAATCTGTCAAAATGGGTAAACAAGTAATCTTACAACGTATCGAAAGAATCTGTCAAAGTGGGTAAACAAGTAACCTTACAACGTAGCGAAAGAATCTGTCAATAATGTGTAAACAAGTAATCTTACAAGGTATCGAAAGAATCTGTCAAAATGTGTAAACAAGTAATCTTACAACGTATCGAAAAACCTGTCAAAAATCTTCCTTAAACTGTATCGAAGATGAAGCACATTATATGTTTATATGCCCAGTTTATGCCGTAGGGACATTAGTGGAGGCGTCTCTGGTCCCTTTATCTACATCTATCTCTTCCTCTTTACACTGTATCGAAGATGAGGCACATTTTATGTTTATTTGCCCAGTTTATGCCGTAGGGACATTAATGGAGGCGTCTCTGGTCCCTTTATCTACATCTATCTCTTCCTCTTTACACTGTATCGAAGATGAGGCACATTTTATGTGTATATGCCCAGTTTATGCCGTAGGGACATTAGTGGAGGCGTCTCTGGTCCCTTTATCTACATCTATCTCTTCCTCTTTACACTGTATCGAAGATGAGGCACATTTTATGTTTATTTGCCCAGTTTATGCCGTAGGGACATTAATGGAGGCGTCTCTGGTCCCTTTATCTACATCTATCTCTTCCTCTTTACACTGTATCGAAGATGAGGCACATTTTATGTTTATATGCCCAGTTTATGCCGTAGGGACATTAATGGAGGCGTCTCTGGTCCCTTTATCTAAATCTATCTCTTCCTCTTTACACTGTATCGAAGATGAGGCACATTTTATGTTTATATGCCCAGTTTATACCGTAGGAACATTAGTGGAGGCATCTCTGGTCCCTTTATCTACATCTATCTCTTCCTCTTTACACTGTATCGAAGATGAGGCACATTTTATGTTTATATGCCCAGTTTATACCGTAGGAACATTAGTGGAGGTGTCTCTGGTCCCTTTATCTACATCTATCTCTTCCTCTTTACACTGTATCGAAGATGAGGCACATCAGTTTATATGCCCACGTCTATCTCTTCTTTGTTGCTCGTCCTTGTGTAACTTCCGGTTTTGGTTTGTAATGTGATGTCTTTGGTAGAGTCATATTTTAATTCTTGATTTTCCCAATGTTTGCCTAGTCTAACTTCAAATTGCAGAATATTTTTTGGCATGTACCACTTCTTTTGGCATATATTAAGAAAATTCTATTATTGGATTATTATGAAAGTGATAGGATGAAATTTTGTGAAAAATTGTATTCAACATATCCTAGTCTTAAAAATCTTGATTCTAACTTGCTTTTAGTTTGGATTATGAGCAACAAGAGAAGATATTAATTATGCAACTGTAGTTAGAATACATTGAATCAAACTTTAATTTAAGAAATCCTGTTCGAAAATAAAGATTCTAATTCTAATTAGGCCATACCCGTAGCCAGGCGGGGTTCGAGGGGTACGGACGAACCCCCCCCCCTTTTGAAAACGATTAAGCACTATTAAAGTCGGCATTCTAGTTATGTTGAAGAAATAAAGTCTCATTAATTTTGTGAATTTTTTTAAATAATCATAAAAGTAGATATAAAGTAGTGTAAAATGTGATTTTTTTCAGCTTCAATTCTCTGTCTCATATATGATATTGCTAGATTTCAGGATTTGCGGCCAATAATTCAGAGCTTCCTCTCCCCCGGCCGTGAAGAGAGACTAGCTTTGCGAGTCAATTTCCCCCCCCCCCCCCCCCCCCCCTTTTTTAAATTTTCTGGGTCCCATATGTATTAGGATATATATTCTATTCTATTATATTCTACTTTGTTAAAATAAAAAAGGTAATAAATACACTTTAAAAGATGTTTATAATCGTGAGCTAACAACACACAATTGTGACAAGGACGGGATCAGCAGTACTGTTTTTAAGACAATCTTTAGAACTGCGCACAAACTTCAAAAATGGAAGCGAAGGACTTGAACGGTAACGAACGTAAAGAAATGTTTTATTCATGTAGAAAATGTATGTGTTGAATGCCAACTCCACGATATTGACCAAGTCTGAATATTTCTAACTGCGATGTCACAGCTAGATTTTAATGGCACCGACTGTGAACGAGTTCAGCTTCCGATATCGGTCATTATCTGCCCATATTTATTTTCGCAATGCAAGCCATGTGCTCACAATCACCATCGACGATTTTGAAGTAACAAAATCTCGCGCACGAGACTCGCCGAGAACGAGGCGTGGGTGTGTGTGTGTGGGGGGGGGGTGGGGTGGGGGTAAGAGATATTTCTGTGATGTAATTGTATATTAAATGTGCCTTGTTTATTCCACAGGCACTTGGGGTCAGGTTAATTTTTTTATGGAATAAATTGCCAATAAATGAGTTTACAGTGTATATTCACTTGTTTGGTAACTAAAGTAAACGTTACAGTGTCTGTCCAATGGCGTTTTTAAAATTGGAAAGTCGTCAATTTCCATAGGAAGTCAGATATTTTTGTTTCCAAAGGGGTCTACTGTTGTTTACGAACGTTCTTCTGCTTTCATAACGTACAATGGTATTCGGACAAACAGCGAGACTTTTCCCGCCTCAACTGCAGACGACATTACCCGAAGGATTTCGAATAGACAACAATGGACTTTTCCTAACGTACATTTCCGTTCAACATACGGTCAAAATTTAGTATAGAAAATAGCTGTATCAAAATGAAAATTCAGCAGCATTTCAGAACACCCATTAACTGTGGAAAATATTTGTTCATTTCAAAAAGTGTAATCTGAGATCTACAAAAGCATGAAAAGGATCATAAACTCGACCAAATGCGGTAGCAGTTTTCCATTTTGTCAGGCAAACACCCGTCGGAAAGACACAATAATGTTTACTATAGTCTGATATTTCTCATTGTGAAATATTGACCCCAGAAAAATAATAAATTTCTCTTTATTATATAACAACAAGGCATGAATCTTATCCAAGTTCTAAAAATAGCTCAAGTTTTATTTACAGGAATCCCCACATTTTATTTAAAAAGCATACCATTCCGAGTGTCCAGTCAGGAATCAGCTTTGTCCATTTAATATTCTCTTGATAACTACCACTTAACTATTTTACATTGTATTTCATTAAAATGTGGTGTTTTCTTCTATCATGTCTATCCAAGCGAACAACAATTTTTATCGAGACGGAAGTCACTTCAAACTTTTGAAGGTAGATAATTTCCCATACTTAGAGGGTTCCCGAGATGTAAGCATTACATGTAAATTCGTAGTGATTACCATATGTGATTAATTTGGCGCAAAGATTGAAACAAAAGAGAAGTTTTTATTATAAAACCAATATAACGTATGTATAATTGATTCCAGAATGTAAACAGTATTAATTTAACTAGGTTAGGAGAAATTGACAAGATAAAGTTTTTTTGTAAAATTACATCCTCGTTATCGTTAAATTAATTGTAACAATTTATAAGTAATACAGGAATCGATCAATGGTATATGTTGATGCATGATTATATGTATGCGACACAGATATAATCAACAGATTGCGTAATATTGATAATTGAAAATTGCCATTTTTTTATGTAAACATTGTGTGGGCCGTTTGTTTACAAATTATTCAAAAGTAGATTCTGACACAATTTTATTTTTTGCCCTTTTTATGTACTTTTATAACTATTTATTCTTGATAGTTTTTCTCGTTATGTACTAGTAAGTTGAAATGTGTCGCCATCTATTGTAAAAGGCCAAGAGGTTGTTTGCCAACACGACCAAAACACATGCCAGTTTTCAAATATTGACGAACTCGAATCATGTATACTTTATCAAATTGCTGTTTGAAGAAGAAAGGTTTATTTAATTTTTATATTAAACATGACCCGTTTAAAATCTAGTATATTACTAATTCCCATTAATTGTTTCGTGCAAAGAAACTGCAATTTGACAAGAAAAGCCCATGGGCTAGCTCGATATACTGCTCATTCCTTTTTTGTACACACACCGTATGGAAGACTTATAATAGTTTCAAATGTGCTGCCTGCTAATTTTAAGGGTTAACTACAAAAAATATTTTCTCCTTCGAGGGATAACAAAATTTCTGTTTTGCACATTGTATAATCCGCGGTGGAGGGAACCTAAAGAATTTAAGTGTTAAATCCAGTATCCACATGAAATGAATGAATGAAATTCAAAATTAAGCTTAATTGACTAATTTTATTAACGTTTTTCTATTAAAAGTGAAGAGATAGGAACTTTAAAGAAGCTAAGTTAGTAGGGTTATTTATTTATGAATGAATCTAATGGTAACTGGCAGTTTGATCTATCGAGCACAGATGTTTTCACTTGTCCAGGTAAACATTACCCGAGGTATTAATTAACGGAAGGTATTATTTACAGCTATAATCTCCCATCTAAAATAGTCTATTCCAGCCATAGTCCATTAATACTTGTAGGAGTTACCTCCCATCCACTATACTTTATTTCAGCTATAGTCCATACATAAAAGTCATGTAGGAGTTACCTCCCATCCACTATAGTCTATTTCAGCCATAGTCCATACATACATGTAGGAGTTACCTCCCATCCACTGTAGTCTTTTCCAGCCAAAGTCCATAGACTGATAGATACATGTAGGAGTCGCCTCCCATCCATCCACTATAGTCTATTCCAGCTGTAGTTCATAGATACATGTAGGAGTTACCTCCCATCTACTACAGTCTATTCCAGCCATAGTCTATAAATACATATAGGAGTTACCTCCCATCTACTATAGTCTATTCCAACCATGGTCCATACATACATGTAGGAGTTACCTCCCATCTACTATAGTCTATTCCAGCTAAAGTCCATACATGTAGGAGTTACGTCCCATCTACTATAGTCTATTCCAGCCATAGTCCATACATACATGTAGGAGTTACCTCCCATCCACTGTAGTCTATTCCAACCATTGTCCATACATACATGTAGGAGTTACCTCCCATCCACTATAGTCTATTCCAGCCATAGTCCATACATACATGAAGGAGTTACCTCCCATATACTAAAGTCTATTCCAGCCATAGTCCATACATATATGTAGGAGTTACCTCCAATCCACTATAGTCTGTTCCAGTTAGAGTCCATACATACATGTAAGAGTTACCTCCCATATACTATAGTCTTTTCCAGCCGTAGTCCATACATACATGTAGGATTTACTAGTACCTCCCATCCACTGTAGTCTTTTCCAGCCAAAGTCCATAGATACATGTAGGTGTCACCTCGAATCCATCCACTAGAGTCTATTCCAGCTGTAGTTCATACATACATGTAGGAGTTACCACTCATCTACTTTAGTCTATTCCAGCTATAGTCCATACATACATGTAGGAGTTACCTCCCATCTACTTTAGTCTATTCCAGCTGTAGTCCATACAGACATGTAGTCTATACATGCTGTAGGAGTTACCTTCCATCCACTATACTCTATTCTGGAACTAACTCAACATCAACAAAATATTAAAATGATTATTTCAATAGAGCATGTTTAATGTTTAAAACAGTAAAAAAATGGGGGTTGGGGAGGGGTGGGTCTTTAATAAAATAAAATGTTTTACTCATCATTCTTCCATATAAAAACGTGTTGTAAACATGTTTCAAGCTGATGTTGCAAATCTCTACAATTATATTTAAGCCTTCTCTTTTACAAAAGTAGTTTAACAAAGGCCATCCTGTCTCTCTTGAACATCATTGAAGTAAAGATTAATCAGCATTCTTATAAGTAGGGCCTCGGTGGTCGAGTGGTTAAGGTAGTTTGTCTACTTTTGATCACGTGGCCTGTCAATACTGATGAGTTTGCGGATTTGGGTCTCACTGTGGATAAGGGTGCACCTCAGTCTTAATTGACAATGAAGGATTGCCAGTTTCCCTACCGAATGTTTGGGTTTTCTCTGGGTACTCTTCCACCCTCAGCGAAAACTGGTCGTCATAGTATAGCTGAACAATTGCTGAAAATGGTGTTTCATTAATATTCAAACAAACAATATCCCTATCATAGGTACCTATGGACAAGACCCCTCTCTATCATAGGTTACCATGGACAGGACCCCTCCCTATCATAGGTTACCATGGACAGGACCCCTCCCTATCATAGGTTACCATGGACAGGACCCCTCCCTATCATAGGTTACCATGGACAGGACCCCTCCCTATCATAGGTTACCATGGACAGGACCCGTCTCTATCATAGGTTACCATGGACAGGACCCCTCCCTATCATACATGTAGGTTACCATTGACAGGACCCCTCCCTATCATGTTACTATGGACAGGACCCTTCCCTATCGTATGTTACTATGGACAGGATCTCTCCCTATCATATGTTACCATGGACAGGACCCCTCCCTATCATAGGTTACCATGGACAGGACCCCTCCCTATCATAGGTACCTATGGACAGGACCCCTCCCTATCATAGGTTACCATGGACAGGACCCCTCCCTATCACACGTTACCATGGACAGGACCCCTCCCTATCATAGGTTACCATTGACAGGACCCCTCCCTATCACAAGTTACCATGGACAGGACCCCTCCCTATCATAGGTTACCATTGACAGGACCCCTCCCTATCACAGGTTACCATGGACAGGACCCCTCCCTATCATAGGTTACCATGGACAGGACCCCTCCCTATCATAGGTACCTATGGACAGGACCCCTCTCTATCATATGTTACTATGGACACGACCCTTCCCTTTCATACGTTACCATGGACAGGACCCCGGCCAATATATGCATAGGTACCTATGGACAAGATCCCTACCTATCAGGTTCCTATGGACAGGGCTTCCCTTATCACAGGTACACATGAACATGACCCCGTCCTTGTCACACAGGGTTCAACATTAACTTTTTCATGCAGTTGTCCCATCGGGCAAGTTGAGTAACAAATTTACTTGTCCGAATCAAAAACATGCTTGTCCGAAAAAAATGTGGAATGTGAAAAACTTCTGAATAGTACTTATACAAACTTACCAATAATACATGATAATTGTATATTACCATTCATAGCTAATAGCAGGTTAACACAATCCAGTTGTTTTTTTATTTCTGTTTTCATTCAACAAATTTGATCTTTTGATCACGTACCGCAATACACATCCCTGTCAAAAACAGAAGTCCTAAAATAGATACAGATCGCTCATTGGTTGGTTTAATTATAGCTGTATTCGGTCACGTTGTCATTGCATGATCCGTAGCTGTTAGATAGTAGACTCTAGAGGCACCTCGAACATAGAATTTTTATGATTGGATGATCTAATCTCGAATCGACCAATCGCGCAATAGACGTTCTAAAATTAGATGATGGAAATTTTTTGTTTAGAAATAGAGGAATAATGATATCGGAATTGATGTGTTTTATTTTAAGCAAATGAATAACACGATTGAAGAAATTTAAATTGTGTCACAGCGACATTAGGCCACATTTTTCACTTGCCCGATCGGACAAGCTTAGCACAACTTTTACTTGTCCGAACTTTCGTTTCACTTGCCCCGGGCAATCGGACAACCGTTAATGTCGAACGCTGTCACAGGTACACATGAACAGGATCCCTCAATATCAGATGCACTTATGGAAAGGACCCCTCCCTATCAGAGGTACCCATGTACAAGACCCCTCCCTATCACAGGTACCCATGGACAGGACCCCTTCCTATCAGAGGTACCCATGGACAGGACCCCTCCCAATCACAGGTACCCATGAACGATACCCGTCCCTATTGGAGGTACCCATGGACAGGACCCCTTCCTATCAGAGGTCTCCATGGACGATACCCGTCCCTATTGGAGGTACCAATGGACAGGACCCCTCCCTATCACAGGTACCCATGGACAGGACCCGTATCTATTGGAGGTACCCATGGACAGGACCGCTCCCTATCACATGTACCCATGGACATGACCCCTCCCTATCACAGGTACCCATGGACATGACCCCTCCCTATCACAGGTACCCATGGACATGACCCCTCCCTATCACAGGTACCCATGGACAGGACCCCTCCCTATCACAGTTACCCATGGACAGGACCACTCCCTATCACAGGTACCCATGGACAGGACCCCTCCATATCACATGTACCCATGGACAGGACCCCTCCCTATCACATGTATCCATGGACAGGACCCCTCCCTATCACATGTACCCATGGACATGACCCCTCCCTATCACAGGTACCCATGGACAGGACCGCTCCCTATCACATGTACCCATGGACATGACCCCTCCCTATCACATGTACCCATGGACATGACCCCTCCCTATCACAGGTACCCATGGAAATGACCCCTCCCTATCACATGTACCCATGGACATGACCCCTCCCTATCACATGTACCCATGGACATGACCCCTCCCTATCACATGTACCCATGGACATGACCCCTCCCTATCACATGTACCCATGGACATGACCCCTCCCTATCACATGTACCCATGGACATGACCCCTCCCTATCACATGTACCCATGGACAGGACCGCTCCCTATCACATGTACCCATGGACAGGACCGCTCCCTATCACATGTACCCATGGACAGGACCGCTCCCTATCACATGTACCCATGGACAGGACCACTCCCTATCACAGGTACCCATGGACATGACCCCTCCCTATCACATGTACCCATGGACATGACCCCTCCCTATCAAATGTACCCATGGACATGACCCCTCCCTATCACATGTACCCATGGACATGACCCCTCCCTATCACAGGTACCCATGGACAGGTCCCCTCAGTATCCCATCTACCCTTGACCACTTCCCTTTTCTGTTTAATATTGTCATAAATCTTTTAATGGCTTAAAATGATATTATGGTCTGCATTGTATTGCAGCCTTACTTTTGTGTTAGACTATATCAGTGATAGCAAAAAATTCTCATTAGCCAGTGGCAAATTCATTCTAATTTTCATTATTTACAAAATCAAAGTTTTATGTGAATAATATACTAGTACAGTACTTAACATTTCATGGCAGGATTTTATTCAAGATAAAACTACATCTAACATTTAATGTTTATTTTCAGCAGTGCATGAACTGTTTTGTCAAAATCACCTATGTCAAATGTTTTGCTTGTTTCTTCAGAATCAGGTTTTTGTTTTTTATGAAGACTTTTGTTACAGGTTATTGAAATTAAATGTCAGGATACATGTGTTAAAACGTCCTGAATATAGATGAAATATTGCTTGCTGGACGTTAAACAATAATCAATCAATTAATCAATACTTGTATTAAAACTATATCCATTAAATTTGTAGTCAATCTCGAATATAAATTTCTGTAAGAGACAGTTTTCTTAATGTCATTATATTTTATGTATAAAATGACATTGAAAGATATTGTTAAAATGTACATTTCATCTTATAAAAATAGGTTATGTACTTTGGTCATGTGACCAGGGTCACCAGCACTAATGATGTCCTTGAGGTGGTGTGATGAAGCTATTTAAATCTTTTCCAGTTGATACCAGACTTTTGTCGTCTGCTTAAACAATTTGTTTTCTCAGCAGCAATAAAGATGAATAACAAAGAAAATATTGTTTACATTTTAGATTTAGAAGAATATGGACCAAGAACAATTGAATCGTGTAAGTAAAGTTCATATTGTGAAGTAAATACGTTAACATGTACAAGTACAGATCTGTGGCTTAATGCCACTTTTATCAATTTTTCAGCCATACATGTATCAACTATCATGGTGTCTAGTGTTAATGGTCTAACTAGACGTAAGCAACATAGTTTTCCATTGTTGTGTGAACACAAACATGTATTGTTTACTACAATCCTCCATCTTTGTTTGACTAAATAGAATTATAATTTTTATAAAACATTTATAACATGAATGGCAGGTCACATAAAGGTGTTGACAGATTAACAAAATGGACAATGAACATTAGACTTGATGGTGGTCAATTAAAAATAAATGTACATTTATCTACATTTACATATATTGTGTTACTATGGATTGACTGTTATAATATCATTTCAGGAACTTCTGGAGGCTGCTGACAGAGGTGACACTAAGTCTGTGGAGGACTGGGTGGCCAGAGGGGCAAATGTCAATTGTAAAGTGGTGAGTTACTTGTGTTTTAACATTTATCTGTGACAACAAATCATTAATAACACATCACACATGACAGACATCAGTCACACAAATTAAATATTTCACAGTAAGTGTCACCGTCTGAATCAGAAAATATCATAACAATGTCTGCTACAAAAAGTTGTTTGACATCAACATCATGGCTGACATCACACTAATTAAATATTTCACCACGAGTGTGACGATTTATTTAACTGATGGCTGACATCACCACGAGTGAGACGATTTATTTAACTCATGGCTGACATCACCACGAGTGTGACGATTTATTTAACTAATGGCTGACATCACCACGAGTGTGACGATTTATTTAACTCATGGCTGACATCACCACGAGTGTGACGATTTATTTTACTCATGGCTGACATCACCACGAGTGTGACGATTTATTTAACTCATGGCTGACATCACCACGAGTGTGACGATTTATTTAACTCATGGCTGACATCACCACGAGTGTGACGATTTATTTAACTCATGGCTGACATCACCACGAGTGTGACGATTTATTTAACTCGTATCTTTGTCCTGAATCAGAAAATATCGCGTTTGATTTGATCCGTTACAAAAACTACTTTTGTTATATGTAGGTGTATTACTTACATTGAGAAGATTTGATGATAAAATGTTTATTTACATAGAATGTTTACATGTTTATTTCCTGTATAGAGAGGACGGAGTCCTTTACATTGGGCAGCAGCTGGAGGTCACACAGAGACAGTGTCCAGGCTGGTGGAGCTGGGTGTGGATGTCAATGTCAAGGACGTGGTATGTATTTACTTAACTGATTTGTGTGTTTATCATTGATCACTAACAACAAATAAGTCACCATTTATTTTATGACTGTCCCTGTACCACTATAATCCTCCATTGTAGGTTGTCCCTGGGGGTCAGTCCCCACCCCCTAAATTGTGTACATTTTTGTAATTTATATATTGATCAAAGTGTACAATCACAGATCATTAATAACACTTTAAGTATGGCAGACGTCAGATTATTTCATTGTAAGTGTCTAGCCATTCATTCATTCATTCATTCATTCATTCATTCATTCATTCATTCATTCATTCATTCATTCATTCATTCATTCATTCATTGAATTCTTTCATTCAATATTTATTCATTTGATTTGTTATATGTAGGTGTATTTCTTACATTGAGAAGATTTTATGATAAAATGTTTATTTACATAGAATGTTTACATGTTTATTTCCTGTATAGTTTGGACTGAGTCCTTTACATCTGGCAGCACAGTGGGGCCACACAGAGACAGTGTCCAGGCTGGTGGAGCTGGGTGGGAAGGTCAACAGCAAGGACAAGGTATGTATTTACTTAACTGATTTGTGTGTTTATCATTGATCACTAACAACAAATAAGTCACCATTTATTTTATGACTGTCCCTGTACCACTATAATCCTCCATTGTAGGTTGTCCCCGGGGGTCAGTCCCCACCCCCTAAATTGTGTACATTTTTGTAATTTATATATTGATCAAAGTGTACAATCACTGATCATTAATAACACTTTAAGTATGGCAGACGTCATCAGATTATTTCACACAAAGATTTCATTGTAAGTGTGTAGCCATTCATTCATTCATTCATTCATGCATTTTCATTCATTCATTCATTCATTGAATTCTTTCATTCAATATTCATTCATTTGATTTGTTATATGTAGGTGTATTACTTACATTGAGAAGATTTGATGATAAAATGTTTATTTACATAGAATGTTTACATGTTTATTTCCTGTATAGTTAGGATGGAGTCCTTTACATGAGGCAGCAGAGAGGGGCCACACAGAGACAGTGTCCAGGCTGGTGGAGCTGGGTGGGGACATCAACAGCAAGAACAACAAGGTATGTATTTACTTAACTGATTTGTGTGTTTATCATTGATCACTAACAACAAAGAAGTCACCATTTATTTTATGACTGTCCCTGTACCACTATAATCCTCCATTGTAGGTTGTCAAAAGGGGGGAAGGAGTTGACTATCCCCACCCCCTAGATTATGTACATTTTCTAATTTGTATATTATACATGTCTGCATACAAAATTTTGCTTGTTTTTTTCATTTTTTTTAGTAAGATGGTATTTTTAGTGTACAGGTGTATGTCTGTTGTTCTGGGGATACACACAAGGTCTCCCCCACCCCTTATAGCATCAGTTATCATTGTGTTAGCCTTGCTGTTACTGTGGGTTAATGCTGTTAGAGGGATTGTCCCCACCCCGTCATAACACTGATGATTAATAATCCTCAAAATACTTAGGATACCCACCCCATAACTATGTGTTATTATATTATTGATGTTATAATTAGTTTTATTGAGTTGGGTTTAAATCCCCTGGGGAGTTTTCCCGACCCCCTTAATGCATTTATTGGTTATTAAGTCTCCCAAACAAGTTTGGAGACTTATTGTTTTTGTTGCGTTTCTTGTTATTCTCGCGCCGCCAACATTGTCTGGGGAACTTTTAAACTTCACTGATTTTGTTCAAATTTTGCACAATGATATACCCCTATGAGATGTGGGTTCTAACCATTTTTCTTTCAAGTGTAGGGGCCCCCCCAGGGTCTGTTCCACGCCCCTCCAAATACCTCAAAAATTGATATTTTTTTAAAATGTAAAAAATAGTTAACATTCCTACCCCATAACCATATATGTTATTACCCCTTATGATTTGACGCAATATTTGGTTCCATAGGGAGGTCAGAGTGGGTCATGCCCCACCCCCTCAAATGACAAATTTCTTTATATCTTGAAAACCATTGAGATCCCCACCCTATAACCGCATATATCCTTAATCCTTATAACAACACAAATAATTTAGTACCATGGAAGTCTTGGAGGGGGTCTTGCCCACCCCCCTTAAATGAGAAATTATTTAATATCTTGAAAACCATTGGGATCCCCACCCAATAACTATATAAATTCTTACTCCTTATGATTAGAGGAAACATTTGGTACCATAGGGAGGTCTGAGGGGATCATGCCCCACCCCCTTAAATGACAAATTTCTTAATATCTGGAAAACCATTTGGATCTCCACCCTATAACCATATATATTCCTACCCCTTATGATAAAACAAATTATTTAAAACCATGGGAGGGTTGTAAGGGGGTCTTGCTCCGCCCCATCAAATGACAAATTATTTAATATTTGAAAACAATTGGGATCCCCACCCTATAACCATATATATTCTTAATCCTTATGATTAGAAAAAAAACATTTGGTACCATAGGGAGGTCCGAGGGGATCATGCCCCACCCCCTCAAATGACAAATTTCTTAATATCTTGAAAACCATTGGGATCCCCACCCTATAACCATATATATTCTTACTCCTTATGATAAAACAAATCATTTAGTACTATGGGAGGGGGTCCTGCCCCGCCCCCTCAAATGAAAAATTATCTAATATTTTGAAAACAATTCCGATCCCCACCCTATAACCACATATATTCTTGCTACTTATAATAAGAGGAATCATTTGGTACCATGGGAAAGTCAGAGGGGTCATGCCCCGCCCCTTGAAATCACTTAATTTTCCTTCTTTTTTCTTCTTTCCGTTCAATCTTGTCCGTACATTTTCTCTCAGATGCAATGTCCACTCAATATGAAACTTTGGGAAATTGTTAAGAGTGACCTGAAGTTTTGGAATCCATTTTTGTTATTTCAAAATAGCTGCCATTTCAAAAAGGCTGTCGTTTCCATGGAAACAGGGGTAATTAATATAGCACATTGCATTATCATGGTAACAATTTTTATTTGGGCTTTTCAACATGCTCAAAGTTATAGTGGCTTTGGGGGTTCGTTTGGGAGACTTCTTGTGTTGGCATCTCAATGCAATTATGAATATTTATTTTTAAATCTGTCCAGATCCCCACTCTATAAGTGTATGTTTTTATAACGTCAAAATTTTGACCGACCATTTTCTCTGAGACGGTAAATTGGATTGATATGAAACTTTGCCTAAAAATAGGTCATGACTTTAAGTGGTTCACACCAGTTTTAAAATTTTGAAATTTGCGTCTATCTTGAAATGGCGACCAATTTGAAAATGAAAAAGCTTTGTGTTTAGGTAGATTACCATGTTGTCGTCAGATTTTAGTCATCAAAATTTTAATTTGATCATGGCGGCCATCTTAATATAGCAGCCATTTTGAAAATGAAAAAATCCTTAAAAATCCAAAAGTGTACAGATTTCGATGAAAATTGGAATATAATTCAAATTCTTTATTGCAAATTACACCCATATGGGTCAAAGCAATATAATAACATTGTAAACAAAAAACATTAGCATACAAATACAAACATACTCGAAGTACATCAGTTATTATTTCTAATATAACTACAAATGTAGTACATTTTAACCGATGTGGACCCTATTTTCGCATTTCAAATGATTGCTTTAAAAAGTCTTTAACATAAGTTAAATGTTCTGATTTTGGACAAAGGATATATTTTACTTTTTCATTTGCATTTAAATTTGCAAAGATATCGTCTATATTTGAAATTTTTGAATAGAAAATATCTCTTGGTAGAGTGTAAATTTGACAATGTAAAAGAAAATGTTCTTCATCTTCAAGAATTTGGCATTTAGAGCATATTCGTTGACATCTGGGAATATTATGATATCTCCCTTGTTCTATATGTAAGATATGGTCACTCACCCTTAGTTTTGTTATCATTTGTCTATATATAAAACTATTCTCATTTACTAGATAGTCTTCAATTTTTATGTCTGTTTTCAGTTGACTAAATAAGTAAAGTTTAGATTCGTTATTTAAATTATTTAATTTAGTTTTAATTTTATTTATATAATATTCAGAAATTTAATTTTTAATTTTTTTCTTTAACTTATCTGCGAGTTTAAAAAATGGGACATCTAAATCTTCGTATTCTGATCTGTCAAGGTCTAGTTCTATAAATAACTTTTGTGCCATAGTATACCAAGTATATATTCCCTCGGTGTGTATACTTTTATTGACATTATATGCTTCTTTTAATAAGGGGTTTATTTTTACTGAATTAAATCTACTATAATATAAGATTGTTTGAGCTTTTATGAAAGATTCTAATGGCAGTCTACCAAGTTCTGTTTTTGCTGCTATGTTGCAAGCTGTTTTTCTTAAACCTAAAATATTCTTACAATATCTTGTATGTACTTTTTCATATGTAAATCGGTCTATTAAGGAGAGGGTATCACAGAATTTTCCATTTTTTTCTGCCCTTTCTTTTGACTTAACAATAGATAAGTAATCGTCCATAAACCAAATATCAATATTATATAACAATATAGGTCTTATTAAGGTATCAAACAGTTTACAGGATAGTCTTATAGGTAGACTTTGAAAGTTTTGAAATCTTTTTTTCAAAGCAAAGATTGCTTTTAGTCCTTTTTTAGCTCACCTGGACCGAAGGTCCATGTGAGCTATTGCTATCACTTGGCGTCCGTCGTCCGTCGTCTGTCGTCCGTCGTCTGTCGTCCGTCATCCGTCGTAAACTTTTTCAAAAATCTTCTCTGAAACCACTGGGCCAATTTTTTTCAAACTTGGCCACAATCATCCTTAGGGTTCCTAGTTTCAAGTTTGTACCCAGGGTGTTGATCAACAGACAAATATGGCCGCTGTTACTAAAAATAGAACATGGGGGTCAACACAGGTTTTTGATCATTATCTAAAAAACTATAATAGCTATAGAGAAAACCGTTACTTCAAATTGATCAGCACATTAAGGTCTACAATAGTTGCTATTAGTGCGAAGTTGTGTATTGGCTTCTTGTAGGAGTTATTGCCCTTTTTTGACAATTTTTGACCAAATTTTTGGTATTTACAATATAACCTGAAAAATATACGAGGTAGAGTGAAACTGTAAATGGCAAAAATGATCAGCAATAAAAGCCCTACAATTCACTTGATTGGTCTGAAATTGTCAGATGACTCCTTATATGAGTTATTGCCCTTAAATGGTAATTTTTTATGAAATTTTCCGTTTATGTCCTGTAACTTTTAAACTATAACAGCTAGAGTAAAACTGTAAATAGCAAAAATGATCAACAATACAAGCCCTACAATTCACTGTATTAGTCTGACATTGTCAGATGACTCCTTATAGGAGTTATTGCCCTTAAATGGCAATTTTTTATGAAATTTTCCGTTTTTGTCCTGTAACTTGAAAACTATAGCAGCTAGATTGAAACTGTAAATTGCACAAATGATCAGCAATAAAGACCCTACAATTCACTTGATTGGTCTGAAATTGTCAGATGACTCCTTATATGAGTTATTGCCCTTAAATGGTAATTTTTTATGAAATTGTCCGTTTTTGTCCTGTAACTTTAAAACTATAACAGCTAGAGTAAAACTGTAAATTGCAAAAATGATCAACAATACAAGCCCTACAATTCACTGTATTAGTCTGAAATTGTCAGATGACTCCTTATAGGAGTTATTGCCCTTAAATGGCAATTTTTTATGAAATTTTCCGTTTTTGTCCTGTAACTTAAAAACCATAACAGCTAGAGTGAAATAATAAATTGCAAAAATGATCAGCAAAAAAAGCCCTACAATTCATTTAATTGGTCTGAAATTGTCAGATGACTCCTTATAGGGGTTATTGCCCTTAAATGACAATTTTGTTATGAAATTTTCCATTTTTGTCCTGTAACTTGAAAACTATAGTAGCTAGATTAAAACTGTAAATTGCACAAATGATCAGCAATAAAAGCCCTACAAATGATTGCTTAGTCCAAAAATTGCAAGATGACTCTTTATAGGAGTTATTGCCCTTTCATTATGAATTTGGACATATGAACAGTTTTTTAATTATAAATTAGTCTATAACACACCTATTAGTAGAGTAAAACTGTAAATTTCTAAAGTACCCTAAAGGACAATGCCTAAAAACCATTTAATTTTCAGAAATTGTCGATGGCACCTTATAGGAGTTATTGTATTTAACAAATTTTTTGAAGAAATGTTTAGTTTTTGCATAGTAAACTTAAAAGCTATAACAACTAGACTGAAACTGTTAATTTCAAAAATTTTAATATAGTCATTTGGATTCCAGGTGAGCGATTACAGGCTCCTGGGAGCCTCTAGTTTGATAACTCTTCTATAGATCTTTTTAAGCTTCCTTTATAGTCAATGGTTGTTCCCAAGAAGTTATATTCTTTAGTTTCAGCAAGAGGCTGATTTCCATAATATAAAGGAGGAGTTGGACAAAACGTATTTTGAAATGTCATAGTTTTTGTCTTCTTAATATTGACTGTTAATTGCCAGTCAACGCAATATTTTTCAATTTTATTCAAACAATTTTGTAACCCAGTATGAAAGTTTGAGAATATTACTAAATCATCAGCAAAGCTTAGACTTGATATATTTGTATTTTCTAGTATCAAGGGATCACATGATTGATTGTATATATCGTGAATATCATTTATAAAACAGTTAAAAAGTGAGGGGCTAAGACTATCTCCTTGTTTAACTCCTCTGACTATATCAAAAAAATTAGAAAATTGGTTTTTAATCTTAATAGCTGATTTATTGCTTGTATACATATCTTTTATTATATTATAAAATTTATTGCCAATATGTTGTGTTTTTAATTTATATAAAAGTCCACTATACCATAATGAGTCAAATGCTTTTCTTAGGTCAACAAAACATGCAAATATTTTTTGTTTATTTTTTGTTAGATATTTTGTTATTAAAGTTTTCATAATAAATATACTGTCTGTTGTTCTATGATTTGCTCTAAATCCGAATTGTTGTGGTGCAAATTTATCTTCATAAAATTTATTGAGCCTACAATTTAATATAGAACTAAATAGTTTAGCTAAACTGTTTTGAAGGGATATTCCTCTATAATTGTTAAGATCTGAATTGTCCCCGGATTTAAATATAAGAATAGTAAATGATTTTCTCCATTCCATTGGATATTTTCCTGTTTCTAAAATGAGGTTAAAAAGTTTGGCAATAGCTTTGCTGGTGACTAATGCACAGTATTTTATAATTTCATTACATATTTGATCCGGTCCAGGGCTTTTTAATAGTTTCATTTTATTTATATTCTCTTTAACTTCCCTTATAGTAATAGGTTGGTCAGTTATTTCATTTTCTTCTTCTGAGATGTTATTTATAAGTAATATAAGTAGAGTATACCGAACCATCATATGACGCACATGTTGACTTTCTTTGGTGGCCATTTTGAATCCAAGATGGACGCCAAAACTTCAAAATGCTCTGATTCTCTCAAAATTTGGTTTTAAGGTAGATTACTATGTTGCAATCAGATGTTATAATTCACAATTTGAATTTGATAAAGGCAGCCATCTTGAAATGGCTGCCCTTTTCCAAAATAAAAAAAAAACTAATCCTTTAAAATCCAAAAGTGTACGGATTTTAATGAAAGTTTGTATATGCTCTGATTCTCTCAAAATTTGGTTTTAAGGTAGATTACTATGTTGCAATCAGATGTTTGTATTCACAATTTGAATTTGATAAAGGCAGCCATCTTGAAATGGCTGCCCTTTTCCAAAATAAAAAAAACTAATCCTTTAAAATCAAAAGTGTACGGATTTTAATGAAAGTTTGTATATATGTAGAGTATGTTATACCCAAACCATTTGACGCACATGTCAACTTTCTATGGTGGCTATTTTGAATCCAAGATGGCCGACAAAATTGAAAAATGCTCCGATGTTCAACTTCAGGAAACTTGGTTTCCTGGTATATACAGTTGCTATGAATGGATGTCTGAACTAGAGGGTCCACAAGGGGTTTGGGAACCAGTTATGATCCATAAGGTCATAATCATGTTTAATTCTTATTATGCTAATACTTATTATGTGATACCCTCCGTATGGATATGAGTGTCCGTATGTCCGTTGGGCAGTCCGTCTGGCATCCCAACACGAAGATCTTTAATTATTGCTCTTTTTTTATTGATCACTACTTTGTCCAGAATTTGTCACCAACATAAGTTGGTACGACCAATATGATACTTGGCATAGTAAATGTTTATGATTCCTAGTTATGCGTATCTCGGTTTTGAAATTTTCAATATGGCCAGGCCACCTGCCGAAAACCACCCCCTAAACACGAAAAAATTTAAACTTCATCCGAAATTTTTGTCCGACTTCCGGCTTCAAAATGGGGGACATTTTACTGCATAAAATTCTATGCCATGGGGAATTTGGGCAACTTATGTGTTTGCATCCCAACACAAAAATCTTCAATTATCATTATTATTTTTTCGGTTTCCACTTTTTCTAGATTGTGAACTAGTATCAGAGACGCCTTAATAGCATATAAATATTGCATGTCTGACAGGGTACAGTATAATTTGCAAACATTCCGTACCTATGGTAGCGTGTGACAGTAAAATCCGACAGTAAATTTTTTTTGACAGTACGTAGATGTCAAGGTGGCCTATTAACATTGTAAATGAAATTGAGGTATAATATAAAATGAAGATTGGCACAGTTGTAGATCAACATAATATGGAGTGCAGTCTGTAATCAGAGTTTTGATAATGGCCACACACCCGCCTAAAAATGGCAAACATTTCCCATGATCAGATTTCAACGAAATTTGATATTAAGGTAGATTATAGTATTTCGAGTGAAATACTACCTCTGAACATTTTTTCTGACGTCGCGTTTCAAAATGGCGGCGAAAAACGTGTATAATTTTCTGCATTATCCGATCACAATGAAAGTTAACGTGCTCTGATTGCAACACAATTTGGTATGGATTTAGATTTAAGTGTTCTGAGTGGAAATCTACATTAAATTTTTTTTTTGACCATGCATTTCAAAATTGCTCCAAAAACGCATATATTAAACTTTGTCTAATTTTTATGAAATTTGTTGTGTAGGTACATTTTAATGTCCTGAGTGGAACGCAATACTATCCATAGGGATATTGCATGACTTCTGTGTTGGTATTGCAACAATTGGTGCAGATCCCAGCCCTATAAGTGCATGTTTTTATAATCCCAATAGTTTAACAAGTTTATATCTGCTGTATGCATGTGTATTGATGATATAAATCAGTCTGTTTAGTACATATAAATACCAACTGGATAATAAAGTAAGATACATGTTTATGTAGACTTAAACAATATAAGTATTATGTTTATTCTTTAACAGCTCTTCTTTTTTACAGGGACAAACACCATACGATCTAGCTGATATTGATATCAGAGAATTACTGAAGGTAGATATATTTTTTAGCAGCAATATAGAAATATGATTCATAGTGTGTTGTCAGTATGTCTGTTTTATTTGTCTGTTGTCTGCCTGTCTGTCTGTTTATGTCTGTCTTCCAGCCTTCAAGAAATGTTTTCATTTGGTCCACCAATTTCCCTAGCAATAACTGAGCAGTTTTTTCCTGACAAAATTTGTCATGTTGCCATTGAAAACATCATACTATTCATAAATGTGTAATAATTCACTATCTGGGCTGAAAGCAACTGCTTCATGGGACACAATAATCATGAGGTCATAGATAACTAGCTATCTTTATTCCTTTAATTTCACTGCTTCATGGGACACCCAGCTACAGACATAATCATCAGGTCATAGATAACTAGCTATCTTTATTCCTTTAATTTCACTGTAATAGTGTATATTGTATATACTTATCAAAGACAGTGATTAAAACAAAAGTTTAAAACCCAAAAGTGTTTGTTTATCAAACAGTTACAATTTTTCAGTAAACATGATGGTAAAGGCTGTTGTAGTCTACCTTTTTCTTTTTTCTCAATGTTGATAATTGGACATATCCCGGAAATAAACAAATGGTGGGACATCCATTTTCAACATGTTCAATACAAAATGTTTCAAAAATGAGTTAAATGCCCAAAATCTTTCAATTTTTATTGGTTTGACATATTTAATGAAAAGGTGGAAGTCTATGTAAATAAGTAAGAGCAGATATACAAGTATTTTCTGTGAACGAACCATCAGGGTGACTTTAATTTCAATAATAACAATGACTTTCAGACCGATGCAAATGAACTTTTTGCCGGTCCGATCATAATCATATCGTTTTGTCTGTGGAACAGACATATTCCGTGAAGACTGGTTCTATGTTTAGTCTTTCCTGTCTATGTTGTCTGATTGTCCCATCTTTTCCCTCTGTCTGTCCTCCTGCCTATCTGTGATGTTCATCTGTTTGTCTGTCTGTCTGTATGTGTCTGTCTTTCTGTCTGTCCACCTGCCTGTCAGTCTGGCTGACTGTCTGTCTGACTGTCTGTCTGGCTGACTGTCTGTCTCTTGCTGGCAGGCTGACTGTCTATGGGTTATGTTTAGTCTTTCCTGTCTATATTGTCTGACTGTCCCATCTTTTCCCTGTCTGTCCTCCTGCCTATCTGTGATGTTCATATGTTTGTCTGTCTGTCTGTCTGTCCGTTCTGTCCACCTGCCTGTCAGTCTGGCTGACTGTCTGTCTGTCCGTCTGTCTTGCTGGCAGAATGACTGTCTATGGGTTATGTTTAGTCTTTCCTTTCTATATTGTCTGACTGTCCCATCTTTTCCGTCTGTCTGTCCTCCTTCCTATCTGTGATGTTCATCGGTTTGTCTGTCTGTCTGACTGGCTGGCTGTCTGTCCATGGGTTATGTTTAGTCTTTTCTGTCTATATTGTCTGACTGTCCCATCTTTTCCGTCTGTCGTCCTCCTGCCTATCTGTGATGTTCATCGGTTTGTCTGTCTGACTGGCTGGCTGACTGTCCATGGGTTATGTTTAGTCTTTTCGGTCTATATTGTCTGACTGTCCCAACTTTTCCATCTGTTTGTCTGTCTGTCTGTCTTGCTGACTGTCCGCCTGACTCTCTGTATGTCTGTCTGTCTGGCTGTCTGTCTGTATGTCTGGCTGGCTGGCTGGCTGGCTGACTGTTCATGGGTTATGTTTAGTCTTTTCTGTCTATATTGTCTGACTGTCCCATCTTTTCCATCTGTCTGTCCTCCTGCCTATCTGTGATGTTCATCTGTTTGTTTGTCTGTCTGTCTGTCTGGCTGACTGTCTGGCTGTCTGTCTGTCTGTACGTCTGGCTGGCTGGCTGGCTGACTGTTCATGGGTTATGTTTAGTCTTTTCTGTCTATATTGTCTGACTATCCCATCTTTCCCTGTGTCTGTCCTCCTGCCTATCTAATTAAAACTTTAACTATTGCAAATGTCTTTTGATCTGATAAATGATATGCCTGGTTGAGTTTCTGTTATTTTTGTTTACTTGTGTTGTTGTCAATTACGTAAAAAAAAAGATTTGTATTGTTTAATTAATTCTTTCAAACTGTAAGTTGATAAGTGTTTTCTTGAAATGTTATTCCACGATTTCGTTGTAAAGTTTGGATAACAATATTTATTAATTATTGTCAATTTATTTGAACAGATATATAGCAAAAATACACGCCACAAATACAAACAACACAGAAGTTCAAAACGAAAATAATTACCGATTTTTTTAAATATCACATAATGAAAATGATGTCACACCCTTAAATTGGTTGACTCAAACTTCTGATAACTCGATATGTTTTTTACGGTCCCACAAACTTCGACTTATCGAGGTTTGACTGTACTTGTTTTGTCCGGCCGTCTTCTCTTTTATCTTTGAAGCAACAATATTGTTTATACTTGGTAGGATGTTTCAACACATAATGGAGGTGTGCAGGACCAAATTATATTTTATTTTATTTTATTCGTGAAATATTCTTGAAACTACAGATAAATTTGCAGACCAGATAACTGTGATAACTATCTCTGTTTTATTAACTCGCCAGAATTAAAGGGTCATGTGAGCTTTTCTCATCACTTGTTGTGGGCTGTAAACTTTTCACCTTTTAACCTTCTTCTTAAAAACAACTTTGCAGGTATGTTTATTGGGTGGTTCAGGTATGGTGTCAGGACAGATAGTTCCGTGTATTTATACTGTGGTTGAAATGAGTAAATCGGTTTTATATGTATAACTTCACAATGAGGTTGAATGTGACTTGACAGGTTGACAGGGTAGGCATCTGGAACTGCTTTTTGTGTTAATTTGCCATACATTATTGCATTTTGTTCAGGTTAAGGTAATTAGCATAGGGTTACTGTTACCATAGAGACAATATTCATGCCATCTTGCAGGTTATGTCAATATGCCATCTAGTGCCCTTGGCTATGTCATAATGTCATTTAGCTCCATTAAATGTAAATATGTTTTTTATTATTGTCAGATTTATCATTCCGTTAATGCTATTGTTAAGGTTTGGGTTGGGGTAGGAGTGAGGGATGGTTATAATAGCTGGGTTAGAGTTAATGTAGGGTTAGGGTTGGGGTTAGAGTGAGGGATGGTTATAATAGGGTTAGAGTTAATGCAGGGTTAGGGTAAGGGTTGGGGTAAGAGTGAGGGATGGTTATAATAAGGTTAGAGTTAATGTAGGGTTAGGGTTGGGGTTAGAGTGAGGGATGGTTATAATAGGGTTAGAGTTAATGTAGGGTTAGGGTTAGGGTTGGGGTTAGAGTGAGGGATGGTTATAATAGGGTTAGAGTTAAAGTAGGGTTAGGGTTGGGGTAAGAGTGAGGGATGGCTATAATAGGGTTAGTGTTAATGCAGGGTTAGGGTAAGGGCAGTGTTCAATCTAGAATTTGGCCTAAGGGGGTCATGATGGCCCCAATAACTTACCATAGAGGGCCAGAATTTATAACTAGGGGCCAATAAAACCAATATAGAGATATGACAACCAGACAAAAAGTGAAGGCTTATGATTCAGTTTGCTAAAACAAAATCCCTTCACTACGGGTTGCTGTAATGTTAGAAAGTCCAATTTAATGAGTGTTAATGTGCCTCGTAAAGGTGGACGTTCTAAAATTACTGCAACCGGTAGTGAAGGGATTTCTTTTATTAGTTTTTATGCAGATGGAACATGTCATGTGTTTTTTATCTTTATCAAAATTAAGCCAATCTTTATATGTAATATCAGATAACCACCCATACTGAAATTTCATGTGACACTGATAGGATTCGATGTTGACTGAGAGCTTGATGCAGTCCGAGGCGCCGATTGTTCTTTTTCAGCTTCTTTGTTCGCATTCTCTGTCGGCGCGGTGCCCGCTTCATTTTGATTTTCATCCGTTTTTGCACGTTTATCTCCAATTGGAGTAAAATATAAATAAATACGCTTCATCTTGAAGCATGAACAACACGTTTAAAAAAAAAATCGATAATATATTGTCTACGTGATTTAGACGCTTGCTAAATTGTAATTGTACATGATAAAAAGCGTACTTAGGAATACAGTTAAATGTCCGGTATATTTTAAAGGGACTTTCTCAAAGTTGTTGACTATGTTGACTTTCTCAAAGCAATGAAAAATTAAGTTGCGCCAGTAATGACCCAGGAGGTTTTTTTAAAACGTGTCAATTCATCGAAAAATGCGGGAATGGCGCAATGGCGCGCTCTAGATTGAACACTGTAAGGGAAGGGTTAGGGTTGGGGTAGGAGTGAGGTATGGTTATAATAGGGTTAGGGTTAGGGTATAAGAGTGAGGGATGGCTATAATAGGGTTAGAGTTAATGTAGGGTTATAATTAGGGTTGGGGTAAGAGTGATGGATGGCTATAATAGGGTTAGAGTTAATGTAGGGTTATAATTAGGGTTGGGGTAAGAGTGAGGGATGGTTATAATAAGGTTAGAGTTAATGTAGGGTTAGGGTTGGGGTACGAGTGAGGGATGGCTATAATAGGGTTAGAGTTAATGTAGGGTTACGGTTAGGGTAAGAGTGAGGGATGGCTGTAATAGGGTTAGGGTTGGGGTAAGAGTGAGGTATGGTTATAATAGGGTTAGAGTTAATGTAGGGTTAGGGTTGGGGTAAGAGTGAGGGATGGCTATAATAGGGTTAGAGTTAATGTAGGGTTAGGGTTAGGGTAAGAGCATGGAATGGTTATAATAGGGTTAGAGTTAATGCAGGGTTAGGGTTGGGGTAAGAGTGAGGTATGGTTATAATAGGGTTAGAGTTAATGTAGGGTTAGGTTGGGGCAAGAGTGAGGTATGGTTATAATAGGGTTAGAGTTAATGTAGGGTTATAATTAGGGTTGTGGTAAGAGTGAGGGATGGCTATAATAGCTGGGTTAGAGTTAATGTAGGGTTAGGATTGGGTAAGAGTGAGGTATGGTTATAATAGGGTTAGAGTTAATGTAGGGTTAGGGTTAGGGTAAGAGTGAGGTATGGTTATAATAGGGTTAGAGTTAATGTAGGGTTAGGGTTAGGGTAAGAGTGAGGGATGGCTATAATAGGGTTAGAGTTAATTTAGGGTTAAGGTTAGAGTAGGGTTAGGATGAATCTACTTGAACAATTATTTCTTGTTGATATTCTTTTAATCATTTTGGTTTTTTGGTACACTTATTTTCAATAACTTATCCGATACAAGTGATACTGGGTAATGATTAAATGAATTCCTCCTACACCATAACCAACGTGGCGTTTTGGAGAATTTCTGACGATACATTTCATGCATACCTATACCACTTAAATAGATTTGGATTATAAGACCAGGTATAGTTAGACTTCTATATACTTAATTGAATCTGGTCATGCTGCCCTGCTTTATCTAACGGTGATTTATGGACCAAAATTTGTTTTTATACATGAACTTATTAACACCTTCCATTTGTGACCCAGAGGGAGGAAAATTATATGTAAACTGACAAATGTGACTGTACACAACTACCCAATGGTAAAACACTTCCATGTCAATATGGTTATATATTCAACCTCAACTTTATTTCTGTGAAATGTACAACCTCTGGTTTTTATACATATTCATTTTCATAGCATCTTGACCTGTTTTATATTCTATTGCTAGTATTAAAGTATATTTCAAAGTCTTATTGAGCTAACATCAACGGAGTGACATTCTTACACATCAACGGAGTGACATTCTTACACATCAACGGAGTGACATTCTTACACATCAACGGAGTGACATTCTTACACATCAACGGAGTGACATTCTTACACATCAACGGAGTGACATACACAAACGGCACAAGGAAATTATTATTTCTATTAATTATCTATTATTATAGATAATTATTATTAACAAATGTCAACTGTCATTATGCCTACTGTCATTATCCCTACAGTCAACATGTCAACTGACATTATGCCTACTGTCAACCTGTCAACAGGCATTATGCCTACTGTTAACCTGTCAACTGTCATGCCTACAGTCAACATGTCAACTGACATTATGGCTACTGTCAACCTGTCAACTGGCATTATGCTTACTGTCAACTGTCATTATGCCTACAGTAAACATGTCAACTGTCATTGTGTCTACTGTCATCCTGTCAACTGTCATTATGCCTACTGTCAACCTGTCTATCTAATAATATCTAATAACATAATTCTACCAAGTATTACTTATATAGCCTTTAAATTAAGAAATAATTCATGGCTTTCACAATTTTACAGATTATTTAAATATGGGTAGACATTTTATTTATGAATATTTTGCCATGAGTGTCTTTCTTTTAGGTTTTGTCCTTTCCATCTGTATTGTCTGCAGTATGATTCATAACAATTGGCCACAGGCAAAATTGATCGATTAACATGACCTCCTGGCTAGTTAAATTGTAAAACAAAATGTCAAGTTTTGTAATGAATTTAACTGGTTAGTGATAAACAATACAAGCATAGGCATGGAGCATGGTATTTTTTCTACTGGAGAAAGTTTCTCTATAAAGTTTCATTTTACTTCGGTTTACATTCTATCAAGGATGACTTTTATTAGACAACAGACTTTGTTAAAATATTGCGCAGCTGCTAACTACTATGTAAGTAAGATCAATTTCAATTTTCAGCACTATACATTTTCTAGTTTTTTAGTAAGACCAATTAAAAAAAAAGTCAATAATTTGCCAAATTCAGCAATGTTTGTCATTATTTTATTCTGTCCAGTTTTTATTGGGGAGGAAGCCGGAGTACCCAGAGAAAACCCCGACATTTGGTAGGAATATTTGCAATCCTTGTCAAAATTAGAATCGAGCTACCCTTCCTACCGAGACTTGAACCTGCAACCGCAGTGTTGTCAGACCATGCTATCAATAGTAGACGAAATGCCATTAACCAGTCGGCTACCGAGGCCCTCTATAAATAAGAAAATATTTTTATCTTTCAATATTACACTGAATGACTGTCTTTATAATTGTAGAAATACATGTCAAAGGAGCACGAATCCACCAATGATGACACCACAAGGACTCAGCCCTCTGTCCAAGGTAAATTTTGTCAACAATACATGATATGATTGAACTGATGAGGAAATGAAATGTTTATTTATTTCGATTGATTTATAGGGCTGAACAACAGTTGATAGCACTATAGAGCCGGTAATTGTTTGAAAGTAAGGGCGATTTGTCAACAATAATGTTATGTAACAACATTGCAGTGTTACAGTTATAAAACTTTAATCATGGTTCCCTGGAACATTCTCATGTGAATGATAAACAGATAAACAACAACATACACAATCTGGCAAAATCCTGACACATTTAGTTAGAAAATTGTCAAGGTGCAATGCACTTTATTGATCAGATGCATGATACTGCATGCATACAGAGTAGAAATTATGATTTTTTTGGAACATTCTCGTTAGAATGATAAACAGATAAACAACAGCATACATGAACTGGCAAAATCCTTACACATTCAGTTAGGAAATTTCTGAGATACAATTCACTCGATTGATTGGCTACATTATACTGCATGCAGCCAATTAAAAGTTTGCTTTCTCACACAATTAATTTGAGGATATTCCACTCCTGTAACTTTATTGATAACATTGTTTTAGTTGTGATTTAATATAAAATCTGTTATTTTGGGAATTTATTATCTAAATATGTCAGGGATAGGTGGAAACAGAAAACATGGCTTGTGGATTGGTGGTCACAGAAAACCTAACTTGCGGATTGGTGGTCACAGAAAACCTGACTTGTGGATTGGTGGACACAGAAAACATGACTTGTGGATTGCTGGTCACAGAAAACCTCACTTGTGGATTGGTGGTCACAGAAAACCTGACTTGTGGATTGCTGGTCACAGAAAACCTAACTTGTGGATAGGTGGTCACAGAAAACCTAACTTGTGGATTGATGGTCACAGAAAACCTGACTTGTGGATTGGTGGTCACAGAAAACCTAACTTGTGGATTGGTGGTCACAGAAAACATGACTTGTGGATTGCTGGTCACAGAAAACCTAACTTGTGGATTGGTGGTCACAGAAAACCTGACTTGTGATGATGGAGTTTAAAATTTAAGCTATTATTTTTCAGATCTCCTTAAAGAATTGAAGGAGCTTGGGCTTGAGACAGTGTCTGAGTTTAAACAAATGCTTCAGCAAGGTAAATACAAGTGTTACTGGAATCGTGTGTATTTAGTAGGACCATATGGTGTGGGCAAAACAACCTTGGCCAAACTCTTAGTAGAGGAGGAAATCCCTGACACATGGAATTCTACTGATGGCATATTTATATATCTTGGGCGAGCTGCAATGGACACAGACAGCAAAAAATGGGTGCCTCTGAAAAAAGGTAGTCTAATATACAGTTTATATCTCAATGAACATGTGAAGAATACTTATAGAAGCAGAACAGATATTTTTATTTTGTTGATTTTGATGCTTTTATTTCTTTTGTTATAGTATTATACTTGATGAGCTACTTGAAGGCATATTAAGGCCATGTAAAAAATCCTTAGCTTCTCCGACCACTTTTCAAATTTTTTGATGAGGCAGGGAGTAGTCTTTTTTTTCCTTGTTTTTTCTTAAAAAAATTGTTGCTTCTCAGGCCATTTGTCAATTTTTTTAATGAGGCAGGGCGGCTTTTTATACCCCCGCTCGACAGAGTCGGGGGTATATAGTGGTCCTCATGTCCGTCCGTCCGTCCGTCCGTCCACATTTGGTTTCCGGATGATAATTCAAAAAGTTTACATCCGATTTGAATGAAACTTTGGGATATTGTTATATATCAGGTTGGTAAGAAGCCTATCGATTTTGAGGGAAATCCGTCAAATTTCAAGGTCACAGTCCACGAAAAACATTAGAAATTTTAACAAAAAAGTTGTTTCCGGACAATAACTCAAAAAGTTTACATCCGATTTGAATGAAACTTTGGGATATTGTCATATATCAGGTTGGTAAGAAGCCTGTCGATTTTGGGGGAAATCCGTCAAATTTCAAGGTCACAGTCCACGAAAAAGGTTAGAAATTTTAACAAAAAAGTTGTTTCCGGACAATAACTCAAAAAGTTTACATCCGATTTAAATGAAACTTTGGGATATTGTCATATATCAGGTTGGTAAGAAGCCTATCGATTTGGGGGGAAATCCGTCAAATTTCAAGGTCACAGTCCACGAAAAACGTTAGAAATTTTAACATAAAAGTTGTTTCCGGACAATAACTCTAAAAGTTTGCATCCGATTTGAATAAAACTTTGGGATATTGTTATATATCAGGTTGGTAAAAAGCCTTTTGATTTTGGGGGAAATCCATCAAATTTTAAGGTCGCAGTCCACGAAAAACTTTAGAAATTTTCACAAAAGCGGGGGTATCAGCGATCGCTAGATCGACTTTGTCTAGTTTTTTTTTGGCATGTACTTGTGGAAACTTTCATAAGTGGCTTTAATTGATTCTAACAGTCACCAAGCGTACTCTCTGTCATATAATCGCAATGAATTGTCCACGGTATTATTGTTCTTCCTCCCGAAAGGACTTGGCATGATGACATGCTGATGGAAGTCACACAAACGATGTATATTTTATGTATATATACGTTTCGCTGATTATTAAGATCATAAATTTTACCGGTAATGGAAACAGACGAGAAAAATTTACCGGCTGGGAAACGGAACTGACGATTGTTTTAATTTTTTTTTTGGAATGATAAAAAACGACGAATGGGGTGGGTTAAAGTGACATGCGGCGGGGCCTGAGAAGCTTATAATATTTTTTTGGCCTAAGGATATTGCAGTTGATTGACGTAGAAGAATAAAGAAGTACATTTGTCACAATATTTGTGTATTGCGTTAGAAGTTTTGATCTTTTGAATTTGACACGACATTTGTACATTGCCCTAAGAAGATTTTGACCTATTTTTTGAAACATTTGTGTAATTGCCCTATAAACATATTGACCTATTGATTTTGATGCAACATTTGTGTATTGCCCTGGCAAAACATTGATTTTGACAAAACATTTGTGTATTGCTCTAACAAGATATTGACCGATAGATTTTGACATTTGAACATAAAGCAAACATCCAATAAATTTGTTTTGTTATTATGAATGAACTATGTACTGAATTACAGACACATTATACAAATCAGTGCTTCTTCAAAGCAGTTTTTCTTTTTAGGCACAATACTCAATGCAGCAGTAATGAGTTTACTGAAATCAAAGAAGAATACTGTGACACAGCCATTGCAAGAACCTTCTGGTGAGTTTGGGGTATTTGGTACGTTAAACAAATTCAAAAATTTAATTATCTAATATAGAAATAATTCATGTTAGCTGTAGTTTTTAATTGTTTTACAATGGATGGTGATGCATATCACGTAAGCGAGGGGATAAAATAATGACATAAATAGCCATCCTGTTGTAAAACAATTATAAAGTACAGCCTCCATTAATACGACAATTCTGGTACATTTAGCTATAGCCGACACGATTTTTGCTAAACTGGCTGTTCTTTCAATTTAACACACAATATATTGAAACAGATAATTGTAGAGTATCAGTATTGAGGTCAATAGGTTTCCTGTGGGAGTTACTGTTTTGTAACTGGAACAGCTCTTTAAGGCATGCCCTCCTCGTGGTGTGTTGCTGATACATAAATCCTTTTTACCAGGGCTCTGGTCTTACAACCTTTAAAGCACATATAAGAAATAGTTATAGACTGCTAACACAAATCCTATATCACATTGAAACCCATGAAGTAAGAAAATGGAGTACAAAGTGGAGATAATCCAAACATCAACTGTCTGATAACAAAATGTTATACAAATTCTATGATACATACAAAGAGGAGATAATTCAAAAACCAACTGTCTGATAACAAAATGTTATACAAATCCTACATCACATACAAAGAGGAGATAATCCAAACACCAACTGTCTGATAACAAAATGTTATACAAATCCTACATCACATACAAAGAGGAGATAATCCAAACACCAACTGTCTGATAACAAAATGTTATACAAATCCTACATCACATACAAAGAGGAGATAATCCAAACACCAACTGTCTGATAACAAAATGTTATACAAATCCTACATCACATACAAAGAGGAGATAATCCAAACATCAACTGTTGAATCACATTACATACAGTTATACATAGAATTGGTAGAATTATATATTGTTGTGTGCACAGGTAATGGTGGTTATGTTTGCATGGATTTATTTATCATTGAGTGATCATAAACTAATATGTCATTAAAAGACAATGTGTTACTTTCAGAAGCAATAACAAGACCTGTGCAGAAAGAACAACCCATGTTGGGCGCTGTGGGCGGGGTCGATTCTACTACTGGGCCAAGTAAAGAAACAGAACAAGGAGGTCCTTCAGATGAAGAAATTATGGCTTTAGTTTTAAAGGAGTGCCGCCAAGGAGACTATAAGATGATTGTCGTACCAATCGATATATGGGATTTTGGAGGTCAGAAGATTTATTATCTGACCCACCAACTTTTTATTTCCAGTAGAGGGACCTTTGTCGTTACTTTCAATGGAAGTAAAGACATAACAGAAGATATGCCAGATATGGCGTTTCTACCAGGATTTAAAGGACGAACCACCACCGCAGGTAAAAAAAAAACTTGTGTCACTCATAGATTGTATTGTCAGTTGTATCTGTCATTGTTTATTATGCACGTTATTGACAAGACTGTCAGTAAAAGTTTAGACAGTCACACATATCTGTGAAAATACTGATAACACTCTCAGTAATAGTTTGGACTGTCACACATATCTGTGAAAATACTGATAAGACTGTCAGTAATAGTTTGGACTGTCACACATATCTGGGAAAATACTGATAAGACTGTCAGTAAAAGTTTAGACACTCACATATATCTGTGAAAATACTGATAAGACTGTCAGTAATAGTTTGGACTGTCACACATATCTGGGAAAATACTGATAAGACTGTCAGTAATAGTTTAGACTGTCACACAATTCTGGGAAAATACTGATAAGTCTGTCAGTAATAGTTTGGACAGTCACACATATCTGGGAAAATACTGATAAGACTGTCAGTAATAGTTTGGACTGTCACACATATCTAGGAAAATACTGACAAGACTGTCAGTAATAATTTGGACTGTCACACAAATCTGGGAAAATACTGATAAGACTGTCAGTAATAATTTGGACTGTCACACATATCTAGGAAAATACTGACAAGACTGTCAGTAATAATTTGGACTGTCACACATATCTAGGAAAATACTGACAAGACTGTCAGTAATAATTTGGACTGTCACACATATCTGGGAAAATACTGACAAGACTGTCAGTAATAATTTGGACAGTCACACATATCTGGGAAAATACTGACAAGACTGTCAGTAATAATTTGGACTGTCACACATATCAAGGAAAATACTGATAAGACTGTCAGTAATAATTTGGACAGTCACACATATCTGGGAAAATACTGACAAGACTGTCAGTAATAATTTGGACTGTCACACATATCTAGGAAAATACTGACAAGACTGTCAGTAATAATTTGGACTGTCACACATATCTGGGAAAATACTGATAAGACTGTCAGTAATAATTTGGACTGTCACACATATCTAGGAAAATGCTGACAAGACTGTCAGTAATAATTTGGACTGTCACACATATCTAGGAAAATACTGACAAGACTGTCAGTAATAATTTGGACTGTCACACATATCTGGGAAAATACTGACAAGACTGTCAGTAATAATTTGGACTGTCACACATATCTGGGAAAATACTGATAAGACTGTCACTAATAGTTTGGACAGTCACACATATCTTGGGAAATACTGATATGACTGGGAAAATACATTCAATACACTAACTTCATTATATATGATCGCATCAATAAACGAGACAATATACATAGACATTCATCACATCTCACTAAATGTGACAATGTGTTTAACACTAATAACTATATTTACAGTGAAATACACCCACATCTTATAACCGCCACCTGTGGACGTCCGTAAACAGGGGCGTACAAAAAGGTAAAATATAATATTTCTTAATTTTATTTTAGATTTCCTCCTACATTGGGTTAACTCAATTTTAACATTCTGTGAGAAGACAACGACACCCAGTGGCAAGAAATATCCACAGATTTTATTTGTGGCAACTCACAAAGACAAAACGGTAAGGAAAATAGATGTCACATAACTTGATTCCGTCAAATTTTTTATCAGGTGATTATTACACTCATGAATGGCTACTACAGACACATATTGTGTTAAATATTAAATAACTGTGCTACACATCTATAGGACCTCAAGAATGGCTGTAACAGACACATATTGGGTTTAGTATTAAATAACTATGCCACACATCTATAGGACATCAAGAATGGCTACTACAGACACATATTGGGCTAAATATTACATAACTATGCCACACATCTATAGGACGTCAATAACAATGTTAGATTAGCATTAGTTAGTTGATTATAAGATCTTACTTACTATACTTTAAATCCTTAAGGAGGTTCAAGATACACACTTAATCCTTAAGGAGGTTCAGAATACATACGCCGAATCCTAAAGGAGGTTTAGCATACATACACTGAATTCTAAAGGAGGTGCAGGATACAAAAATGAATCCTTAAGGAGGTTCAGGATACATACACTGAATCCTTAAGGAGGTTCAGGATACAAACACTGAATCCTTAAGGAGGTTCAGGATACATACACTGAATCCTTAAGGAGGTTCAGGATACATACACTGAATCATTAAGGAGGTTCAGGATACATACACTGAATCATTAGGGAGGTTCAGGATACATACACTGAATCCTTAAGGAGGTTCAGGATACATACACTGAATCCTTAAGGAGGTTCAGGATACATACACTGAATCCTTTAGGAGGTTCAGGATAAATACACTGAATCCTTAAGAAGGTTCAGGATACACACACTGAATCCTTCAGAAGGTTTGGGATACATACACTGAATCCTTAAGGAGGTTCAGGATACATACACTGAATCCTTAAGGAGGTTCAGGATGCATGCATTGAATCCTTAAGGAGGTTCAGGATATATACACTGAATTCTTAAGGAGGTTCAGGATGCATGCATTGAATCCTTAAGGAGGTTCAGGATATATACACTGAATCCTTCAGAAGGTTTGGGATACATACACTGAATCCTTAAGGAGGTTCAGGATACATACACTGAATCCTTAAGGAGGTTCAGGATACATACACTGAATCCTTAAGGAGGTTCAGGATACATACACTGAATCCTTAAGGAGGTTCAGGATGCATGCATTGAATCCTTAAGGAGGTTCAGGATATATACACTGAATTCTTAAGGAGGTTCAGGATGCATGCATTGAATCCTTAAGGAGGTTCAGGATATATGCACTGAATCTTTAAGAAGGTTCAGGATACATGCATTGAATCCTTAAGGAGGTTCAGGATATATACACTGAATCCTTTAGAAGGTTCAGGATACATGCATTGAATCCTTAAGGAGGTTCAGGATATATACACTGAATCCTTCAGAAGGTTCAGGATACATGCATTGAATCCTTAAGGAGGTTCAGGATATTTACACTGAATCTTTAAGAAGGTTCAGGATACACGTACTGAATCCTCAAGGAGGTTCAGGATACATACACTGAATCCTTAAGGAGATTCAGGATACATATGCTGAATCCTTAAGGAGGTTCAGGATACATACACTGAATCCTTCAGAAGGTTCAGGATACATGCATTGAATCCTTAAGGAGGTTCAGGATATATACACTGAATCTTTAAGAAGGTTCAGGATACATATGCTGAATCCTTAAGGAGGTTCAGGATACATACACTGAATCCTTAAGGAGGTTCAGGATACACACACTGAATCCTAAAGGAGGTTCAGGATACATACACTGAATCTTTAAGGAGATTCAGGATACATATGCTGAATCCTTAAGGAGGTTCAGGATACATACACTGAATCCTTAAGGAGGTTCAGGATACATACACTGAATCCTTAAGGAGGTTCAGGATACATACACTGAATCCTTAAGGAGATTCGGGATACACACACTGAATCCTTAAGGAGATTCAGGATACATACGCTGAATCCTTAAGGAGGTTCAGGATACATACACTGAATCTTTAAGGAGGTTCCGAATACATACATTGAATCCTTAAGGAGATTCTGGATACATACACAGAATCCTTAAGTAGGTTCACGATAGCCCCCTTCTTATAACACCACCCCATCTGAGTTATGACAGTGGTCTTATATTGGGAAGGTCTTTTTCTATGGGATACGAATTATACAGCTTTATCTGTTGATTTGCATCAAGAACTGTAAAGTGATCAAGAAATCACAGAAGAAATATGTTTTATTATTCAGTATAAATAAAAAAAATTAAAAATTATATTGTTATTATCTGTTAAAATGTGTAATACTTATATAATAATTCAGTGACCTCCTGTGAATGTTTCTGTTCTTATTTGCTTTGCATTATCATTGTTTAAATCACTTTTATTGTCGTCCACTTTGTAGTTCATTAAGGTTCCATTTAATTTGCAAAAATTCTGGTCCTCTTGTGTTTCCAACTTGTTTGATTTATCATTATGTTGGTACTATAATATTTCTTGCTGAATATTTCAGTCTTATAATTTATGTAAGAAACCAGACTTCTGTCACGGTGAAATCCATTGATCTACAATATCCTATTAGCTTTCCATTTTATTCCAGAGTTAAAAGATTGAAAAAAATGTGTTTTAGACATCTTAGTTAAACATTGTTGAACTGGTTCAAAACTAGTTTACAATAAAAAAACAAATCCTCTTTCATTAGAGACTTCAATACAACAAACATCTCTTTTGCTGGTCACATTCTCGAGAGGTAATTTTACTTTACAAACACTTTATTGCTGCAAAGTGAGTGGGACTGGAAATTGTATAAGGGGGATTACTGTATAAAGCTAAAACGTTGTGTATAACACATTAATACAGGAGTTGGAAATTCCTAAAGCCTGACGCCCAGGGCTAAAAAAACTGAAACCTCGGGCTTGCCAATTTTCTGTGAAATTAGTCCGTCGGGCTCGATCTTTCTTCAAAAAATGTTTTTATTTTCAATGTTTCTTAAATTCTACACCATCAAAATTGTCCTATAAACACTCATAAATCTGTTTTAATATCCTAAAACATATCTATATTTCTTTTCTATTAAGGACAGATATTAATATTCTCTGTGCTTAGCAACGTTGAACAATAACAATTCAAGTTTGTTTCCTTTCCCTGTACAAAATATCCCCCAATTAATTTTGGTTAGGAATTCGAAATGTCGTTGATAAACTTAAACTTTACGGTTAAAAAAACAGAAAAAAGGAAAGCAGATGAATCAGAAGCATCGGAAGACCAAACAGGGTCAAAAAATTAAATTAATCCCCCACAAAATAACGACCTCAAATATGAAAGAGACAAACAGAAAAGGACGTTCTTACCATCAAGGAAGGACACATTTCCCTGGGTTGAAAGAAATGAATTGCAAATATTTTAGAAAATACCCCCATCTCTCAGACAGAAAGGATGCCTTACCAGGGGTACAACAAATTTACAAATTGATCCCCTTAAGTTGCAAAAAGGAAACATGCTGACCTTTTTGCAAAACAATAATATGGTACAATTTTATTAAAACAAACATGGTAAATCCAATTTAAAATCATCGCTTTAATAATGTTTAGGGCTTGGTTAATTTATGTTGGGGCTTATTGATTCAAAGTTAAAAAAGCCCAGGGCTTAGGCTTGCCCAAAAATTTTTTCAACCCCTGTAATATTGATAGTACAGTGTAATTTTTAATCTTTCATTTATATTTTTTGGAATTTAAGAGTAAACAAACTTAAATCCATTGTAACACAATTAATACATATTAAAAAGATTTTCAAACAAATGTTAATGATCTCCTGCATCCATTACATTGCATTAACAATGCATTTAGCCAATGAAATTTCATTTTGCTATTTGTACAACCAGTGCCTGTAAAATTGTGTAAACAACTAAGTTGTCTATGAAGTTGTAAAAAAAATATTTACATTTACTTTCAGACCAATGTTGTCAAGCAAAGAAATACTATCAAAGAGAGTTTGAAGGCGTTGTTCACAAAACATGCAGGAAAAGACCACCTCTTGATTGATCAGCTGTTTTTCCTCAACGCGAAAGATTCAAATGATGAAGATCTTGCTGCACTCCGTGATGCTTTGATAGATGTTGCCTTTGAGCATCCATCCTGGGGTGAACCAATGCCCACCAAGTTTGTTCCACTAGAACTACAACTAGCAAAAAAAGCTTCTGATGGAAAGAAGATTTTATCTATTACAGAAGTCAAAGCCTTAAACACCAAGAATGAAGGAATGTCACTCCAGCCAAAAGAACTGGATACTTTTTTTAAAGTTCAGCACGCTTTAGGAAAACTTATCTATTTTGATGAAGATAATCTGAGGGACTATGTTGTGACAGATCCTGCATATCTTATTGATGTCCTTCGTTCCATAGTAACAGAAAAGTTATTTTGGCCCAAGGATCAAGCCATAGGAGAAATATATAAAAGCTTAAGCACAACAGGCATTATTGAGAAATCAGCCATTCTTCAACTTTGGCAGCAAACAGATTTCAAGCATATATTTCCATTCAGGGAATTTATGATTAACATGTTAGTCCGTTTGGACATTATGTTAGAACCAAGGACACAGTCTGAGATTAGTTACTTCATAGTCCCTTCTATGATTACGGACCGGCCATTTAAAGATAAATTCCAGAAAGAAAAATGCATTTACCTGGCATATAGATTCACAGAACAGATAATACCACCTGCATTACTGTATCGTTTTCTTGGATCATTTATTGTACTGAGGAATTTAAACACAGATATTAACAAATTACATCTGTTTACTGATAGCGCTGTTGTCTCCATTGACAGTAAACACCAAGTTCAAGCCTACGTTGTTGGAAATAGAATCATACTGGCATTAATGCATGAACAAAGCAAATCTGACATCAAACCCTCCATTGCTTCAACAGTACAGGAGTGTCTCACCAGGAGTATCATAGGAACAACAGACTTCTACTGTGCTATTGCAAACACCTCTCACCAAAAGAGTATGAAGTTCCCCTTTACCATCGAAATTGGTGTGCTATGTAAAAATGGCCTTTGTTTTGTAGAACATAATCAAATAACAATGGAAAAAGGCCAACAGTGGATATGTAGACAGCATAGAAAACAACATAAAGTGTCCCACATGTTGATATGGTTCTCTGACAAAGTAAGTATTGGTGAAATGTTAGGTAATGTCAATCCTTTATCAGCCTGTAGTTAAATAAATATACATTTGATATGACGTGGACACCATAATGAAGCTGAACTTGTGTGTATCATATTGAAATCACAATATACAGCTAATGCCAGGTAATAGTATAAATGTAATTTAATTATTTTGAGTCATCCACTGTTATGGTAGAAAATATTAAGACTTCACATTCTCTTTTCAACAACACATAAATTATTACAATCTAACTGATGTCTAGTCATTTTTTTAAACGTACAGTGCATTTTGATTGTAGCTATAAACTTCTTGAAATGTGGATATGAACATATATCGTATATGTTTGCCTTTATATCAAATACCCACATTATTTACATGTCAGGAGCGTAAGCTACCTTTCACTATTCATGACCATGCTTTGCTTTAAAAAAGACAACCTTAAATCTAGAGGGCAGATCTGTCAACGATAGGTGCTTCTCCAACTTCATGGGTAAAAATGAGAACTGCACCCATAATTTAAAAGTAAATGTTTTCTATAATGAAGAGTATCAGATGGTGTATGCACATTTTGAAAAGACGGTATCAAACTATTAGCCATCTTGTTTTTTTTTAAAAGATACACTCATCTAATGATCATATTGCAGTTTACAACATGAAATGTGTGACTTTATTTTTAGGAGCCAATACAAGATGAGAAATGTGCAGAAGAGTGTACTGGTAAGTTCCAAAATACTATGGTGTCTTTTCACAATAAAGAATAAAGCCATGCTGTATCCTGGATGATATTAAGATTACACTATCTGTCTAATCAAGTATTATTTCTCAGGTGTGCCAAAATGACTTAAAATTATATGTAAACATTCACTTTATTAAGCCAATCGTTTAAAAGATATATTTTTTATAAAGATTAAAAATATAGTGCAACTAATTTCTTGATAAACAATGGGGATAATTTCCAGATTGTGTATGGACTTGCCTTTATACATACATGACTTTAGATTGATTAAGTTATCTGTAAAACAAGAAAAATTTATACAAGTATGAATAGCAAAACATGTCCAACTCCAGTCCAAAAAAAATGTGATCTATTTAATTGTGTCCATGATTCGGTCAAAACATTGAACATTCAATTCTCTAAATGTGGCTTATGGCAGGATGGACAATTGACCAATAATGGCTCTTTCTACACACCTTACCCTGGTCATTTTGTCCTTGTCTGGATGACACACCTCACCCTGGTCATTTTGTCCTTATTTGATATGACACACCTTGCCCCGATAACTTTGTCCTTATCTGATATGACACACCTCGCCCCGGTTATTTTGTCCTTATCTGATATGACACACCTTGCCCTGGTCATTTTGTCCTTATCTGATATGACACGCCTCGCCCCTGTTATTTTGTCCTTATCTGATATGACACGCCTCGCCCCTGTTATTTTGTCCTTATCTGATATGACACGCCTCGCCCCGGTTATTTTGTCCTTATCTGATATGACACACCTCGCCCCTGTTATTTTGTCCTTATCTGATATGACACACCTTGCCCCGGTTATTTTGTCCTTATCTGATATGACACGCCTCGCCCCTGTTATTTTGTCCTTATCTGATATGACACGCCTCGCCCCGGTTATTTTGTCCTTATCTGATATGACACACCTCGCCCCTGTTATTTTGTCCTTATCTGATATGACACGCCTCGCCCCGGTTATTTTGTCCTTATCTGATATGACACGCCTCGCCCCTGTTATTTTGTCCTTATCTGATATGACACGCCTCGCCCCGGTTATTTTGTCCTTATCTGATATGACACGCCTCGCCCCTGTTATTTTGTCCTTATCTGATATGACACACCTTGCCCCGGTTATTTTGTCCGTATCTGATATGACACGCCTTGCCCCGATAATTTTGTCCTTATCTGATATGACACGCCTCGCCCCGATAATTTTGTCCTTATCTGATATGACACGCCTCGCCCCGGTTATTTTGTCCTTATCTGATATGACACACCTTGCCCCGGTTATTTTGTCCTTATCTGATATGACACACCTCGCCCCTGTTATTTTGTCGTTGTCTGATATGACATACTTTATTCCAGTCATTTTATCCTTTAAGTTATCTGATAATGGAACATTCTATTATTTTTTTTAACAGCCTCTTTTGATATTGCACACTTCACCAGTGTATTCTTATCTGTTATGGAACATTTTATATCATCATATTGTAGGTCTGGAAAAGTCTTGGTTGGATCGTTGCCCAGACACTAAACATCTGAGACGATTAGGTGCTATCCTGAATCATGACCAATCTAGAAATCTGTTTCTTGTTCATGGCCACCTGAAAACAAAATGGGACAATCTGGAAACCTTGTTCTACAAAAGAGATCCAGCAGATATGCATTTTTATGCACTTTGGCAATGAAGAGAAAATGCAAAATCTCCAACATTCAGACTTCTGTTACAAACACTACAAAAAGGCGAAATGAACACTTGCTTATTGTGTGAGGTATGATTTCTACTTTTTATATTTAATGGCTTAAAACATAACATTACATTATACTGAAAAGAGAAAAAAATTATTTTAGTACCATTTGAAACAAATACTTGTTTACCATGTTAAAAATAAACATCTCAACAAACATTTTCTCCTTGTAAAATTAATCTCTTTTTTTAACACTCATATATACATACCGTTGCCTGATCGATTTTCAATAAGTTACATGTGTGACCGTTTGTGTACTGATTTAATATATTTTACCCTCGATATTTTTTGGCTACTATAGGTGAGATTTTTAGTTGACAACACAGCTATTATAAGCACATCTACCATCATTGTGTCCTGCTCAACTTTAAATGAATTGATAAGTGTTGTTATTATAAATATTTACTCTTATTTTCAGGTTGTTCGTGACATGGAGTTAGAAGAAGGTTAGTACATATATAAGTAATATATGTAACAAGTGTGAGCTTTCTTCAACTTGAAGCAAAATAGTGTTCTTTTTCTTCGACTTGAGGCAAAATAATTTTAAAAACTACATTTTTTCATGTCATTATATATTTTAAATATTTTGACATGATCAAGTCACAACTAAGCAGTCAGTATTCAAAATCTTCTTGTTCACTTTAATAAAAAAACATAGCAGTCTGAGTCAATATTACAGAACATTTTGGCCATGCAAATAGAAATCGCAGGTTCGTTTGTATTCCAGAGCATCTTGTTCACAAAAACAAAATTACTTCTGTACAGTAGTTATTTCAGAAGTTTTTGCTACCTGTAAGGTAAAAAGTAATTACAACTGAACAGGTGTTATTCAAGAACTACTGTTTTGGGTAAACAGAAATTACAGCTAAACAATGTGTAGTCCATTATTACTCAACAGTCGTTATTTCAGAAGCTCTAAACTGAAATTACAACTGATCAGACGTTATTTCAGAACATCTTTTTCACTGTAACAGAAATAAAAACTAAACAGTCTGTATTCCAGAACATCTTGTTCACATAAGCTGAAATTACAACTCTGTATTCCAAAATGTATATTGTGCATGTAAGCAGATGTCACAACTAAAGTCAGTTGTTTTTTTAAGAACATTGTGTTCACATAAATTCAGACAGAAATTGCAACTAAACAGCTTTTGTTCAGAACATAATTGTTACATAAATAGAAATCACAACTGATGTCCGTATTTTAATAAGATCATGTTAACAAAAACAGGATTCTATATAATCAGCATTTGAGAACATCGTGTTCACCTAAAGTAAACAAAATTTCAATCACCATGTAAAAATGTATGTTGGACATTTATACATAAGTTCTTAATTTAAAGATGGTACCATCCTACCATGGGCATTAAGTTTTCTGTGTACGACATCAAAAGCTCCCCCAACAAAATTATAATGTGGAATTCCATGTTTTCACAAAAACTGTACATAGTATGTTTTTTACTTTTTCTGTAGATGTTGTTAAAAAACATAATAACAACTGTTTATTAAGTACTGCCTCATATATATATGATATAATTAATCCATTTATCTATCCTTGTTTGTTAGATTTCCCAACCGATATGTTGGCATGGATACCAGATGATACTACGTTGGAGGACTTGTGTCATAATGTGGGGATTGCAACGTTTCAACTAGGTATAGAATTAGGAGTCACAGTAACTGAACTTGAGAACATTGAACAAAAGCATAAGGATCTCATAGAACAAACTCGGGAAGTTCTCAAGAAATGGAAAGAAAGCCTAAATCAAGAGGAACATGAACGTCCAGTTATAAAACTTGCAAAATCACTGAAACGTGTGGGAAAATATAGACTTGTAGAATATTTAAAGGACAATTTTCAGACAAGGCAACATCGGAAGACTTGTGTTGTTATGTAAGGAGTGCAACATTTCAGCTTGTTATAGAATATGGACTCCCTGGCTGTAACGTCCTCGAGAAAACTGAACAAGATCATGAAGATCTCCTAGAACAAATCTGGGAAGTTCTAAAGACATGGACAGAAGCTTAAATCTTGAGGAACTTGAACATCCTGAGATAAACTGGATAAACACTGAGTGTGGGTAGATACAGAATTGTAGAATATATAATGCATAATTTTGAGAATATAAAGTAAATATATCAAACATTATAATTGTAGTTAATTAAACTATTAGTTAAACTATTAATAAGTATGTCATTACTACCAACACATCTAACACATACCGACCACAGTATGTCATTACTTATAACATACAACATATACCGACCACAGTATGTCATTACTACTAACATACAATATATACCGACCACAGTATGTCATTACTACCAACTTAGAACATATACCGACCACATTATGTCATTACTACTAACATGCAACATATACCGACCACAGTATGTCATTACTACCAACAGACAACATATACCGACCACAGTATGTCATTACTACCAACTTAGAACATATACCGACCACATTATGTCATTACTACTAACATACAACAAACATCGACCAAAGTATGTTATTACTACCAACATACAACATATAACGACCACAGTATGTCATTACTACCTGCATGCAACATATCCCGACCACAGTATGTCATTACTACCAACATACAACACAAACCGATCACAATATGTAATTACAACCAACATATAACACATACAGACCAAAGTATGTCATTACTACCAACATCTAACACATACAGACCAAAGTATGGCATTACTACCAACATATAACACATACATACCAAAGCATGTCATTACAACCAACATATAACATATACCGACCAAAGCATGTCATTACTACCAACATATAACACATACCGACCAAAGCATGTCATTATTATCAACATATAACACATACCGACCAAAGCATGTCATTACTCCCAACATATAACACATACCGATCAAAGCATGTCATTATTATCAACATATAACACATACCGACCAAAGCATGTCATTACTACCAACATATAACATACCAACCAGAGCATGTCATTACTACCAACATATAACACAAACCAACCAAAGCATGTCATTACTACCAACATATAACACATACCGACCAAAGCATGTCATTACTACCAACATCTAACACATACATACCAAAGTATGTCATTACTACCAACATCTAACACATACAGACAAAGTATGTCATTACTACCAACATCTAACACATACAGACCAAAGCATGTCATTACTACCAACATATAACACAAACCAACCAAAGCATGTCATTATTATCAACATATAACACATACCGACCAAAGCATGTCATTACTCCCAACATATAACACATACCGACCAAAGCATGTCATTATTATCAACATATAACACATACAGACCAAAGCATGTCATTACTACCAACATATAACATACCAACCAGAGCATGTCATTACTACCAACATATAACACAAACCAACCAAAGCATGTCATTACTACCAACATATAACACATACCGACCAAAGCATGTCATTACTACCAACATCTAACACATACATACCAAAGTATGTCATTACTACCAACATCTAACACATACAGACAAAGTATGTCATTACTACCAACATCTAACACATACAGAAAAAGTATGTCATTACTACCAACATCTAACACATACCGACCAAAGCATGTCATTACTACCAACATATAACACATACATACCAAAGTATGTCATTACTACCAACATCTAACACATACAGACAAAGCATGTCATTCCTACCAACATCTAACACATACAGACCAAAGTATGTCATTATTACCAACATCTAACACATACAGACAAAGTATGTCATTACTACCAACATCTAACACATACAGACCAAAGCATGTCATTATTATCAATATATAACACATACCGACCAAAGCATGTCATTACTACCAACATATAACATATACCGACCAAAGCATGTCATTACACCCAACATATAACACATACCGACCAAAGCATGTCATTACTACCAACATATAACACATACCGACCAAAGCATGTCATTACTACCAACATCTAACACATACATACCAAAGTATGTCATTCCTACCAACATCTAACACATACAGACCAAAGTATGTCATTCCTACCAACATATAACACATACAGACCAAAGCATGTCATTACTACCAACATCTAACACATACAGACCAAAGCATGTCATTACTACCAACATCTAACACATACATACCAAAGCATGTCATTACTACCAACATCTAACACATACCGACCAAAGCATGTCATTACTACCAACATATAACACATACCGACCAAAGCATGTCATTACTACCAACATCTAATGCATACAGACCAAAGCATGTCATTACTACCAACATACAAGACATGCCAACCAAAGCATGTCATTACTACCAACATATAACACATACCAACCAAAGCATGTCATTACTACCAACATATAACACAAACCAACCAAAGCAAGTCATTACTACCAACAGACAACATATTCCGACCAAAGTATGTCATTCCTACCAACATACAAGACATACAGACCACAGTATGTCATTACAACCAACTTACAACATATCCCGACCACAGTATGTCATTACTATCAACATCTAACATATCCCGACCAAAGTATGGCATTACTATCAACAAATAACACATACCGACCAAAGCATGTCATTACTACCAACATATAACACATACCGACCAAAGCATGTCATTACTACCAACATATAACACATACCGTCCAAAGCATGTCATTATTATCAACATATAACACATACCGATCAAAGCATGTCATTACTACCAACATATAACATACCAACCAAAGCATGTCATTACTACCAACATATAACATATACCGACCAAAGCATGTCATTATTATCAATATATAACACATGACGACCAAAGCATGTCATTGCTACCAACATATAACACATACCGACCAAAGCATGTCATTACTACCAACATATAACACAAACCAACCAAAGCATGTCATTACTACCAACATATAACACATACTGACCAAAACATGTCATTACTACCAACATACAAGACATACCGACCAAAGCATGTCATTACTACCAACATATAACACAAACCAACAAAAGCATGTCATTATTATCAACATATAACACATACCGACCAAAGCATGTCATTACTCCCAACATATAACACATACCGACCAAAGCATGTCATTATTATCAACATATAACACATACCGACCAAAGCATGTCATTACTACCAACATATAACATACCAACCAGAGCATGTCATTACTACCAACATATAACACAAACCAACCAAAGCATGTCATTACTACCAACATATAACACATACCGACCAAAGCATGTCATTACTACCAACATCTAACACATACATACCAAAGTATGTCATTACTACCAACATCTAACACATACAGACAAAGTATGTCATTACTACCAACATCTAACACATACAGAAAAAGTATGTCATTACTACCAACATCTAACACATACCGACCAAAGCATGTCATTACTACCAACATATAACACATACATACCAAAGTATGTCATTACTACCAACATCTAACACATACAGACAAAGCATGTCATTCCTACCAACATCTAACACATACAGACCAAAGTATGTCATTATTACCAACATCTAACACATACAGACAAAGTATGTCATTACTACCAACATCTAACACATACAGACCAAAGCATGTCATTATTATCAATATATAACACATACCGACCAAAGCATGTCATTACTACCAACATATAACATATACCGACCAAAGCATGTCATTACACCCAACATATAACACATACCGACCAAAGCATGTCATTACTACCAACATATAACACATACCGACCAAAGCATGTCATTACTACCAACATCTAACACATACATACCAAAGTATGTCATTCCTACCAACATCTAACACATACAGACCAAAGTATGTCATTCCTACCAACATATAACACATACAGACCAAAGCATGTCATTACTACCAACATCTAACACATACAGACCAAAGCATGTCATTACTACCAACATCTAACACATACATACCAAAGCATGTCATTACTACCAACATCTAACACATACCGACCAAAGCATGTCATTACTACCAACATATAACACATACCGACCAAAGCATGTCATTACTACCAACATCTAATGCATACAGACCAAAGCATGTCATTACTACCAACATACAAGACATGCCAACCAAAGCATGTCATTACTACCAACATATAACACATACCAACCAAAGCATGTCATTACTACCAACATATAACACAAACCAACCAAAGCAAGTCATTACTACCAACAGACAACATATTCCGACCAAAGTATGTCATTCCTACCAACATACAATACATACAGACCACAGTATGTCATTACAACCAACTTACAACATATCCCGACCACAGTATGTCATTACTATCAACATCTAACATATCCCGACCAAAGTATGGCATTACTATCAACAAATAACACATACCGACCAAAGCATGTCATTACTACCAACATATAACACATACCGACCAAAGCATGTCATTACTACCAACATATAACACATACCGTCCAAAGCATGTCATTATTATCAACATATAACACATACCGACCAAAGCATGTCATTACTACCAACATATAACATACCAACCAAAGCATGTCATTACTACCAACATATAACATATACCGACCAAAGCATGTCATTATTATCAATATATAACACATGACGACCAAAGCATGTCATTGCTACCAACATATAACACATACCGACCAAAGCATGTCATTACTACCAACATATAACACAAACCAACCAAAGCATGTCATTACTACCAACATATAACACATACTGACCAAAACATGTCATTACTACCAACATACAAGACATACCGACCAAAGCATGTCATTACTACCAACATATAACACATACCGACCAAAGCATGTCATTACTACCAACATCTAATGCATACAGACCAAAGCATGTCATTACTACCAACATACAAGACATACCGACCAAAGCATGTCATTACTACCAACATATAACACAAACCAACCAAAGCATGTCATTACTACCAACATATAACACAAACCAACCAAAGCATGTCATTACTACCAACATATAACATATACAGACCAAAACATGTCATTACTACCAACATATACCACATACCTACCAAAGCATGTCATTACTACCAACATACAAGACATACAGACCACAGTATGTCATTACAACAACTTACAACATATCCCGACCACAGTATGTCATTACTATCAACATCTAACATATCCCGACCAAAGTATGGCATTACTATCAACATATAACACATACCAACCAAAGCATGTTACTACTACCAACATATAACACATACCGACCAAAGCATGTCATTACTACCAACATATAACACATACCGACCAAAGCATGTCATTATTATCAACATATAACACATACCGACCAAAGCATGTCATTACTGCCAACATAAAACATACCAACCAAAGCATGTCATTACTACCAACATATAACATATACCGACCAAAGCATGTCATTATTATCAATATATAACACATGCCGACCAAAGCATGTCATTACTACCAACATATAACACATACCGACCAAAGCATGTCATTACTACCAACATATAACACAAACCAACCAAAGCATGTCATTACTACCAACATCTAACACATACAGACCAAAACATGTCATTACTACCAACATCTAACACATACAGACAAAGTATGTCATTACTACCAACATCTAACACATACAGACCAAAGCATGTCATTATTATCAATATATAACACATACCGACCAAAGCATGTCATTACTACCAACATATAACACATACCGACCAAAGCATGTCATTACTACCAACATATAACACATACCGACCAAAGCATGTCATTACTACCAACATATAACACAAACCAACCAAAGCATGTCATTACTACCAACATCTAACACATACCGACCAAAGCATGTCATTACTACCAACATATAACACATACCGACCAAAACATGTCATTACTACCAACATACAAGACATACCGACCAAAGCATGTCATTACTACCAACATATAACACATACCGACCAAAGATGTCATTACTACCAACATCTAATGCATACAGACCAAAGCATGTCATTACTACCAACATACAAGACATACCGACCAAAGCATGTCATTACTACCAACATATAACAGAAACCAACCAAAGCATGTCATTACTACCAACATATAACACAAACCAACCAAAGCATGTCATTACTACCAACATATAACATATACAGACCAAAGTATGTCATTGCTACCAACATATAACACATACCGAACAAAGCATGACATTACTACCAACATACAAGACATACCGACCACAGTATGTCATTACTACTAACATACAACATATACCGACCACAGTATGTCATTACTACCAACATATAACACATACAGACCAAAGTATGGCATTACTACCAACATACAACATATCCCGACAACAGTATGTCATTACTATCAACACAACATATACCGACAAAAGCATGTCATTACTACCAACTAAAACACTCCGACCACAGTATGTCATTACTACCAACATACAACATATACCGACCACAGCATGTCATTACTACCAACATACAACATAAACCAACCACAGCATGTCATTACTACCAACATAACACATACCGAGCACAGTATGTCATTACTACTAACATACAACATATAACGACCACAGTATGTCATTACTTACAACATCTTACATATTCCGACCAAAGTATGGCATTATTATCAACATATAACACATACCGACCAAAACATGTCATTACTACCAACATATACCACATACCTACCAAAGCATGTCATTACTACCAACATACACGACATACGACCACAGTATGTCATTACAACCAACTTACAACATATACCGACCACAGTATGTCATTACTACCAACATCATGTCATTAATACTAACATACACCATATGCCGACCACAGTATGTCATTACTACCAACAAACAACATCCCGACCAAAGTATGTCATTACTACCAACATACAAGACATATGACCACAGTATGTCATTACAACCAACTTACAACATATACCGACCACAGTATGTCATTACTACCAACATCTGCCATATCCCGACCAAAGTATGTCATTACTATCAACATATAACACATACAGACCAAAGTATGGCATTACTACCATCATACAACACGTACCGACCACAGTATGTCATTACTACTAACATATAACACATACCGACCAGTCTGTCATTACTACCAACATGCAACATATACCGACCACAGTATGTCATTACTACTAACATATATCACATACCGACCTCAGTATGTCATTACTACCAACATATAACACGTACCGACCACAATATGTCATTACTATCAACATACAACATATACCGACCATTGTATATCATTGCTACTAACATACAACATATACCGACCACAGTATGTCATTACTACCAACATACAAGACATGCCGACCACAGTATGTCATTACTACTAACATACAACATATACCGACCACAGTATGTCAATACTACCAACATATAACATATACCGACCACAGTATGTCATTACTACCAACAGACAACGTATCCCGACCAAAGTATGTCATTACTACTAACATACAAGACATACCGACCACAGTAAGTCATTACAACCATCTTACAACATATCCCGACCACAGTCTGTCATTACTACCAACATCTAACATATCCCGACCAAAGTATAGCATTATTATCAACATACAACACATACAGACCAAAGCATGTCATTACTACCAACATCTAACACATACAGACCAAAGCATGTCATTACTACCAACATCTAACACATACATACCAAAGCATGTCATTACTACCAACATCTAACACATACCGACCAAAGCATGTCATTACTACCAACATATAACACATACCGACCAAAGCATGTCATTACTACCAACATCTAATGCATACAGACCAAAGCATGTCATTACTACCAACATACAAGACATGCCAACCAAAGCATGTCATTACTACCAACATATAACACATACCAACCAAAGCATGTCATTACTACCAACATATAACACAAACCAACCAAAGCAAGTCATTACTACCAACAGACAACATATTCCGACCAAAGTATGTCATTCCTACCAACATACAAGACATACAGACCACAGTATGTCATTACAACCAACTTACAACATATCCCGACCACAGTATGTCATTACTATCAACATCTAACATATCCCGACCAAAGTATGGCATTACTATCAACAAATAACACATACCGACCAAAGCATGTCATTACTACCAACATATAACACATACCGACCAAAGCATGTCATTACTACCAACATATAACACATACCGTCCAAAGCATGTCATTATTATCAACATATAACACATACCGACCAAAGCATGTCATTACTACCAACATATAACATACCAACCAAAGCATGTCATTACTACCAACATATAACATATACCGACCAAAGCATGTCATTATTATCAATATCTAACACATGCCGACCAAAGCATGTCATTGCTACCAACATATAACACATACCGACCAAAGCATGTCATTACTACCAACATATAACACAAACCAACCAAAGCATGTCATTACTACCAACATATAACACATACTGACCAAAACATGTCATTACTACCAACATACAAGACATACCGACCAAAGCATGTCATTACTACCAACATATAACACATACCGACCAAAGCATGTCATTACTACCAACATCTAATGCATACAGACCAAAGCATGTCATTACTACCGACATACAAGACATACCGACCAAAGCATGTCATTACTACCAACATATAACACAAACCAACCAAAGCATGTCATTACTACCAACATATAACACAAACCAACCAAAGCATGTCATTACTACCAACATATAACATATACAGACCAAAACATGTCATTACTACCAACATATACCACATACCTACCAAAGCATGTCATTACTACCAACATACAAGACATACAGACCACAGTATGTCATTACAACAACTTACAACATATCCCGACCACAGTATGTCATTACTATCAACATCTAACATATCCCGACCAAAGTATGGCATTACTATCAACATATAACACATACCAACCAAAGCATGTCACTACTACCAACATATAACACATACCGACCAAAGCATGTCATTACTACCAACATATAACACATACCGACCAAAGCATGTCATTATTATCAACATATAACACATACCGACCAAAGCATGTCATTACTGCCAACATAAAACATACCAACCAAAGCATGTCATTACTACCAACATATAACATATACCGACCAAAGCATGTCATTATTATCAATATATAAGACATGCCGACCAAAGCATGTCATTACTACCAACATATAACACATACCGACCAAAGCATGTCATTACTACCAACATATAACACAAACCAACCAAAGCATGTCATTACTACCAACATATAACACATACCGACCAAAACATGTCATTACTACCAACATACAAGACATACCGACCAAAGCATGTCATTACTACCAACATATAACACATACCGACCAAAGATGTCATTACTACCAACATCTAATGCATACAGACCAAAGCATGTCATTACTACCAACATACAAGACATACCGACCAAAGCATGTCATTACTACCAACATATAACAGAAACCAACCAAAGCATGTCATTACTACCAACATATAACACAAACCAACCAAAGCATGTCATTACTACCAACATATAACATATACAGACCAAAGTATGTCATTGCTACCAACATATAACACATACCGAACAAAGCATGACATTACTACCAACATACAAGACATACCGACCACAGTATGTCATTACTACTAACATACAACATATACCGACCACAGTATGTCATTACTACCAACATATAACACATACAGACCAAAGTATGGCATTACTACCAACATACAACATATCCCGACAACAGTATGTCATTACTATCAACACAACATATACCGACAAAAGCATGTCATTACTACCAACTAAAACACTCCGACCACAGTATGTCATTACTACCAACATACAACATATACCGACCACAGCATGTCATTACTACCAACATACAACATAAACCAACCACAGCATGTCATTACTACCAACATAACACATACCGACCACAGTATGTCATTACTACTAACATACAACATATAACGACCACAGTATGTCATTACTTACAACATCTTACATATTCCGACCAAAGTATGGCATTATTATCAACATATAACACATACCGACCAAAACATGTCATTACTACCAACATATACCACATACCTACCAAAGCATGTCATTACTACCAACATACACGACATACGACCACAGTATGTCATTACAACCAACTTACAACATATACCGACCACAGTATGTCATTACTACCAACATCATGTCATTAATACTAACATACACCATATGCCGACCACAGTATGTCATTACTACCAACAAACAACATCCCGACCAAAGTATGTCATTACTACCAACATACAAGACATATGACCACAGTATGTTATTACAACCAACTTACAACATATACCGACCACAGTATGTCATTACTACCAACATCTGCCATATCCCGACCAAAGTATGTCATTACTATCAACATATAACACATACAGACCAAAGTATGGCATTACTACCATCATACAACACGTACCGACCACAGTATGTCATTACTACTAACATATAACACATACCGACCAGTCTGTCATTACTACCAACATGCAACATATACCGACCACAGTATGTCATTACTACTAACATATAACACGTACCGACCACAATATGTCATTACTATCAACATACAACATATACCGACCATTGTATATCATTGCTACTAACATACAACATATACCGACCACAGTATGTCATTACTACCAACATACAAGACATGCCGACCACAGTATGTCATTACTACTAACATACAACATATACCGACCACAGTATGTCATTACTACCAACAGACAACGTATCCCGACCAAAGTATGTCATTACTACTAACATACAAGACATACCGACCACAGTAAGTCATTACAACCATCTTACAACATATCCCGACCACAGTCTGTCATTACTACCAACATCTAACATATCCCGACCAAAGTATAGCATTATTATCAACATATAACACATACCGACCAAAGCATGTCATTACTACCAACATATAACATACCAACCAAAGCATGGCATTACTACCAACATATAACACAAACCAACCAAAGCATGTCATTACTACCAACATATAACATATACAGACCAAAGTATGTCATTGCTACCAACATATAACACATACCGAACAAAGCATGACATTACTACCAATATACAAGACATACCGACCACAGTATGTCATTACTACTAAGTAACATACAACATATACCGACCACAGTATGTCATTACTACCAACATCTTACACATACAGACCAAAGTATGGCATTACTACCAACATATAACACATACCGACCAAAGCATGTCATTACTACCAACATCTAATACATACAGACCAAAGCATGTCATTACTACCAACATACAAGACATACCGACCAAAGCATGTCATTACTACCAACATATAACATATACCAAACAAAGCATGTCATTACTACCAACATATAACACAAACCAACCAACGCATGTCATTACTACCAACATATTACATATAACGACCATAGTATGTCATTACTACCAACATACATCATCCCGACCAAAGTATGTCATTACTTCTAACATACAACATATACCGACCACAGTATGTCATTACTACCAACATCTAACACATACATACCGAAGTATGTCATTACTACCAACATCTAACACATACAGACCAAAGTATGTCATTACTACCAACATCTAACACATACATACCAAAGTATGTCATTACTACCTACATCTAACACATACAGACCAAAGCATGTCATTACTACCAACATCTAACACATACATACCAAAGTATGTCATTACTACCAACATCTAACACATACAGACCAAAGTATGTCATTACTACCAACATCTAACACATACAGACCAAAGTATGTCATTACTACCAACATATAACACATACAGACCAAAGTATGTCATTACTACCAACATCGTACACATACAGACCAAAGTATGTCATTACTACCAACATCTAACACATACCGACCAAAGTATGTCATTTCTACCAACATCTAACACATACAGACCAAAGTATGTCATTCCTACCAACATCTAACACATACAGACCAAAGAATGTCATTACTACCAACATCTAACACAGACCGACCAAAGTATGTCATTCCTACCAACATCTAATACATACAGACCAAAGTATGTCATTCCTACCAACATCTAACACATACCGACCAAAGTATGTCATTACTACCAACATCTAACACATGCAGACCAAAATATGTCATTCCTACCAACATCTAACACATACCGACCAAAGTATGTCATTACTACCAACATCTAACACATACAGACCAAAATATGTCATTCCTACCAACATCTAACACATACAGACCAAAGTATGTCATTACTACCAACATCTAACACATACAGACCAAAGTATGTCATTCCTACCAACATCTAACACATACAGACCAAATTATGTCATTACTACCAACATCTAACACATACAGACCAAAGTATGTCATTCCTACCAACATCTAACACATACAGACCAAAGTATGTCATTACTACCAACATCTAACACATACAGACCAAAGTATGTCATTACAACCAACATCTAACACAGACCAAAGTATGTCATTACTACCAACATCTAACACATACAGACCAAAGTATGTCATTACTACCAACATCTAACAAATACAGACCAAAGTATGTCATTACTACCAACAATAACACATACCGACCAAAGTATGTCATTACTACCAACATCTAACACATACAGACCACAGTATGTCATTCCTACCAACATCTAACACATACAGACCAAAGTATGTCATTACTACCAACATCTAACACATACAGACCAAAGTAGGTCATTACTACCAACATATAACACATACAGACCAAAGTATGTCATTACTACCAACATCTAACACATACAGACAAAAGTATGTCATTACTACCAACATCTAACACATACAGACCAAAGTATGTCATTACTACCAACATCTAACACATACAAACCAAAGTATGTTATTCCTACCAACATCTAACACAGACAGACCAAAGCATGTCATTACAACCAACATCTAACACATACAGACCAAAGCATGTCATTCCTACCAACATCTAACACATACAGACCAAAGTAGGTCATTACTACCAACATATAACACATACCGACCAAAGCATGTCATTACTACCAACATCTAACACATACAGACCAAAGCATGTCATTACAACCAACATCTAACACAGACCAAAGTATGTCATTCCTACCAACATCTAACACATACAGACCAAAGTATGTCATTCCTACCAACATCTAACACATACAGACCAAAGTATGTCATTACTACCAACATCTAACACATACAGACCAAAGTATGTCATTACTACCAACATCTAACACATACAGACCAAAGTATGTCATTGCTACCAACATCTAACACATACAGACCACAGTATGTCATTACTACCAACATCTAACACATACAGACCAAAGTATGTCATTACTACCAACATCTAACACATACCGACCAAAGCATGTCATTACTACCAACATCTTACACTTACCGACCAAAGCATGACATTACTACCAACATCTAACACATACAGACCAAAGTATGTCATTACTACCAACATCTAACACATACAGACCAAAGTATGTCATTGCTACCAACATCTAACACATACAGACCACAGTATGTCATTACTACCAACATCTAACACATACAGACCAAAGCATGTCATTCCTACCAACATCTAACATACAGACCAAAGTATATCATTACTACCAACATCCAACACATACAGACCAAAGTATGTCATTACTACCAACATCTAACACATACATACCAAAGTATGTCATTACTACCAACATCTAACACATACAGACCAAAGCATGTCATTACTACCAACATCTAACACATACAGACCAAAGTATGTCATTACTACCAACATCTAACACATACAGACCAAAGTATGTCATTACTACCAACATCTAACACATACAGACCAAAGCATGTCATTACTACCAACATCTAACACATACAGACCAAAGTATGTCATTACTACCAACATCTAACACATACAGACCAAAGTATGTCATTACTACCAACATCTAACACATACAGACCAAAGTATGTCATTACTACCAACATCTAACACATACAGACCAAAGCATGTCATTACTACCAACATCTAACACATACAGACCAAAGTATGTCATTACTACCAACATCTAACACATACAGACCAAAGTATGTCATTACTACCAACATCTAACACATACAGACCAAAGTATGTCATTCCTACCAACATCTAACACATACAGACCAAAGTATGTCATTACTACCAACATCTAACACATACAGACCAAAGTATGTCATTACCACCAACATCTAACACATACCGACCAAAGTATGTTATTCCTACCAACATCTAACACATACAGACCAAAGTTTGTCATTACTACCAACATCTAACACATACAGACCAAAGTTTGTCATTACTACCAACATCTAACACATACAGACCAAAGTTTGTCATTACTACCAACATCTAACACATACAGACCAAAGTATGTCATTCCTACCAACATCTAACACATACAGACCAAAGTATGTCATTACTACCAACATCTAACACATACATACCAAAGTATGTCATTCCTACCAACATCTAACACATACAGACAAAAGTATGTCATTCCTACCAACATCTAACACATACAGACCAAAGTATGTCATTACTACCAACATCTAACACATACAGACCAAAGTTTGTCATTACTACCAACATCTAACACATACATACCAAAGTATGTCATTCCTACCAACATCTAACACATACATACCAAAGTAAGTCATTACTACCAACATCTAACACATACATACCAAAGTATGTCATTCCTACCAACATCTAACACATACAGACAAAAGTATGTCATTCCTACCAACATCTAACACATACATACCAAAATATGTCATTCCTACCAACATCTAACACATACCGACCAAAGTATGTCATTACTACCAACATCTAACACATACATACCAAAGTATGTCATTACTACCAACATCTAACACATACAGACAAAAGTATGTCATTACTACCAACATCTAACAGATACAGACCAAAACATGTCATTACTACCAACATCTAACACATACAGACAAAAGTATGTCATTCCTACCAACATCTAACATACAGACCAAAACATGTCATTACTACCAACATATAACGCATACATACTAAAGTATGTCATTACTACCAACATCTAACACATACATACCAAAGTATGTCATTACTACCAACATCTAACACATACAGACCAAAGTATGTCATTACTACCAACATCTAACACATACAGACCAAAGTATGTCATTACTACCAACATCTAACACATACTTACTAAAGTGTGTCATTACTACCAACATCTAACGCATACATACCAAAGTATGTCATTACTACCAACATCTAACACATACATACCAAAGTATGTCATTACTACCAACATCTAACACATACAGACCAAAGTATGTCATTACTACCAACATCTGACACATACATACCAAAGTATGTCATTACTACCAACATCTAACACATACAGACCAAAGTATGTCATTCCTACCAACATCTAACACATACCGACCAAAACATGTCATTACTACCAGCATATAACACATACAGACCAAAGCATGTCATTACTACCAACATCTAACACATACAGACCAAAGTATGTCATTACTACCAACATCTAACACATACAGACCAAAGCATGTCATTACTACCAACATATAACACATACAGACCAAAGTATGTCATTACTACCAACATCTAACACATACAGACCAAAGTATGTCATTACTACCAACATCTAACACATAAACACCAAAGTATGTCATTACTACCAACATCTAACACATAAACACCAAAGTATGTCATTACTACCAACATCTAACACATACAGACCAAAGTATGTCATTACTACCAACATCTAACACATACAGACCAAAGTATGTCATTCCTACCAAAATCTAACACATACAGACCAAAGTATGTCATTACTACCAACATCTAATACATAAACACCAAAGTATGTCATTACAACCAACATCTAACACATACAGACCAAAGTATGTCATTCCTACCAAAATCTAACACATACAGACCAAAGTATATCATTACTACCAACATCTAACACATACAGACCAAAGTATGTCATTACTACCAACATCTAACACATACATACCAAAGTATGTCATTACTACCAACATATAACACATACCGACCAAAGTATGTCATTCCTACCAACATCTAACACATACCGACCAAAGTATGTCATTACTACCAACATCTAACACAAACAGACCAAAGTATGTCATTACTACCAACATCTAACACATACATACCAAAGCATGTCATTACTACCAACATCTAACACATACAGACCAAAGCATGTCATTACAACCAACATCTAACACAGACCAAAGTATGTCATTCCTACCAACATCTAACACATACAGACCAAAGTATGTCATTCCTACCAACATCTAACACATACAGACCAAAGTATGTCATTACTACCAACATCTAACACATACAGACCAAAGTATGTCATTACTACCAACATCTAACACATACAGACCAAAGTATGTCATTGCTACCAACATCTAACACATACAGACCACAGTATGTCATTACTACCAACATCTAACACATATAGACCAAAGTATGTCATTACTACCAACATCTAACACATACCGACCAAAGCATGTCATTACTACCAACATCTAACACTTACCGACCAAAGCATGTCATTACTACCAACATCTAACACATACAGACCAAAGTATGTCATTACTACCAACATCTAACACATACAGACCAAAGTATGTCATTGCTACCAACATCTTACACATACAGACCACAGTATGTCATTACTACCAACATCTAACACATACAGACAAAAGTATGTCATTACTACCAACATCTAACACATACAGACCAAAGTATGTCATTACTACCAACATATAACACATACAGACCAAAGCATGTCATTACTACCAACATCTAACACATACAGACCAAAGTATGTCATTACTACCAACATCTAACACATACAGACCAAAGTATGTCATTACTACCAACATCTAACACATACAGACCAAAGCATGTCATTACTACCAACATCTAACACATACAGACCAAAGTATGTCATTACTACCAACATCTAACACATACAGACCAAAGTATGTCATTACTACCAACATCTAACACATACAGACCAAAGTATGTCATTACTACCAACATCTAACACATACAGACCAAAGCATGTCATTACTACCAACATCTAACACATACAGACCAAAGTATGTCATTACTACCAACATCTAACACATACAGACCAAAGTATGTCATTACTACCAACATCTAACACATACAGACCAAAGTATGTCATTCCTACCAACATCTAACACATACAGACCAAAGTATGCCATTACTACCAACATCTAACACATACAGACCAAAGTATGTCATTACCACCAACATCTAACACCTACCGACCAAAGTATGTCATTCCTACCAACATCTAACACATACAGACCAAAGTATGTCATTACTACCAACATCTAACACATACAGACCAAAGTATGTCATTACTACCAACATCTAACACATACAGACCAAAGTATGTCATTACTACCAACATCTAACACATACAGACCAAAGTTTGTCATTACTACCAGCATCTAACACATACAGACCAAAGTTTGTCATTACTACCAACATCTAACACATACAGACCAAAGTATGTCATTCCTACCAACATCTAACACATACAGACCAAAGTATGTCATTACTACCAACATCTAACACATACATACCAAAGTATGTCATTCCTACCAACATCTAACACATACAGACAAAAGTATGTCATTCCTACCAACATCTAACACATACAGACCAAAGTATGTTATTACTACCAACATCTAACACATACAGACCAAAGTTTGTCATTACTACCAACATCTAACACATACATACCAAAGTATGTCATTCCTACCAACATCTAACACATACATACCAAAGTAAGTCATTACTACCAACATCTAACACATACATACCAAAGTATGTCATTCCTACCAACATCTAACACATACAGACAAAAGTATGTCATTCCTACCAACATCTAACACATACATACCAAAATATGTCATTCCTACCAACATCTAACACATACCGACCAAAGTATGTCATTACTACCAACATCTAACACATACATACCAAAGTATGTCATTACTACCAACATCTAACACATACAGACAAAAGTATGTCATTACTACCAACATCTAACACATACAGACCAAAACATGTCATTACTACCAACATCTAACACATACAGACAAAAGTATGTCATTCCTACCAACATCTAACATACAGACCAAAACATGTCATTACTACCAACATATAACGCATACATACCAAAGTATGTCATTACTACCAACATCTAACACATACATACCAAAGTATGTCATTACTACCAACATCTAACACATACAGACAAAAGTATGTCATTACTACCAACATCTAACACATACAGACCAAAGTATGTCATTGCTACCAACATCTAACACATACAGACCACAGTATGTCATTACTACCAACATCTAACACATACAGACCAAAGTATGTCATTACTACCAACATCTAACACATACAGACCAAAGTTTGTCATTACTACCAACATCTAACACATACATACCAAAGTATGTCATTCCTACCAACATCTAACACATACATACCAAAGTATGTCATTACTACCAACATCTAACACTTACCGACCAAAGTATGTCATTACTACCAACATCTAACACATACAGACAAAAGTATGTCATTCCTACCAACATCTAACACATACATACCAAAATATGTCATTCCTACCAACATCTAACACATACCGACCAAAGTATGTCATTACTACCAACATCTAACACATACATACCAAAGTATGTCATTACTACCAACATCTAACACATACAGACAAAAGTATGTCATTACTACCAACATCTAACACATACAGACCAAAACATGTCATTACTACCAACATCTAACACATACAGACAAAAGTATGTCATTCCTACCAACATCTAACATACAGACCAAAACATGTCATTACTACCAACATATAACGCATACATACCAAAGTATGTCATTACTACCAACATCTAACACATACATACCAAAGTATGTCATTACTACCAACATCTAACACATACAGACAAAAGTATGTCATTACTACCAACATCTAACACATACAGACCAAAGTATGTCATTGCTACCAACATCTAACACATACAGACCACAGTATGTCATTACTACCAACATCTAACACATACAGACCAAAGTATGTCATTACTACCAACATCTAACACATACCGACCAAAGCATGTCATTACTACCAACATCTAACACTTACCGACCAAAGCATGTCATTACTACCAACATCTAACACATACAGACCAAAGTATGTCATTACTACCAACATCTAACACATACAGACCAAAGTATGTCATTGCTACCAACATCTAACACATACAGACCACAGTATGTCATTACTACCAACATCTAACACATACAGACCAAAGCATGTCATTACTACCAACATCTAACACATACAGACCAAAGTATGTCATTACTACCAACATCTAACACATACAGACCAAAGTATGTCATTACTACCAACATCTAACACATACAGACCAAAGCATGTCATTACTACCAACATCTAACACATACAGACCAAAGTATGTCATTCCTACCAACATCTAACACATACAGACCAAAGTATGTCATTACTACCAACATCTAACACATACAGACCAAAGCATGTCATTACTACCAACATCTAACACATACAGACCAAAGTATGTCATTACTACCAACATCTAACACATACAGACCAAAGTATGTCATTACTACCAACATCTAACACATACAGACCAAAGTATGTCATTCCTACCAACATCTAACACATACAGACCAAAGTATGTCATTACTACCAACATCTAACACATACAGACCAAAGTATGTCATTACCACCAACATCTAACACATACCGACCAAAGTATGTCATTCCTACCAACATCTAACACATACAGACCAAAGTATATCATTACTACCAACATCTAACACATACAGACCAAAGTTTGTCATTACTACCAACATCTAACACATACAGACCAAAGTATGTCATTACTACCAACATCTAACACATACAGACCAAAGTATGTCATTCCTACCAACATCTAACACATACAGACCAAAGTATGTCATTACTACCAACATCTAACACATACAGACCAAAGTATGTCATTACTACCAACATCTAACACATACAGACAAAAGTATGTCATTACTACCAACATCTAACACATACAGACCAAAACATGTCATTACTACCAACATCTAACACATACAGACCAAAGTATGTCATTCCTACCAACATCTAACACATACAGACCAAAGTATGTCATTCCTACCAACATCTAACACATACAGACCAAAGTATGTCATTGCTACCAACATCTAACACATACAGACCAAAGTATGTCATTGCTACCAACATCTAACACATACAGACCAAAGTTTGTCATTACTACCAACATCTAACACATACAGACCAAAGTTTGTCATTACTACCAACATCTAACACATACAGACCAAAGTATGTCATTCCTACCAACATCTAACACATACAGACCAAAGTATGTCATTACTACCAACATCTAACACATACATACCAAAGTATGTCATTCCTACCAACATCTAACACATACAGACAAAAGTATGTCATTCCTACCAACATCTAACACATACAGACCAAAGTATGTCATTACTACCAACATCTAACACATACAGACCAAAGTTTGTCATTACTACCAACATCTAACACATACATACCAAAGTATGTCATTCCTACCAACATCTAACACATACATACCAAAGTAAGTCATTACTACCAACATCTAACACATACATACCAAAGTATGTCATTCCTACCAACATCTAACACATACAGACCAAAGTATGCCATTACTACCAACATCTAACACATACAGACCAAAGTATGTCATTACCACCAACATCTAACACCTACCGACCAAAGTATGTCATTCCTACCAACATCTAACACATACAGACCAAAGTATGTCATTACTACCAACATCTAACACATACAGACCAAAGTATGTCATTACTACCAACATCTAACACATACAGACCAAAGTATGTCATTACTACCAACATCTAACACATACAGACCAAAGTTTGTCATTACTACCAGCATCTAACACATACAGACCAAAGTTTGTCATTACTACCAACATCTAACACATACAGACCAAAGTATGTCATTCCTACCAACATCTAACACATACAGACCAAAGTATGTCATTACTACCAACATCTAACACATACATACCAAAGTATGTCATTCCTACCAACATCTAACACATACAGACAAAAGTATGTCATTCCTACCAACATCTAACACATACAGACCAAAGTATGTCATTACTACCAACATCTAACACATACAGACCAAAGTTTGTCATTACTACCAACATCTAACACATACATACCAAAGTATGTCATTCCTACCAACATCTAACACATACATACCAAAGTAAGTCATTACTACCAACATCTAACACATACATACCAAAGTATGTCATTCCTACCAACATCTAACACATACAGACAAAAGTATGTCATTCCTACCAACATCTAACACATACATACCAAAGTATGTCATTCCTACCAACATCTAACACATACAGACCAAAGTATGTCATTACTACCAACATCTAACACATACATACCAAAGTATGTCATTACTACCAACATCTAACACATACAGACAAAAGTATGTCATTACTACCAACATCTAACACATACAGACCAAAACATGTCATTACTACCAACATCTAACACATACAGACAAAAGTATGTCATTCCTACCAACATCTAACATACAGACCAAAACATGTCATTACTACCAACATATAACGCATACATACCAAAGTATGTCATTACTACCAACATCTAACACATACATACCAAAGTATGTCATTACTACCAACATCTAACACATACAGACAAAAGTATGTCATTACTACCAACATCTAACACATACAGACCAAAGTATGTCATTGCTACCAACATCTAACACATACAGACCACAGTATGTCATTACTACCAACATCTAACACATACAGACCAAAGTATGTCATTACTACCAACATCTAACACATACAGACCAAAGTTTGTCATTACTACCAACATCTAACACATACATACCAAAGTATGTCATTCCTACCAACATCTAACACATACATACCAAAGTAAGTCATTACTACCAACATCTAACACATACATACCAAAGTATGTCATTCCTACCAACATCTAACACATACAGACAAAAGTATGTCATTCCTAACAACATCTAACACATACATACCAAAATATGTCATTCCTACCAACATCTAACACATACCGACCAAAGTATGTCATTACTACCAACATCTAACACATACATACCAAAGTATGTCATTACTACCAACATCTAACACATACAGACAAAAGTATGTAATTACTACCAACATCTAACACATACAGACCAAAACATGTCATTACTACCAACATCTAACACATACAGACAAAAGTATGTCATTCCTACCAACATCTAACATACAGACCAAAACATGTCATTACTACCAACATATAACGCATACATACCAAAGTATGTCATTACTACCAACATCTAACACATACATACCAAAGTATGTCATTACTACCAACATCTAACACATACAGACAAAAGTATGTCATTACTACCAACATCTAACACATACAGACCAAAGTATGTCATTGCTACCAACATCTAACACATACCGACCACAGTATGTCATTACTACCAACATCTAACACATACAGACCAAAGTATGTCATTACTACCAACATCTAACACATACCGACCAAAGCATGTCATTACTACCAACATCTAACACTTACCGACCAAAGCATGTCATTACTACCAACATCTAACACATACAGACCAAAGTATGTCATTACTACCAACATCTAACACATACAGACCAAAGTATGTCATTGCTACCAACATCTAACACATACAGACCACAGTATGTCATTACTACCAACATCTAACACATACAGACCAAAGCATGTCATTACTACCAACATCTAACACATACAGACCAAAGTATGTCATTACTACCAACATCTAACACATACAGACCAAAGTATGTCATTACTACCAACATCTAACACATACAGACCAAAGCATGTCATTACTACCAACATCTAACACATACAGACCAAAGTATGTCATTCCTACCAACATCTAACACATACAGACCAAAGTATGTCATTACTACCAACATCTAACACATACAGACCAAAGCATGTCATTACTACCAACATCTAACACATACAGACCAAAGTATGTCATTACTACCAACATCTAACACATACAGACCAAAGTATGTCATTACTACCAACATCTAACACATACAGACCAAAGTATGTCATTCCTACCAACATCTAACACATACAGACCAAAGTATGTCATTACTACCAACATCTAACACATACAGACCAAAGTATGTCATTACCACCAACATCTAACACATACCGACCAAAGTATGTCATTCCTACCAACATCTAACACATACAGACCAAAGTATATCATTACTACCAACATCTAACACATACAGACCAAAGTTTGTCATTACTACCAACATCTAACACATACAGACCAAAGTATGTCATTACTACCAACATCTAACACATACAGACCAAAGTATGTCATTCCTACCAACATCTAACACATACAGACCAAAGTATGTCATTACTACCAACATCTAACACATACAGACCAAAGTATGTCATTACTACCAACATCTAACACATACAGACAAAAGTATGTCATTACTACCAACATCTAACACATACAGACCAAAACATGTCATTACTACCAACATCTAACACATACAGACCAAAGTATGTCATTCCTACCAACATCTAACACATACAGACCAAAGTATGTCATTCCTACCAACATCTAACACATACAGACCAAAGTATGTCATTGCTACCAACATCTAACACATACAGACCAAAGTATGTCATTGCTACCAACATCTAACACATACAGACCAAAGTTTGTCATTACTACCAACATCTAACACATACAGACCAAAGTTTGTCATTACTACCAACATCTAACACATACAGACCAAAGTATGTCATTCCTACCAACATCTAACACATACAGACCAAAGTATGTCATTACTACCAACATCTAACACATACATACCAAAGTATGTCATTCCTACCAACATCTAACACATACAGACAAAAGTATGTCATTCCTACCAACATCTAACACATACAGACCAAAGTATGTCATTACTACCAACATCTAACACATACAGACCAAAGTTTGTCATTACTACCAACATCTAACACATACATACCAAAGTATGTCATTCCTACCAACATCTAACACATACATACCAAAGTAAGTCATTACTACCAACATCTAACACATACATACCAAAGTATGTCATTCCTACCAACATCTAACACATACAGACAAAAGTATGTCATTCCTACCAACATCTAACACATACATACCAAAATATGTCATTCCTACCAACATTTAAAACATACCGACCAAAGTATGTCATTACTACCAACATCTAACACATACATACCAAAGTATGTCATTACTACCAACATCTAACACATACAGACAAAAGTATGTCATTACTACCAACATCTAACACATACAGACCAAAACATGTCATTACTACCAACATCTAACACATACAGACAAAAGTATGTCATTCCTACCAACATCTAACATACAGACCAAAACATGTCATTACTACCAACATATAACGCATACATACTAAAGTATGTCATTACTACCAACATCTAACACATACATACCAAAGTATGTCATTACTACCAACATCTAACACATACAGACCAAAGTATGTCATTACTACCAACATCTAACACATACAGACCAAAGTATGTCATTACTACCAACATCTAACACATACTTACTAAAGTGTGTCATTACTACCAACATCTAACGCATACATACCAAAGTATGTCATTACTACCAACATCTAACACATACATACCAAAGTATGTCATTACTACCAACATCTAACACATACAGACCAAAGTATGTCATTACTACCAACATCTGACACATACATACCAAAGTATGTCATTACTACCAACATCTAACACATACAGACCAAAGTATGTCATTCCTACCAACATCTAACACATACCGACCAAAACATGTCATTACTACCAGCATATAACACATACAGACCAAAGCATGTCATTACTACCAAAATCTAACACATACAGACCAAAGTATGTCATTACTACCAACATCTAACACATACAGACCAAAGTATGTCATTACTACCAACATCTAACACATACATACCAAAGTATGTCATTACTACCAACATATAACACATACCGACCAAAGTATGTCATTCCTACCAACATCTAACACATACCGACCAAAGTATGTCATTACTACCAACATCTAACACAAACAGACCAAAGTATGTCATTACTACCAACATCTAACACATACATACCAAAGCATGTCATTACTACCAACATCTAACACATACAGACCAAAGCATGTCATTACAACCAACATCTAACACAGACCAAAGTATGTCATTCCTACCAACATCTAACACATACAGACCAAAGTATGTCATTCCTACCAACATCTAACACATACAGACCAAAGTATGTCATTACTACCAACATCTAACACATACAGACCAAAGTATGTCATTACTACCAAGATCTAACACATACAGACCAAAGTATGTCATTGCTACCAACATCTAACACATACAGACCACAGTATGTCATTACTACCAACATCTAACACATACAGACCAAAGTATGTCATTACTACCAACATCTAACACATACAGACCAAAGTATGTCATTACTACCAACATATAACACATACAGACCAAAGCATGCCATTACTACCAACATCTAACACATACAGACCAAAGTATGTCATTACTACCAACATCTAACACATACAGACCAAAGTATGTCATTACTACCAACATCTAACACATACAGACCAAAGTATGTCATTACTACCAACATCTAACACATACAGACCAAAGTATGTCATTACTACCAACATCTAACACATACAGACCAAAGTATGTCATTACTACCAACATCTAACACATACAGACCAAAGTATGTCATTCCTACCAACATCTAACACATACAGACCAAAGTATGTCATTACTACCAACATATAACACATACAGACCAAAGCATGTCATTACTACCAACATCTAACACATACAGACCAAAGTATGTCATTACTACCAACATCTAACACATACAGACCAAAGTATGTCATTACTACCAACATCTAACACATACAGACCAAAGTATGTCATTCCTACCAACATCTAACACATACAGACCAAAGTATGTCATTACTACCAACATCTAACACATACAGACCAAAGTATGTCATTACCACCAACATCTAACACATACCGACCAAAGTATGTCATTCCTACCAACATCTAACACATACAGACCAAAGTATGTCATTACTACCAACATCTAACACATACAGACCAAAGTATGTCATTACTACCAACATCTAACACATACAGACCAAAGTATGTCATTACTACCAACATCTAACACATACAGACCAAAGTTTGTCATTACTACCAGCATCTAACACATACAGACCAAAGTTTGTCATTACTACCAACATCTAACACATACAGACCAAAGTATGTCATTCCTACCAACATCTAACACATACAGACCAAAGTATGTCATTACTACCAACATCTAACACATACATACCAAAGTATGTCATTCCTACCAACATCTAACATATACAGACAAAAGTATGTCATTCCTACCAACATCTAACACATACAGACCAAAGTATGTCATTACTACCAACATCTAACACATACAGACCAAAGTTTGTCATTACTACCAACATCTAACACATACATACCAAAGTATGTCATTCCTACCAACATCTAACACATACATACCAAAGTAAGTCATTACTACCAACATCTAACACATACATACCAAAGTATGTCATTCCTACCAACATCTAACACATACAGACAAAAGTATGTCATTCCTACCAACATCTAACACATACATACCAAAATATGTCATTCCTACCAACATCTAACACATACCGACCAAAGTATGTCATTACTACCAACATCTAACACATACATACCAAAGTATGTCATTACTACCAACATCTAACACATACAGACAAAAGTATGTCATTACTACCAACATCTAACACATACAGACCAAAACATGTCATTACTACCAACATCTAACACATACAGACAAAAGTATGTCATTCCTACCAACATCTAACATACAGACCAAAACATGTCATTACTACCAAAATATAACGCATACATACCAAAGTATGTCATTACTACCAACATCTAACACATACATACCAAAGTATGTCATTACTACCAACATCTAACACATACAGACCAAAGTATGTCATTACTACCAACATCTAACACATACAGACCAAAGTATGTCATTACTACCAACATCTAACACATACTTACAAAAGTGTGTCATTACTACCAACATCTAACGCATACATACCAAAGTATGTCATTACTACCAACATCTAACACATACATACCAAAGTATGTCATTACTACCAACATCTAACACATACAGACCAAAGTATGTCATTACTACCAACATCTGACACATACATACCAAAGTATGTCATTACTACCAACATCTAACACATACAGACCAAAGTATGTCATTCCTACCAACATCTAACACATACCGACCAAAACATGTCATTACTACCAGCATATAACACATACAGACCAAAGCATGTCATTACTACCAACATCTAACACATACAGACCAAAGTATGTCATTACTACCAACATCTAACACATACAGACCAAAGTATGTCATTACTACCAACATCTAACACATACATACCAAAGTATGTCATTACTACCAACATATAACACATACCGACCAAAGTATGTCATTCCTACCAACATCTAACACATACCGACCAAAGTATGTCATTACTACCAACATCTAACACAAACAGACCAAAGTATGTCATTACTACCAACATCTAACACATACATACCAAAGTATGTCATTACTACCAACATCTAACACATACCGACCAAAGTATGTCATTACTACCAACATCTAACACATACATACCAAAGTATGACATTACTACCAACATCTAACACATACAGACCAAAGTATGTCATTACTACCAACATCTAACACATACATACCAAAGTATGTCATTACTACCAACATCCAACACATACCGACCACAGTATGTAATTACTACCAACATCTAACACATACAGACCAAAGTATGTCATTACTACCAACATCTAACACATACATACCAAAGTATGTTATTACTACCAACATCCAACACATACCGACCACAGTATGTAATTACTACAAACATCTAACATACAGACCAAAGTATGTCATTACTACCAACATCTAACACATACAGACCAAAGTATGTCATTCCTACCAACATCTAACACATACAGACAAAAGTATGTCATTCCTACCAACATCTAACATACAGACCAAAGTATGTCATTACTACCAACATCTAACACATACAGACCAAAGTATGTCATTACTACCAACATCTAACACATACAGACAAAAGTATGTCATTCCTACCAACATCTAACATACAGACCAAAGTATGTCATTCCTACCAACATCTAACACATACAGACTAAAGTATGTCATTCCTACCAACATCTAACACATACAGACCAAAGTATGTCATTCCTACCAACATCGTACAAATACAGACCAAAGTATGTCATTACTACCAACATCTAACACACACAGACAAAAGTATGTCATTCCTACCAACATCTAACATACAGACCAAAGTATGTCATTCCTACCAACATCTAACACATACAGACTAAAGTATGTCATTCCTACCAACATCGTACACATACAGACCAAAGTATGTCATAACTACCAACATCTAACACATACAGACCAAAGTATGTCATTACTACCAACATCTAACACATACAGACCAAAGTATGTCATTCCTACCAACATCTAACACATACAGACAAAAGTATGTCATTCCTACCAACATCTAACACATACAGACAAAAGTATGTCATTCCTACCAACATCTAACATACAGACCAAAGTATGTCATTCCTACCAACATCTAACACATACAGACTAAAGTATGTCATTCCTACCAACATCGTACACATACAGACCAAAGTATGTCATTACTACCAACATCTAACACATACAGACCAAAGTATGTCATTACTACCAACATCTCACACATACAGACCAAAGTATGTCATTCCTACCAACATCTAACACATACAGACAAAAGTATGTCATTCCAACCAACATCTAACACATACAGACCAAAGTATGTAATTCCTACCAACATCTAACACATACAGACCAAAGTATGTCATTACTACCAACATCTAACACATACAGACCAAAGCATGTCATTACAACCAACATCTAACACATACAGACCAAAGTATGTCATTACTACCAACATGTAACACATACAGACCAAAGTATGTCATTACTACCAACATATAACACATACAGACTAACTATGTCATTACCGCCAACATCTAACACATACAGACCAAAGTATGTCATTACTACCAACATCTAACACATACAGACCAAAGTATGTCATTACTACCAACATCTAACACATACCGACCAAAGTATGTCATTACTACCAACATCTAACACATACATACCAAAGTATGTCATTACTACCAACATCTAACACATACAGACCAAAGTATGTCATTCCTTCCAACATCGTACACATACAGACCAAAGTATGTCATTACTACCAACATCTAACACATACAAACCAAAGTATGTCATTCCTTCCAACATCTAACACATACAGACCAAAGCATGTCATTACAACCAACATCTAACACATACAGACCAAAGTATGTCATTCCTTCCTACATCGTACACGTACAGACCAAAGTATGTCATTCCTACCAACATCTAACACATACATACCAAAGTATGTCATTACTACCAACATCTAACACATACCGACCAAAGTATGTCATTACTACCAACATCTAACACATACATACCAAAGTATGTCATTACTACCAACATCTAACACATACAGACCAAAGCATGTCATTACTACCAATATCTAACACAGACCAAAGTATGTCATTCCTACCAACATCTAACACATACAGATCAAAGTATGTCATTACTACCAACATCAAACACATACAGACCAAAGTATGTCATTACTACCAACATCTAACACATACAGACCAAAGTATGTCATTACTACCAACATATAACACATACAGACTAAAGTATGTCATTACTACCAACATCTAACACATACTGACCAAAGTATGTCAGTACTACCAACATATAACACATACAGACCAAATTATGTCATTACTACCAACATCTAACACATACAGACCAAAGTATGTCATTCCTACCAACATCTAACAAATACTGACCAAAGCATGTCATTACTACCAACATCTCACACATACAGACAAAAGTATGTCATTACTACCAACATCTAACACATACAGACCAAAGTATGTCATTACTACCAACATCTAACACATACAAACCAAAGTATGTCATTACTACCAATATCTAACACAGACCAAAGTATGTCATTCCTACCAACATCTAACACATACAGACTAAAGTATGTCATTACTACCAACATCTAACACATACAGACCAAAGTATGTCATTACTACCAACATCTAACACATACAAACCAAAGCATGTCATTACTACCAATATCTAACACAGACCAAAGTATGTCATTCCTACCAACATCTAACACATACAGACCAAAGTATGTCATTACTACCAACATCTAACACATACAGACCAAAGTATGTCATTACTACCAACATATAACACATACAGACTAAAGTATGTCATTACTACCAACATCTAACACATACTGACCAAAGTATGTCAGTACTACCAACATATAACACATACAGACCAAAGTATGTCATTACTACCAACATCTAACACATACAGACCAAAGTATGTCATTCCTACCAACATCTAACAAATACCGACCAAAGTATGTCATTACTACCAACATCTAACACATACAGACCAAAGTATGTCATTACTACCAACATCTAACACATACAGACCAAAGTATGTCATTACTACCAACATCTAACACATACAGACCAAAGTATGTCATTCCTACCAACATCTAACACATACAGACCAAAGTATGTCATTACTACCAACATCTAACACATACAGACCAAAGTATGTCATTACAACCAACATCTAACACAGACCAAAGTATGTCATTACTACCAACATCTAACACATACAGACCAAAGCATGTCATTACAACCAACATCTAACACAGACCAAAGTATGTCATTCCTACCAACATCTAACACATACAGACCAAAGTATGTCATTCCTACCAACATCTAACACATACAGACCAAAGTATGTCATTACTACCAACATCTAACACATACAGACCAAAGCATGTCATTACTACCAACATCTAACACATACAGACCAAAGTATGTCATTACTACCAACATATAACACATACAGACCAAAGTATGTCATTCCTACCAACATCTAACACATACAGACCAAAGTATGTCATTACTACCAACATCTAACACATACAGACCAAAGCATGTCATTACTACCAACATCTAACACATACAGACCAAAGTATGTCATTACTACCAACATCTAACACATACAGACCAAAGTATGTCATTCCTACCAACATCTAACAAATACCGACCAAAGTATGTCATTACTACCAACATCTAACACATACAGACCAAAGTATGTCATTACTACCAACATCTAACACATACAGACCAAAGTATGTCATTACTACCAACATCTAACACATACAGACCAAAGTATGTCATTCCTACCAACATCTAACACATACAGACCAAAGTATGTCATTACTACCAACATCTAACACATACAGACCAAAGTATGTCATTACTACCAACATCTAACACATACAGACCAAAGCATGTCATTACTACCAACATCTAACACATACAGACCAAAGTATGTCATTACTACCAACATCTAACACATACAGACCAAAGTATGTCATTACTACCAACATCTAACACATACAGACCAAAGTTTGTCATTACTACCAACATCTAACACATACAGACCAAAGTATGTCATTCCTACCAACATCTAACACATACAGACCAAAGTATGTCATTCCTACCAACATCTAACACATACAGACCAAAGTATGTCATTACTACCAACATCTAACACATACATACCAAAGTATGTCATTACTACCAACATCTAACACATACAGACAAAAGTATGTCATTACTACCAACATCTAACACATACAGACCAAAACATGTCATTACTACCAACATCTAACACATACAGACCAAAACATGTCATTACTACCAACATCTAACACATACAGACACAAGTATGTCATTACTACCAATATCTAACACATACAGACCAAAGTATGTCATTCCTACCAACATCTAACATACAGACCAAAGTATATCATTCCTACCAACATCTAACACATACATACCAAAGTATGTCATTACTACCAACATATAACGCATACATACCAAAGTATGTCATTACTACCAACATCTAACACATACATACCAAAGTATGTCATTACTACCAACATCTAACACATACAGACCAAAGTATGTCATTACTACCAACATCTAACACATACAGACCAAAGTATGTCATTACTACCAACATCTAACACATACTTACTAAAGTGTGTCATTACTACCAACATCTAACGCATACATACCAAAGTATGTCATTACTACCAACATCTAACACATACATACCAAAGTATGTCATTACTACCAACATCTAACACATACAGACCAAAGTATGTCATTACTACCAACATCTGACACATACATACCAAAGTATGTCATTACTACCAATATCTAACACATACAGACCAAAGTATGTCATTCCTACCAACATCTAACACATACCGACCAAAACATGTCATTACTACCAGCATATAACACATACAGACCAAAGCATGTCATTACTACCAACATCTAACACAAACAGACCAAAGTAGGTCATTACTACCAACATCTAACACAAACAGACCAAAGTATGTCATTACTACCAACATCTAACACATACATACCAAAGTATGTCATTACTACCAACATATAACACATACCGACCAAAGTATGTCATTACTACCAACATATAACACATACCGACCAAAGTATGTCATTCCTACCAACATCTAACACATACCGACCAAAGTATGTCATTACTACCAACATCTAACACATACAGACCAAAGTATGTCATTACTACCAACATCTAACACATACATACCAAAGTTTGTCATTACTACCAACATCTAACACATACCGACCAAAGTATGTCATTACTACCAACATCTAACACATACATACCAAAGTATGACATTACTACCAACATCTAACACATACAGACCAAAGTATGTCATTACTACCAACATCTAACACATACATACCAAAGTATGTCATTACTACCAACATCCAACACATGCCGACCACAGTATGTAATTACTACCAACATCTAACACATACAGACCAAAGTATGTCATTACTACCAACATCTAACACATACAGACCAAAGTATGTCATTCCTACCAACATCTAACACATACAGACAAAAGTATGTCATTCCTACCAACATCTAACATACAGACCAAAGTATGTCATTACTACCAACATCTAACACATACAGACCAAAGTATGTCATTACTATCAACATCTAACACATACAGACAAAAGTATGTCATTCCTACCAACATCTAACATACAGACCAAAGTATGTCATTCCTACCAACATCTAACACATACAGACCAAAGTATGTCATTACTACCAACATCTAACACATACAGACTAAAGTATGTCATTCCTACCAACATCTAACACATACAGACCAAAGTATGTCATTCCTACCAACATCTAACACATACAGACCAAAGTATGTCATTCCTACCAACATCTAACACATACATACCAAAGTATGTCATTACTACCAACATCTAACACATACCGACCAAAGTTTGTCATTACTACCAACATCTAACACATACAGACAAAAGTATGTCATTCCTACCAACATCTAACACATACAGACAAAAGTATGTCATTCCTACCAACATCTAACACATACAGACCAAAGTATGTCATTCCTACCAACATCTAACACATACATACCAAAGTATGGCATTACTACCAACATCTAACACATACCGACCAAAGTATGTCATTCCTACCAACATCTAACACATACATACCAAAGTATGTCATTACTACCAACATCTAACACATACCGACCAAAGTATGTCATTACTACCAACATCTAACACATACAGACCAAAGTATGTCATTACTACCAACATCTAACACATACAGACAAAAGTATGTCATTCCTACCAACATCTAACATACAGACCAAAGTATGTCATTCCTACCAACATCTAACACATACAGACTAAAGTATGTCATTCCTACCAACATCGTACACATACAGACCAAAGTATGTCATTACTACCAACATCTAACACATACAGACCAAAGTATGTCATTGCTACCAACATCTAACACATACAGACCAAAGTATGTCATTCCTACCAACATCTAACACATACAGACAAAAGTATGTCATTACTACCAACATCTAACACATACCGACCAAAGCATGTCATTCCTACCAACATCTAACACATACAGACTAAAGTATGTCATTCCAACCAACATCTAACACATACAGACCAAAGTATGTCATTCCTACCAACATCTAACACATACAGACCAAAGTATGTCATTACTACCAACATCTAACACATACAGACCAAAGCATGTCATTACAACCAACATCTAACACATACAGACCAAAGTATGTCATTACTACCAACATCTAACACATACAGACCAAAGTATGTCATTACTACCAACATCTAACTCATACAGAACAAAGTATGTCATTACTACCAACATCTAACACATACCGACCAAAGTATATCATTACTACCAACATCTAACACATACATACCAAAGTATGTCATTACTACCAACATCTAACACATACAGACCAAAGTATGTCATTCCTTCCAACATCGTACACATACAGACCAAAGTATGTCATTACTACCAACATCTAACACATACAAACCAAAGTATGTCATTCCTTCCAACATCGTACACATACAGACCAAAGTATGTCATTCCTTCCAACATCGTACACATACAGACCAAAGTATGTCATTACTACCAACATCTAACACATACATACCAAAGTATGTCATTACTACCAACATCTAACACATACCGACCAAAGTATGTCATTACTACCAACATCTAACACATACATACCAAAGTATGTCATTACTACCAACATCTAACACATACAGACCAAAGCATGTCATTACTACCAATATCTAACACAGACCAAAGTATGTCATTCCTACCAACATCTAACACATACAGACCAAAGTATGTCATTACTACCAACATCTAACACATACAAAGTATGTCATTCCTACCAAAATCTAACACATACAGACCAAAGCATGTCATTACTACCAACATCTAACACATACAGACCAAAGTATGTCATTACTACCAACATCTAACACATACAGACCAAAGTATGTCATTCCTACCAACATCTAACACATACATACCAAAGTATGTCATTACTACCAACATCTAACACATACCGACCAAAGTATGTCATTACTACCAACATCTAACACATACCGACCAAAGTATGTCATTACTACCAACATCTAACACATACATACCAAAGTATGTCATTACTACCAACATCTAACACATACAGACCAAAGCATGTCATTACTACCAATATCTAACACAGACCAAAGTATGTCATTCCTACCAACATCTAACACATACAGACCAAAGTATGTCATTACTACCAACATCTAACACATACAAAGTATGTCATTCCTACCAAAATCTAACACATACAGACCAAAGCATGTCATTACTACCAACATCTAACACATACAGACCAAAGCATGTCATTACTACCAACATCTAACACATACAGACCAAAGTATGTCATTACTACCAACATCTGACACATACATACCAAAGTATGTCATTACTACCAATATCTAACACATACAGACCAAAGTATGTCATTCCTACCAACATCTAACACATACCGACCAAAACATGTCATTACTACCAGCATATAACACATACAGACCAAAGCATGTCATTACTACCAACATCTAACACAAACAGACCAAAGTAGGTCATTACTACCAACATCTAACACAAACAGACCAAAGTATGTCATTACTACCAACATCTAACACATACATACCAAAGTATGTCATTACTACCAACATATAACACATACCGACCAAAGTATGTCATTACTACCAACATATAACACATACCGACCAAAGTATGTCATTACTACCAACATCTAACACATACCGACCAAAGTATGTCATTACTACCAACATCTAACACAAACAGACCAAAGTATGTCATTACTACCAACATCTAACACATACATACCAAAGTTTGTCATTACTACCAACATCTAACACATACCGACCAAAGTATGTCATTACTACCAACATCTAACACATACATACCAAAGTATGACATTACTACCAACATCTAACACATACAGACCAAAGTATGTCATTACTACCAACATCTAACACATACATACCAAAGTATGTCATTACTACCAACATCCAACACATGCCGACCACAGTATGTAATTACTACCAACATCTAACACATACAGACCAAAGTATGTCATTACTACCAACATCTAACACATACAGACCAAAGTATGTCATTCCTACCAACATCTAACACATACAGACAAAAGTATGTCATTCCTACCAACATCTAACATACAGACCAAAGTATGTCATTACTACCAACATCTAACACATACAGACCAAAGTATGTCATTACTATCAACATCTAACACATACAGACAAAAGTATGTCATTCCTACCAACATCTAACATACAGACCAAAGTATGTCATTCCTACCAACATCTAACACATACAGACCAAAGTATGTCATTACTACCAACATCTAACACATACAGACTAAAGTATGTCATTCCTACCAACATCTAACACATACAGACCAAAGTATGTCATTCCTACCAACATCTAACACATACAGACCAAAGTATGTCATTCCTACCAACATCTAACACATACATACCAAAGTATGTCATTACTACCAACATCTAACACATACCGACCAAAGTTTGTCATTACTACCAACATCTAACACATACAGACAAAAGTATGTCATTCCTACCAACATCTAACACATACAGACAAAAGTATGTCATTCCTACCAACATCTAACACATACAGACCAAAGCATGTCATTCCTACCAACATCTAACACATACATACCAAAGTATGGCATTACTACCAACATCTAACACATACCGACCAAAGTATGTCATTCCTACCAACATCTAACACATACATACCAAAGTATGTCATTACTACCAACATCTAACACATACCGACCAAAGTATGTCATTACTACCAACATCTAACACATACAGACCAAAGTATGTCATTACTACCAACATCTAACACATACAGACAAAAGTATGTCATTCCTACCAACATCTAACATACAGACCAAAGTATGTCATTCCTACCAACATCTAACACATACAGACTAAAGTATGTCATTCCTACCAACATCGTACACATACAGACCAAAGTATGTCATTACTACCAACATCTAACACATACAGACCAAAGTATGTCATTGCTACCAACATCTAACACATACAGACCAAAGTATGTCATTCCTACCAACATCTAACACATACAGACAAAAGTATGTCATTACTACCAACATCTAACACATACCGACCAAAGCATGTCATTCCTACCAACATCTAACACATACAGACTAAAGTATGTCATTCCAACCAACATCTAACACATACAGACCAAAGTATGTCATTCCTACCAACATCTAACACATACAGACCAAAGTATGTCATTACTACCAACATCTAACACATACAGACCAAAGCATGTCATTACAACCAACATCTAACACATACAGACCAAAGTATGTCATTACTACCAACATCTAACACATACAGACCAAAGTATGTCATTACTACCAACATCTAACTCATACAGACCAAAGTATGTCATTACTACCAACATCTAACACATACCGACCAAAGTATATCATTACTACCAACATCTAACACATACATACCAAAGTATGTCATTACTACCAACATCTAACACATACAGACCAAAGTATGTCATTCCTTCCAACATCGTACACATACAGACCAAAGTATGTCATTACTACCAACATCTAACACATACAAACCAAAGTATGTCATTCCTTCCAACATCGTACACATACAGACCAAAGTATGTCATTCCTTCCAACATCGTACACATACAGACCAAAGTATGTCATTACTACCAACATCTAACACATACATACCAAAGTATGTCATTACTACCAACATCTAACACATACCGACCAAAGTATGTCATTACTACCAACATCTAACACATACATACCAAAGTATGTCATTACTACCAACATCTAACACATACAGACCAAAGCATGTCATTACTACCAATATCTAACACAGACCAAAGTATGTCATTCCTACCAACATCTAACACATACAGACCAAAGTATGTCATTACTACCAACATCTAACACATACAAAGTATGTCATTCCTACCAAAATCTAACACATACAGACCAAAGCATGTCATTACTACCAACATCTAACACATACAGACCAAAGTATGTCATTACTACCAACATCTAACACATACAGACCAAAGTATGTCATTCCTACCAACATCTAACACATACATACCAAAGTATGTCATTACTACCAACATCTAACACATACCGACCAAAGTATGTCATTACTACCAACATCTAACACATACCGACCAAAGTATGTCATTACTACCAACATCTAACACATACATACCAAAGTATGTCATTACTACCAACATCTAACACATACAGACCAAAGCATGTCATTACTACCAATATCTAACACAGACCAAAGTATGTCATTCCTACCAACATCTAACACATACAGACCAAAGTATGTCATTACTACCAACATCTAACACATACAAAGTATGTCATTCCTACCAAAATCTAACACATACAGACCAAAGCATGTCATTACTACCAACATCTAACACATACAGACCAAAGCATGTCATTACTACCAATATCTAACACATACAGACCAAAGTATGTCATTCCTACCAACATCTAACACATACAGACCAAAGTATGTCATTACTACCAACATCTCACACATACATACCAAAGTATGTCATTACTACCAACATCTAACACATACAGACCAAAGTATGTCATTACTACCAACATCTAACACATACAGACAAAAGTATGTCATTCCTACCAACATCTAACACATACAGACCAAAGTATGTCATTACTACCAACATCTAACACATACAGACCAAAATATGTCATTCCTACCAACATATAACACATACAGACCAAAGTATGTCATTACTACCAACATCTAACACATACAGACAAAAGTATGTAATTCCTACCAACATCTAACACATACATACCAAAGTATGTCATTACTACCAACATCTAACACATACAGACAAAAGTATGTCATTCCTACCAACATCTAACACATACAGACCAAAGTATGTCATTACTACCAACATCTAACACATACAGACCAAAATATGTCATTCCTACCAACATCTAACACATACCGACCAAAGTATGTCATTACTACCAACATCTAACACATACAGACCAAAGTATGTCATTCCTACCAATATCTAACACATACAGACCAAAGTATGTCATTACTACCAACATCTAACACATACAGACCAAAGTATGTCATTACTACCAACATCTAACACATACAGACCAAAGTATGTCATTACTACCAACATCTAACACATACAGACCAAAGCATGTCATTACTACCAACATCTAACACATACATACCAAAGTATGTCATTACTACCAACATCTAACACATACCGACCAAAGCATGTCATTACTACCAAAATCTAACACATACAGACCAAAGTATGTCATTACTACCAACATCTAACACAGACCAAAGTATGTCATTACCACCAACATCTAACACATACAGACCAAAGTATGTCATTCCTACCAACATCTAACACATACAGACCAAAGTATGTCATTACTACCAACATCTAACACATACAGACCAAAGCATGTCATTACTACCAACATCTAACACAGACCAAAGTATGTCATTCCTACCAACATCTAACACATACAGACCAAAGTATGTCATTACTACCAACATCTAACACAAACATACCAAAGTATGTCATTACTACCAACATCTACCACATACAGACCAAAGTATGTCATTCCTTCCAACATCGTACACATACAGACCAAAGTATGTCATTACTAACAACATCTAACACATACAAACCAAAGTATGTCATTCCTTCCAACATCTAACACATACAGACCAAAGCATGTCATTACAACCAACATCTAACACATACAGACCAAAGTATGTCATTCCTTCCTACATCGTACACGTACAGACCAAAGTATGTCATTCCTACCAACATCTAACACATACATACCAAAGTATGTCATTACTACCAACATCTAACACATACCGACCAAAGTATGTCATTACTACCAACATCTAACACATACATACCAAAGTATGTCATTCCTACCAACATCTAACACATACATACCAAAGTATGTCATTACTACCAACATCTAACACATACCGACCAAAGTATGTCATTACTACCAACATCTAACACGTACAGACCAAAGTATGTCATTCCTGCCAACATCTAACACATACATACCAAAGTATGTCATTACTACCAACATCTAACACATACAGACCAAAGTATGTCATTCCTACCAACATCTAACACATACAGATCAAAGTATGTCATTACTACCAACATCAAACACATACAGACCAAAGCATGTCATTACTACCAACATCTAACACATACAGACCAAAGTATGTCATTACTACCAACATATAACACATACAGACTAAAGTATGTCATTACTACCAACATCTAACACATACTGACCAAAGTATGTCAGTACTACCAACATATAACACATACAGACCAAAGTATGTCATTACTACCAACATCTAACACATACAGACCAAAGTATGTCATTCCTACCAACATCTAACAAATACTGACCAAAGCATGTCATTACTACCAACATCTAACACATACAGACAAAAGTATGTCATTACTACCAACATCTAACACATACAGACCAAAGTATGTCATTACTACCAACATCTAACACATACAAACCAAAGTATGTCATTACTACCAATATCTAACACAGACCAAAGTATGTCATTCCTACCAACATCTAACACATACAGACTAAAGTATGTCATTACTACCAACATCTAACACATACAGACCAAAGTATGTCATTACTACCAACATCTAACACATACAAACCAAAGCAACGTCATTACTACCAATATCTAACACAGACCAAAGTATGTCATTCCTACCAACATCTAACACATACAGACCAAAGTATGTCATTACTACCAACATCTAACACATACAGACCAAAGTATGTCATTACTACTAACATCTAACACATACAGACCAAAGTATGTCATTACTACCAACATATAACACATACAGACTAAAGTATGTCATTACTACCAACATCTAACACATACTGACCAAAGTATGTCAGTACTACCAACATATAACACATACAGACCAAAGTATGTCATTACTACCAACATCTAACACATACAGACCAAAGTATGTCATTCCTACCAACATCTAACAAATACCGACCAAAGTATGTCATTACTACCAACATCTAACACATACAGACCAAAGTATGTCATTACTACCAACATCTAACACATACAGACCAAAGTATGTCATTACTACCAACATCTAACACATAGACCAAAGTATGTCATTCCTACCAACATCTAACACATACAGACCAAAGTATGTCATTACTACCAACATCTAACACATACAGACCAAAGTATGTCATTACAACCAACATCTAACACAGACCAAAGTATGTCATTACTACCAACATCTAACACATACAGACCAAAGCATGTCATTACAACCAACATCTAACACAGACCAAAGTATGTCATTCCTACCAACATCTAACACATACAGAACAAAGTATGTCATTCCTACCAACATCTAACACATACAGACCAAAGTATGTCATTCCTACCAACATCTAACACATACAGACCAAAGTATGTCATTCCTACCAACATCTAACACATACAGACCAAAGTATGTCATTACTACCAACATCTAACACATACAGACCAAAGTATGTCATTACAACCAACATCTAACACATACAGACCAAAGTATGTCATTACTACCAACATCTAACACATACAGACCAAAGTATGTCATTCCTTCCAACATCTAACACATACAGACCAAAGTATGTCATTCCTACCAACATCTAACACATACAGACCAAAGTATGTCATTACTACCAACATCTAACACATACAGACCAAAGTATGTCATTACTACCAACATATAACACATACCGACCAAAGTATGTCATTACTACCAACATCTAACACATACAGACCAAAGCATGTCATTACTACCAACATCTAACACATACAGACCAAAGTATGTCATTACTACCAACATCTAACACATACAGACCAAAGTATGTCATTCCTACCAACATCTAACACATACAGACCAAAGTATGTCATTCCTACCAACATCTAACACATACAGACCAAAGTATGTCATTCCTACCAACATCTAACACATACAGACCAAAGTATGTCATTACAACCAACATCTAACACATACAGACCAAAGTATGTCATTACCACCAACATCTAACACCTACCGACCAAAGTATGTCATTCCTACCAACATCTAACACATACAGACCAAAGTTTGTCATTACTACCAACATCTAACACATACAGACCAAAGCATGTCATTACTACCAACATCTAACACATACAGACCAAAGTATGTCATTACTACCAACATCTAACACATACAGACCAAAGTTTGTCATTACTGCCAACATCTAACACATACAGACCAAAGTATGTCATTCCTACCAACATCTAACACATACAGACCAAAGTATGTCATTACTACCAACATCTAACACATACATACCAAAGTATGTCATTACTACCAACATCTAACACATACAGACAAAAGTATGTCATTACTACCAACATCTAACACATACAGACCAAAACATGTCATTACTACCAACATCTAACACATACAGACACAAGTATGTCATTACTACCAACATCTAACACATACAGACCAAAGTATGTCATTCCTACCAACATCTAACATACAGACCAAAGTATATCATTCCTACCAACATCTAACACATACATACCAAAGTATGTCATTACTACCAACATATAACGCATACATACCAAAGTATGTCATTACTACCAACATCTAACACATACATACCAAAGTATGTCATTACTACCAACATCTAACACATACAGACCAAAGTATGTCATTACTACCAACATCTAACACATACAGACCAAAGTATGTCATTACTACCAACATCTAACACATACTTACTAAAGTGTGTCATTACTACCAACATCTAACGCATACATACCAAAGTATGTCATTACTACCAACATCTAACACATACATACCAAAGTATGTCATTACTACCAACATCTAACACATACAGACCAAAGTATGTCATTACTACCAACATCTGACACATACATACCAAAGTATGTCATTACTACCAATATCTAACACATACAGACCAAAGTATGTCATTCCTACCAACATCTAACACATACCGACCAAAACATGTCATTACTACCAGCATATAACACATACAGACCAAAGCATGTCATTACTACCAACATCTAACACAAACAGACCAAAGTAGGTCATTACTACCAACATCTAACACATACATACCAAAGTATGTCATTACTACCAACATATAACACATACCGACCAAAGTATGTCATTCCTACCAACATCTAACACATACCGACCAAAGTATGTCATTACTACCAACATCTAACACAAACAGACCAAAGTATGTCATTACTACCAACATCTAACACATACATACCAAAGTATGTCATTACTACCAACATCTAACACATACCGACCAAAGTATGTCATTACTACCAACATCTAACACATACATACCAAAGTATGACATTACTACTAACATCTAACACATACAGACCAAAGTATGTCATTACTACCAACATCTAACACATACATACCAAAGTATGTCATTACTACCAACATCCAACACATACCGACCACAGTATGTAATTACTACCAACATCTAACACATACAGACCAAAGTATGTCATTACTACCAACATCTAACACATACATACCAAAGTATGTCATTACTACCAACATCCAACACATACCGACCACAGTATGTAATTACTACAAACATCTAACATACAGACCAAAGTATGTCATTACTACCAACATCTAACACATACAGACCAAAGTATGTCATTCCTACCAACATCTAACACATACAGACAAAAGTATGTCATTCCTACCAACATCTAACATACAGACCAAAGTATGTCATTACTACCAACATCTAACACATACAGACCAAAGTATGTCATTACTACCAACATCTAACACATACAGACAAAAGTATGTCATTCCTACCAACATCTAACATACAGACCAAAGTATGTCATTCCTACCAACATCTAACACATACAGACCAAAGTATGTCATTACTACCAACATCTAATACATACAGACTAAAGTATGTCATTCCTACCAAAATCTAACACATACAGACCAAAGTATGTCATTCCTACCAACATCTAACACATACAGACCAAAGTATGTCATTCCTACCAACATCTAACACATACATACCAAAGTATGTCATTACTACCAACATCTAACACATACCGACCAAAGTTTGTCATTACTAACAACATCTAACACATACAGACAAAAGTATGTCATTCCTACCAACATCTAACACATACAGACAAAAGTATGTCATTCCTACCAACATCTAACACATACAGACCAAAGTATGTCATTCCTACCAACATCTAACACATACATACCAAAATATGTCATTACTACCAACATCTAACACATACCGACCAAAGTATGCCATTCCTACCAACATCTAACACATACATACCAAAGTATGTCATTACTACCAACATCTAACACATACCGACCAAAGTATGTCATTACTACCAACATATAACACATACCGACCAAAGTATGTCATTCCTACCAACATCTAACACATACCGACCAAAGTATGTCATTACTACCAACATCTAACACAAACAGACCAAAGTATGTCATTACTACCAACATCTAACACATACATACCAAAGTATGTCATTACTACCAACATCTAACACATACCGACCAAAGTATGTCATTACTACCAACATCTAACACATACATACCAAAGTATGACATTACTACCAACATCTAACACATACAGACCAAAGTATGTCATTACTACCAACATCTAACACATACATACCAAAGTATGTCATTACTACCAACATCCAACACATACCGACCACAGTATGTAATTACTACCAACATCTAACACATACAGACCAAAGTATGTCATTACTACCAACATCTAACACATACATACCAAAGTATGTCATTACTACCAACATCCAACACATACCGACCACAGTATGTAATTACTACAAACATCTAACATACAGACCAAAGTATGTCATTACTACCAACATCTAACACATACAGACCTAAGTATGTCATTCCTACCAACATCTAACACATACAGACAAAAGTATGTCATTCCTACCAACATCTAACATACAGACCAAAGTATGTCATTACTACCAACATCTAACACATACAGACCAAAGTATGTCATTACTACCAACATCTAACACATACAGACAAAAGTATGTCATTCCTACCAACATCTAACATACAGACCAAAGTATGTCATTCCTACCAACATCTAACACATACAGACCAAAGTATGTCATTACTACCAACATCTAATACATACAGACTAAAGTATGTCATTCCTACCAACATCTAACACATACAGACCAAAGTATGTCATTCCTACCAACATCTAACACATACAGACCAAAGTATGTCATTCCTACCAACATCTAACACATACATACCAAAGTATGTCATTACTACCAACATCTAACACATACCGACCAAAGTTTGTCATTACTACCAACATCTAACACATACAGACAAAAGTATGTCATTCCTATCAACATCTAACACATACAGACAAAAGTATGTCATTCCTACCAACATCTAACACATACAGACCAAAGTATGTCATTCCTACCAACATCTAACACATACATACCAAAGTATGTCATTACTACCAACATCTAACACATACCGACCAAAGTATGTCATTCCTACCAACATCTAACACATACATACCAAAGTATGTCATTACTACCAACATCTAACACATACAAACCAAAGTATGTCATTCCTTCCAACATCGTACACATACAGACCAAAGTATGTCATTCCTTCCAACATCGTACACATACAGACCAAAGTATGTCATTACTACCAACATCTAACACATACATACCAAAGCATGTCATTACTACCAACATCTAACACATACCGACCAAAATATGTCATTACTACCAACATCTAACACATACATACCAAAATATGTCATTACTACCAACATCTAACACATACCGACCAAAGTATGTCATTCCTACCAACATCTAACACATACAGACCAAAGTATGTCATTCCTACCAAAATCTAACACATACAGACCAAAGCATGTCATTACTACCAACATCTAACACATACAGACCAAAGCATGTCATTACTACCAACATCTAACACAGACCAAAGTATGTCATTCCTACCAACATCTAACACATACACACCAAAGTATGTCATTCCTTCCAACATCTAACACATACAGACCAAAGCATGTCATTCCTACCAACATCTAACACATACAGACCAAAGTATGTCATTACTACCAACATCTAACACATACCGACCAAAGTATGTCATTACTACCAACATCTAACACATACCGACCAAAGTATGTCATTACTACCAACATCTAACACATACATACCAAAGTATGTCATTACTACCAACATCTAACACATACAGACCAAAGCATGTCATTACTACCAATATCTAACACAGACCAAAGTATGTCATTCCTACCAACATCTAACACATACAGACCAAAATATGTCATTCCTACCAACATATAACACATACAGACCAAAGTATGTCATTACTACCAACATCTAACACATACAGACAAAAGTATGTAATTCCTACCAACATCTAACACATACATACCAAAGTATGTCATTACTACCAACATCTAACACATACAGACAAAAGTGTGTCATTCCTACCAACATCTAACACATACAGACCAAAGTATGTCATTACTACCAACATCTAACACATACAGACCAAAATGTGTCATTCCTACCAACATCTAACACATACAGACCAAAGTATGTCATTACTACCAACATCTAACACAGACCAAAGTATGTCATTCCTACCAACATCTAACACAGACCAAAGTATGTCATTCCTACCAACATCTAACACATACAGACCAAAGTATGTCATTCCTTCCAACATCTAACACATACAGACCAAAGTATGTCATTCCTACCAACATCTAACACAGACCAAAGTATGTCATTACTACCAACATCTAACACATACAGACCAAAGTATGTCATTACTACCAACATATAACATATACAGACCAAAGCATGTCATTCCTACCAACATCTAACACATACAGACCAAAGCATGTCATTACTACCAACATCTAACACATACATACCAAAGTATGTCATTACTACCAACATCTAACACATACAGACCAAAGTATGTCATTACTACCAACATCTAACACATACAGACCAAAGCATGTCATTACTACCAACATCTAACACATACATACCAAAGTATGTCATTACTACCAACATCTAACACATACAGACCAAAGTATGTCATTACTACCAACATCTAACACATACAGACCAAAGTATGTCATTACTACCAACATCTAACACAGACCAAAGTATGTCATTCCTACCAACATCTAACTCAGACAGACCAAAGCATGTCATTACTACCAAAATCTAACACATACAGACCAAAGTATGTCATTACTACCAACATCTAACACAGACCAAAGTATGTCATTACTACCAACATCTAACACATACAGACCAAAGCATGTCATTACTACCAACATCTAACACAGACCAAAGTATGTCATTCCTACCAACATCTAACACATACAGACCAAAGTATGTCATTCCTACCAACATCTAACACATACAGACCAAAATATGTCATTCCTACCAACATCTAACACATACAGACCAAAGCATGTCATTACTACCAACATCTAACACATACAGACCAAAGCATGTCATTACTACCAACATCTAACACAGACCAAAGTATGTCATTCCTACCAACATCTAACACATACAGACCACAGTATGTCATTACTACCAACATATAACACATACAGACCAAAGTATGTCATTACTACCAACATCTAACACATACAGACCAAAGTATGTCATTCCTACCAACATCTAACACATACAGACCAAAGTATGTCATTCCTACCAACATCTAACACATACAGACCAAAGTATGTCATTACTACCAACATCTAACACATACAGACCAAAGTATGTCATTACTACCAACATCTAACACATACCGACCAAAGTATATCATTCCTACCAACATCTAACACATACAGACCAAAGTATGTCATTCCTACCAACATCTAACACATACAGACCAAAACATGTCATTACTACCAACATCTAACACATACAGACCAAAGTATGTCATTACTACCAACATCTAACACATACAGACCAAAGTATGTCATTACTACCAACATCTAACACATACAGACCAAAGTATGTCATTCCTACCAACATCTAACACATACAGACAAAAGTATGTCATTCCTACCAACATCTAACACATACAGACCAAAGTATGTCATTACTACCAACATCTAACACATACATACCAAAGTATGTCATTACTACCAACATCTAACACATACAGACAAAAGTATGTCATTACTACCAACATCTAACACATACAGACCAAAACATGTCATTACTACCAACATCTAACACATACAGACAAAAGTATGTCATTCCTACCAACATCTAACATACAGACCAAAGTATATCATTCCTACCAACATCTAACACATACATACCAAAGTATGTCATTACTACCAACATATAACGCATACATACCAAAGTATGTCATTACTACCAACATCTAACACATACATACCAAAGTATGTCATTACTACCAACATCTAACACATACAGACCAAAGTATGTCATTACTACCAACATCTTACACATACAGACCAAAGTATGTCATTACTACCAACATCTAACACATACCGACCAAAGTATGTCATTACTACCAACATCTAGCACATACAGACAAAAGTATGTCATTACTACCAACATCTAACACATACATACCAAAGTATGTCATTACTACCAACATCTAACACATACATACCAAAGTATGTCATTACTACCAACATCTAACACATACAGACCAAAGCATGTCATTACTACCAACATCTAACACATACAGACCAAAGTATGTCATTACTACCAACATCTAACACATACAGACCAAAGTATGTCATTACTACCAACATCTAACACATACCGACCAAAACATGTCATTACTACCAGCATATAACACATACAGACCAAAGCATGTCATTACTACCAACATCTAACACATACTTACTAAAGTGTGTCATTACTACCAACATCTAACGCATACATACCAAAGTATGTCATTACTACCAACATCTAACACATACATACCAAAGTATGTCATTACTACCAACATCTGACACATACAGACCAAAGCATGTCATTACTACCAACATCTAACACATACAGACCAAAGTATGTCATTACTACCAACATCTAACACATACCGACCAAAGTATGTCATTCCTACCAACATCTAACACATACCGACCAAAGTATGTCATTACTACCAACATCTAACACATACCGACCAAAACATGTCATTACTACCAACATCTAACACATACATACCAAAGTATATCATTACTACCAACATCTAACACATACAGACCAAAGTATGTCATTACTACCAACATCTAACACATACATACCAAAGTATGTCATTACTACCAACATCTAACACATCCCGACCAAAGTATGTCATTACTACCAACATCTAACACATACATACCAAAGTATGTCATTACTACCAACATCTAACACATACATACCAAAACATGTCATTACTACCAGCATATAACACATACAGACCAATGCATGTCATTACTACCAATATCTAACACATACCGACCAAAGTATGTCATTCCTACCAACATCTAACACATACCGACCAAAGTATGTCATTACTACCAACATCTAACACATACTGACCAAAACATGTCATTACTACCAACATCTAACACATACATACCAAAGTATATCATTACTACCAACATCTAACACATACAGACCAAAGTATGTCATTACTACCAACATCTAACACATACATACCAAAGTATGTCATTACTACCAACATCTAACACATACCGACCAAAGTATGTCATTACTACCAACATCTAACACATACATACCAAAGTACGACATTACTACCAACATCTAACACATACAGACCAAAGTATGTCATTACTACCAACATCTAACACATACATACCAAAGTATGTCATTACTACCAATATCCAACACATACCGACCACAGTATGTAATTACTACCAACATCTAACACATACAGACAAAAGTATGTAATTCCTACCAACATCTAACATACAGACCAAAGTATGTCATTACTACCAACATATAACACATACATACCAGAGTATGTCATTACTACCAACATATAACACATACAGACTAAAGTATGTCATTCCTACCAACATCTAACACATACAGACCAAAGTATGTCATTACTACCAACATCTAACACATACAGACCAAAGTATGTCATTCCTACCAACATCTAACACATACAGACCAAAGTATGTCATTCCTACCAACATCTAACACATACATACCACAGTATGTCATTACTACCAACATCTAACACATACAGACCAAAGTATGTCATTACTACCAACATCTAACACATACAGACCAAAGTATGTCATTACAACCAACATCTAACACATACAGACCAAAGTATGTCATTACTACCAACATCTAACACATACAGACCAAAGTGTGTCATTCCTACCAACATCTAACACATACAGACCAAAGTATGTCATTACAACCAACATCTAACACATACAGACCAAAGTATGTCATTACTACCAACATCTAACACATACATACCAAAGTATGTCATTCGTACCAACATCTAACACATACAGACCAAAGTATGTCATTCCTACCAACATCTAACACATACAGACCAAAGTATGTCATTCCTACCAACATCTAACACATACAGACCAAAGTATGTCATTACTACCAACATCTAACACATACCGACCAAAGTATGTCATTCCTACCAACATCTAACACATACAGACCAAAGTATGTCATTCCTACCAACATCTAACACATACAGACCAAAGTATGTCATTGCTACCAACATCTAACACATACAGACCAAAGTATGTCATTCCTACCAACATCTAACACATACCGACCAAAGTATGTCATTACTACCAACATCTAACACATACAGACCAAAGTATGTCATTACTACCAACATCTAACACATACAGACCAAAACATGTCATTACTACCAACATCTAACACTTACAGACCAAAGTATGTCATTCCTACCAACATCTAACACATACAGACCAAAGTATGTCATTCCTACCAACATCTAACACATACAGACCAAAGTATGTCATTCCTACCAACATCTAACACATACAGACCAAAGTATGTCATTACTACCAACATCTAACACATACCGACCAAAGTATGTCATTCCTATCAACATCTAACACATACAGACCAAAGTATGTCATTCCTACCAACATCTAACACATACAGACCAAAACATGTCATTACTACCAACATCTAACACATACAGACCAAAGTATGTCATTACTACCAACATCTAACACATACAGACCAAAGTATGTCATTACTACCAACATCTAACACATACAGACCAAAGTATGTCATTCCTACCAACATCTAACACATACAGACAAAAGTATGTCATTCCTACCAACATCTAACACATACAGACCAAAGTATGTCATTACTACCAACATCTAACACATACATACCAAAGTATGTCATTACTACCAACATCTAACACATACAGACAAAAGTATGTCATTACTACCAACATCTAACACATACAGACCAAAACATGTCATTACTACCAACATCTAACACATACAGACAAAAGTATGTCATTCCTACCAACATCTAACATACAGACTAAAGTATATCATTCCTACCAACATCTAACACATACATACCAAAGTATGTCATTACTACCAACATATAACGCATACATACCAAAGTATGTCATTACTACCAACATCTAACACATACATACCAAAACATGTCATTACTACCAGCATATAACACATACAGACCAATGCATGTCATTACTACCAATATCTAACACATACCGACCAAAGTATGTCATTCCTACCAACATCTAACACATACCGACCAAAGTATGTCATTACTACCAACATCTAACACATACTGACCAAAACATGTCATTACTACCAACATCTAACACATACATACCAAAGTATATCATTACTACCAACATCTAACACATACAGACCAAAGTATGTCATTACTACCAACATCTAACACATACATACCAAAGTATGTCATTACTACCAACATCTAACACATACCGACCAAAGTATGTCATTACTACCAACATCTAACACATACATACCAAAGTATGACATTACTACCAACATCTAACACATACAGACCAAAGTATGTCATTACTACCAACATCTAACACATACATACCAAAGTATGTCATTACTACCAATATCCAACACATACCGACCACAGTATGTAATTACTACCAACATCTAACACATACAGACAAAAGTATGTAATTCCTACCAACATCTAACATACAGACCAAAGTATGTCATTACTACCAACATATAACACATACATACCACAGTATGTCATTACTACCAACATATAACACATACAGACTAAAGTATGTCATTCCTACCAACATCTAACACATACAGACCAAAGTATGTCATTACTACCAACATCTAACACATACAGACCAAAGTATGTCATTCCTACCAACATCTAACACATACAGACCAAAGTATGTCATTCCTACCAACATCTAACACATACATACCACAGTATGTCATTACTACCAACATCTAACACATACAGACCAAAGTATGTCATTACTACCAACATCTAACACATACAGACCAAAGTATGTCATTACAACCAACATCTAACACATACAGACCAAAGTATGTCATTACTACCAACATCTAACACATACAGACCAAAGTGTGTCATTCCTACCAACATCTAACACATACAGACCAAAGTATGTCATTACAACCAACATCTAACACATACAGACCAAAGTATGTCATTACTACCAACATCTAACACATACATACCAAAGTATGTCATTCCTACCAACATCTAACACATACAGACCAAAGTATGTCATTCCTACCAACATCTAACACATACAGACCAAAGTATGTCATTCCTACCAACATCTAACACATACAGACCAAAGTATGTCATTACTACCAACATCTAACACATACCGACCAAAGTATGTCATTCCTACCAACATCTAACACATACAGACCAAAGTATGTCATTCCTACCAACATCTAACACATACAGACCAAAGTATGTCATTGCTACCAACATCTAACACATACAGACCAAAGTATGTCATTCCTACCAACATCTAACACATACCGACCAAAGTATGTCATTACTACCAACATCTAACACATACAGACCAAAGTATGTCATTACTACCAACATCTAACACATACAGACCAAAACATGTCATTACTACCAACATCTAACACATACAGACCAAAGTATGTCATTCCTACCAACATCTAACACATACAGACCAAAACATGTCATTACTACCAACATCTAACACATACAGACCAAAGTATGTCATTACTACCAACATCTAACACATACAGACCAAAACATGTCATTACTACCAACATCTAACACATACAGACCAAAGTATGTCATTCCTACCAACATCTAACACATACAGACCAAAGTATGTCATTACTACCAACATCTAACACATACCGACCAAAGTATGTCATTCCTATCAACATCTAACACATACAGACCAAAGTATGTCATTACTACCAACATCTAACACATACAGACCAAAGTATGTCATTACTACCAACATCTAACACATACATACCAAAGTATGTCATTACTACCAACATCTAACACATACAGACCAAAGCATGTCATTCCTACCAACATCTAACACATACAGACCAAAACATGTCATTACTACCAACATCTAACACATACAGACCAAAGTATGTCATTCCTACCAACATCTAACACATACAGACCAAAACATGTCATTACTACCAACATCTAACACATACAGACCAAAGTATGTCATTACTACCAACATCTAACACATACAGACCAAAGTATGTCATTACTACCAACATCTAACACATACATACCAAAGTATGTCATTACTACCAACATCTAACACATACATACCAAAGTATGTCATTACTACCAACATCTAACACATACAGACCAAAGCATGTCATTCCTACCAACATCTAACACATACAGACCAAAACATGTCATTACTACCAACATCTAACACATACAGACCAAAGTATGTCATTCCTACCAACATCTAACACATACAGACCAAAACATGTCATTACTACCAACATCTAACACATACAGACCAAAGTATGTCATTACTACCAACATCTAACACATACAGACCAAAGTATGTCATTACTACCAACATCTAACACATACATACCAAAGTATGTCATTACTACCAACATCTAACACATACAGACCAAAGCATGTCATTCCTACCAACATCTAACACATACAGACCAAAGTATGTCATTACTACCAACATCTAACACATACATACCAAAGTATGTCATTACTACCAACATCTAACACATACAGACAAAAGTATGTCATTACTACCAACATCTAACACATACAGACCAAAACATGTCATTACTACCAACATCTAACACATACAGACAAAAGTATGTCATTCCTACCAACATCTAACATACAGACTAAAGTATATCATTCCTACCAACATCTAACACATACATACCAAAGTATGTCATTACTACCAACATATAACGCATACATACCAAAGTATGTCATTACTACCAACATCTAACACATACATACCAAAGTATGTCATTACTACCAACATCTAACACATACAGACCAAAGTATGTCATTACTACCAACATCTAACACATACAGACCAAAGTATGTCATTACTACCAACATCTAACACATACCGACCAAAGTATGTCATTACTACCAACATCTAACACATACAGACAAAAGTATGTCATTCCTACCAACATCTTACACATACAGACCAAAGTATGTCATTCCTACCAACATCTAACACATACATACCAAAGTATGTCATTACTACCAACATCTAACAGATACCGACCAAAGTATGTCATTCCTACCAACACCTAACACATACATACCAAAGTATGTCATTACTACCAACATCTAACACATACCGACCAAAGTATGTCATTACTACCAACTGTACATGTAAAACAAACTGATGACTCTGGGTTCATCATAACTTTACATGTAAATCTGCTAACCTTGTGCTCGTCGTAGCTGTACATGTAAACCCAAGAGCTGACTCTGGGTTCATCATAACTTTACATGTAAATCTGCTAACCTTGTGCTCGTCGTAGCTGTACATGTAAAACAAACAGCTGACTCTGGGTTCATCATAACTTTACATGTAAAAATTGCTACTCTTGTGCTCGTTGTAGCTGTACATGTAAAACAAACAGCTGACTCTGGGTTCATCATAACTTTACATGTAATGGAAGGTCTTCCTCAAATCTATGACGTCACTACTAACATATAGCACACAAAAAAGTTGTTAGATATGTTAGACACAGATAGAAGGTCTTCCTCAGATCTATGAAAGTCACTACTAACAATTAGCACACGACTAAGTTGTAAGATATGTTAGACACAGATGGAAGGACTTCCTCAGATCGATGACGTCACTACTAACATATAACACACAACACAGTTGTTAGATATCTTAGACACAGATGGAAGGTCTTCCTCAGATCTATGACGTCAATACTAACATATAACACACAACACAGTTGTTAGATAGGTTAGACACAGATGGAAAGTCTTCCTCAGATCTATGACGTCAATACTAACATATAGCACACGACACAGTTGTTAGATATCTTAGACACAGACGGAAGGTCTTCCTCAGATCTATGACGTCAATACTAACATATAGCACACAACACAGTTGTTAGATATCTTAGACACAGACGGAAGGTCTTCCTCAGATCTATGACGTCAATACTAACATATAGCACACAACACAGTTGTTAGATATCTTAGACACAGACGGAAGGTCTTCCTCAGATCTATGACGTCAATACTAACATATAGCACACAACACAGTTGTTAGATATCTTAGACACAGACGGAAGGTCTTCCTCAGATCTATGACGTCAATACTAACATATAGCACACAACAAAGCTGCAAGATATGTTAGACACAGATGGAAGGTCTTCCTCAGATCTATGACGTCAATACTAACATATAGCACACAAAAAAGTCTTTAGATATCTTAGACACAGATGGAAGGTCTTCCTAAGATCTATGACGTCACTACTAACAAATAGCACACGACTAAGTTGTAAGATATGTTAGACACAGATGGAAGGTCTTCCTCAGATCTATGACGTCACTACTAACATATAGCACACAACAAAGCTGTTAGATATGTTAGACACAGATGGAAGGTCTTCCTCAGATCTACAACGTCATTACTAACAAATAGCAAGATGGGATAATACCTCACATAAAGATCAAAGGAAAATATTGTAAAAAAGAGACAATGGATAATAAGTTCACGGTTCTCTCCCTCAGCGGGCTAAATCCCACCTACAATATTCTACTGTTTACATTTGTAAAAATTGTTAAAGGAGTTTGCGCAAACTATAAATATGAATTGAATGATGTTTGACACGGGGTATATAATTATTAACTATACAATCCGGATATTTCATTATTCTTGTGTAAGTTAGTGATGGTATGGATTGTAACACCAAACATGAAATCGCTCAGCTATATCATGGCGAGACAAGGTTGAGACCTAGTTTATGATAAACATGATCTGTAAAAACATAATGACTAATATCAGACATGTCACTGCAATCCAGCAGGGGACTCCAACAAAAACATTATTTCCTCTCCCTCCACAGCATGGCGGGATAGCAGCGAGTTTTTAAATACCATTTATCATGCTTAGTGTGACCCGATAATAATTCAAGCTGAACAAAAGGCGGTGAAATAAAACTAAAATAAATACGCTATGGACGCGGTAATGTAACAAAGGGAACACGCTAGTGGTATATTCTTAAGGCCTATTTTATTATTATATCGCTAGATTGTATGGTTAAAATTGCTACGTATTAACAATTGCACTGTTCGTATACATCCAAAATTAATTCAATCGATGTACACTCACCATCATGCTCTGATAAACATACCGTCTTCTAACAGAACTAGACCATCGACAGCCTGTGATAAAAGTACCGTCTTCTAACAGATTATCTTTTATTGATTAGAATGGTATTCCACTTTGAGCCTTTTTCAGCTATCGTCCAGTTTACGCGATATTCGGAGTACTCAGTGAAGGCGCTCGACTTAAGGCAGGAAACTAGCAGTCAAGGCAATATGTGTGGAGTCGAGCACCCCCATCTCAAAATTAGACTTGAACTCGAAATCATAATCTTGAAACGCCGGTATCATCAAAATCTATTTTAACCTCTAGGCCATGGAGGCCCTTTTTTACTTAACAAACAAAATCGACTGAATAACGTAGGCTATCGGCATCAATTGTTTCATTGAATTCGGTTTAACGCCACATTTAAAATATTTCACCCACTCCATTACGTCCAGATTTCATCCGGCGCGAACTCACAAACTCAATTTAAACATATTTATTCATAAGTTCAGTAATGAAATACAGTATAATGAATTACAAAATACTTAGTGTTGAAACAATAGTATATAACCTTAAGCCATCGTGTTTTCACATGAAATACCATTATGTACGAAAAAACACCCACACATACCTATATGGTAACCGGTAATGATTGGTGCTTTCTAATCTCCCGTAGGATGAGTTCTATCAATAGCGTATAATTTATGCAATAGATTCCTGTCGTAAAACATCCCGATATTCGGACTTTATTAAATGTCTAATGTCTTATTTTGTTTTTTTTTTACTTTGGTAAGAGATTACATTTAGTATAATGGGTTACAGCATGGTATTTCGATGACATGCATAGGTAAACACATTATTGACGTTAATCAGTTATTTTCGTTTTGCAAAAATGTTTAAAGAACGAAGGGTTGACAGAAATAAAAAGACTATTTACAAAGATATACGTCTTTAGGTTAAATCGTCAATTTCGGCTGTATTTATTTGAATTCAATAATTTAAACAATTTCATTAAACATTTTGTTCAGTTACGTGTAGTAATGTCTTCGAACTGGTTGTGCATAAATTTTAGAGAGGTATACCGGGAATTTTACATCCTCAAATGTCAACAAAAAAATGTCATCAAAGATATGAGGTTCATTTAATTTACTACGCTAGACGCGTGTTTTGTCTAATCAAGATTCATCAGTGGCGCTCAAACCCAAACAATATTTAAAATCCAAATGATAAAGATGTTGTAGAGCTTTTATCAGCAAAATTTCAAAACGTTATACTGATCCGCTGAGGCGATCTACACCTTGAAATTAGAAACACCTTTGAATTAAAATAATTTTCGAAATTTCAGGGCAGTAAATTTAGACAATGACTATATCACAGAAAGAATCAATGATATTCCTGTCAACACCACTGAGCTGGTGAAACCCTCTAGTACTAACAGTCTACCAGCAGAGGTATCGACCCAGTGGTTGAAAAAAATGGGGTCTTGGTGAGCTCGTGGTTAAGTTTGTTCGTCTGCTATTGATCACGTGGTTTGACAACACTGAGATTGCGGGTTTGAGCCTCACTGCGGGCAGGCTGTGTTCGACTTAATTGACAAGGATTGCCAGTTTTCCTACCGAAGGTAGGTGTTTTCCGGCTTCGGCAACCCCCCCCCCCCCAAACAAAACACTTGACGCCGTGATATAGGTGACATATGGCTGAAAGTGGTGTTTTTTTGTATTAGCTTAAGCACTACTTCGTGTAATATTCATTGTAAAGCCTTACATGTACCACTAGTCTGTGTGATATTGCTGGTATAAACCTTACCATTACTCCGTGTAATATCCCTTGTATAAGACTGCCCACTACCCGTGTAATATCTCTTGTATAAACCTTACCACTACTCCGATGTAATATTCCTTGTATTAGCCTTACCACTATCCTGTGTAATATCTCTTGTATAAGCCTTGCCACTACTCCGTGTAAAATCTCTTGTATATACATTACCACTACTCCGTGTAATATCTTTTGTATAAGCCTTACCACTACTCCGTGTAACATTCCTTGTATAAGCCTTGCCACTACTCCGTGTAACATTCCTTGTATAAGCCTCACCACTACTCTGTGTAATATTCCTTGTATAAGCCTCACCACTACTCCGTGTAATATTCCTCTAATATGCCTTACTACTACTCCGTGTAATATCTCTTGTATATGCCTAACTATAACTCCGCGTATTAACTCGCGTATATTCCTTAAATTGCCGAAAGTGGCGTTTAACTCCATCAAACAAACAAACAAAACTGACCACTTCTCCGTGTAATTCCTTGTATAAGCCTTACGAGTATTCTGGTGCAATATTTCTTCGCCTTTCCACTACTCCGTGTAATATGCCTTGTATAAGCCTTACCACTACTTCGTGTAATATTCCTTGTATAAGCCTTACCACTACTCCGTGTAATATTCCTTGTATAAGCCTTACCACTACTTCGTGTAATATTCCTTGTATAAGGTTTACCACTACTCCGTGTAATATTCCTTGTATAAGCCTTACCACTACTACGTGTAATTCCTTGTATAAGCCTTACCACTACTTCGTGTAATATTCCTTGTATAAGGTTTACCACTACTCCGTGTAATATTCCTTGCATAAGCCTTACCACTACTCCGTGTAATATTCCTTGTATAAGCCTTACCACTACTTCGTGTAATATTCCTTGTATAAGCCTTACCACTACTCCGTAAAATATTCCTTGTATAAGCCTTACTACTACTCCGTATAATATTCCTTGTATAAGCCTTACCACTACTTCGTGTAATATTCCTTGTATAAGCCTTACCACTACTCCGTAAAATATTCCTTGTATAAGCCTTACTACTACTCCGTATAATATTCCTTGTATAAGCCTTACCACTACTCCGTAAAATATTCCTTGTATAAGCCTTACCACTACTCCGTAAAATATTCCTTGTATAAGCCTTACTACTACTCCGTAAAATATTCCTTGTATAAGCCTTACTACTACTCCGTAAAATATTCCTTGTATAAGCCTTACTACTACTCCGTATAATATTCCTTGTATAAGCCTTACCACTACTTCGTGTAATATTCCTTGTATAAGGTTTACCACTACTCCGTGTAATATTCCTTGTATAAGCCTTACCACTACTCCGTAAAATATTCCTTGTATAAGCCTTACTACTACTCCGTATAATATTCCTTGTATAAGCCTTACCACTACTTCGTGTAATATTCCTTGTATAAGATTTACCACTACTCCGTGTAATATTCCTTGTATAAGCCTTACCACTACTCCGTATAATATTCCTTGTATAAGCCTTACAGCACCACTGCTCTGTGTAATATCTCTTGTATAAACCTTACTACTACTCTATGTAAGATAAGTATGATTGCAGCAGTTCTATTTAAAAAACTCCTTGATAATAGCTGATTTAAAGTGTTACTATTAATCAGCTTTATAATTACCTAATGAACACCACATTTTATATAATCTGCATATAGTTGGTTGTGATTAAGACAATAAGCTATGATAATTTGGGCTAAATATCTATATAAATATAAAAAAAAATCGAAACGAAAAGTAAAGAAAGTGGATTATCAGGGTAGACATGTCGAGTATCTTGTAAGACGCAGAATAAGGAAGTTCGTTAAGTTAAGAAAGTACAAATAAGTCATTTGTTCTCCAATTATATAGCGTACCAACAACAAGCAAAAAAAAAAGAAAAAAACGCAACACGTGAAAAGATAACATTTACTTCAAATTATTGACATAATTTTAAATACAGAAATTAGCATCGCTATGCTAATAAGGTTTTCAAACTGTAAATGTTGATTAAAAAAGTTTGTTACATTATAGTTCATACTGTTCACATGACGTCACTTTATAATATCTGTTGTGACCATGAATAGTAGCCTGTAACACGGCACTGACCCCTATCGGTAAATATTTAATCAATCAGCCAGACATGTGCAAGAACCTGCTGCGTCGCTGTAAATACTGTTCTATTTGGTTACAATCAAGTAATGGTTGTCCAGAGCATTCTCACGCCTGTTGTACTGGTTTCCTAAGAGAGTTCTTCATTGAGGAATACGCGAGTGGAGTCTGTGTACCGTAAATTGGGTAATTTTGGCGTCGGGATAATTTGGCGTTTTTTCTCAAAAGCGATGTATTTTATTTTGGTGTGTTTAATTTATTTTGGTGTTTTATCCAACTGAGCAATGTTATTATATGTGTTTAATATATAATTGGTAAATAATTTGAGTGGATTGCGCGTATCCACCTCCAGCAATGACGCCTAAAACGTGTTAATTAAATTTTAGAGTATTAGAGTAAGTAATTCCCACACATATCATATAAAACAAATGTTCATTAAATTCCTTTCTGTCGGTAATTAACGATCGCTGATTTAAATATTAATCCATTTATTGTATTTCAGCAGTACATCTTGATTAAATGACGATAAAGGTGTTATTTTATTATAGTATAATTAGTAAATGATAAGCCGGACATACATGTAATTATGTATGAATGGAATCAGTGTATGAATAGAAATTCATACATTGTGTTTTCTTAATAATTTTATAAGAAAATAAGGAAATATGTATTAAAATGTAATTATCGGTTATTGTAAGCCATAGACTTTACAATATTGTCTAACCGGTCGCTATTTTGGCATGTAAAATTTTGGTGCATGCTTTATTTTGGTGTGTTTAATTTTGGCTCTTTCACCGATAGCGCCAAATAAGCCAAAATAAAACTACAACCAAAATAACCCGATTTACGGTATAGAGCAGCGTAAAGATTGCTGGTACCAGTTGACCGTCGTGACACATCGCTTATATTAGTCTATAAATCAATACCACGCCTAATAAAATGTTCATCTACGTCTTTTCATGATTGTTTGTTTGTTAGAGTGTTGTTTAACGCCATTTCAGGAATTTTTCAGCTATATCATGACGTCCAGGTTTTATTGGGGAAGGAAGCCTGAGTACCCGGAGAAAACTCCCGACCTTCAGTGGGAAAACTGTCAATCCTTGTCAATTAAGATTTGAGTCAAACGCACCATGCCCGCAGTTAGGCTCGAACCCTCAATTTTATTGTTGACAGACCACGTGATTAATAGTAGATGCACTACCTTACTCGGCAACCGAGGTCCCACGTCTTGTCATGAACCTTTTTTCTGTGTTTTATTTTATTTGTGTTTGTTTTCAGTTATTGCAATTTAATAGCGGATCGGATCATGTGATGTAATTTAGAAAGAGGACTTCTTTATATATAATCAGCCCCAGTTTCTATTCAGATTGATGCATAAGTGTCGTGCAATGCTATTGTAAACTGAAAGCTCGACGACGACGACGTGTTATTATTAAATAAATAAACTTTGCAAGAATACTGACTATTGATTGGCTAGAAAATATTTTTGATCATAGGATGGAAAACAAATTTGATCGTCATGGAGACACGCGCCATTTGACGTCAGATATTCCTCCACGGGAAACTAACAGTTTTTGTGTTGATCTCTTTTTTTCAAAAATGTTCAGTTACAAAAATAAAATTGCTGAGTTCATTCTATTGTATGAATTTATTTATAAGTAATAACAACAAAAAATTTTCGTTGTGCACATTTAATATAACAATTTTGTTATCCCTCAATGGAGAAAATATTTTTTGTAGTTAATCCTTAAAAATTGAATGCGTAAAGATCCACTGACGTATGAAAGCTGTAACCAAGCACATTTTCAGTGACGCGCGGTAGTCAACAATTTCATACGTAACAAAACAACAAAAGAAATAAACATTTAATATGCAATATTTATATTTGAATTTTATATCAATCAACTGGAGAAGTTCATATAACAAACATGTAAGTGTCCGTTTTTGTTTCTTTATATGACTACGCCACGGTGGACGAGAGGTTAATTAGCTAACTAATGATAACGTACCAGTTAACATTGAGATTGTGGTATCGAGTCTCACTGCAGGAAGTGTGTACTCGATTCTAATCTTAATTGCCCGGGATTACCATTTTACCCAAAGACCTTTGAGGCTTTTACTGGGAATTTCGGCTTCCTCCCACAATAAAAATTTGACGCGATGATATAGCTGACCAATGGTGAAAGTTGCGTTAAGCACCATTCAAACAAAGAAAGCAAAACAACAATATTGTTGACGTTGCTAAGTGCACTGGTTTTGATGCGTCATCGAGAATTGAAAGATCACGTGCTATGGACACGTGACCTAATTTAATCAATGAAAATGAAGATTTCAATGAAATGCATGAACGCTATGAATATGTCATGACAACAACTAGCATGTTCCTTTTGAAAAACAATGAAAACTTTTGAATAACATCAGGTGTGTTCGACTGGTAATTGTCATGTTTTTCATTATTATAAGCAGGATTAAACTGTGATAGATTGCATTGAAATGAAATAGCCATGGTAAAAAATGCTATATAAAATTGAAGACTTTAAAAAGTGAAAATGTAAAATTCACCGAGCTGCTCTGTACATGTTTCAGTGTTAGAAATCTTGATAGCGACCGCATATCAAAGTCAGTAAATACATAATAGAAAGCCGAATTAAAAAGGGATATTCAATGCCGCTGAAAGGATATTCAATGCCCCGAAGAGCGCGTCGATAATTTTACAAAAGAAAAACACCAAATCGAATTTCATTGTTATTGACCAATTAGAAAATGACCTTTCCTTGCCGTGCTGCTGCCAAGTCGGACAATTTGTCCACGGGCCTCTTAACTAACTCCACAAGATTTGAATCACTTTCTGACGATATTGCAGATTTTGAAGCATCAACATGCAAAAAACACCAAAAGACCTACCAATTTGTGCATGGTTGTATAATATATTGCTTAATTGAATGATAAATAACAGCGACCAGCTTTATTGATAAATTTTAGATTCAGCTATATGACAAGATATTTAATTACAATAGTGTCGTTAAAAGCAGATGTTACCTTACGTGAAGCAAGCAAATTTATTAAATGATAAATTAGGGGGACGATCTTTATTTACAGATACATTTGGGATTTATAAATAAATCAGAGAGAAAATTCCTTGTTTTAATTGAGCAATGATTGGAATGGACAGTGTCTTAGATCGCGGGAGGTAACTTCAGTTTACTTGATAGAATGTTCTGAAAGAATTTACTAGTTATCTCCCATTAAATACATTTAACGTGTCAAATTATTGAAAGAATAGCATTTATATTAATTTAAGAAAAAAGAAAAACCACATCATTAAGGCTATATTGTTAATAATGTTTATTAATTACCCTGGAGTGAAAGTTAAATTTGGAATTACAATGAAATATCTCAAATCTTAAAAGCGCTGTAAATAGCAAGTTACAAGATGTCGACATCGAGAAGGAAACTATTACGTTTTGTAGATAACTATTACACGTACGTAACCATTGCAATTGTTGTCATTTACAGTAAACGATTCCTCGTGTCAACATTTGAAAAGGGATTACTATTGTCGATATCACGTAGGTTACGTAACTATAACGATTGTTTACATCTGTAGTAAACAAATTGTTTGTTTGTATGATGTTTCAACAATTTTTCAGCTATTTCATTGCGTCCAGTTTTTATTGGGAGAGGAAGCCAGAGTACCCGGAGAGAACCCTTTACCTTCGGTAGGAAAACTGGCAATCCTTGTCAATTAAAATTCGAGTATACCCTACAAGCACAGAGACTCGAACCCGCAACCTCAGTGTTGACAGACCACGTGATCAATAGTAGACGAACTACCTCAACAACTCGGCTACCGAAGCCCCTAGTGAACAATAACACCTGTCGACATCTTTATTGAGGTATTAGACCTGTCGACACTGTGTACGTAACTCTTACACCATTTCCACATCTGTAGTAAACAATAACACATTTCGACATCTGGTAGGTAGCCATTGCACTTGCTCACATCTGTAGTAAACTTTAACACATTTCGACATCAGGTAGGTAGCCATTGCACTTGCTCACATCTGTAGTAAACTTTAACACATTTCGACATCAGGTAGGTAGCCATTGCACTTGCTAACATCTGTAGTAAACAATAACACATTTCGACATCAGGTAGGTAGCCATTGCACTTGCTCACATCTGTAGTAAACTTTAACACATTTCGACATCAGGTAGGTAGCCATTGCACTTGCTCACATCTGTAGTAAACAATAACACATTTCGACATCAGGTAGGTAGCCATTGCACTTGCTCACATCTGTAGTAAACAATAACACATTTCGACATCAGGTAGGTAGCCATTGCACTTGCTCACATCTGTAGTAAACTATAACACATTTCGACATCAGGTAGGTAGCGATTGCACTTGCTCATATCTGTAGTAAACTTTAACACATTTCGACATCAGGTAGGTAGCCATTGCACTTGCTGACATCTGTAGTAAACAATAACACATTTCGACATCAGGTAGGTAGCCATTGCACTTGCTCACATCTGTAGTAAACTTTAACACATTTCGACATCAGGTAGGTAGCCATTGCACTTGCTAACATCTGTAGTAAACAATAACACATTTCGACATCAGGTAGGTAGCCATTGCACTTGCTCACATCTGTAGTAAACAATAACACATTTCAACATCAGGTAGGTAGCCATTCCACTTGCTCACATCTGTAGTAAACTTTAACACATTTCGATATCAGGTAGGTAACGATTGCACTTGCTCATATCTGTAGTAAACAATAACACATTTCGACATCAGGTAGGTAGCCATTGCACTTGCTCACATCTGTAGTAAACAATAACACATTTCGACATCAGGTAGGTAGCCATTGCACTTGCTCACATCTGTAGTAAACTTTAACACATTTCGACATCAGATAGGTAGCCATTGCACTTGCTCACATCTGTAGTAAACTTTAACACATTTCGACATCAGGTAGGTAGCCATTGCACTTGCTAACATCTGTAGTAAACAATAACACATTTCGACATCAGGTAGGTAGCCATTGCACTTGCTCACATCTGTAGTAAACAATAACACATTTCAACATCAGGTAGGTAGCCATTCCACTTGCTCACATCTGTAGTAAACAATAACACATTTCGATATCAGGTAGGTAACGATTGCACTTGCTCACATCTGTAGTAAACAATAACACATTTCGACATCAGGTAGGTAGCCATTGCACTTGCTCACATCTGTAGTAAACTTTAACACATTTCGACATCAGGTAGGTAGCCATTGCACTTGCTCACATCTGTAGTAAACGATTACACATTTCGACATCAGGTAGGTAGCGAATGCACCTGCTCACATCTGTAGTAAACAACAACACATTTCGACATCAGGTAGGTAGCGATTGCACTTGCTCACATCTGTAGTAAACAATAACACATTTCGACATCAGGTAGGTAGCGATTGCACTTACTCACATCTGTAGTAAACTTTAACACATTTCGACATCAGGTAGGTAGCCATTGCACTTGCTCACATCTGTAGTAAACTTTAACACATTTCGACATCAGGTAGGTGGCCATTGCACTTGCACACATCTGTAGTAAACTTTAACACATTTCGACATTAGGTAGGTAGCCATTGCACTTGCTCACATCTGTAGTAAACTTTAACACATTTCGACATCAGGTAGGTAGCCATTGCACTTGCTCACATCTGTAGTAAACTTTAACACATTTCGACATCAGGTAGGTAGCCATTGCACTTGCTCACATCTGTAGTAAACTTTAACACATTTCGACATCAGGTAGGTAGCCATTGCACTTGCTCACATCTGTAGTAAACTTTAACACATTTCGACATCAGGTAGGTAGCCATTGCACTTGCTCACATCTGTAGTAAACTTTAACACATTTCGACATCAGGTAGGTAGCCATTGCACTTGCTCACATCTGTAGTAAACTTTAACACATTTCGACATCAGGTAGGTAGCCATTGCACTTGCTCACATCTGTAGTAAACTTTAACACATTTCGACATCAGGTAGGTAGCCATTGCACTTGCTCACATCTGTAGTAAACTATAACACATTTCGACATCAGGTAGGTAGCGATTGCACTTGCTCATATCTGTAGTAAACTTTAACACATTTCGACATCAGGTAGGTAGCCATTGCACTTGCTGACATCTGTAGTAAACAATAACACATTTCAACATCAGGTAGGTAGCCATTCCACTTGCTCACATCTGTAGTAAACAATAACACATTTCGATATCAGGTAGGTAACGATTGCACTTGCTCATATCTGTAGTAAACAATAACACATTTCGACATCAGGTAGGTAGCCATTGCACTTGCTCACATCTGTAGTAAACAATAACACATTTCGACATCAGGTAGGTAGCCATTGCACTTGCTCACATCTGTAGTAAACTTTAACACATTTCGACATCAGGTAGGTAGCCATTGCACTTGCTCACATCTGTAGTAAACAATAACACATTTCAACATCAGGTAGGTAGCCATTCCACTTGCTCACATCTGTAGTAAACAATAACACATTTCGATATCAGGTAGGTAACGATTGCACTTGCTCATATCTGTAGTAAACAATAACACATTTCGACATCAGGTAGGTAGCCATTGCACTTGCTCACATCTGTAGTAAACAATAACACATTTCGACATCAGGTAGGTAGCCATTGCACTTGCTCACATCTGTAGTAAACTTTAACACATTTCGACATCAGGTAGGTAGCCATTGCACTTGCTGACATCTGTAGTAAACAATAACACATTTCAACATCAGGTAGGTAGCCATTCCACTTGCTCACATCTGTAGTAAACAATAACACATTTCGATATCAGGTAGGTAACGATTGCACTTGCTCACATCTGTAGTAAACAATAACACATTTCGACATCAGGTAGGTAGCCATTGCACTTGCTCACATCTGTAGTAAACAATAACACATTTCGACATCAGGTAGGTAGCCATTGCACTTGCTCACATCTGTAGTAAACTTTAACACATTTCGACATCAGGTAGGTAGCCATTGCACTTGCTCACATCTGTAGTAAACAATAACACATTTCAACATCAGGTAGGTAGCCATTCCACTTGCTCACATCTGTAGTAAACAATAACACATTTCGATATCAGGTAGGTAACGATTGCACTTGCTCATATCTGTAGTAAACAATAACACATTTCGACATCAGGTAGGTAGCCATTGCACTTGCTCACATCTGTAGTAAACAATAACACATTTCGACATCAGGTAGGTAGCCATTGCACTTGCTCACATCTGTAGTAAACTTTAACACATTTCGACATCAGATAGGTAGCCATTGCACTTGCTCACATCTGTAGTAAACTTTAACACATTTCGACATCAGGTAGGTAGCCATTGCACTTGCTAACATCTGTAGTAAACAATAACACATTTCGACATCAGGTAGGTAGCCATTGCACTTGCTCACATCTGTAGTAAACAATAACACATTTCAACATCAGGTAGGTAGCCATTCCACTTGCTCACATCTGTAGTAAACAATAACACATTTCGATATCAGGTAGGTAACGATTGCACTTGCTCACATCTGTAGTAAACTTTAACACATTTCGACATCAGGTAGGTAGCCATTGCACTTGCTCTCATCTGTAGTTAACTTTAACACATTTCGACATCAGGTAGGTAGCCATTGCACTTGCTCACATCTGTAGTAAACTTTAACACATTTCGACATCAGGTAGGTAGCCATTGCACTTGCTCACATCTGTAGTAAACTATAACACATTTCGACATCAGGTAGGTAGCGATTGCACTTGCTCATATCTGTAGTAAACTTTAACACATTTCGACATCAGGTAGGTAGCCATTGCACTTGCTGACATCTGTAGTAAACAATAACACATTTCGACATCAGGTAGGTAGCCATTGCACTTGCTCACATCTGTAGTAAACTTTAACACATTTCGACATCAGGTAGGTAGCCATTGCACTTGCTAACATCTGTAGTAAACAATAACACATTTCGACATCAGGTAGGTAGCCATTGCACTTGCTCACATCTGTAGTAAACAATAACACATTTCGACATCAGGTAGGTAGCCATTCCACTTGCTCACATCTGTAGTAAACAATAACACATTTCGATATCAGGTAGGTAACGATTGCACTTGCTCATATCTGTAGTAAACAATAACACATTTCGACATCAGGTAGGTAGCCATTGCACTTGCTCACATCTGTAGTAAACAATAACACATTTCGACATCAGGTAGGTAGCCATTGCACTTGCTCACATCTGTAGTAAACTTTAACACATTTCGACATCAGATAGGTAGCCATTGCACTTGCTCACATCTGTAGTAAACTTTAACACATTTCGACATCAGGTAGGTAGCCATTGCACTTGCTCACATCTGTAGTAAACAATAACACATTTCGACATCAGGTAGGTAGCCATTGCACTTGCTCACATCTGTAGTAAACAATAACACATTTCAACATCAGGTAGGTAGCCATTCCACTTGCTCACATCTGTAGTAAACAATAACACATTTCGATATCAGGTAGGTAACGATTGCACTTGCTCACATCTGTAGTAAACAATAACACATTTCGACATCAGGTAGGTAGCCATTGCACTTGCTCACATCTGTAGTAAACTTTAACACATTTCGACATCAGGTAGGTAGCCATTGCACTTGCTCACATCTGTAGTAAACGATTACACATTTCGACATCAGGTAGGTAGCGAATGCACCTGCTCACATCTGTAGTAAACAATAACACATTTCGACATCAGGTAGGTAGCGATTGCACTTGCTCACATCTGTAGTAAACAATAACACATTTCAACATCAGGTAGGTAGCCATTCCACTTGCTCACATCTGTAGTAAACAATAACACATTTCGATATCAGGTAGGTAACGATTGCACTTGCTCATATCTGTAGTAAACAATAACACATTTCGACATCAGGTAGGTAGCCATTGCACTTGCTCACATCTGTAGTAAACAATAACACATTTCGACATCAGGTAGGTAGCCATTGCACTTGCTCACATCTGTAGTAAACTTTAACACATTTCGACATCAGATAGGTAGCCATTGCACTTGCTCACATCTGTAGTAAACTTTAACACATTTCGACATCAGGTAGGTAGCCATTGCACTTGCTAACATCTGTAGTAAACAATAACACATTTCGACATCAGGTAGGTAGCCATTGCACTTGCTCACATCTGTAGTAAACAATAACACATTTCGACATCAGGTAGGTAGCCATTCCACTTGCTCACATCTGTAGTAAACAATAACACATTTCGATATCAGGTAGGTAACGATTGCACTTGCTCACATCTGTAGTAAACTTTAACACATTTCGACATCAGGTAGGTAGCCATTGCACTTGCTCTCATCTGTAGTTAACTTTAACACATTTCGACATCAGGTAGGTAGCCATTGCACTTGCTCACATCTGTAGTAAACTTTAACACATTTCGACATCAGGTAGGTAGCCATTGCACTTGCTCACATCTGTAGTAAACTATAACACATTTCGACATCAGGTAGGTAGCGATTGCACTTGCTCATATCTGTAGTAAACTTTAACACATTTCGACATCAGGTAGGTAGCCATTGCACTTGCTGACATCTGTAGTAAACAATAACACATTTCGACATCAGGTAGGTAGCCATTGCACTTGCTCACATCTGTAGTAAACTTTAACACATTTCGACATCAGGTAGGTAGCCATTGCACTTGCTAACATCTGTAGTAAACAATAACACATTTCGACATCAGGTAGGTAGCCATTGCACTTGCTCACATCTGTAGTAAACAATAACACATTTCAACATCAGGTAGGTAGCCATTCCACTTGCTCACATCTGTAGTAAACAATAACACATTTCGATATCAGGTAGGTAACGATTGCACTTGCTCATATCTGTAGTAAACAATAACACATTTCGACATCAGGTAGGTAGCCATTGCACTTGCTCACATCTGTAGTAAACAATAACACATTTCGACATCAGGTAGGTAGCCATTGCACTTGCTCACATCTGTAGTAAACTTTAACACATTTCGACATCAGATAGGTAGCCATTGCACTTGCTCACATCTGTAGTAAACTTTAACACATTTCGACATCAGGTAGGTAGCCATTGCACTTGCTAACATCTGTAGTAAACAATAACACATTTCGACATCAGGTAGGTAGCCATTGCACTTGCTCACATCTGTAGTAAACAATAACACATTTCAACATCAGGTAGGTAGCCATTCCACTTGCTCACATCTGTAGTAAACAATAACACATTTCGATATCAGGTAGGTAACGATTGCACTTGCTCACATCTGTAGTAAACAATAACACATTTCGACATCAGGTAGGTAGCCATTGCACTTGCTCACATCTGTAGTAAACTTTAACACATTTCGACATCAGGTAGGTAGCCATTGCACTTGCTCACATCTGTAGTAAACGATTACACATTTCGACATCAGGTAGGTAGCGAATGCACCTGCTCACATCTGTAGTAAACAATAACACATTTCGACATCAGGTAGGTAGCGATTGCACTTGCTCACATCTGTAGTAAACAATAACACATTTCGACATCAGGTAGGTAGCGATTGCACCTGCTCACATCTGTAGTAAACAACAACACATTTCGACATCAGGTAGGTAGCCATTGCACTTGCTCACATCTGTAGTAAACAATAACACATTTCGACATCAGGTAGGTAGCGATTGCACTTACTCACATCTGTAGTAAACTTTAACACATTTCGACATCAGGTAGGTAGCCATTGCACTTGCTCACATCTGTAGTAAACTTTAACACATTTCGACATCAGGTAGGTGGCCATTGCACTTGCACACATCTGTAGTAAACTTTAACACATTTCGACATTAGGTAGGTAGCCATTGCACTTGCTCACATCTGTAGTAAACTTTAACACATTTCGACATCAGGTAGGTAGCCATTGCACTTGCTCACATCTGTAGTAAACTTTAACACATTTCGACATCAGGTAGGTAGCCATTGCACTTGCTCACATCTGTAGTAAACTTTAACACATTTCGACATCAGGTAGGTAGCCATTGCACTTGCTCACATCTGTAGTAAACTTTAACACATTTCGACATCAGGTAGGTAGCCATTGCACTTGCTCACATCTGTAGTAAACTTTAACACATTTCGACATCAGGTAGGTAGCCATTGCACTTGCTCACATCTGTAGTAAACTTTAACACATTTCGACATCAGGTAGGTAGCCATTGCACTTGCTCACATCTGTAGTAAACTTTAACACATTTCGACATCAGGTAGGTAGCCATTGCACTTGCTCACATCTGTAGTAAACTTTAACACATTTCGACATCAGGTAGGTAGCCATTGCACTTGCTCACATCTGTAGTAAACGATTACACATTTCGACATCAGGTAGGTAGCGAATGCACCTGCTCACATCTGTAGTAAACAATAACACATTTCGACATCAGGTAGGTAGCGATTGCACTTGCTCACATCTGTAGTAAACAATAACACATTTCGACATCAGGTAGGTAGCGATTGCACCTGCTCACATCTGTAGTAAACAACAACACATTTCGACATCAGGTAGGTAGCCATTGCACTTGCTCACATCTGTAGTAAACAATAACACATTTCGACATCAGGTAGGTAGCGATTGCACTTACTCACATCTGTAGTAAACTTTAACACATTTCGACATCAGGTAGGTAGCCATTGCACTTGCTCACATCTGTAGTAAACTTTAACACATTTCGACATCAGGTAGGTGGCCATTGCACTTGCACACATCTGTAGTAAACTTTAACACATTTCGACATTAGGTAGGTAGCCATTGCACTTGCTCACATCTGTAGTAAACTTTAACACATTTCGACATCAGGTAGGTAGCCATTGCACTTGCTCACATCTGTAGTAAACTTTAACACATTTCGACATCAGGTAGGTAGCCATTGCACTTGCTCACATCTGTAGTAAACTTTAACACATTTCGACATCAGGTAGGTAGCGATTGCACTTGCTCACATCTGTAGTAAACTTTAACACATTTCGACATCAGGTAGGTAGCCATTGCACTTGCTCACATCTGTAGTAAACTTTAACACATTTCGACATCAGGTAGGTAGCCATTGCACTTGCTCACATCTGTAGTAAACTTTAACACATTTCGACATCAGGTAGGTAGCCATTGCACTTGCTCACATCTGTAGTAAACTTTAACACATTTCGACATCAGGTAGGTAGCCATTGCACTTGCTCACATCTGTAGTAAACTATAACACATTTCGACATCAGGTAGGTAGCGATTGCACTTGCTCATATCTGTAGTAAACTTTAACACATTTCGACATCAGGTAGGTAGCCATTGCACTTGCTGACATCTGTAGTAAACAATAACACATTTCGACATCAGGTAGGTAGCGATTGCACTTGCTCATATCTGTAGTAAACTTTAACACATTTCGACATCAGGTAGGTAGCCATTGCACTTGCTGACATCTGTAGTAAACAATAACACATTTCGACATCAGGTAGGTAGCCATTGCACTTGCTCACATCTGTAGTAAACTTTAACACATTTCGACATCAGGTAGGTAGCCATTGCACTTGCTAACATCTGTAGTAAACAATAACACATTTCGACATCAGGTAGGTAGCCATTGCACTTGCTCACATCTGTAGTAAACAATAACACATTTCGACATCAGGTAGGTAGCCATTCCACTTGCTCACATCTGTAGTAAACAATAACACATTTCGATATCAGGTAGGTAACGATTGCACTTGCTCATATCTGTAGTAAACAATAACACATTTCGACATCAGGTAGGTAGCCATTGCACTTGCTCACATCTGTAGTAAACAATAACACATTTCGACATCAGGTAGGTAGCCATTGCACTTGCTCACATCTGTAGTAAACTTTAACACATTTCGACATCAGATAGGTAGCCATTGCACTTGCTCACATCTGTAGTAAACTTTAACACATTTCGACATCAGGTAGGTAGCCATTGCACTTGCTCACATCTGTAGTAAACAATAACACATTTCGACATCAGGTAGGTAGCCATTGCACTTGCTCACATCTGTAGTAAACAATAACACATTTCAACATCAGGTAGGTAGCCATTCCACTTGCTCACATCTGTAGTAAACAATAACACATTTCGATATCAGGTAGGTAACGATTGCACTTGCTCACATCTGTAGTAAACAATAACACATTTCGACATCAGGTAGGTAGCCATTGCACTTGCTCACATCTGTAGTAAACTTTAACACATTTCGACATCAGGTAGGTAGCCATTGCACTTGCTCACATCTGTAGTAAACGATTACACATTTCGACATCAGGTAGGTAGCGAATGCACCTGCTCACATCTGTAGTAAACAATAACACATTTCGACATCAGGTAGGTAGCCATTGCACTTGCTCACATCTGTAGTAAACTTTAACACATTTCGACATCAGGTAGGTGGCCATTGCACTTGCACACATCTGTAGTAAACTTTAACACATTTCGACATTAGGTAGGTAGCCATTGCACTTGCTCACATCTGTAGTAAACTTTAACACATTTCGACATCAGGTAGGTAGCCATTGCACTTGCTCACATCTGTAGTAAACTTTAACACATTTCGACATCAGGTAGGTAGCCATTGCACTTGCTCACATCTGTAGTAAACTTTAACACATTTCGACATCAGGTAGGTAGCCATTGCACTTGCTCACATCTGTAGTAAACTTTAACACATTTCGACATCAGGTAGGTAGCCATTGCACTTGCTCACATCTGTAGTAAACTTTAACACATTTCGACATCAGGTAGGTAGCCATTGCACTTGCTCACATCTGTAGTAAACTTTAACACATTTCGACATCAGGTAGGTAGCCATTGCACTTGCTCACATCTGTAGTAAACTTTAACACATTTCGACATCAGGTAGGTAGCCATTGCACTTGCTCACATCTGTAGTAAACTTTAACACATTTCGACATCAGGTAGGTAGCCATTGCACTTGCTCACATCTGTAGTAAACTTTAACACATTTCGACATCAGGTAGGTAGCCATTGCACTTGCTCATATCTGTAGTAAACTATAACACATTTCGACATCAGGTAGGGAGCCATTGCACTTGCTCACATCTGTAGTAAACAATAACACATTTCGACATCAGGTAGGGAGCCATTGCACTTGCTCACATCTGTAGTAAACTTTAACACATTTCGACATTAGGTAGGAAGCCATTGCACTTGCTCACATCTGTGGTAAACGATTACACATTTCGACATCAGGTAGGTAGCGATTGCACTTGCTCACATCTGTAGTAAACAATAACACATTTCGACATCAGGTAGGAAGCCATTGCACTTGCTCACATCTGTAGTAAACAATAACACATTTCGACATCAGGTAGGTAGCCATTGCACTTGCTCATATCTGTAGTAAACAATAACACATTTCGACATCAGGTAGGTAGCCATTGCACTTGCTCACATCTGTAGTAAACAATAACACATTTCGACATCAGGTAGGTAGCCATTGCACTTGCTCACATCTGTAGTAAACAATAACACATTTCGACATCAGGTAGGTAGCCATTGCACTTGCTCACATCTGTAGTAAACAATAACACATTTCGACATCAGGTAGGTAGCCATTGCACTTGCTCACATCTGTAGTAAACGATTACACATTTCGACATCAGGTAGGTAGCGATTGCACCTGCTCACATCTGTAGTAAACAATAACACATTTCGACATCAGGTAGGTAGCCATTGCACTTGCTCATATCTGTAGTAAACAATAACACATTTCGACATCAGGTAGGTAGCCATTGCACTTGCTCACGTCTGTAGTAAACGATTACACATTTCGACATCAGGTAGGTAGCGATTGCACCTGCTCACATCTGTAGTAAACAATAACACATTTCGACATCAGGTAGGTAGCGATTGCACTTGCTCACATCTGTAGTAAACAATAACACATTTCGACATCAGGTAGGTTGCGATTGCACCTGCTCAAATCTGTAGTAAACAACAACACATTTCGACATCAGGTAGGTAGCCATTGCACTTGCTCGCATCTGTAGTAAACTTTAACTCATTTCGACATCAGGTAGGTAGCCATTGCACTTGCTCACATCTGTAGTAAACAATAACACATTTCGACATCAGGTAGGTAGCCATTGCACTTGCTCACATCTGTAGTAAACTTTAACACATTTCGACATCAGGTAGGTAGCCATTGCACTTGCTCACATCTGTAGTAAACTATAACACATTTCGACATCAGGTAGGTAGCCATTGCACTTGCTCACATCTGTAGTAAACAATAACACATTTCGACATCAGGTAGGTAGCCATTGCACTTGCTCACATCTGTAGTAAACAATAACACATTTCGACATCAGGTAGGGAGCCATTGCACTTGCTCACATCTGTAGTAAACAATAACACATTTCGACATCAGGTTGGTAGCCATTGCACTTGCTCACATCTGTAGTAAACAATAACACATTTCGACATCAGGTAGGAAGCCATTGCACTTGCTCACATCTGTGGTAAACGATTACACATTTCGACATCAGGTAGGTAGCGATTGCACCTGCTCACATCTGTAGTAAACAATAACACATTTCGACATCAGGTAGGTAGCCATTGCACTTGCTCATATCTGTAGTAAACAATAACACATTTCGACATCAGGTAGGTAGCCATTGCACTTGCTCACATCTGTAGTAAACGATTACACATTTCGACATCAGGTAGGTAGCGATTGCACCTGCTCACATCTGTAGTAAACAATAACACATTTCGACATCAGGTAGGTAGCGATTGCACTTGCTCACATCTGTAGTAAACAATAACACATTTCGACATCAGGTAGGTAGCGATTGCACCTGCTCACATCTGTAGTAAACAATAACTCATTTCGACATCAGGTAGGTAGCCATTGCACTTGCTCACATCTGTAGTAAACAATAACACATTTCGACATCAGGTAGGTAGCCATTGCACTTGCTCACATCTGTAGTAAACTTTAACACATTTCGACATCAGGTAGGTAGCCATTGCACTTGCTCACATCTGTAGTAAACAATAACACATTTCGACATCAGGTAGGGAGCCATTGCACTTGCTCACATCTGTAGTAAACAATAACACATTTCGACATCAGGTTGGTAGCCATTGCACTTGCTCACATCTGTAGTAAACTTTAACACATTTCGACATCAGGTAGGTAGCCATTGCACTTGCTCACATCTGTGGTAAACGATTACACATTTCGACATCAGGTAGGTAGCCATTGCACTTGCTCACATCTGTAGTAAACTTTACCACATTTTGACAGCAGGTAGGTAGCCATTGCACTTGCTCACATCTGTAGTAAACAATAACACATTTCGACATCAGGTAGGTAGCCATTGCACTTGCTCACATCTGTAGTAAACAATAACACATTTCGACATCAGGTAGGTAGCCATTGCACTTGCTCACATCTGTAGTAAACAATAACACATTTCGACATCAGGTAGGTAGCCATTGCACTTGCTCACATCTGTAGTAAACGATTACACATTTCGACATCAGGTAGGTAGCCATTGCACTTGCTCACATCTGTAGTAAACTTTAACACATTTCGACATCAGGTAGGTAGCAATTGCACTTGCTCACATCTGTAGTAAACGATTACACATTTCGACATCAGATAGGTAGCCATTGCACTTGCTCACATCTGTAGTAAACAATAACACATTTCGACATCAGATAGGTAGCCATTGCACTTGCTCACATCTGTAGTAAACAATAACACATTTCGACATCAGGTAGGTAACAATTGCACTTGCTCACATCTGTAGTAAACGATTACACATTTCGACATCTGGTAGGTAGCAATTGCACTTGCTCACATCTGTAGTAAACGATTACACATTTCGACATCAGATAGGTAGCCATTGCACTTGCTCACATCTGTAGTAAACAATAACACATTTCGACATCAGGTAGGTAGCCATTGCACTTGCTCACATCTGTAGTAAACGATTACACATTTCGACATCAGGTAGGTAGCCATTGCACTTGCTCACATCTGTAGTAAACTTTAACACATTTCGACATCAGGTAGGTAGCCATTGCACTTGCTCACATCTGTAGTAAACGATTACACATTTCGACATCAGGTAGGTGGCCATTGCACTTGCTCACATCTGTAGTAAACAATAACACATTTCGACATCAGGTAGGTAGCAATTGCACTTGCTCACATCTGTAGTAAACGATTACACATTTCGACATCAGATAGGTAGCCATTGCACTTGCTCACATCTGTAGTAAACAATAACACATTTCGACATCAGGTAGGTAACAATTGCACTTGCTCACATCTGTAGTAAACAATAACACATTTCGACATCAGGTAGGTAGCCATTGCACTTGCTCACATCTGTAGTAAACAATAACACATTTCGACATCAGGTAGGTAGCCATTGCACTTGCACACATCTGTAGTAAACTTTAACACATTTCGACATCAGGTAGGTAGCCATTGCACTTGCTCACATCTGTAGTAAACTTTAACACATTTCGACATCAGGTAGGTAGCCATTGCACTTGCTCACATCTGTAGTAAACAATAACACATTTCGACATCAGGTAGGTAGCCATTGCACTTGCTCGCATCTGTAGTAAACTTTAACACATTTCGACATCAGGTAGGTAGCCATTGCACTTGCTCACATCTGTAGTAAACAATAACACATTTCGACATCGGATAGGTAGCCATTGCACTTGCTAACATCTATAGTAAACAATAACACATTTCGACATCAGGTAGGTAGCCATTGCACTTGCTCACATCTGTAGTAAACAATAACACATTTCGACATCAGGTAGGTAGCCATTGCACTTGCTCACATCTGTAGTAAACTTTAACACATTTCTACATCAGGTAGGTGGCCATTGCACTTGCACACATCTGTAGTAAACTTTAACACATTTCGACATCGGATAGGTAAGTAACTCACTTGTCGACATCCGGTATGGAACTATTAAACGATTACACTAAGTTTCCAACTACGGTCCGCGATCGGTTTACTACATGCAACGACATATTCAATAGTTATTTGATCTATGTCGAAAAGCTTATTGTGACCATACTTGTAGGTTATTCTCTGCTCAACCCAGCGTCACATGGACACCTGAGGTGGAGACACGGTGGGTTGTATTTATCCTAAGAATATTTTCACCGGACACCTGAGATGGAAATACAGTGGGTTGTATTTATCATCAGAATATTTACCTGACACCTGAGATGGAGAGACAGTGGGTTGTATTTATCATAAGAATATTTACCAGACACCTGTGATGGAGAGACGGTGGGTTGTATTTATCATCAGAATATTTACCAGACACCTGAGATGGAGAGAAGGTGGGTTGTATTTATCCTAAGAATATGTACCGGACACCTGAGATGAAGAGACGGTAGGTTGTATTTATCATAAGAATTGTTACCGGGCACCTGAGATGGAGAGGCGGTGGGTTGTATTTATCATAACAATATTTACACCGGACACCTGAGACGGAGAGACGGTGGGTTGTATTTATCATAAGAATATTTACACTGGACACCTGAGATGGAGAGAAGGTGGGTTGTATTTATCATAAGAATATTTACCGGAAACCTGAGATGGAGAGACGGTGGGTTGTATTTTTCATAAGAATATTTACCGGGCACCTGAGATGGAGAGACGGTGGGTTGTATTTATCATAAGAATATTTACCGGGCACCTGATATGAAGAGACGGTGGGTTGTATTTATCATAAGAATATTTACCAGACACCTGAGATTGAGAGACGGTGGGTTGTATTTATCATAGAATATTTACCGGACACATGAGATGGAAAGACGGTGGGTTGTATTTATCATAGAATATTTACCTGACACCTGAGATGAACAGCCGGTGGGTTGTATTTATCATAAGAATATTTACCGGACGCCAGAGATGGAGAGACGGTGGGTTGTATTTATCATAGAATATTTACCGGACACCTGAGATTAACAGACGGTGGGTTGTATTTATCATAAGAGTATTTACCGGACGCCAGAGATGGAGAGACGGTGGGTTTTATTTATCATAGAATATTTACCGGACACCTGAGATGGAGAGACGCTGGGTTGTATTTATCATAGAATATTTACCGGACACCTGAGATGGAGAGACGGTGGGTTGTATTTATCATAGAATATTTACCGGACACCTAAGATGGAGAGACTGTGGGTTGTTTTTATCATAAGAATATTCACCGGACACCTGAGATGGATAGATGGTGGGTTGTTTTTATCATAAGAATATTTACCGGACACATGGGATGGATAGACGGTGGGTTGTTTTTATCATAAGAATATTTACCGGTCACATGAGATGGAGAGACGGTGGGTTGTATTTATCATAAGAATATTTACACCGGACACCTGAGATGGAGAGACGGTGGGTTGTATTTATTCTAAGAATATTTACACCGGGAACCTGAGATGGAGAGACAGTGGGTTGTTTTATCATAAGAATATTTACACCGGGAACCTGAGGTGGAGAGACGGTGGGTTGTATTTATCCTGAAGATATTTACCGAATGCCTGTGCTGGCGACACGGCGGGTTTTGTGGAAGATTTCAGTTTTTATTTATTCAGATTATTTCATATTTTGGGTTTTTTTCCTGTTTATTAACTTAGTTTCTCATATTTTTGAGATTTTTTCAGTGCTTCCTTGTTTTCTCGTGTTTTCGTAATTTCTACTGGTCTTGTCGGGAAATTTGTTAAATTCAACCATTGTGTGTTCCGAGTTTTTCTTTACTTGCTATAAGAGCATCTTTACGTTACTTTGTAAAACCTCTTTTTCACAGACGCTTTGTTAACTTTGTTTTGATTGGCTTGAATAAAGTTAAGGTACTTTTGATTGAGCTTACTATTTGTAGCAGATAACAACTTTTTTCGTATTTAAGGCCGTGCATTTTTCATTAAAGCGCTTTACTATTACAAGAGCCACAGTCTTTATAGACTACTTAAGGTAGGGTGCAACTTACGTGCCTGTTTGTCTGTATTTATATACAGCGTGCCTGCCGTTACAATATGGGGCTTCTTTGTAATTTTTAAGGGCAGATAATTTTTCCACTTTTACCGAAACTGCTCTACCCATCTGGTCAAATTACTTAGAATAAGGCAGTTCTTTTCAAAATGTTAAGCTAAAGCCAAAAGTATTCATAAACTGAAAAGTTAAGGTCTAAATTATGTTTTAGGAATAAGTTTTGTAAACTACAATTAAGAAAGTCACCTTTTCGATTGAAAATAGGATTTATAACTGGGAAATGCCACATACCAATTTAAATTGGGAGTGTTAAAGTTTAAATTTTAAATTCTATACATGTTTAAAGTATTTTGATGTTTTTGTAAGAAACTGATGTATTATTTATTAAACTATCAAAACTTTATTTTGTATTACTTAGGTTGGCAGAGACGCATGTCTTGTGAACGAACTCATTACTTTATAGGAGGCACAAAATGAAACTTAGTCCAGCCTAAAAGAGTCACTTGGCAAACAAATCCACTTGGTGTCCGTTCATAGATTTTCATTGTCAAGGTTAATAAAATGGTTGTCTGGTTCATTTAGGTTGGGTTGTCTTGGTTCATGTCAAGGTTAATAAAATGGTTGTCTGGTTCATTTAGGTTGGGTTGTCTTGGTTGGATTTACTTCTGAAAAAGCTGTACAGTAACAACATAAGTAAAATAAGACCAAACAATTTTCACTCAAAAATTATTTGTAACCACTCCTCCTGTTACAATACTATGCCCATAAACATTTTCCCCGAGTTTCATGAAGATCGGAAAACAACTGCTTGAGTTAGAGAGCGGACATCGTGGTTGAGGCCGCCCGCCCGCCATGGATGTTCCCATAATACGACCCGTCTTCGACCGGCGTTTAAAAAGTGCCTGGTCATAATCATATGGTCTATCCTTTTCATTATGTGCTAATAGGCGAGCTAAATAATTAGTTTTTTAAGTAGTTTTTTAAACTTGTAGTGAATACCCAACAAGTTTTATGGTCGCTAATTTTGTTTCAACGCGGAAATACTTTTCACAGCATATCTCATTACTTTATGTTTGCTATTTTACTTCTGCAACTTAGTTATTCCGGGTAAATTTCTGTAGATTTGTTTTCCAATGGTATTAGCAGCCAGTTTGAGACGACAAATTTTATAATTATTTATGGGTTAAACTACAGTTTATCATTGTTGTTAAAAGTGGATATTTGTATGGAATGCTTTTATCTTTCTGACATAAAATCACATTTATCATTTTAAGCAATTTCTTTGTAACCTAATGAAATAAGCATGGGCATGTTTAAATACCAAGGACCGTAGTAAGGTCTGCCCCGCAACTCCCCCCCCCCCCAAAAAAAAAAATACTGTTAACATTACACAAGATCTTATCTGTTGGTTATATTGGTTATAAACCTTGGTTCTGAGCGGAGCAGTAAGCTGCTAGATTGACCTGATCGCACTGATAGCTAACGGTTACCATGGTAATGAGGGATTTATACTTTTGAACGGATGTAATCCCAATCAATCAGTCAGCGATCTGTCAGCTATCAGTTATTAATAATGTCAAAGTGTTTAGCTGACGAATGCAGGTACTGAACAAACAGACGACAATATAGTCCCACAGTAAACGGGGATGACGTGTGGCAGAGGTTATATCTGGGAACCAGTTATGTACTCTGTGCCGAACAGTGCTGCTACACACACATACATCGTGCGTGTCAACACATAATGGGAGAAACGTCAGCTCTGCTATAAATTGATTCGTTTATACTCATCTCTATATTTGAAACTGAAATTTCAGGATTATCAGCAAATTGATAACACAATGCAGTAATTAAATAAAAAATATTAAGGGTACTAGCATTACAACAATTAAAAAATGTAAGAAGGTGCTCCAGTAGAAAAGGCATTCTCTGTTTTGCTCCTCAGGGGAGATTATTTTATTCATGTTTAAACCAATTAATGACTTTGATATACGATCGCTATCAGGATTTATCAGCCCTCAAAAATGTAAATTCAGTTCGCTTAGCGGCTCGGTGAATATTACATTTTCTCTGGCTGATAAATCCTGATAGCGACCTATATCACAGTCATTTGTTGTACAATATTGACCAATACATAGTAAATCAGTTCATATTTAATCCAATGACGAACCACAATTTTTTGCACAATTATTTACATAAATTTGCAAGGAGTGAGGTATGCAGAAAAGTTCACTAAATGTCAGTTATTAGAAGACATTCCTAATTTCATATGATAGAAGTCATAACTAAGATACAAACATTCGTATTTTTAACACAGAAATTTCGAGTTCGCATGTTTATTGCAATACCGGAAACCAGTTGTTATGTGTACAAAAAAAAGAATTAGCAAGCCCTGTACCAAAACCATACAACATCGCCGTGGCAAAGTTTACATTCTAGCATTGCCTTTATTTGTGAGCTGGTCTACAATTTATGTCGTCTATAAATAAATGCGACACGCCCAGAAAAAAACACACAAACATGAAAAACCGGATATAGAAAACAGCTCTATACATAGAAAAGGTTATTCACGTGTAAAATTGTTTGCTGACAGTTTCAATGGAAATGGACAATTCTACTTTTTGTTCAAAAGTCAAGGGAGAGTTACAAATCCGGATATAGACACACGCAACACACAAACCAAAACATGAAAAACAGAAAAAGAGTAACCCGAACCCAATAAAAACATGGATGCACTCAGGTGCTCCGGGCGATTAAGCAGTGCCTGCCTCTAATTAGACACCCGTCGAGTTACTCATTGTCATTTCTAGTGAAAAGTCAAATCCGGGAATAGGAAACACTACATATGACTTAATGAAAATGTTAGATCGTATTTGAGACACTTATTTCGAATAATTAAGTCATGGTGACGACCATAGAACTTCTGTATATAAGAATAAGAATAAGAATATTTATTTATCCAATCATGGACCCTTGCGGGTAGAAAATTTACAATACAGTGATTACAATGATTATAAAATGACAATGAGAATGACTAGGAAAATAGTATGTAGTTAATGATATACTACAATAGTGAAATAAAGGGAGATAATTATTGAAATAATTGGATAGTTTCCCTTTGTACCTTTTCTAAAACTTCTTGTATTAACTTTATGACAATAAAAGGAAAGTTAAATATAATGCAGTCTATTATTACCATTGTGAATATAAATATATAGATATAGGTGTCTATTGAAATAATGTATTAAACATATATTTGCATTTATATAAAAGATAAAGTAACAGACCTACAAATATGCATGGAAATATACAAAGTACATGTAAACATTCATGTACCCTGCACATTTAGATATAATTATCAATATAAATAAATCATTAATGAGAGCAGTTATCCCTACTGGTTATCAGTATTTAATCTTAGCTTGAAGCTCTCTAGAAGGAAATTTCCTAATTTTTCAAGTATAAACAAATTTTCATTCGTCATTAGCCAATAAAATTTAAAATTTTCCTCTAAATGAACAAAATTTTGGCAGCAACCAGTAATATAAGTAAATAACTCATTCCGTAAATTTTGATAAATGGGGCATTTTATTAAAAAATGACTCTCATTTTCTATATCATTTATGCAAAATCTGCATGTTCTAAGTGTTCTCTCTATGGGTTTTGGTTTGTGCCTCTCTGTCTCAATTCTTAATTGATGAGAGCTTATACGAAGCTTACATATTATTTGTCTTATCTCAAAATTTTTTATATCTAAATATTTTTCTCGTTGGAAACGGTTTTTGAAAGAAAAATATGTATCTAATTTACCATGCACATTATCCTTTTCATGTATCCATGACTTAATAAAAAGACTTTTAAGTTTATCATATACAACATTCTTTATCTTTTGTATAGAATTATCCATAAAAAACTTCTCTTTAATATCTAGTTTTTCTAACAAATAATTGACAGAAGAGTACCAAGTTTGAACATTATTTTCATGCATACTCTTACAACACAGAAAAGCCTCTCTAAGTAAATTAGAGTCACAATGATATAACCTAGGCAAGTAGCATAAAATTGATGTTACCATGTTAAAGTATAATGGAAATCTACCCAATTCAGACAAAACTGATATATTTGAACTTTTACTGTTTACACCTAAAATATATTTGCAGAACTTCATATTAATTTTGTCTGCAACATTATTTTCATAAATGCTTTCTAAAATGTTTATTTTATCTTTTTTACATGCCACAGTATCAGTTTTAAATATCCCCCATACTTCAGACCCATACAATATAATGGGTTTGATCATATGATCAAATAAGTGCAAGTTTGTACTTATACTAGCCTCTGTGCCAGAAAGACATTTATTTATTTTATATGTTGCTTTTAAACATTTATTATATAATTCATCCTTGGCCTGAGCAAAGAGGCAACTGGCCTGAAAAAATAAGCCTAAGTATTTATATCTAGAAACATTTTCCACTGGTTGGTTTCTATATATAAATGGTTCATTAAGAAGTCTTCCAGATTTATTGAAAATTAAAATTTTTGTCTTTTGAATATTAACCTTTAAACACCAGGTATTACAATATGATTCTAATTCATCCAAGCGCATTTGCATACCCTTGGCTGTTTTTGAGAATATAATTGCATCATCTGCATACATTAGACAGTCGATTCGACTTGTGTTTAGGGAGACATTATCTGGTAAGTTTTTAAAGCAATCAGGAAGGTCATTAATAAAAATGTTAAAAAGTGAGGGGCTTAAGACATCCCCTTGCCTAACTCCAATAGAGGAGTCAAAACAATTACCAAGTTTATCATCAACTTTAACTCTGAGTTTACTAAGAGTATACATATGTTTTATAAGATTATAAAAATTTCCTCCAATTTTAGCCTTTCGCATTTTAATTAGGATACCTGGGTGTATAACAGTATCGAAGGCTTTTCTGAAATCTATGAAACATGCATATAGTTTACCACCCTTTTTATGGATATACTTATCAATTAAACATTTAAGAATAAACATGTGATCCGTAGTTCTGGCCTTTTTCCTGAATCCTGCTTGACAATCACTTAATATATTTTCCTTATTTAAATGATTTGACAGTCTTGTGTTTAATATTATATTAAATAGTTTACCAAGACATGAATTAATCACAATGCCTCTGTAATTTTCGGGGTTCTCAATATTTCCTGACTTATGTATAGGTATGATATAACCTTCACACCACATAGTGGGGTAGGTGCTATGTGTTAACACCAAATTAAATATTTTATTAAAACATGTTACTAGATTTGTATGACCAGTTTTTAACATTTCATTTAAAATAAGATCTATTCCACAAGCTTTTCCATTTTTAAGTTTATTTATTGCATTTAATATTTCTTGGTTTGTAATATTAAAATCCAATGTTGCAGGTATTCTTTCATTTTCTATATCGGCAAGTGATATATTTATGCTATCAGATTGAGTTTTGTCATCCTCAGTGAGTGAGTTCAAATTATAAAAGTAGGATGTCCAATCAGACAAGTTTATTGACTTTTCTGTAGATTTAGTGGTTTCGTCTTGTCCTTTAAGTTTATTTACAAGATTCCAATATTCTTTTGGATTATTTGTTAAAAGATTGTCAAGCTGCTTGAGAATTTTTGATTTATATTCTTTCTTTTTAAATTTTCTTAATTTTCTATATTCTCTATAATGTTTAAAGTAATTATTTCTTATACAGGAATTAAATGGATTTAAAGACATATTTTTAGCTTTTTGATCAAGATCTCTCTTTTTAACGAATAAATCTTGTTCATACCACTTTTTAATTTTATTTTTCTGTTTTATTGAAGGTTTAAATCTTAATGATAATTTTGCAGCCTTTAGTATTATATTTTGAATGTCCTGGGCTGCTTTATTTATGTTAAAGTTATCAAACTTTTCATTTAAGAAAGAATTTATATCATTCTTACATGATGGATGGCATAAAGCATCCAGAAATTTCTCTTTTGAATCTGATTGCCATTTAAATTTCCCAGGAAGTTTTGTAAATTTATCACTGCAATCACTGTACATAGTAGTATAAGCACTAATTAAAACAAAAGATATTTTACAATGACAGTCAGACAAACATGGAATAAAATTAGACACACAACAACTTAAAGTTTGATGTAACAAATCTTCAGACATAATGATATAATCCACCACACTAGCGCCATTTGGCTTAAAGCATGTAAAGTTACCATTTATATATATAAGTTATATATAACACCAACCTAGGTACAACAAACCCTTGTTTGGGTAGTTCTCATTGGATATCTCAGGGTTGGCTGATGGACTAATATAGTTGTTAGCTGTGAAAAAGGCCCATTCTGGTGGCAGTTTTATTTCAACATAATCTTAAATTATGCCATTCCTTGCAGATTTTCGTCCCAATTCATCAGATGTAAAAAAGGAAGAATCGAAACAAAATCTATAATCAGTCAATGGATCAAGAAAGGGGAAATGACTATTCGGGAATGTAAGGGTTTTCTGGCCGTCGTTTTGAATTAGGGTCTAAAAAAGCCCAACTATGAACAATACTAGAGGAAAGGGATGAAGAGTCTAAGTACACCTTGGTTTCGTAGCATGTTACAAGAAACCGATTTCAGTTGATTTTGATATTTTTACATTTGGTTAACAATAGCAATAGAGAGATGAAACCCAGGGGTCAAGTCAATTACAACCCAAGACAAGCTTAACACAAGCTCTCGGTGTGCTTATGTTCTTGAACAGATATTGACCTCTGATGAATCACTGGCTCCATCAAAGTCTAATTCAGTTCTGACACAATACATTCCGTCAACAGTTTAGCAACGGATTAGGCTGTGACTGCTTGTTGCAGCAGTTTATGACTTTATCATCCGTGTATAGAGAAAAGAAATATCATCCGGTACCTGCAGGGCGACAACAAGGAACTGAGGTTGTGCATAGATTACTACGAGTTTTTATTGTTGAACAAATGTTACCAGGTAAATTGTGACAATGTTCACCTATTCCACTGGAAAAATATCTATTTAACTCTAGATCGAACTTTACAGGTACACTTCGATCAATCGCTGCGTTAATAAAAAATAACTCAACTTAAAAGTAACCAGTCCTGCTTCATTGGAAATACAATGTTACTTGTTGTCTATAATGATTCACACGTATAATAAATACAAGGGATGAGTCTACCTTGACGACATGATGACAAGTTTTTACGGGGACAATAGAAAAGCCAAGCCACTAAAAATGTGGAAGAAGATAGTTTCCAAACTTATAGAAATATTTTTGATCAATTCACAAAACACTTCCGGTAACCCTAAGATGCATCGCCTGAAATTTACGGAGAGTGTGATAAAAAGTTTAGCAGAAAAGCACTTGGCAAACCGTGAAAGCAATAGAACTCTTGGAAGATCACCGTGAATTTGTGTAAAATTGTCTACACTAAACGAATGTATAGTCTGTTCAAATCGTCGGAGCGCGCGATCTATTGTGTCGGGAAGGGCTTCATCCATTGTGAACAATTAAAGAAACATTACTGTCAAATGCGTGAACAGTAAAATTGCGCTCACGTCTCATCATTTACATTTATTACACAAGAAATAAATTGTATTTCTGTCAAAATGTTGTTAAAGCATTATAATAATTTAAAACAAACTCATACGTTTAAAAAACACAAACTGTTGGTTTTCAAATGTTTATAATGTTGATGCAGTATTTGCTTTTTATTACGTATTCGTAATTCTGTCGATTTTGTCAGATTTCTAAGCAAAAACAATCTGTCACTATGTATGGTGATCGGGCGCAACAGCAAAAGTAGTTTATTATGCATGGTGATCGGGCACAACATAAAAAGTAGTTTATTATGAATTGAAATAAGAGGGAATATTTATTTTCAGCGCTGAATGTAGTAAGAATTTAGGGTAGAGATTCCGCATATAAACTGATATTCCATATTAGGGTACGTTGTGTTGACTTCTTGACAAATGGATTTTTCACTAAAGTTTTAAGCTAGCGTCTTTTTTTCAGTCGTATTTTTCTAAAAAACTGGAATTATTAGTAGCGCAAAATATTAAAGCAGCGAGCAACGAGTGTTACTGTTTTTTTTCAGAAATTTATATCCTGGTTTTACTCTCGTTAAAACTAATAAAGATATCTTGTGGGAAATAAAAACAAAATCACAAATCATGACACAAACAAATAGGAGAATAAATGTCGTTCTCTGTAATTTTATAGCCTTCGAGCATTGTCTGTTCTCTGTAATTTTATAGCCTTCGAGCATTGTCTGTTCTCTGTAATTTTATAGCCTTCGAGCATTGTCTGTTCTCTTTAATTTTATAGCCTTCGAGCATTGTCTGTTCTCTGTAATTTTATAGCCTTCAAGCATTGTCTGTTCTCTGTAATTTTATAGCCTTCGAGCATTGTCTGTTCTCGGTAATTTTATAGCCTTTGAGCATTGTCTGTTCTCTGTAACTGTATAGCCTTCGAGCATTGTCTGTTCTCTGTAATTTTATAGCCTTCGAGCATTGTCTGTTCTCTGTCATTTTATAGCCTTCGAGCATTGTCTGTTCTCTGTAATTTTATAGCCTTTGAGCATTGTCTGTTCTCTGTAATTGTATAGCCTTCGAGCATTGTCTGTTCTCTGTAATTTTATAGCCTTCGAGCATTGTCTGTTCTCTGTAATTTTATTGCCTTCGAACATTGTCTGTTCTCTGTAATTTTATAGCCTTCGAGCATTGTCTGTTCTCTGTAATTTTATAGCCTTCGAGCATTGTCTGTTCTCTTTAATTTTATAGCCTTCGAGCATTGTCTGTTCTCTGTAATTTTATAGCCTTCGAGCATTGTCTGTTCTCTGTAATTTTATAGCCTTCGAGCATTGTCTGTTCTCTGTAATTTTATAGCCTTCGAGCATTGTCTGTTCTCTGTCATTTTATAGCCTTCGAGCATTGTCTGTTCTCTGTAATTTTATAGCCTTTGAGCATTGTCTGTTCTCTGTAATTGTATAGCCTTCGAGCATTGTCTGTTCTCTGTAATTTTATAGCCTTCGAGCATTGTCTGTTCTCTGTAATTTTATTGCCTTCGAACATTGTCTGTTCTCTGTAATTTTATAGCCTTCGAGCATTGTCTGTTCTCTGTAATTTTATAGCCTTCGAGCATTGTCTGTTCTCTTTAATTTTATAGCCTTCGAGCATTGTCTGTTCTCTGTAATTTTATAGCCTTCGAGCATTGTCTGTTCTCTGTAATTTTATAGCCTTCGAGCATTGTCTGTTCTCTGTAATTTTATAGCCTTCGAGCATTGTCTGTTCTCTGTAATTTTATAGCCTTCGAGCATTGTCTGTTCTCTGTAATTTTATTGCCTTCGAACATTGTCTGTTCTCTGTAATTTTATAGCCTTCGAGCATTGTCTGTTCTCTGTAATTTTATAGCCTTCGAGCATTGTCTGTTCTCTTTAATTTTATAGCCTTCGAGCATTGTCTGTTCTCTGTAATTTTATAGCCTTCGAGCATTGTCTGTTCTCTGTAATTTTATAGCCTTCGAGCATTGTCTGTTCTCTGTAATTTTATAGCCTTCGAGCATTGTCTGTTCTCTGTAATTTTATAGCCTTCGAGCATTGTCTGTTCTCTTTAATTTTATAGCCTTCGAGCATTGTCTGTTCTCTGTAATTTTATAGCCTTCGAGCATTGTCTGTTCTCTGTAATTTTATAGCCTTCGAGCATTGTCTGTTCTGTGTAATTCTATAGCCTTCGAGCTTTGTCTGTTTTCGGTAATTTTATAGCCTTCGAGCATTGTCTGTTCTCTGTAATTTTATAGCCTCCGAGCATTGTCTGTTCTCTGTAATTCTATAGCCTTCGAGCTTTGTCTGTTCTCTGTAATTTTATAGCCTTCGAGCATTGTCTGTTCTCTGTAATTTTATAGCCTTCGAGCATTGTCTGTTCTCTGTCATTTTATAGCCTTCGAGCATTGTCTGTTCTTTGTAATTTTATAGCCTTCGAGCATTGTCTGTTCTCTGTCATTTTATAGCCTTCGAGCATTGTCTGTTCTCTGTAATTTTATAGCCTTCGAGCATTGTCTGTTCTCTGTCATTTTATAGCCTTCGAGCATTGTCTGTTCTTTGTAATTTTATAGCCTTCGAGCATTGTCTGTTCTCTGTAATTTTATAGCCTTCGAGCATTGTCTGTTCTCTGTAATTTTATAGCCTTCGAGCATTGTCTGTTCTCTGTAATTGTATAGCCTTCAAGCATTATCTGTTCTCTTTAATTTTATAGCCTTCGAGCATTGTCTGTTCTTTGTAATTTTATAGCTTTCGAGCATTGTCTGTTCTCTGTAATTTTATAGCCTTCGAGCATTGTCTGTTCTCTGTAATTTTATAGCCTTCGAGCATTGTCTGTTCTCTGTAATTTTATAGCCTTCGAGCATTGTCTGTTCTCTGTAATTTTATAGCCTTCGAGCATTGTCTGTTCTCTGTAATTTTATAGCCTTCGAGCATTGTCTGTTCTCTGTAATTGTATAGCCTTCAAGCATTATCTGTTTTCGGTAATTTTATAGCCTTCGAGCATTGTCTGTTCTCTGTAATTCTATAGCCTTCCAGCATTGTCTGTTCTCTGTCATTTTATAGCCTTCGAGCATTGTCTGTTCTCTGTAATTTTATAGCCTTCGAGCATTGTCTGTTCTCTGTAATTGTATAGCCTTCAAGCATTATCTGTTTTCGGTAATTTTATAGCCTTCGAACATTGTCTGTTCTCTTTAATTTTATAGCCTTCGAGCATTGTCTGTTCTCTGTAATTTTATAGCCTTCGAGCATTGTCTGTTCTCTGTAATTTTATAGCCTTCGAGCATTGTCTGTTCTCTGTAATTTTATAGCCTTCAAGCATTGTCTGTTCTCTGTAATTTTATAGCCTTCGAGCATTGTCTGTTCTCTGTAATTTTATAGCCTTCGAGCATTGTCTGTTCTCTGTAAATTTATAGCCTTCGAGCATTGTCTGTTCTCTGTAATTTTATAGCCTTCGAGCATTGTTTGTTCTCTGTAATTTTATAGCCTTCGAGCATTGTCTGTTCTCGGTAATTTTATAGCCTTCGAGCATTGTCTGTTCTCTGTAATTTTATAGCCTTCGAGCATTGTCTGTTTTTTTGGGAAACACCAATTTTTTTATTCTTGGAATTTTTCTCGTCTCATTTTCATTGGAACTATATAAATCCTAGCTGTCAGAATGGGAACACGAGTGTCTGCTTTGTTTAATTGGACTTGAAAGTCTAATTAATTTTTTTTCCTACGTCAATGATTTTCTCAATACTTGACTTTTCTCTTTTTTCCGTGCTTTAAAATGCTATTTCCTACAAACAATAACTTTTATGACGTCTAGACTTTACTTCATTTTGTAACGTCATTCATCATAACAATTGACAAAACAAACACGACTCAGTCTTAAAAAAGCCGTAGCAGTAAAAGTATTAAATAACCCAATATGAATCTTAAGCCTCCGATATCGAGTGTACCTATTTGGTGGATACGTCCCTGATATCGGGTGTACCTATCTTGTGGATACATCCCTGATATCGAGTGTACATATTTTGTGGATACGTCCCTGATATCGAGTGTACCTATTTTGTGGATACGTCCCTGATATCGAGTGTACCTATTTTGTGGATACGTCCCTGATATCGAGTGTACCTATTTTGTGGATACGTATCGACATTTACACAAGAACAATGTTGATCAGCTTAAACTAAAGTTCGAATATGTTTTATTAGAATTACATATAATGTTTAATTCTAAAAAATAAGAGGTCCTAGATGATCTAAAGAACGATAGAAATTAACTGTATATAGTTATTTGTTAATTTATTTTTATATATTATATAAATGTAGTATGAATGAAACGATTAAACCTATATACTGAATACCAAGGATTCCTGGGCTCGAACCACGGATATGTCCAGCATAGCAGGAAGGATTCTTAGACTTGGCGCACTGATATGTCCAGCATAGCGGGAAGGATTCCTGGACTCGACCCACGGATATGTCCAGCATACCAGGAAGGATTCCTAGACTCGACCCACGGATATGTCCAGTATAGCGGTCAGAATTTCATGGACTCATCACACGGATATGTAACATACCGGGAAGGATTTTCTTGGACTCGACCCACAGATATGTTCAGCATACCTGGAAGGATTTCTTAGACTCGACCCACGGATATGTCCAGCATACCGGGAAGGATTTCTTGGACTCGAACCACCGATATGCCCAGCATACCTGGAAGGATTCCTTGCACTTGACCCACGGATGTCCAGCACACATTGAAGGATTCCTTGGACTCGACCCACGAATATGTCCAGCATACAATGAAGGATTCCTTGGACTCGACCCACGGATATGTCCAGCATACCTGGAATGATTCCTGGACTCGACCCACGGATATGCCCAGCATACCGGGAAGGATTCCTTGGACTCGACCCACAGATATGCCCAGCATACCGGGAAGGGTACCTTCGACTCGACCCACAGATATGCCCAGCATACCGGGAAGGATTCCTTGGACTCGACCCACAGATATGCCCAGCATACCGGGAAGGGTACCTTGGACCCAACCCACGGATATGTCCAGCATACCGGGAAGGAAACCTTGGACCCGACCCACGGATATGTCCAGCATACCGGGAAGGATTCCTTGGACTCGACCCACGGATATGTCCAGCATACCTGGAAGGATTCCTGGACTCGACCCACCGATATGCCCAGCATACCGGGAAGGATTCCTTGGACTTGACCCACGGATATGTCCAGCATACCGGGAAGGATTCCTTGGACTCGACCCACGGATATGCCCAGCATAGAGGGGAGGATTCCTTGGACTCGACCAAGGGATATGTCCAGCATACCGTGAAGGATTCCTTGGACGTGACCAACGGATATGCCCAGCATAGAGGGAAGGATTCCCTGGACTCGCCCAAGGGATATGTCCAGCATACCGGGAAGGATACCTTGGACTTGACCCACGGATATGTCCAGCAGAGAGGGAAGGATTTCTTGGACTCGACCAAGCGATATGGCCAGCATGCCGGGAAGGATTCCATGGACCCGACCCACATATATGTCCAGCATACAGGGAAGGATACCATGGACCCGACCCACGGATATGCCCAGCATACCGGGAAGGATACCTTGGACCCGACCCACGGATATGTCCAGCATAGCGGGAAGGATTCCTGGGCTCGACCCACGGATATGTCCAGCGTACAGGGAAAGATTCCTGGACCCGACCCACGGATATGTCCAGCACACCTGGAAGGATTCCTGGACTCGACATACGGATATGTCCAGCATACCGGGAAGGATACCTTGCTCCCGACCCACCGATATGCCCAGCATACCTGGAAGGATTCCTTGGACTTGACCCACGGATGTCCAGCATACATTGAAGGATTTCTTGGACTCGACCCATGAATATGTCCAGCATACAATGAAGGATTCCTTGGACTCGACCCACGGATATGTCCAGCATACCTGGAATGATTCCTGGACTCGACCCACGGATATGCCCAGCATACCGGGAAGGGTACCTTGGACTCGACCCACAGATATGCCCAGCATACCGGGAAGGATTCCTTGGACTCGACCCACAGATATGCCCAGCATACCGGGAAGGGTACCTTGGACCCGACCCACGGATATGTCCAGCATACCGGGAAGGAAACCTTGGACCCGACCCACGGATATGTCCAGCATACCGGGAAGGATTCCTTGGACTCGACCCACGGATATGTCCAGCATACCTGGAAGGATTCCTGGACTCGACCCACCGATATGCCCAGCATACCGGGAAGGATTCCTTGGACTTGACCCACGGATATGTCCAGCATACCGGGAAGGATTTCATGGACTCGACCCACGGATATGCCCAGCATAGAGGGGAGGATTCCTTGGACTCGACCAAGGGATAAGTCCAGCATACCGGGAAGAATTCCTTGGACGTGACCAACGGATATGCCCAGCATATAGGGAAGGATTCCTTGGACGCGCCCAAGGGATATGTCCAGCATACCGGGAAGGATACCTTGGACTTGACCCACGGATATGTCCAGCATAGAGGGAAGGATTCCTTGGACTCGACCAAGGGATATGGCCAGCATGCCGGGAAGGATTCCATGGACCGACCCACGAATATGTCTAGCATACCGGGAAGGATACCTTGGACCCGACCCACGGATATGCCCAGCATACCGGGAAGGATACCTTGGACCCAACCCACGGATATGTCCAGCATAGCGGGAAGGATTCCTGGGCTCGACCCACGGATATGTCCAGCGTACAGGGAAGGATTCCTGGACCCGACCCACGGATATGCCCAGCATACCTGGAAGGATTCCTGGACTCGACATACGGATATGTTCAGCATTGCTGGAAGGATACCTTGGACCCGACCCACGGATATGCCCAGCATACCGGGAAGGATTCCTTGGCTCGACCCACGGACATGTCCAGCGTACAGGGAAGGATTCCTGGACCCGACCCACGGATATGTCCAGCGTACAGGGAAGGATTCCTGGACCCGACCCACGGATATGCCCAGCATACCGGGAATGATTCCTTGGCTCGACCCACTGATATATCCATCATACCGGAAGGATTCCTGTCCAGCACGTCCGCAAGTTAAGGACAGGGATGTACTCACGTTCCCATGGTGTCGAGTTAAAATACGGAAAGACCTATGTAGTGTAGTGTGCTTGGAGGGTATACGAATTTTGCATGATAAAGAATCTTGTTTTAAGGAGTAGGCGCTTGTTGTAAGGAATGGGACACAACTGTTTGCTTAACGTGAGGCGAGAAGTTTTCTTTGAGAACAAGTTAACAGTAACATACAATAAATTAAAATCGAGACATGGATTGAACCAAAGTGCATACGATCTTATGCCACGGGCCAATATTGGGCCACCTAATTTATTCTATGCCTGAGGGCCTATCTCAGGCCATTGTTGACGTCATAATTATATGTATTGATGACATTGACTATACATTAATTCTTCCGCAAGGCACGACACTAACAATTGTGAATTGCAAGTTTTATTTGACTACTTGTAAAATATTGTTTTTGTTATTTCTTTTCATGATATTGAATTTAAAATATAAGAATTATTTTCAATTGTTAGTTAGATTATATGGTCTGTATCCAAAGATAAAATATTCAAATATTTGCAGATAACATGATTGTTATATTTTACGCATGCTCTATCATGAAAGAAAAAAAAATTTTAAATAGAAAGACTGAACGTGTAAAGGTGTGTAAGGGTGAGTGTGTGTGTGTGTGTGTGTGTGTGTGGGGGGGGGGTATTGGGCAAAATCCAAGTACAAGTACACGGAAATGTGGGTCGATTGCAATGGGGAAAGCTTAACAGAAAACCTTTTAGATTCTATAATAAGTTTGATGATTTTATGTATACATTGTCCTCGTCGGTAAGTTGGTCACGTCCAAAGAAGAGCAAGACATAAAATCGAAGAGTTTGACTTGCTATAAATTTAATTAAATTATGCCTGATGTTGTATAGAGGATAGTACACGAAAAATGTGGAGAATCAACGACATTTCAGGCAAATTAGTGAGAATGTAACGAGCTCGAATTCATACTTATTCTGTCATGTGATATATACCCTAGACGTATACTACAGGGTTCGCTCTGTCTTACTTAACCTACCGATGGTCGGGATGTTTCTCCTGGTACTGCGGCTTCACCCTCACTAAAACCTGGATGTCATGATATAGCTGAAAAATGAAGGAAAGTGACGTTAAATATACCATTCAAACAAACACATAAACTATCGGGTTCTCTTTTTCTACAAAAAAGTATATTGCCTTGTATAACCGTGTTCATGTTCACCAAAATGTTTTATACTTGGCATTGTTCGATTGGCCCTCAGAGATCCTTTCAAATTTGTTTGTGCAAGAAGTAACTCCCTAGCTAACTTTATGGAAGTACAGAAATAATCGCAAACTACATGATAATATTTTAGCATCTTTTGAAGTATTCGGGAATCATGTTTTAATTCATTAGATCGTATAATATTTCTTTCCACAAAAACCGGAGTCAAAACCCTTATTTAATTAACTTCCAAGCCCCCACCCCCTCAAAATGGAATAATCTTTTCCTAATATGAATCGTCTTTGCAGCTGTAGTTTATTTTAAAGATTCAGACAACCGGTATTTCTCACTATAATATATCAAGTAAATCCTGCACACGGGCAAAATTATTATTACAACACATGAAATTTTAGATATATTATAGGTTTGTTTTGGATAAATTGAAGTTAAACCTTGCGATGATTTTTATACAAAAAAATTCTACTCGGGCCCTTTTGGAAAAAAGCATTACCTATTTGTATCTTGTACTGAACCAGGATATCCTAGAGCTATACACAGGTATAATTTCGGGTTCTTCTTCGGACTCGCTGAATTCTGAATCAAAATAATTCTCGGTTGTTTCAAAGTATGAACAACTTTTATCCGCAACAAGGTTCATTTGTGCAAAATACAATCAGACTCAAATAACGCTACATATACGTATGACACTGTACGTGATATGTTACAAAAATTGTGCCTTATGTAGTTTATAGAACAAGTACTCGACAATTTTGTTTCAAAAAATTTCAATATCATGCTTATTACATTATTTGATTACTATCTTATAAAATTTACCCACACACCCCAGCCCCCCCCCCAAATCCCCACGGCCCGAAAACTCAGAGAACTCGTGTTAGCTTCCATTAGCTTCCTTATTTAAATTTTTTAAATACTGTTACACACTTTTTGTAATATACCTCACTCGAGAAATGTTTACCTGGTTAATCACAATCCAATGACATTAATTCACTTGTTCCATCCTCCTATTTACATGCAGCGGCAATAACAAAAAGAGGGAGAATGTAAGTTTTTTATTTTACCTAGATTGTGTTCATCTCTTCCAGTTTTCAATTCAAAGATTTTTTTAAATAAAAATAGTTACTTAATGTCCATAACTCCTGCAGGCAGTTAAACAAAACTGATATAACAAATTACTGGAATATGACTACCCCTGATATAAATAATTACTGGAATATGACTACCCCTGATATAACTAATTACTGGAATATGACTACCCCCTCCTGATATAACTAATTACTGGAATATGACTCCCCTGATATAACTAATTACTGGAATATGACTACCCTGATATAACTAATAACTGGAATATGACTACCCCCTGATATAACTAATTACTGGAATATGACTACCCCTGATATAACTAATTACTGGAATATGACTACCCCTGATATAACTAATTACTGGAATATGACTACCCCTGATATAACTAATTACTGGAATATGACTACCCCCTGATATAACTAATTACTGGAATATGACTACCCCCTGATATAACTAATTACTGGAATATGACTACCCCTGATATAACTAATTACTGGAATATGACTACCCCTGATATAACTAATTACTGGAATATGACTACCCCCTGATATAACTAATTACTGGAATATGACTACCCCCTGATATAACTAATTATTGGAATATGACTACCCTGATATAACTAATAACTGGAATATGACTACCCCTGATATAACTAATTACTGGAATATGACTACCCCTGATATAACTAATTACTGGAATATGACTACCCCTGATATAACTAATTACTGGAATATGACTACCCCCTGATATGACTAATTACTGGAATATGACTACCCCTGATATAACTAATTACTGGAATATGACTACCCCTGATATAACTAATTACTGGAATATGACTACCCCTGATATAACTAATTACTGGAATATGACTACCCCTGATATAACTAATTACTGGAATATGACTACCCCCTGATGTGACTAATAACTGGAATATGACTACCCCTGATATAACTAATTACTGGAATATGACTACCCCTGATATAACTAATTACTGGAATATGACTACCCCCTGATGTGACTAATAACTGGAATATGACTACCCCTGATATAACTAATTACTGGAATATGACTACCCCTGATATAACTAATTACTGGAATATGACTACCCCTGATATAACTAATTACTGGAATATGACTACCCCTGATATAACTAATAACTGGAATATGACTACCCCTGATATAACTAATTACTGGAATATGACTACCCCTGATATAACTAATTACTGGAATATGACTACCCCTGATATAACTAATTACTGGAATATGACTACCCCCTGATGTGACTAATGACTGGAATATGACTACCCCTGATATAACTAATTACTGGAATATGACTACCCCTGATATAACTAATTACTGGAATATGACTACCCTGATATAACTAATAACTGGAATATGACTACCCCCTGATATAACTAATTACTGGAATATGACTACCCCTGATATAACTAATTACTGGAATATGACCCCCCCTGATATAACTAATTACTGGAATATGACCCCCCCTGATATAACTAATTACTGGAATATGACAACCCCTGATATAACTAATTACTGGAATATGACTACCCCTGATATAACTAATTACTGGAATATGACTACCCCCTGATATAACTAATAACTGGAATATGACTACCCCTGATATAACTAATTACTGGAATATGACTACCCCCTGATATGACTAATTACTGGAATATGACTACCCCTGATATAACTAATTACTGGAATATGACAACCCCATGATATGACTAATTACTGGAATATGACTACCCTGATATAACTAATAACTGGAATATGACTACCCCTGATATAACTAATTACTGGAATATGACTACCCCTGATATAACTAATAACTGGAATATGACTACCCCCTGATATAACTAATTACTGGAATATGACTACCCCCTGATATAACTAATTACTGGAATATGACTACCCCCTGATATAACTAATTACTGGAATATGACTACCCCTGATATAACTAATAACTGGAATATGACTACCCCCTGATATAACTAATTACTGGAATATGACTACCCCTGATATAACTAATTACTGGAATATGACTACCCCTGATATAACTAATTACTGGAATATGACTACCCCTGATATAACTAATTACTGGAATATGACTACCCCTGATATAACTAATTACTGGAATATGACTACCCCTGATATAACTAATTACTGGAATATGACTACCCCCTGATATAACTAATTACTGGAATATGACTACCCATGATATAACTAATTACTGGAATATGACTACCCCATGATATAACTAATTACTGGAATATGACTACCCCCTGATATAACTAATTACTGGAATATGACTACCCCTGATATAACTAATAACTGGAATATGACTACCCCCTGATATAACTAATTACTGGAATATGACTACCCCCTGATATAACTAATTACTGGAATATGACTACCCCCTGATATAACTAATTACTGGAATATGACTACCCCTGATATAACTAATAACTGGAATATGACTACCCCCTGATATAACTAATAACTGGAATATGACTACCCCCTGATATAACTAATTACTGGAATATGACTACCCCTGATATAACTAATTACTGGAATATGACTACCCCTGATATAACTAATTACTGGAATATGACAACCCCATGATATGACTAATTACTGGAATATGACTACCCCATGATATAACTAATTACTGGAATATGACTACCCCTGATATAACTAATTACTGGAATATGACTACCCCTGATATAACTAATTACTGGAATATGACAACCCCATGATATGACTAATTACTGGAATATGACTACCCCATGATATAACTAATTACTGGAATATGACTACCCCTGATATAACTAATTACTGGAATATGACTATCCCCTGATATAACTAATTACTGGAATATGACTACCCCTGATATAACTAATTACTGGAATATGACTACCACCTGATATAACTAATTACTGGAATATGACTACCCCCTGATATAACTAATTACTGGAATATGACTACCCCTGATATAACTAATTACTGGAATATGACTACCCCCTGATATAACTAATTACTGGAATATGACTACCCCCTGATATGACTAATAACTGGAATATGACTACCCTGATATAACTAATAACTGGAATATGACTACCCCTGATATAACTAATTACTGGAATATGACTACCCCTGATATAACTAATTACTGGAATATGACTACCCTTGATATGACTAATTACTGGAATATGACTACCCCCTGATATAACTAATAACTGGAATATGACTACCCATGATATAACTAATTACTGGAATATGACTACCACCTGATATAACTAATTACTGGAATATGACTACCCCTGATATAACTAATTACTGGAATATGACCCCCCCCTTTGATATAACTAATTACTGGAATATGACTACCCCCTGATATAACTAATTACTGGAATATGACTACCCCTGATATAACTAATTACTGGAATATGACTACCCCTGATATAACTAATAAATGGAATATGACTACCCCCTGATATAACTAATTACTGGAATATGACTACCCCTGATATAACTAATTACTGGAATATGACTACCCATGATATAACTAATTACTGGAATATGACTACCCCTGATATAACTAATAACTGGAATATGACTACCCCCTGATATAACTAATTACTGGAATATGACTACCCCTGATATAACTAATTACTGGAATATGACTACCCCTGATATAACTAATTACTGGAATATGACTACCCCCTGATATGACTAATAACTGGAATATGACTACCCCCTGATATAACTAATTACTGGAATATGACTACCCCCCTGATATAACTAATAACTGGAATATGACTACCCCCCTGATATAACTAATTACTGGAATATGACTACCCCTGATATAACTAATTACTGGAATATGACTACCCCCTGATATGACTAAATACTGGAATATGACTACCCCCTGATATAACTAATTACTGGAATATGACTACCCCTGATATAACTAATTACTGGAATATGACTACCCCCTGATATAACTAATTACTGGCATATGACTACCCCTGATATAACTAATAACTGGAATATGACTATCCCCTGATATAACTAATTACTGGAATATGACTACCCCTGATATAACTAATTACTGGAATATGACTACCCCTGATATAACTAATTACTGGAATATGACTACCCCCTGATATGACTAATAACTGGAATATGACTACCCCCTGATATAACTAATAACTGGAATATGACTACCCCCTGATATAACTAATTACTGGAATATGACTACCCCTGATATAACTAATTACTGGAATATGACTACCCCTGATGTGACTAATAACTGGAATATGACTACCCCCTGATATAACTAATAACTGGAATATGACTACCCCTGATATAACTAATTACTGGAATATGACTACCCCTGATATAACTAATTACTGGAATATGACTACCCCTGATATAACTAATTACTGGAATATGACTACCCCTGATATAATTAATTACTGGAATATGACTACCCCTGATGTAACTAATTACTGGAATATGACTACCCCTGATATAACTAATTACTGGAATATGACTACCCCTGATATAACTAATTACTGGAATATGACTACCCCTGATATAACTAATTACTGGAATATGACTACCCCTGATATAACTAATTACTGGAATATGACTACCCCTGATATAACTAATTACTGGAATATGACTACCCCTGATATAACTAATTACTGGAATATGACTACCCCTGATATAACTAATTACTGGAATATGACTACCCCTGATATAACTAATAACTGGAATATGACTACCCCCTGATATAACTAATTACTGAAATATGACTACCCGTGATATAACTAATTACTGGAATATGACTACCCCTGATATAACTTATTACTGGAATATGACTACCCATGATATAACTAATAACTGGAATATGACTACCCCCCTGATATAACTAATTACTGGAATATGACTACCCCTGATATAACTAATTACTGGAATATGACTACCCCTGATATAACTAATTACTGGAATATGACTACCCCTGATATAACTAATTACTGGAATATGACTACCCGTGATATAACTAATTACTGGAATATGACTACCCCTGATATAACTAATTACTGGAATATGACTACCCCTGATATAACTAATTACTGGAATATGACTACCCCTGATATAACTAATAACTGGAATATGACTACCCCCTGATATAACTAATAACTGGAATATGACTACCCCCTGATATAACTAATTACTGGAATATGACTACCCATGATATAACTAATAACTGGAATATGACTACCCCCCTGATATAACTAATTACTGGAATATGACTACCCCTGATATAACTAATAACTGGAATATGACTACCCCTGATATAACTAATTACTGGAATATGACTACCCCTGATATAACTAATAACTGGAATATGACTACCCCCTGATATAACTAATTACTGGAATATGACTACCCCTGATATAACTAATTACTGGAATATGACTACCCCTGATATAACTAATTACTGGAATATGACTACCCGTGATATAACTAATTACTGGAATATGACTACCCCTGATATAACTAATTACTGGAATATGACTACCCCTGATATAACTAATAACTGGAATATGACTACCCCTGATATAACTAATTACTGGAATATGACTACCCGTGATATAACAAATTACTGGAATATGACTACCCCTGATATAACTAATTACTGGAATATGACTACCCCTGATATAACTAATAACTGGAATATGACTACGCCCTGATATAACTAATTACTGGAATATGACTACCCCTGATATAACTAATTACTGGAATATGACTACCCCTGATATAACTAATTACTGGAATATGACTACCCCTGATATAACTAATAACTGGAATATGACTACCCTGATATAACTAATTACTGGAATATGACTACCCCTGATATAACTAATTACTGGAATATGACTACCCCTGATATAACTAATTACTGGAATATGACTACCCCTGATATAACTAATAACTGGAATATGACTACCCCCTGATATAACTTATTACTGGAATATGACTACCCCCTGATATAACTAATTACTGGAATATGACTACCCCTGATATAACTAATTACTGGAATATGACTACCCCTGATATAACTAATAACTGGAATATGACTACCCCCTGATATAACTAATTACTGGAATATGACTACCCCTGATATAACTACTAACTGGAATATGACTACCCCTGATATAACTAATTACTGGAATATGACTACCCCTGATATAACTACTAACTGGAATATGACTACCCCTGATATAACTAATTACTGGAATATGACTACCCCTGATATAACTAATAACTGGAATATGACTACCCCCTGATATAACTAATTACTGGAATATGACTACCCCCTGATATAACTAATTACTGGAATATGACTACCCCCTGATATAACTAATAACTGGAATATGACTACCCCTGATATAACTAATTACTGGAATATGACTACCCCCTGATATAACTAATTACTGGAATATGACTACCCATGATATAACTAATAACTGGAATATGACTACCCCCTGATATAACTAATTACTGGAATATGACTACCCATGATATAACTAATAACTGGAATATGACTACCCATGATATAACTAATTACTGGAATATGACTACCCCCTGATATAACTAATTACTGGAATATGACTACCCCCTGATATAACTAATTACTGGAATATGACTACCCCCTGATATAACTAATTACTGGAATATGACTACCCCCTGATATAACTAATTACTGGAATATGACTACCCCCTGATATAACTAATTACTGGAATATGACTACCCCCTGATATAACTAATTACTGGAATATGACTACCCCTGATATAACTAATTACTGGAATATGACTACCCCTGATATAACTAATTGCTGGAATATGACTACCCCTGATATAACTAATAACTGGAATATGACTACCCCTTGATATAACTACTAACTGGAATATGACACCCCCTGATATAACTAATAACTGGAATATGACACCCCCTGATATAACTAATTACTGGAATATGACTACCCCCTGATATAACTAATAACTGGAATATGACTACCCCTGATATAACTAATAACTGGAATATGACTACCCATGATATAACTAATTACTGGAATATGACTACCCCCTGATATAACTAATTACTGGAATATGACTATCCCCTGATATAACTAATTACTGGAATATGACTACCCCTGATATAACTAATTACTGGAATATGACTACCCCTGATATAACTAATAACTGGAATATGACTACCCCTGATATAACTAATTACTGGAATATGACTACCCCTGATATAACTAATTACTGGAATATGACTACCCCCTGATATAACTAATTACTGGAATATGACTACCCTGATATAACTAATTACTGGAATATGACTACCCCCTGATATAACTAATTACTGGAATATGACTACCCCCTGATATAACTAATTACTGGAATATGACTACCCCCGATATAACTAATTACTGGAATATGACAACCCCCTGATATGACTAATTACTGGAATATGACTACCCCTGATATAACTAATAACTGGAATATGACTACCCCCTGATATAACTAATTACTGGAATATGACTACCCCTGATATAACTAATTACTGGAATATGACTACCCCTGATATAACTAATTACTGGAATATGACTACCCCTGATATAACTAATTACTGGAATATGACTACCCATGATATAACTAATTACTGGAATATGACTACCCCCTGATATAACTAATTACTGGAATATGACTACCACCTGATATTACTAATTACTGGAATATGACAACCCCCTGATATGACTAATTACTGGAATATGACTACCCCTGATATAACTAATAACTGGAATATGACTACCCCTGATATAACTAATTACTGGAATATGACTACCCCTGATATAACTAATTACTGGAATATGACTACCCCTGATATAACTAATTACTGGAATATGACTACCCCTGATATAACTAATTACTGGAATATGACTACCCCTGATATAACTAATTACTGGAATATGACTACCCCCTGATATAACTAATTACTGGAATATGACTACCCCTGATATAACTAATTACTGGAATATGACTACCCCTGATATAACTAATTACTGGAATATGACTACCCCTGATATAACTAATAACTGGAATATGACTACCCCTGATATAACTAATTACTGGAATATGACTACCCCTGATATAACTAATTACTGGAATATGACTACCCCCTGATATAACTAATTACTGGAATATGACTACCCTGATATAACTAATTACTGGAATATGACTACCCCCTGATATAACTAATTACTGGAATATGACTACCCCCTGATATAACTAATTACTGGAATATGACTACCCCCGATATAACTAATTACTGGAATATGACAACCCCCTGATATGACTAATTACTGGAATATGACTACCCCTGATATAACTAATAACTGGAATATGACTACCCCCTGATATAACTAATTACTGGAATATGACTACCCCTGATATAACTAATTACTGGAATATGACTACCCCTGATATAACTAATTACTGGAATATGACTACCCCTGATATAACTAATTACTGGAATATGACTACCCATGATATAACTAATTACTGGAATATGACTACCCCCTGATATAACTAATTACTGGAATATGACTACCACCTGATATTACTAATTACTGGAATATGACAACCCCCTGATATGACTAATTACTGGAATATGACTACCCCTGATATAACTAATAACTGGAATATGACTACCCCTGATATAACTAATTACTGGAATATGACTACCCCTGATATAACTAATTACTGGAATATGACTACCCCTGATATAACTAATTACTGGAATATGACTACCCCTGATATAACTAATTACTGGAATATGACTACCCCTGATATAACTAATTACTGGAATATGACTACCCCCTGATATAACTAATTACTGGAATATGACTACCCCTGATATAACTAATTACTGGAATATGACTACCCCTGATATAACTAATTACTGGAATATGACTACCCCTGATATAACTAATTACTGGAATATGACTACCCATGATATAACTAATTACTGGAATATGACTACCCCTGATATAACTAATTACTGGAATATGACTACCCATGATATAACTAATAACTGGAATATGACTACCCCTGATATAACTAATTACTGGAATATGACTACCCATGATATAACTAATAAACGCGAATATGACTATCCCCTGATATAACTAATTACTGGAATATGACTACGCCTGATATAACTAATTACTGGAATATGACTACCCCTGATATAACTAATTACTGGAATATGACTACCCCTGATATAACTAATTACTGGAATATGACTACCCCTGATATAACTAATTACTGGAATATGACTACCCCTGATATAACTAATTACTGGAATATGACTACCCCTGATATAACTAATTACTGGAATATGACTACTCATGATATAACTAATTACTGGAATATGACTAACCCTGATATAACTAATAACTGGAATATGACTACCCCTGATATAACTAATTACTGGAATATGACTATCCCCTGATATAACAAATAACTGGAATATGACTACCCCTGATATAACTAATTACTGGAATATGACTACCCCCTGATATAACTAATTACTGGAATATGACTATCCCCTGATATAACTAATTACTGGAATATGACTACCCCCTGATATAACTAATTACTGGAATATGACTACCCTGATATAACTAATTACTGGAATATGACTACCCCTGATATAACTAATTACTGGAATATGACTACCCCCTGATATGACTAATTACTGGAATATGACTACCCCCTGATATAACTAATTACTGGAATATGACTACCCCTGATATAACTAATTACTGGAATATGACTACCCCCTGATATAACTAATTACTGGAATATGACTACCCCCTGATATAACTAATTACTGGAATATGACTACCCCTGATATAACTAATTACTGGAATATGACTACCCCTGATATAACTAATTACTGGAATATGACTACCCCTGATATAACTAATTACTGGAATATGACTACCCCTGATATAACTAATTACTGGAATATGACTATCCCCTGATATAACTAATTACTGGAATATGACTACCCCTGATATAACTAATTACTGGAATATGACTATCCCCTGAAATAAATAATTACTGGAATATGACTCCCCCTGATATAACTAATAACTGGAATATGACTACCCCCTGATATAACTAATTACTGGAATATGACTACCCCTGATATAACTAATTACTGGAATATGACTACCCATGATATAACTAATTACTGGAATATGACTACCCCTGATATAACTAATAACTGGAATATGACTACCCCTGATATAACTAATTACTGGAATATGACTACCACCTGATATAACTAATTACTGGAATATGACTATCCCCTGATATGACTAATTACTGGAATATGACTACCACCTGATATAACTAATTACTGGAATATGACTATCCCCTGAAATAAATAATTACTGGAATATGACTACCCCTGATATAACTAATTACTGGAATATGACTATCCCCTGAAATAAATAATTACTGGAATATGACTCCCCCTGATATAACTAATAACTGGAATATGACTACCCCTGATATAACTAATTACTGGAATATGACTATCCCCTGAAATAAATAATTACTGGAATATGACTCCCCCTGATATAACTAATAACTGGAATATGACTACCCCTGATATAACTAATTACTGGAATATGACTATCCCCTGAAATAAATAATTACTGGAATATGACTCCCCCTGATATAACTAATAACTGGAATATGACTACCCCTGATATAACTAATTACTGGAATATGACTACCCCCTGATATGACTAATTACTGGAATATGACTGATTACTGGAATATGACTACCCCCTGATATAACTAATAACTGGAATATGTCTATCCCCTGATATAACTAATTACTGGAATATGACTACCCCCTGATATAACTAATTACTGGAATATGACTACCCCTGATATAACTAATAACTGGAATATGACTACCCCTGATATAACTAATTACTGGAATATGACTACCCCTGATATAACTAATTACTGGAATATGACTACCCCTGATATAACTAATAACTGGAATATGACTACCCTGATATAACTAATTACTGGAATATGACTACCCCTGATATAACTAATTACTGGAATATGACTACCCCTGATATAACTAATAACTGGAATATGACTACCCTGATATAACTAATTACTGGAATATGACTACCCCTGATATAACTAATTACTGGAATATGACTATCCCCTGATATAACTAATTACTGGAATATGACTATCCCCTGATATAACTAATTACTGGAATATGACTACCCATGATATAACAAATAACTGGAATATGACTACCCCTGATATAACTAATTACTGGAATATGACTACCCCTGATATAACTAATTACTGGAATATGACTACCCCTGATATAACTAATAACTGGAATATGACTACCCTGATATAACTAATTACTGGAATATGACTACCCCTGATATAACTAATTACTGGAATATGACTACCCCTGATATAACTAATTACTGGAATATGACTACCCCCTGATATAACTAATTACTGGAATATGACACCCCCTGATATAACTAATTACTGGAATATGACTACCCTGATATAACTAATTACTGGAATATGACTACCCCCCTGATATAACTAATTACTGGAATATGACTACCCCTGATATAACTAATTACTGGAATATGACTACCCTGATATAACTAATAACTGGAATATGACTACCCCTGATATAACTAATTACTGGAATATGACTACCCCTGATATAACTTATAACTGGAATATGACTACCCCCTGATATAACTAATTACTGGAATATGACAACCCCCTGATATAACTAATTACTGGAATATGACTACCCTGATATAACTAATTACTGGAATATGACTACCCCCTGATATGACTAATAACTGGAATATGACTACCCCTGATATAACTAATTACTGGAATATGACTACCCTGATATAACTAATAACTGGAATATGACTACCCCTGATATAACTAATAACTGGAATATGAATACCCCCTGATATAACTAATAACTGGAATATGACTATCCCCTGATATAACTAATTACTGGAATATGACTACCCCTGATATAACTAATTACTGGAATATGACTACCCCCTGATATAACTAATAACTGGAATATGACTACCCATGATATGACTAATTACTGGAATATGACTACCCCTGATATGACCAATTGCTGGAATATGACAACCCCCTGATATGACTAATTGCCGGAATATGACTACCCCTGATATGACTAATAACTGGAATATAACTACCCCTGATATGACTAATTACTGGAATATGACTACCCCTGATATAACTAATAACTGGAATATGACTACCCCTGATATAACTAATTACTGGAATATGACTACCCCTGATATAACTAATAACTGGAATATGACTACCCGTGATATAACTAATTACTGGAATATGACTACCCCTGATGTAACTAATTACTGGAATATGACTACCCCCTGATATAACTAATAACTGGAATATGACTACCCCTGATATAACTAATTACTGGAATATGACTACCCTGATATAACTAATTACTGGAATATGACTACCCCTGATATAACTAATTACTGGAATATGACTACCCCCTGATATAACTAATTACTGGAATATGACTACCCCTGATATAACTAATTACTGGAATATGACTACCCCTGATATAACTAATAACTGGAATATGACTACCCCATGATATAACTAATTACTGGAATATGACTACCCCTGATATAACTAATAACTGGAATATGACTACCCTGATATAACTAATTGCTGGAATATGACTACCCCTGATATAACTAATTACTGGAATATGACTACCCCCTGATATAACTAATTACTGGAATATGACTACCCTTGATATAACTAATTACTGGAATATGACTACCCCTGATATAACTAATTACTGGAATATGACTACCCCTGATATAACTAATAACTGGAATATGACTACCCCTGATATAACTAATTACTGGAATATGACTACCCCCTGATATAACTAATTACTGGAATATGACTACCCTTGATATAACTAATTACTGGAATATGACTACCCCTGATATAACTAATTACTGGAATATGACTACCCCTGATATAACTAATAACTGGAATATGACTACCCCATGATATAACTAATTACTGGAATATGACTACCCCTGATATAACTAATAACTGGAATATGACTACCCCTGATATAACTAATTACTGGAATATGACTACCCCCTGATATAACTAATTACTGGAATATGACTACCCTTGATATAACTAATTACTGGAATATGACTACCCCTGATATAACTAATTACTGGAATATGACAACCCCTGATATAACTAATTACTGGAATATGACTACCCCTGATATAACTAATTACTGGAATATGACTACCCTGATATAACTAATAACTGGAATATGACTATCCCTTGATATAACTAATTGCTGGAATATGACTACCCCCTGATATAACTAATTACTGGAATATGACTACCCCTGATATAACTAATAACTGGAATATGACTACCCCTTGATATAACTAATTACTGGAATATGACTTCCCCCTGATATAACTAATTACTGGAATATGACTACCCCTTGATATAACTAATTACTGGAATATGACTACCCCTGATATAACTAATTACTGGAATATGACTAGCCCTGATATAACTAATTACTGGAATATGACTACCCCTGATATAACTAATTACTGGAATATGACTACCATGATATAACTAATTACTGGAATATGACTACCCCTGATATAACTAATAACTGGAATATGACTACCCCCTGATATAACTAATAACTGGAATATGACTACCCCTGATATAACTAATTACTGGAATATGACTACCCCTGATATAACTAATTACTGGAATATGACTATCCCCTGATATAACTAATTACTGGAATATGACTACCCCTGATATAACTAATTACTGGAATATGACTACCCCTGATATAACTAATAACTGGAATATGACTACCCTGATATAACTAATTACTGGAATATGACTACCCCCTGATATAACTAATTACTGGAATATGACTACCCCCTGATATAACTAATTACTGGAATATGACAACCCCCTGATATGACTAATTACTGGAATATGACTACCCCTGATATAACTAATAACTGGAATATGACTACCCCCTGATATAACTAATTACTGGAATATGACTACCCCTGATATAACTAATTACTGGAATATGACTACCCCTGATATAACTAATTACTGGAATATGACTACCCCTGATATAACTAATTACTGGAATATGACTACCCCTGATATAACTAATTACTGGAATATGACTACCCCTGATATAACTAATTACTGGAATATGACAACCCCCTGATATAACTACTAACTGGAATATGACTACCCCTGATATAACTTATTACTGGAATATGACTACCCCTGATATAACTAATTACTGGAATATGACTACCCCTGATATAACTAATTACTGGAATATGACTACCCATGATATAACTAATTACTGGCATATGACTACCCCTGATATAACTAATTACTGGAATATGACTACCCCTGATATAACTAATTACTGGAATATGACTACCCCTGATATAACTAATTACTGGCATATGACTACCCCTGATATAACTAATAACTGGAATATGACTTCCCCTGATATAACTAATTACTGGAATATGACTACCCCTGATATAACTAATTACTGGAATATGACTACCCCCTGATATAACTAATAACTGGAATATGACTACCCCTGATATAACTAATTACTGGAATATGACTACCCCCTGATATAACTAATTACTGGAATATGACTACCCCCTGATATAACTAATAACTGGAATATGACTACCCCCTGATATAACTAATTACTGGAATATGACTTCCCCCTGATATAACTAATTACTGGAATATGACTACCCCTTGATATAACTAATTACTGGAATATGACTTCCCCCTGATATAACTAATTACTGGAATATGACTACCCCTTGATATAACTAATTACTGGAATATGACTACCCCTGATATAACTAATTACTGGAATATGACTAGCCCTGATATAACTAATTACTGGAATATGACTACCCCTGATATAACTAATTACTGGAATATGACTACCATGATATAACTAATTACTGGAATATGACTACCCCTGATATAACTAATAACTGGAATATGACTACCCCCTGATATAACTAATTACTGGAATATGACTACCCCCTGATATAACTAATTACTGGAATATGACTACCCCTGATATAACTAATTACTGGAATATGACTACCCTGATATGACTAATTGCTCGAATATGACTAACCCTGATATAACTAATAACTGGAATATGACTACCCCCTGATACAACTAATTACTGGAATATGACTACCCCTGATATAACTAATTACTGGAATATGACTACCCCCTGATATAACTAATTACTGGAATATGACAACCCCCTGATATAACTAATTACTGGAATATGACTACCCCTGATATAACTAATTACTGGAATATGACTACCCCTGATATAACTAATTACTGGAATATGACAACCCCCTGATATAACTACTAACTGGAATATGACTACCCCTGATATAACTAATTACTGGAATATGACTACCCCTGATATAACTAATAACTGGAATATGACTACCCCTGATATAACTAGTTACTGGAATATGACTACCCCTGATATAACTAATTACTGGCATATGACTACCCCTGATATAACTAATAACTGGAATATGACTACCCCCTGATATAACTAATTACTGGAATATGACTACCCCTGATATAACTAATTACTGGAATATGACTACCCATGATATAACTAATTACTGGAATATGACAACCCCTGATATAACTAATTACTGGAATATGACTACCCCTGATATAACTAATTACTGGAATATGACTACCCCTGATATAACTAATTACTGGCATATGACTACCCCTGATATAACTAATAACTGGAATATGACTACCCCTGATATAACTAATTACTGGAATATGACACCCCCTGATATAACTAATTACTGGAATATGACAACCCCCTGATATAACTAATTACTGGAATATGACTACCCCCTGATATAACTAATAACTGGAATATGACTACCCCTTGATATAACTAATTACTGGAATATGACTTCCCCCTGATAAAACTAATTACTGGAATATGACTACCCCTTGATATAACTAATTACTGGAATATGACTTCCCCCTGATATAACTAATTACTGGAATATGACTACCCCTTGATATAACTAATTACTGGAATATGACTACCCCTGATATAACTAATTACTGGAATATGACTAGCCCTGATATAACTAATTACTGGAATATGACTACCCCTGATATAACTAATTACTGGAATATGACTACCATGATGTAACTAATTACTGGAATATGACTACCCCTGATATAACTAATAACTGGAATATGACTACCCCCTGATATAACTAATAACTGGAATATGACTACCCCTGATATAACTAATTACTGGAATATGACTACCCCTGATATAACTAATTACTGGAATATGACTACCCCTGATATAACTAATTACTGGAATATGACAACCCCATGATATGACTAATTACTGGAATATGACTACCCCTGATATAACTAATTACTGGAATATGACTACCCTGATATAACTAATTAATGGAATATGACTACCCCTGATATAACTAATTACTGGAATATGACTACCCATGATATAACTAATTACTGGAATATGACTACCCCCTGATATGACTAATTACTGGAATATGACTACCCCTGATATAACTAATTACTGGAATATGACTACCCCCTGATATAACTAATAACTGGAATATGACTACCCCTTGATATAATAATTACTGGAATATGACTACCCGTGATATAACTAATTACTCGAATATGACAACCCCATGATATGACTAATTACTGGAATATGACTACCCCTGATATAACTAATTACTGGAATATGACTACCCTGATATAACTAATTACTGGAATATGACTACCCCTGATATAACTAATTACTGGAATATGACTACCAATGATATAACTAATTACTGGAATATGACTACCCCCTGATATAACTAATTACTGGAATATGACTACCCATGATATAACTAATTACTGGAATATGACTACCCCTGATATGACTAATTACTGGAATACGACTACCCGTGATATAACTAATTACTGGAATATGACAACCCAATGATAAGACTAATTACTGGAATATGACTACCCCTGATATAACTAATTACTGGAATATGACTACCCTGATATAACTAATTACTGTAATATGACTACCCCTGATATAACTAATTACTGGAATATGACTACCAATGATATAACTAATTACTGGAATATGACTACCCCCTGATATAACTAATTACTGGAATATGACTACCCATGATATAACTAATTACTGGAATATGACTACCCCTGATATGACTAATTACTGGAATACGACTACCCCTTGATATAACTAATTACTGGAATATGACTACCCTGATATGACTTATTACTGGAATATGACTACCCTGATATGACTAATAACTGGAATATGACAACCCCCTGATATAACTAATTACTGGAATATGACTACCCCTGATATAACTCATTACTGGAATATGACTACCCCTGATATACCTAATTACTGGAATATAACTACCCCTGATATACCTAATTACTGGAATATGACTACCCCTGATATAACTAATTACTGGAATATGACTACCCCTGATATAACTCATTACTGGAATATGACTACCCCTGATATAACTAATTACTGGAATATAACTACCCCTGATATACCTAATTACTGGAATATGACTACCCCTGATATAACTAATTACTGGAATATGACTACCCCTGATATAACTCATTACTGGAATATTACTACCCCTGATATACCTAATTACTGGAATATGACTACCCCTGATATAACTAATTACTGGAATATGACTTCCCCCTGATATAACTAATTACTGGAATATGACTACCCCTGATGTAACTAATAACTGGAATATGACTACCCCTTGATATAACTAATTACTGGAATATGACTACCCCTGATATAACTAATTACTGGAATATGACTACCCCTGATATAACTAATTACTGGAATATGACTATCGCTGATATAACTAATTACTGGAATATGACTACCCCCTTGATATAACTAATTACTGGAATACGACTACCCCCTGATATAACTAATTACTGGAATACGACTACCCCTGATATAACTAATTACTGGAATATGACTACCCCTGATATATCTAAATACTGGAATATTCCTACCCCTGATATATCTAAATACTGGAATACGACTACCCCTGATATAACTAATTACTGGAATATGACTACCCCTGATATGTCTGATTACTGGAATATGACCCCCCCCCCCTTGATATAACTAATAACAGGAATATGACTACCCTGATATAACTAAATACTGGAATACGACTACCTCTGATATAACTAAATACTGGAATATGACTATCCCTGATATGACCAATTACTGGAATATGACTACCCCCTGATATAACTAATTACTGGAATATGACTACCCCTGATATATCTAAATACTGGAATATGACTACCCCTGATATAACTAAATACTGGAATATGACCCCCCCCTTTTTGATATAACTAATTACTGGAATATGACTACCCCTGATATAACTAATTACTGGAATATGACTACCCCTGATATAACTAAATACTGGAATATGACCCCCCCTTTGATATAACTAATTACTGGAATATGACTACCCCTGATATAACTAATTACTGGAATATGACTACCCCTGATGTAACTAATTACTGGAATATGACTACCCCTGATATAACTAATTACTGGAATATGACTACCTCTTGATATAACTAATTACTGGAATATGACTACCCCTGATATATCTAAATACTGGAATATTCCTACCCCTGATATATCTAAATACTGGAATACGACTACCCCTGATATAACTAATTACTGGAATATGACTACCCCTGATATGTCTGATTACTGGAATATGACCCCCCCCTTGATATACCTAATAACAGGAATATGACTACCCTGATATAACTAAATACTGGAATACGACTACCTCTGATATGACCAATTACTGGAATATGACTACCCCCTGATATAACTAATTACTGGAATATGACTACCCCTGATATATCTAAATACTGGAATATGACTACCCCTGATATAACTAAATACTGGAATATGACCCCCCCCCCCCCTTTGATATAACTAATTACTGGAATATGACTACCCCTGATATAACTAATTACTGGAATATGACTACCCCTGATATAACTAAATACTGGAATATGACCCCCCCTTTGATATAACTAATTACTGGAATATGACTACCCCTGATATAACTAATTACTGGAATATGACTACCCCTGATGTAACTAATTACTGGAATATGACTACCCCTGATATAACTAATTACTGGAATATGACTACCTCTTGATATAACTAATTACTGGAATATGACTACCCCTGATATATCTAAATACTGGAATATGACTACCTATGATATAACTAAATACTGGAATATGACCCCTCCCCCCTTTGATATAACTAATTACTGGAATATGACTACCCCTGATATAACTAATTACTGGAATATGACTACCCCTGATGTAACTAATTACTGGAATATGACTACCCCTGATATAACTAAATACTGGAATATGACCCCCCCCCCCTTTGATATAACTAATTCCTGGAATATGACTACCCCTGATATAACTAATTACTGGAATATATTGTTTGTTTGTTTGAATGGTGTTTTAACGCCACTTTCAGCAATTTTTCAGCTATTTCATGGCGTCCAGTTTTTATTGGGGGAGGAAGCCGGAGTACCCTACTGGAATATAACTACCCCTGATATAACTAATAACTGGAATATGACCCCCCCCCTTGATATAACTAATTACTGGAATATGACTACCCCTTGATATAACTAATTACTGGAATATGACTACCCCCCTGATATAACTAATTACTGGAATATGACTACCCCCTGATATGACTAATTACTGGAATATGACTACCCCTGATATAACTAATAACTGGAATATGACTACCCCTGATATAACTAATAACTGGAATATGACTACCCCCCTGATATAACTAATTTATGGAATATGACTACACCTGATATAACTAATTACTGGAATATGACTACCCCTGATATAACTAAATACTGGAATATGACTACCCCTGATATAACTAATTACTGGAATATGACTACCCCCTGATATAACTAATTACTGGAATATGACTACCCCCCTGATATAACTAAATACTGGAATATGACTACCCCTGATATAACTAATTACTGTAATATGACTACCCCTGATATAACTAATTACTGGAATATTACTACCCCTGATATAACTAATTACTGGAATATGACTACCCCTTGATATGACTAATTACTGGAATATGACTACCCCCTGATATGACTAATAACTGGAATATGACTACCCCTGATGTAACTAATTACTGGAATATGACTACCCCCTGATATGACTAATTACTGGAATATGACTACCCCTGATATAACTAATTACTGGAATATGACTACCCCTGATATAACTAATTACTGGAATATGACTACCCAGATATGACTTATTACTGGAATATGACTACCCTAATATAACTAATTACTGGAATATGACTACCCTGATATGACTTATAACTGGAATATGACTACCCCCTGATATCACCAATTACTGGAATATGACTACCCCTGATATAACTAATTACTGGAATATGACTACCCCCCTGATATAACTAATTACTGGAATATGACTATCCCTGATATAACTAATTACTGGAATATGACTACCCCTGATATAACTAATTACTGGAATATGACTACCCCTGATATAACTAATTACTGGAATATGACCCCCCCCCCCCTTGATATAACTAATTACTGGAATATGACTACCCCTGATATAACTAATAACTCTAATATGACCCCCCCCTTGATATAACTAATTACTGGAATATGACTACCCCTGATATAACTAATTACTGGAATATGACTACCCCTGATATAACTAATTACTGGAATATGACTACCCCTTGATATAACTAATTACTGGAATATGACTACCCCTTGATATAACTAATTACTGGAATATGACTACCCCCTGATATAACTAATTACTGGAATATGACTACCCCCTGATATAACTAATTACTGGAAAATGACTACCCATGATATAACTAATTACTGGAATATGACTACCCCCTGATATAACTAATTACTGGAATATGACCTCCCCTTGATATAACTAATTACTGAACTATGACTACCTCTTGATACGACTATCCCCTGATATGACTGATTACTGGATTTTTCCCTGCGTGCTATGAAGCATAGCTATATGGTACCTCTAGTAGATAGGCACACTAGTGTGGTAAGGAGAGTCAATGTATAACTGTTGTAGGGAGGTCTCCTCCCTAGTAAAGTGTCTGACAGGCTCCTCATCGGCTCAATATGCAGACCCAATATCCCTACTGCCTTCCTGGGAACTAGTCTGGTCTGTTGGGTACACCATCTCAGCAAGTCCGTGATCGATTCACTCTTCGCTATCTGCTTGGCCAGGAACAGCAATACCTCCCCTCGTATCTCATTCATCTTTGGGAACTTTTCTGGCTTAACTGGGTTAGAATGGTAATCCACATTAGTTTGGTCAGGTGCATTGGATTTACATGGTTCTTCTGGTCTAATATTGGCAATTACTCAATGGACAGTTGGCCTTGCGCCTTCTGGATGGCATAATGTCTTCATCCTCCCCTCCTGGCAACTCTATTATATTAGCCTCCTTGATCTTTTCCTCTCTACAGGACTTTTTCCATGGTCTTTTCTTCTCCTCACCTAAAATACTGTCTCTCCATTTCCGTCTTTCTTCACTTCGTCTTTCATTTCTTCGTTTTTTCAACCTGAAATGAGAGTTTTACTGTTAGCTACGATGACATGTTTTGTATCCCAGAGGGGTACAACCATGGGGTCTGGCAACGTGGGCAAAAGTAGTTCTGTAATTTCTCCCCAACTTCTGGCGTCATTTGAACACATTCTCCATGCATCCAGTCTTTGCAGCTGTCACAATGGATCATAAATCGACCATTATCTACATTGGAACAAATACAATACAGCAGACCCTTTATACTGGTGATGTTTTCTCCTGCTGACAATCTACGAGGAAACACCAATAACCAATCCGATACTTCTTTATCCCTGCATCATTCGATCATGTTTGATCACTACAATTCTTGTTCGCATATGTACTCTATACACATATGAGGTGGCATCGGTGGCCGAATGGTTAAGGTAGTTCGTCTACTACTGATCACGTGGTCTGTCAACACTGAGAATGCTGATTCGTTCTTAGTGCGGGCAAGGTATACTCGACTCCAATCTTAATTGTCAAGGATTGTTAGTTTTCCGACCACAGGTCGTGGGTTTTCTCCGGTACTCCGGCTTCCTTGCCCAATACAAACTGAACACCACGATATAGCTGAAAAATTGCTGAAAATGGCGTTAAACATCATTCAAAACAAAACAAACACATATGAGGACATATTCTGTACCATAATTCCTGGTCCATGCCATGGTGCATCCAGCTTTTCCATTCGTCCCTTAATGTGTGCTGTATCCAATATGTAAACTGCATCCCCTGGATCATAATCGTACTTTCTCATGTTGATGTCATAATCACTTTTCATCAACTCTTGCCTTGTCTGTAAAGTTTTCCTAGCAATACTGTAGGCTTCCTGCATACTAGTTGTTAGCTTTCTCACATAGTCTTCCTCATCCTCAAACTGTTGATCTGAGCTTGGTTTGAATACAAGGTCAGCTGGGAGGTTCACTTCTCTTCCCAACATCATCTTGCTTGGTGTCATTCCTTTTCTCCTGTTAACTTAAGATCTTATCGCACAGGGGAGATATTCATCCCAATCTTGGGACAGTAGTTTCTTTTGCTTATGCAATCACTAACAGAGAACAGTAACGTGCAAAGAAAAATGGAGAAAAGACTAGGAACCCCTGACATGTATTTTGCGGTAAACTATTGAGTAATTATTACTCGTGTATATATCAATAAAATATCAGTGAATGTTATAACTTTTATTAATTATAATACATTTTATTACATTTCTTTCATGTATTCCTTAGCATATAAAACGAGTGTGCATCAAGGGTGTACGTAGTCTTTTAAACTCCCCTTTTTCATCTTCACTTCCGGTGATTTTCCAAATCCGAACAAACCGGTCCACTGTCCAAACCGGCTATATTGTTCGTCCCCATAGGTAGCCGGTTTATCCAGGATTTACTGTGAAATATGACTACCTCTTGATACGACTATCCTCTGATATGACTGATGACTGGATTTTTTTACCTGCGTGCTATGTAGCATAATTACCTCTAGTGGATAGGCACACTTGTGTGGTTAGGAGAGTCAATGTATAACTGTTGTAGGGAGGTCTCCTCCCTAGTAAAGTGTCTGACAGGCTCCTCATCGGCTCAATATGCAGACCCAATATCCCTACTGCCTTCCTGGGAACTAGTCTGGTCTGTTGGGTACACCATCTCAGCAAGTCCGTGATCGATTCACTCTTCGCTATCTGCTTGGCCAGGAACAGCAATACCTCCCCTCGTATCTTATTCATCTTTGGGAACTTTTCTGGCTAAACTGGGTTAGAATGGTAATTCCACATTATTTTGGTCAGGTGCATTGGATTTACATGGTTCTTCTGCTCTAATATTGGCAATTACTCAGTGGACAGTTGGCCTTGCGCCCTCTGGGTGGCATAATGTCTTCCTCCTCCCCTCCTGGCAACTCTATTATATTAGCCTCCTTGATCTTTACCTCTCTACAGGACTTTTTCCATGGTTTTTTCTCCTGCTCACCTAAAATACTGTCTCTCAACTCAACCTCTCTGATGTAATTTCTATTTCCGTCTTTCTTCACTTCGTCTTCCATTTCTTCTTTTTTCAACCTGAAATGGAATTTTTGCTGTTAGCTACCAAGACATGTTTTGTTTCCTATAAGGGTACAACCATGGGGTCTGGCAACGTGGGCAAAAATAGTTCTGTAATTTCTCCCCAACTTCTGGCGTCATTTGAACACATTCTCTATGCAGCTGTCACAATGGATCATAAATCAACAATTATCTACATTGGAACAAATACAATACAGTGGACCCTCTATACTGGTGATGTCTTCTCCTGCTGACAATCTACGACGAAATACCAATAACCAATCTGGTAGTTCTTTATCCCTGCATCATTCGATCATGTTTGATCACTACAATTCTTGTTCGCATATGTACTCTATACACATATGAAGTGGGCATCGGGGGCCGAGTGGTTAAGGTAGTTCGTCTACTACTGATCACGTGGTCTGTCAAGCATTGATGAACTGCACCACTCTGTCACTGAGACCCTAACTGGACCACTTTATCACCAAGACCTAGGCATTGATTAACTGGACCACTCTGTCACATAGATCCCGGTATTGATTAGGTGATCACTCCGTCTCCGAGACCCAGGCATTGATTAACTGGACTACTCTGTCACCGAGACTCTAACTGGACCACTCTGTCACCGAGACTATAACTGGACCACTCTGCCAAGAGACAACGGCATTGATTAGGATATGAATACATTGTTCACATTGGTGAATGGAGGAAAATTCGAGTTCTGACGAAATGTTAGTGCGAAGTCATATATAAACGATTCTTGTAAAATTGCGTTTTTTTATTTATTTCAAATACAATAAATTATTTTAAATACACACAAAAGTCGTAAAACTACCTTCTATTTTATTTCAGTCAAAACAAACCAACAAGATGAGCAAGATTCACGGCTTTGCCACCAACTCAGAGTCTATACTTCAGCACTGATCTTTCCATTTTCACCGAACAATCCATCGAACAATGACAACTTTTGTTTTTCTCGGTTCGAATAAAAGAAAGGACGTTCATCTAGGTTAACAAAAAGCGTTTGAAAAGATATGACGTACAATGAGTAATGTTAGTATGTGTAATTCACGAAAATAGTGTTTGTTTTTTCTATCATCTTATGTTTCAGTAATGATGTTTTCGCCAAATCTAAAATAAATGTATGGCAATGCCTCTTATTTCCTCCTCACGGCTTCGTGTTCAGTTCGTTGTCTATATTCCTACGCGTCACATCTTATTTCCTTCTCACGCCTTCGTCTTCAGTTCGTTGTCTATATTCCTAGGCGTCACATCTTATTCCCTCAACACGCCTTCGTCTTCAGTTTGTTGTGTATATTCCTTAGCGTCACATCTGATTTCCTCCTCACGCCTTCGTCTTCAATTCTTTGTCTATATTCCTACGCGTCACACCTTATTCCCTTATTACGCCTTCGTCTTCAGTTCGTTGTGTATATTCCTACGCGTCACATTTTATTCCCTTCTTACGTCTTCGTCTTCAGTTTGTTGTGTATATTCCTACGCGTCACATCTTATTCCATCCTCACGTTTTCGTCTTCAGTTTGCTGTGTATATTCCTACGCGTCACATCTTATTTCCTCCTCATGTCTTCGTGTTCAGTTCTTTGTTTATATTCCTACGCCTCACAAACTTATAATGGAACTTTATGTGGGAAAAGGATAGTAATATTTAAAAACAATCGTGGAAGATTTATAATGATTAAACGCATATTTTCGGTAAATCATCGATGCATGAACGAGGTCGACTCTGGGGTTGCCAGGTCATATTACGGAAAGCCTGGCCTCGGACCGTAGTGGATAACGTTTTTGGAGAGTACCAGACTCCTTGCACGATCAAGACCCTTTATTGTAGATTTAAACATAGAGTATGCTCATGGTGGCTCAAGGCTAAATTCTCCGCCCCTATCCAATACTACATATTTTTCCTATGACAGTCGAAGTTGTGTGTCCTATTTTCCTTCTCGCCCCTTTTTCGTTAATTTGTTTGTTAACCTGTTCTCGTCATGAATATAGCTTAAACACTGCTTTCTGAAATGTTAAGCAGATATCTAGTCAATCAATTAAAATCAATCTGTTTCAGGATTGTTCATTGTACCTTAATCTTCTTTTTTTTCTGGCGTTTTTTCCAGTTCACCATAATCTCCCCGGTATTAATTGACAACTGCATCACATATTTATATTTCTTTTATGGCTGAATATAAGCAAATCCTGTGCTTATATCACGTATTATTACATGAATATAATATTGCGTGTTCTGATTGGTGTTTTAGAAAACACACACTCGGGTCACGATAAATTGCAACAGTACTAAATATGAGAATTTTTGATAGCTGCATGATTCCGCAGCTCAGTGGTCAAGTGGAATCCAATATCAACCTGATTTATCTAAAAAAAGATCGAAAATTACAATTGTGTGGTAGCATCGTCCTTTTTTCTGATCAAGGAAGATGGTGATTTTATTCAAGTACTAAAACAATTACTGACTGAGGATTTATCAGCATACAAGAATGTATATTCATATCACCTAGCGGCTCGGTGAATATTACATTTTCTCAGGTTGATAAGTCCAGATGACGATCTATATCAAAGTCGTATAAAATTGAATTCTTTTCATTTCGAACACTACTAGAAATAAGTCTTTCGATGGTTATCCAAATATCGGCAAACTGTGATCTTCCAGTTTTATTTTTAGCATTTTAAGTTAACAAATTTAAGCAATATTTTTATAAATCTGTATGGTAAATGCTTTGATATCAAATCTATAATTTAAAAAATCATGGACGATTGTGAAATAACTTTGTGATGGTTATTTTCAATATACATGACATACGAGTCCAGAAAGTTGGCTAAATAAGTAAAGTACTTTTCTTATTTTTTTCTCTTCTGGAGAAAAGGAACAAACTGGAGGAGGTGGTGGAGTTTATTGCATATAAGGTGAATTATTATTTTGAAGCTAATGTGTATGATGTAGTATGCCATTTAGTAATTTCGAAGCATTTTACCTGCTACCTAACGCACTTATTATAATCGACACTACAAGATATACGGGAAATTATGTCATTCATTAATATTAGATATAACCCACGTGACCAAGGAAATCTAGCAAGTTATTTAAACGTCGCTTTTTGTGCCAATAGACACAGTTCACGTTCGGAAAACAAGAAGACGTACGTGTTGCTACATATTGGATAAAAGTGTAAGTACTTAGAAATAGTAAAACTGTTGTACTTGACATGTAAAACGCAAATTATTGTTTAGTTCTACTTATTTTATCAGACATATTTTTCTAACCGATTGACATCAGTGCTGAGATTCATTTTTCGTAAGTATAGACTAAACTTTGGTATTAAAGTCCCAGCTTTACAAAAACTGTAAGCAAAATTAAATTAATTTTATATGTTAAGGCTGTACTACGAATAAAATAGAAAACAGACCAATACAAAAATGTATTAGTTGATGGTTTAATATATAGTCATCTTTCATTTATTGTTTGACTATTCCTTGTATTATATGCAAAAAAGTATGTCTCTAATATAACCTGCTAAGGATGTGCATGTGTTTTGTTATGTACTAAGGCAATAACATTTGTGCCAAGCCATCAGCGTCATTGTTTGAACATGCACACATTAAGATCAGGACAGATTTGTTGAGCTTGCTACGAGACCAGCCTGAGAATTAGACCAGTACTAACTGAGCTGACAACGAAACCAGACTCTGAGTTAGACCACTACTTATTAAGCTGTCTACGAGACCATGCTCAGAGTTAGACTAGGACTTGTTGAGCCGACTACGTCACCACTTTCAGAGTTAGACCAAGACTTGTTGAGCTGACAACGAGACCAGACCCTGCGTTAGACTAGGACTTGTTGAGCTTACTGCGAGACTAGTCTCGGAGTTAGACCAGGACTTGTTGAGTTTACAACGAAACCAGTCTCGGAGGTAGACCAGGACTTGTTGAGCTGACTACGAGACCAGACTCAGAGTTAGACTAGGAATTGTTGATCTGACTACGAGACCAGACTCATAGTTAGACCAGGACTTGTTGAGCTGACTACGAGACCAGTCTCAGAGATAATACTGGTTTATAGGAATGCTAGCACATGTAGACTTTTGGACCCTGATGGAATCCTCCGGATAATGATAAGAGGCAATAGTTATATGCTATATTATAGAAGACGAAGCCTTGACATGTCATGCGGACTTTGGGGATACTAAACTTACACGTGTTATGTTTAGTTCAAGGTGTAACTAATTGCTTTAATTTGTCAATCGTGTCACTAGATAAGAAATGTTTATTGATAATTAAATCGCCCTTTCAGGCTAAACAATTAAGTTTAATTTCATACAATGATTATAGGTGATTGTACAATGATTGAATAATATGGAAAATAAAATAAACTAAAATCAAATAAATTAAATTAAGTCAAGTTTAATTGAGTGTTAGTAAAGGTTCAACAAGCACAGTGACTACTTTATATCATATGTTACAGTAACTACAGACAATGACTATATAAATCATATACAACAGGTTTTTCTGGTTATTTTCACACAGTGACTACTTTATATCATATGTTACAGTAACTACAGCAAGAGACAATGACTATATAAATCATATACAACAGGTTTTTCTAGTTATTTTCACGCAGTAGAGCCTTCTTTTTGTTATTTAAATTTTTAATTTATTTATATCAATTAGTTATTACAAATTTGTCCTCAGATGTCACTAAGTAAATAGTTTTTTGTTTAAGCAAATTTCTTTATGTCAAAACCATTATAAAATATTCCAAACAACAATTGGTAAATGTATAGACTGTAATATCACACCGTACAATACAACAAGAAAGTATGTCACAGTTTTCTTTTATTGACACGTTAGAAGGTGTAACGATCCAGTAATGATATCTTTGTTTTAATAAAGTTTTAACTATTGTGATGTTTTGAATTACTTAATTCAGACGCATGTAGGCACGGAGTTCTGTTTCAGTAAACAGCACAAGAATTTATAGAGAACGCAGTAGAAAATTGTTGACTAAAATACTCGGATACTCCATGTACTCGGTCTTTGTATTTGCCTCTAAAATAATAACTGCTGATCAATTTAATTTTGATTGATAATACAAATGACTATAAAATAAAAAAATAAAATGAATGAAAACAACACAGCATGTTTTTATCCCAAACACAAATGTCATTATTTCACCAAAATATAGAAATATTGTCGACTAGCGAAAAGTGGAACAAGCTGTTTCAAAAAAAGGGAATAGTGTAGGATGAGGGCGAGTTAGATGGGTAAATTATCTACAGCTTACGTGTGTTGATTATTGGTACCAGAGAAGAGGAGGTTGGGGATTCGTTATCAACAGGTCACGCGTCTTGATTATTGGTACCAGAACGGAGTGGGAGTGGGGTTAGGTAGATTACATGTAATTATAAACAGTTCACGCGTCTTGATTATTGGTACCAGAACGGAATGGGAGTGGGGTTAGCTAGATTAGTTATCTACATCTCACGCGTCTTGATTATTGGTACCAGAACGGAATGGGAGTGGGGTTAGGTAGATTAGTTATCTACATCTCACGCGTCTTGATTATTGGTACCAGAACAGGTTGGGAGTGGAGTTAGGTAGATTAGTTATCAACAGCTCACGCGTCTTGATTATTGGTACCAGAACGGAATGGGAGTGGGGTTAGGTAGATTAGTTATCTACATCTCACGCGTCTTGATTATTGGTACCAGAACAGGTTGGGAGTGGAGTTAGGTAGATTATTTATCAACATTTCACGCGTCTTTATTATTGGTACCAGAACGTAGGGAGTGGAGTTAGGTAGATTAGTTATCAACAGTTTACGCGTCGTGATTATTGGTACCAGAACGGAGTGGGAGTTTAGTTAGGTAGATTAGTTATCAACAGCTCACGCGTCTTTATTATTGGTACCATAACAGATTGGGAGTGGGGTTAGGTAGATTACATGTAATTATAAACAGTTCACGCGTCTTGATTATTGGTACCAGAACGGAATGGGAGTGGGGTTAGCTAGATTAGTTATCTACATCTCACGCGTCTTGATTATTGGTACCAGAACGGAATGGGAGTGGGGTTAGGTAGATTAGTTATCTACATCTCACGCGTCTTGATTATTGGTACCAGAACAGGTTGGGAGTGGAGTTAGGTAGATTAGTTATCAACAGCTCACGCGTCTTGATTATTGGTACCAGAACGGAGTGGGATGGGAGGTAGGTAGATTAGTTATCAACAGTTTACGCGTCTTGATTATTGGTACCAGAACGGAGTGGGAGTGGAGTTAGCCAGATTAGTTATCAACAGCTCACGCGTCTTGATTATTGGTACCAGAACGGAGTGGTAGTGGAGTTAGGTAGATTACTTATTAACAGCTCACGCGTCTTTGATTATTGGTACCAGAACGGAGTGGGAGGGGAGGTAGGTAGATTATTTATCAACATTTCACGCGTCTTTATTATTGGTACCATAACGGAATGGGAGTGGAGTTAGGTAGATTAGTTATCAACAGCTCACGCGTCTTGATTATTGGTATAAGAACGGAGAGGGAGTGGGGTTAGGTAGATTAGTAATCAACAGCTCATTTGTCTTTATTATTGGTACCAATTAAATATTTCCAAAACAAGCTACCCACCTTTTAACGCACTTATTGTTATCGACACTACGCGATATAAATTTCTTATAACGTACGTAACTAATGAAACATTAGAAAGAATTTGAACATAAGACACATTTCTCATTTGGAAAACAGGACGTTCGTGTTGCTGCAGCTAGGATAAAATGTAAGAACAAGGAAATGAAAACGTGCTGAAAGGAAAATTCTGGAAAGGAAATAAATTAAATCGATAATTGTGGCTGGAACGTATGTACAAAATTGGAAAAAAATCTAAATTTCCAAAAATAATTATATAGATGAAGACTCTGTTCCAATCTTCCGAAATAAAAAGCCCTTGCTTAGCTGACTACGACACCAGTCTCAGAGGTATACCAGGACTTGTTGAGATGACTACAAGAACAGTCTCAGAGTTAGACCAGAACTTCTTGAGCTGACTACGACGCCTTGTTGAGCTGACTACGAGACCAGTCCGAGAGTTAGACCAGAACTTGTTGAGCTAGCTACGGGACCAGTCTCAGAGTTAGACCAGACTTGTTGAGCTGACTACGAGACCAAACTCAGATTTAGACCTGGGCATGTTGAGCTGAATACTAGATAAGACTCAGAGATAGACCCGGACTTGTTGGAATTACTTTTAGACCATCCTGAGAATTAGACCAAGACTTTCCGAGTTGACTCCGAGACCAGACTCAGAGTTAGACCAGAACTTGTCAAGCTGAATATAAGACCAGACTCAGAGTTAGACGGGACTTGATGAGGTGACTTCGAGACCAGACTCAGAGATAGACCAGGACTTGTTTGAATGACTTCGACACCAGCCTGAGATTAAGAGCAGGACTTACTGAGCTGACTGTGAGACCAAACTCAGAGTTACACCAGGACTTGCTGAGCTGACTATGAGACCAGACTCAGAGCTACACCAGGACTTGTTGAGCTGACTACGAGACCAGACTCAGAGTTAGACCAGGACTAGTTCAGCTGACACGAGACCAGACTCAGAGCAAGACCAGCACTTGTTGAGCTGACAACGAGACCAGACTCAGAGTGAGACCAGGACTTGTTGAGCTGACTACGAGATCTGACTCAGAGTTAGTCCAGGACTTGGTGAGCTGACTACGTGACAAGACTTAGAGTTAGACCATGACTTGTTGAGCTTACTACGAGACCTGACTCAGAGTTAAACCAGGACTTGTTGAGCTGCTACGAGACCTGACTCAGAGTTAGACAAGGACTTGTTGAGCTGACTACGAGACAAGACTCAGAGATAGATCAGAACTTGTTGAACTGACTAAACGACCTGACTAAGAGTTAAAGAAGGACTTGTTGAGCTGACGAGATAAGACTTAGAGATAGACCAGGACTTGCTGGAATAACTTCGCCATTATCATGATAATTAGACCAGGACTTCCTGAGCTAAATATGAGACCAGACTCAGAGTTAGACCAGGACTTTGTTGAGCAGACTACGAAATCACTCAGAGTTAGACCAGGACTTGCTGAGCTGACTACGAGACCGGACTCAGAGTTAGACCAGGACTTGTTGAGGTGACAACGAGACCAGCCTCAGAGATACACCAGGACTTGTTGAGCTGACTACGAGACCTGACTCAGAGTTAGACCAGGACTTGTTGATCTGAGTACGAGACCGGACTCAGAGTTAGACCAGTACTTGTTGAGATGTCTACTAGACCTGACTCAGAGTTGCAACAGGATTTGTTGAGCAGACTACGAGACCAGACTCAGAGTTAGACCAGGATTTGTTGAGCTGACTACGAGACCAGATTCAGAGTAGTTACGTTCGAGGTGTAACTAATTGCTTTGATTTGTCCATCGTGTCAGTAAGTAAAAAAAACATTTTTGTTTAAACAAATTTGATAAAATTTCTTTTATGTCAAAACCATTATAAAATATCCCAAACAACAATTGGTAAATGTATAGACTGTAATATCACACCGTACAATACAACAAGAAAGTATGTCACAGTTTTCTTTTATTGAGACGTAAGTATGCGTAACGATCCAGTAGTGCTTGCTTTGTTTTAATAAAGTTTAAGTTATTGTAATGTTTTGAATTACTTAATTCAGACGCATGTAGGCCTGGAGTTCTGTTTCAGTAAACAACACAAGAATTTAAATAGTGAACGCAGTAGAAAATTGTTGACTAAAATACTCGGATACTACATGTACAAGGCCTTTGTATTTGTTTCTAAAATAATGATTGCTGAACAATTTAATCTTGATTGATAAATACAACTGACTATAAAAAAGTATTTAAAATATATAATGAAGGGAACAACACAGTTTGATTTTATCCCAAAACACAAATGTTATTCTTACACCTTGCATTACGCCAGCAGTCTTTCCTTCCCCGCACTATACCGGATTGGAACAATCTTCCACTGATCACTCTTATGAGTGACTCTGTTGAGACATTCAAAACAGCTGTTTCAGCCATCATCTACTAAATCACACATTATCTGTATATAGTTTTATTTTTAAATATTAAAAAATTTTTTAAAAAAGATTTTATTTTTAAATTTCTACTTGTGCCTAGCGCGCAGTACCACAAATTGGCTGAATCTTCAATGTGTTGAAGTCGGCCAATCATGAAACAGAATCAGAATATAGAATTATTGTCAATTTGCGAAAAGTGGAGCGAGCTGTTTTTTTTTTAAAAACGGCTAGTGTAAGGGAGGGGAAGTTAGGTGGATTAGTTATCTGCAGCTTACATGTCTTGATTATTGGTACCAGAACGGACGGAGACCGGGGTAGGTGAATTAACTATATACAGCTTACTGGTCTTCATTATTGGTACCAGAACGAAGTTAGGTAGATAAATTATCAGTTCACGTATCTTGATTATTGGTACCAGAACGGAGGGGAAGGGGGAGTTATGTATATTAGTTATCTTCAGATCATGTGTTTCGATTATTGGCACCAGAAAGTGCTGAAAGGGAAATTTGGGAAAGGAAATCCATAATTTTGGCTTGTACTTACGGATAAAATTTGAAAAAAAATCATAATTAAAACAATAAATTACAGATGAAGACTGTGTTCAGATCTTTTCGCATAAAACGCCCCTTTTGAGCCGACTGCGACACCAGTCTTAGAATTAGACCAGGACTTGTTGAGCTGACTATAAGTCCAGACTCAGAGTTAGAGCAGGACTTCTTAAACATACTACGAGACCAGTCTCAGAATTAGACCAAGACTTGTTTAGCTGACTGGTAGACTAGTTTGGGGGTTAGACCAGGTCTTGTTGACTTGTTGAGCTGACTACGAGACAAGACTCCGTGAAAGACCCAGACTTGTTGGAATTACCTTGGGATCAGCCTGATAATTAGACCAGGACTTGTTGAACTGGCTACGAGATTGTTGAGTTGAGCTGACTCCTGGACCAGTCTTGGAGTAAGAACATGACTTGTTGAGCTGACTACGAGACCAGACTCAGTGTTAGACTTGGACGTATTGAGCTGACTAAGAGACCAGAATCAAAGTTAGGCCATGACTTATTGAGCTGACAACGAGACCAGACTCGACGTTAGACCAGGACTTGTTGAGCTGACTACGAGACCTTACTCAGAGTAAGACCAGGACTTGTTGAGCAGACGACGAGACCAGACTCAGAGTTAGACCAGGATTTGTTGAGCTGACTACGAGACCAGACTCAAAGTTAGTTAAGTTCGAGGTGTAACTAATTACTTTAATTTGTCAATCGTGTCACTATGTAAAATAGATTTTTGTTAAAGCAAATTTGATACTATTTCTATATGTGAAAGCGATTATAAAATATCCGAAGCACAAATTGGTAAATGTATAGACTGTAATATCAAACTGTACAATACAAACGGAAACTATATCGTATAATTCGCTTATTGAGAAGTAAGATCAAGGTGTAACGATCCAGCAATGATATTTTTTGTTTTAATAAGTTTAAACTATTGTGATGTTTTGAATGACTTAATTCAGACACAAGAATTTAAGAACGCAGTAGAAAATTGGTGGGTTAAATACTCGGATACCCCATGTACTCGGCCTTTGTATTTGCCTCTAAAATAATAATTGCTGAACAATTTAATCTTTTAAACTGACTATAGAATAAAAACACAAATGTCATTATTTCACCAAAATATAGAAGTATTGTCAACTAGCAAAAACGGATTAGTGGAGGTGGAGGGGGTAGTTAGGTTGGTTAGTAATCTACAGCTTACGTGTGTTGATTATTGGTACCTGAACGGACGAAGGAGGGGGAGTTGGGTGAATTTATTATCTACTGCTCACGTTTCTTGATTATTGCTACCGGAACGGACAGGGAGGGGGCCTTAGCTGGATTAATTGTCTACAGCTCATGTGTCTTGATTATTGATACCATAACGGACAGGGAGGGGGAGTTAGCTGGATTAATTATCTACAGCTCATGTTTCTTGATTATTGCTACCGGAACGGACGGGCAGGGGGCTTACCGGATTAATTATCTACAGCTCATGTGTCTTGATTATTGGTACCATAACGGACAGGGAGGGGGAGTTAGCTGGATTAATTATCTACTGCTCACGTTTCTTGATTATTGCTACCGGAACGGACGGGCAGGGGGCTTACCGGATTAATTATCTACAGCTCATGTGTCTTGATTATTGGTACCATAACGGACAGGGAGGGGGAGTTAGCTGGATTAATTATCTACAGCTCATGTTTCTTGATTATTGGTACCATAACGGACAGGGAGGGGGAGTTAGCTGGATTAATTATCTACAGCTCATGTGTCTTGATTATTGGTACCATAACGGAGGAGAAAGGGGAGTTAGGTGGATTAATTATCTACAGATCACGTGTCTTGATTATTGGTACCAGGAATGACAGGGAAGTGGATTTAGGTGAATAAATTATCTACAGCTTACGTGTCCTTATTATTGGGTACAAGAACGGAGGGATAAGGGAGTTAGGTGGACTAATTATCTACAGCTCACGTGTCGTCATTATCGGAACCAGAAAGGACGGGGAGGGGAGTTAGGTGGATTAATTATCTACAACTCATGTGTCTTGATAATTAGTACCAGAACGGAAGGGAAGGGGACTAAGGTGAGTTAATTATCTAAAGCTCACGCGTCTTGATTATTGGTACCATAACGGAGGAGAAAGGGGAGAGGTGGATTAATTATCTACAGATCACATGTCTTGAATATTGGTACCAGGAATGACAGGGAAGGGGATTTAGGTGAATTAATTATCTACAGCTTACGTGTCCTTATTATTGGGTACAAGAACGGAGGGATAAGGGAGTTAGGCGGACTAATTATCTACAGCTCACGTGTCGTCATTATCGGAACCAGAAAGGACGGGGAGGGGAGTTAGGTGGATTAATTATCTACAACTCATGTGTCTTGATAATTGGTACCAGAACGGAAGGGAAGGGGACTAAGGTGAGTTAATTATCTAAAGCTCACGCGTCTTGATTATTGGTACCAGAACGGAGGGGAGGGGAGTTAGGTAGATAAGTTATCTTCAGCTCATGTGTCTTGATTGTTGGTACCAGAACGGAGAGGGGGGTGTTAGTTAGATTAGTAATCAACAGCTCATTTGTCTTGATTATTGGTACCAATTAAATATTTCTAAAACAAATTACTCACAACTTAACACACTTATTGTTACCGACACTACGCGATATAAATTATTTATAACCTACGTAACTAATGAAACTTAACAAATAATTCGAACATTAGTCACATTTCGTATTTGTATAATAAGACGTTCGTGTTGCTGCTAGGATAAAATATAAGTACAAGTAAATAATAAATAATATTCTCAGTGCTGTAAGGGAAATTTGGGAAAGGAAATCCATAATTTTGGCTGGTACGTATGGACAAAATTTGAAAAAAAATATTATTAAAAATAGATAAATAATTATAGATGGAGGTTGTGCTCCAATCTTCCAGAATAACAATCTGGTACCCATAATTTAGTCTCGATCATCCAGACGCTTAATTACATTTGTGCGTCTGGATTCAGCTCTATATTAAACTCATTAGCATTACGCCCAAAACTGGGCGTAATTTTTGATTGGATGATATTTTTATTGTCTAAAAAATTACTTCCGTTCATATCAAGAAGTGTACAACAAATTGTACCAAAGTTTACATTTGAATATTTTTATAAAATATTACTTTATCAATTAATTAAACAAATATTATTGTTATGCATAATAAGAGTGAATCTTAATGTGACGTCATATTATAAGTATAGATATGTTTGCATGGTTTTCCTGGTTTAAAAATAGGGCCCTAAAAATAGAATCATTGTTTGTCTCCACATATTGGTAGCGAAATTAAAATAAGGTGATCCCAGACGCTATTATATATGCGTCTGGGTGATCGAGGCTACCTATAATTAATCTATTTTTTTATTACTTAATATTGATGCATGTATAACCATTTGTGTTGTGTGATATGTCCGAGTTCTTCTTCTCTCGCCTTGAAAGACATTACTGTGTCACTGCTGAAGGGCTTTACCTGGTACGTCGCCTTGCTACCTCATACAAAATCATCATATAGCCTTCAAAATTTTGATTGAACTCATTCAAACATGTAGACCAAATAGTTGGTTTACCGCTATCGACGGTTTACCCTAGTTGGTTTATATTGTTGGTTTGTTTGAATGCTGTTTTAACGCCAATTTCGGCACTTTTTCAGCTATATTATGGCATCCAATTTTTATTGGGGAGGAAGCCGGAATATCCAGAAAAAACTCCGACCTTCGGTAGGAAAACTGGCAATCCTTGTCAATTATTGGAGTCACGCACCCTGCCCGCGGGGAGGCTCGAACCCGCAAACTCTATGTTGAGAGACCATGTGACCAACAGTAGACGAACTGCCTTAACCACTAAGCCACCGATCCCCCTAGTTGGTTTATAATAATCGACGGCTAACACTGGTTGGTCTATAGTAATAGACAGCGCGTAGTAGTTGGTCTACATTCTTCGACGGTTTACACTTCACAAAAGTCCAGCATGAAGTTAAAATTATTAATTTTTTTTTATCACAAAGACTTACTGAATCTTGTATAAAGTTTTAATTTCATACTTTATTTTCTCATACAAATGCTGTATTGCGTTTGAATAACTAAAACCCAAAGTTTGATTATTTGCATACATGTACTTAAATTTATTTATGCCTAAGTAAGTAAGTAAAGTAAATCTTTTATTACCAATTTTGGACCCATTGTTGGGTATGACAGTTTTCATAAAAGATAGTACATTTACATGCAAGACAAAGACACAACAAAAGTTATAAAATCAAACAGACAAAGATATATGTGTGTGCACACAAAATATGACTAGATAATCAAATAAAAGAGTAAACAAAATACAACTTTACAATAGGCATTGAAAAGAGGGAGAGATCCAAAAATAGTCATTAGAATAGATTGTAATTACATAATATACTGATTCAATAACATTGTATAATGTCTATAATTTTTTCAACAATTCCCAGTTATTATTTATATAACACAAACACAGAAAAAATACTTCATGTACTGCTATAACACTAGAATGTTTATGCTTTAGTAACAGATGGTCAATTCAAAGTCTTGCGGAGCATAAAGCATTTGTAAATATAGCTTGCAAAATCACTAATTATTTGACTATTTTCGTTTGACATTAGCCAGATAAATTTGTCTTTGTTCTGTAGATTATGAAAGTTGGGATATTTATTTTCAATTACTTTTAAAAATTGTTTTCGTTCTTCCGCATATAATGAACATTCAAGTGCAAAATGAATTTCGTTTTCTATATCATCTGATTTGCAAATTTTACATTTTCTGTTTTCTAACGGAATTTTTTTGTATCTTCCTACTTCTATAGCAAGCTGATGTGAACTTATTCTAAAATTTGTAAAACATTTTAATATATCAGGCTTTTTGATTGCCGAGAAGTACTTTTCTCTACATAGTCTGGTTTTGAATAGTCCATATGTTCTAAGCTTACCAGTTTGGTTATTGGCACAATCAGCGATTGAATTTGACCATGTGATTTTGAATCTTTTAATGAGTTTTTCACGTGTTTTTGCTACAATATTTTGAGTTTTGATTAAATGCAAAGGCAAATTTAGATGTTTAAGTACAAAATAGATACTTGACAGCCAACTTGGTTTATTATATTGAAAAAGATTTTCATTTTCTTTAAAAGCATTTGACAAAAGTGAGTCTTCAGGTGCTTCTTCTAGTCGCTGAAGGTATTTAATACTATTGCATATAACATCAATGTACAATGGATATCTACCAACTTCTCCTAATATTGCATTATTTGATGACCTTTTATGTGATCCACACATATATTTAAGGGATTTGATATGTAGCTTATCACAATAAAGATTATTTAATGAATTTTCAAGCATATACTCTTCTTTTTTAGTTTTCACAGATTCCGTGTTTATAGTACCCCATATTTCACACCCATATAGAACTACAGGTTTTACCATATGATCAAACAGATGTAGTAAGGTGTTCATATTTGGTTTTGTATCACCAAAACTTTTACTTAGCTTGAAAAATGCTTTTAAGCCCCTTTTATATAAATCATTCTGACAGTTAATGAAAGATCCAGATGCACTGAAGATGATTCCAAGATATTTATATGACATGGTGTGATCAATCTCTAATCCCTTATACTTGAACACGGTATTTGAGAGTTTAGGATTTCTATAAAATATCATGACTTTAGTTTTCTTAAGGTTAACTGTTAGACAATATTTCTCACAAAATGTTGATAATTTATTCAGACAATTTTGAAGACCATTCGCAGTGGACGATAAAAGTACTAGATCATCAGCATAAAGTAAGCAATTAAGATTAGTTTTCCCTAATGTAACTGGGTCATCTGTTTGATCGAACATAGTTGGTAATTCATCTATAAGTATCTTGAATAGATTAGGGCTTAAATTATCACCCTGTCGCACACCAAGTTCAGGTTCAAATGCCTCAGTGAGTTTATTCCCTAGCCTTATAGATAGTTTGTTAGACAAGTACATATTTTTAATAACATTATAGAAAGGACCCCGTATACCAATTTGACAAAGCCTATATAGCATGGCAGAGTGAATTACTGTATCAAAAGCCTTTGATAGGTCAACAAAGCAGGTATAAAGTTTAGTTTTTGATGAAATAAATTTCTGTATTATGGTTCTTAGAACAAACATATGGTCCGCAGTACGCGATTTTGGTTGAAATCCTATTTGGGTTTCATTTATTACTTTGTTTTCATCCAGGTAGGTCTGTAGGCGATCATTTAGTATAGCATTGAAGACTTTAGACAAACATGGCATAATAGCTATTCCTCTATAATTCGAAGGATCATTGGGATCTTCAGATTTATAAATTGGTTTTATATATCCCACTTTCCACTGTTCAGGGTATTTTCCAGAGATTAATATTAAATTAAAGAGTTTCAACATACATGGCATTAGATGTACCATACCAATCTTAATCATTTCATTTTTAATACCATCAAGACCAGCTGACTTATTGTTTTTTAGTTTTTTAATAGATGAGATTACTTCGTCCTCAGTTATTTTATAATCTAGTTTACAAAATGTTTTTTCCCTTTCAGCTTCCTTTAACACAAAATTGAATTCATTGTTCTTTTCTCGGTTGTTATTATTAATGCTGAACAGTTTTGAGAAATGCTGAACCCATCTGTCACTAGGTATTTTCCCAGATGGGTCATTGTCTTTATTTTCTTCTTTAAGATCTTTTATTAAAGCCCAGTAGGCATTTGGGTCTTTATCAAATAAGTTTTCTAATTTATTTATTATATTTGATTTAAATTCTCTGTATTTTTGTTTACAGCATCGACTATAACTTTTGCGAAATTTATAGAAGGACCCACGAATAATAGGGTCATTTGGATATTTAGAGTAAAGGTTACTCTTTCTAAATAATTCTGATTTCATTTTTTCCAAGTCTTTATCAAAAAAGTTTTTATTTTTATTTTTCATGTTTTTTTTAGGGTGAAACTTTTTCTTTAAAGATCTTTCACAAGCTTCATGCATTATATTATTAAAATTTGACAATGCGTTGTCTGTGACTGAAGGTTCTAACACATTAAAGGTCTCGGACATGAAAGTATTTATAGTTTCTTTAACCTTATTATCATAAAATGCACACCCGAAAAGGGCTGGTGAATCCTTATTCCAAAAATAGGACGGTGGTATGTCAGAGCAATTTTGTGGAGTCTTATCTTCTAAAAAGCTTGCAACAATTTGACATGTAATTTTTGCATGATCTGATAGTACAGGTATGTGATCATGAACCTTAAAGTATAGCACATTTGTATATAATTTATTGGATAGTAAAAAATAATCAACTACAGTGTTTCCATTGTATTGAAAACATGTATATTTTCCAGATAGATCTCCTAATGTTCTACCATTTAGCATGTGTAAGTTAAATGATGTACATATATCAATTAGATCTCTCCCCCTTTGATTACAAATACTATCACAACTTTGTCTACAAGGGAAATTATAATCAATATTATCGCGTGGTGTTGGTATGTACTTATCGGGCTCAGTGTTTTCTGTCCTTCAGTGAGAGGAAGAACCCACCTTGCCCGACAATACGCCAGTAAGAGGGGGTATGGAGCGAGGGTTCTCCATCAGGGGATGAGACCAGAGATAGTCTCATCTGCAGCCGGAGTGTGCAAGGTCTGCAAGGGATCTCCTGGGAATGGGACCAAGGGTGGTCTCCATCAGAGGATGAGACCATGGAGTCTCATCAGTATCCGTGGACCGGCACTGGCGCTGGAATGACATTTTTTAGTTATATCCCCGAAATACTTGGGGGATAAATGAAATTTAAGAAATGTCAGTGATAAAATTTCATAAAGGTCCAAAAACTCAGATGGTAACAGCTGAGTGCCCCCAAGGATTTCAAATAAGGGTACCTTCAATGCCTAATAACACATACTATAAGTTTCAACTTATATTTAACATTTTGTCGTGAAATTTAATACTAGTGTATTTATGTAGACAAATTAGGTTTTGTTTGTTTGTTTGGTGGAGCTTAACGCCACTTTTAGCACATTTTCAGCTATACCATGTCGTCCAGTTTTTATTGGGGGAGGAAGCCGGAGTAACTGAGAAAACCCCCGACCTGCGGTAGGAAAACTGGCAATCCTTGTCGATTAAGATTGGAGTCGAGTATACCCTGCCCGCAGTGAGAATCGAACCCGCAATCTCAGTGTTGACAGACCACGTGATCAGACAAATTTATGCGCTACGTGTATTAGACATAATATCTTCCTGCAGTTATTTTTTTTTTCTAAATGTGTAGCCGACCGTGCAAAAATATGAGCATTATACAATAGACACCAAGGCGATCGAAACACTCCGTTTAAAAACTCCGGGCGACTTGATCAGAGTGGCAACAGTCTATTACTGAGTCTATACATGTAAGTTTTGTTTTTGTTGATTATTTTCAGAATATTGTATTGACCAGATCTTTGGTTACGGAAGTGTTCAATATATTTTTCTTTTTATTATCTTTTAAATTTTAAATAGTGAAATTGTTTGACAATTTTACTTTATAATTATAGGCTCCCCGTCACTGTTACAGTAAAAATGAATCTACTAGTATTATTTTAATAATAGATATGACATAAACAAGCCTCTAATAATTCTGAAAATTTGTCTTCTCACAAATTTTCAATTAAAAACGTAAAAATAATATTGAATATATAGGACTATTGTTGGTTTTCGGTTGAACGGCAGCCGTTGTCAATGGACACACTGTGCCATGGAGTTTAAATACAGGTATTGTCGAACTGCATACGTTTTAAATGTCGTCAAGTATTACTATACAAGTTTAGCTTTTATAAAAAGCTAACCGTCTCTTAGCTGCATTACAAATTTTATGGATTTATTAAAGTATATGTAAGGTAGTAAACAATGTACATGTGCCTTGTAAAGACATTGTTTACGCGCTAACCTATTATCCAATGGTGCTCGAGAGATTTAAATGCCTGTCGTCACTTCGCACGTGCTTTTTAAAAAATAATTAAACAAAAGTTGACTCCCTAAACAACAAATGTTCAAAATTAGCGGTAAAAATATGTTTTGTTAAATTTGCATCAATATCAGAACGAAAATAAAGATACATATTTTTTTCCTAACCCAAACAGCTTTAACAAGTAGGGAGATTTTGGTACAATGTTTACCTTAAAATTGTTCACTGACCAATGCATTGAATGAAATAGAAGTCAATATGTGGAACGCAACATTACTTCACTAAAATACTGATTAACGAAAATAAAGATATAGAATATATAATTTTATCCAAAACAGCTTTATAAAGTAGTGAGATTTTGGTACAATGTTTACCTTATAATTGTTCACTGACCAATGCATTGAATGAAATAGAAGTCAATATGTGGAACGTTACATTACTACACTAAAATACTGATTACAACCCCGATTCGACCAAAGAATATATTGAAATTTCAGTACACATACTAGTGCGATCCTGACGTAAACCAATGAAATGAGAAAAATATTTATAGATTTAGTTAACCACCCAATCAAGTAACAGAGATTCATTTACTCCGAAGACTGATCGTCATTGGACTATGTATACCGTCTCCCATGGGAGACGGTAATAAGTCTACGAGCGGTCTAATGTTCTCAAGTATTACTATATAAGTCTACGAGCGGTCTAATATTCTCAAGTATTACTATAAGTCTACGAGCTGTCCAATGTCGTCAAGTATTTCTATATAAGTCTACGAGCGGTCTAATGTCGTCACGTGATAACTAACAACAATGTTAATTGTAATATTTCTTACGTATTCAATCGTACATTCAGTCAGGGATATTATATACTTCCGTTAATGTCATTGATTCAGCAAAAGTGAAATTCGCTTGTAAACTGGCACATATATGTATGTTGTTCTTGTCGTCCACGACGGAACATTCAAATTCGCTTTTACGTATGTTGTCTGATACCGCTCAGTTGTCACCCAGACTAATTGTATACCGCTCAGTTCTCACCCAGACTAACTATATACCGCTCAGTTGTCACCCAGACTAATTGTTTACCGCTCAGTTGTAACACAGACTAACTGCATACCGCTCAGTTGTCACACAGACTAACTGTGTACCGCTCAACTGTCACCCAGACTAACTGTGTACCGCTCAGCTGTCACCCAGACTAACTCTATACCGCTCAGTTGTCACACAGACTGTTTTCCCGCACAGTTGTCACACAGACTTCATAAGGGTAGCACTAAGAGAGATGATGGTACGATCGGGGATGTGACCAGTATACTTAGGTGCACGAAGTTTACCCCAACTCGCGAAGCAGGGTGGCCTTTACGGCATAGGGGTCTGGTGCCGATCAAGCTCTGCAGTAATTCTGCATTCTAGGAGTTTCCTGGTACTAAAAGTGACTGAAAAAACGGCGACTTTTATACCTGACCAGTAGAAAACATGCATGATTTTTTTTAATGATCATAAGTTTTAATTTGTTACGGCAGTGGACTAACATGCACTGAATTCGGTAATTAGTTCATATTGTTATGTTTTTATTTCATTTTCCCGTCTCATGCTGATCAAATCAAAGATAACAAATCAATATTGTTTCTCACATACAATGGTGTAATTACTAGTAATTATGTGAAACAGTTTTTTGTTTGAATGGTATGTAACAGTTTTGATTCCTAAAAGTGTCGTTCAGCAAATGGTTTTTGGTGAGGAAGCAAAACTGTTCACCAATCCTTGTCATGATTGGAGTCGAGCACACCCTGCTCTCATTGAGAAAAAAAACTATGTTCACACGTGCGCAATTAAAAGCAGATGAGTTATTAATTTACCATCCGGCCATCGAGACACCACAATGAGTATCTTAGCATTATGATGAACAAATTTGCTTTAAAATTTATAAGAATGCGAGACAACACGGATCGTCGTGACAACTCGGATCGTAATAAGACAAGTCGGACCGTATTATGCCGAGTGGTCCTTATTACGTTCCGAGTTGTCACGATCCGAGTTGCGGCGTTGTCCGAGTTGTCCGGTTACCACAGACAAGAGTTTATTACATAATTTCTTGTATATTCACTTGTACAATGGCGTATAGTGCAATCGTTCTTCCTAGTAATTGTGCTATATGCTGAACATTTGTTAACTTTGAGATCAAATTGAATATACCCAATATGTGAATTCAAAGAAATTAGTTGTATACATATATGGCTGTTTTGTTTATAAAATAGTAAAACTGTGTGTTCAAGAATTTTTTAACAAGATGAATTTAGGAAATAAATACACATTCAAATACGTGTTGATCACACGCTAATTGCGACAAGGTCGGGACCAACAGTATTGGTTTTAAGAACATTTCCAAGATTGCGCACGGGATGGGGATACGTGCACATGGAAAACGAACGACTTTTTCCAAAGGTAACTAACGTAAAGAAATGTTTTATTAATGAACACAATTAATGTGTTTAATGTTAACTCCACGACACTGACCAAATCTCAATGTTAACTCCACGACACTGACCAAGTCTCAATGTTAACTCCACGACGCTGACCAAGTCTCAATGTTAACTCCACGACGCTGACCAAGTCTCAATGTTAACTCCACGACGCTGACCAAGTCTCAATGTTAACTCCACGACGCTGACCAAGTCTCAATGTTAACTCCACGACGCTGACCAAGTCTCAATGTTAACTCCACGACGCTGACCAAGTCTCAATGTTAACTCCACGACGCTGACCAAGTCTCAATGTTAACTCCACGACACTGACCAAGTCTCAATATTTCTAGTACGACTAGTAACAGCTAAATTTTTTATGTTATCGAACTCGGCTTCAGATATCGGTCGTAATCTGCCATCATGCCATGTGCTCACCTTGACAATAGCTGACCAGCTGCGAAACCGTAGCTCTTTGGTCCTTTGGCTAATTATTTATTTATTGGTGACCAAAGGACCAAAAGAGCAATACGGTTGCACAGCTGAGCTACATCGCTAATGACCTATCGAAGCAGTGTGTGTTTGGGGCCGGAAAGGGGAGAGGTGGGGGTGGGGTGGGGGGATACTAGTCAGATCGGCGCTTGGTCAAAACTGCAACTGAGTGATAGTCAATTCGGCACCTGTAATTATTTTAACTATTTTTTTCTTAATATATTTGTCACCGAGAGCCAGGTTGCATGCCAGAATGAGCCATGGGGAATGAGCTCTGCATGCGATAGCCCTCAGCAAACAGGGGGTCAGTCTAGAACTTAGACTTAATTTGGCAAAGCACAGCTATAACTCAGCAACCAAAATTTGTAAAAATTTAATTTAACAAAGAATAAATGGCCAAAAATAAAACAAGTCCAAAATGAAATAGCACAAAATGTAAACAATTCAACTGTTTATAAAATGTCCAAATGAATTTATATGTCACTCTAAATACTGCAGTTGTTCAGTTGGGTCGAGTCAGCACTTCTCCTGTATTGTGTGCTCAGAATAGTCAAGTCAGGTGTGGTACTGGTAGACTGACGGCAGGTCCTTTGTAACCATTAAAACCAGTTGTCCGTCCAGCTGCGATGTTATGCTAACTGTTTTCTTGGTTTCACCATTGACGTATCTGTTTCACTAACAGTCTTGTGTACATGTATGAGGCTAACTCCTATACTGTTTTCTACTAGCAGTACTTATCTACTAATCTACTACTCTTCTACTACTCTCCTACTACCCTGATTTTACAATTTTCTAAATCTTTTTATACTAAGATATTAAAACTGACAAATGACATGTACTCAAAAGTATTATGGAGGATTTAATTTTAAATGCCAAATTAAATTAATCTACCTTTATCCGAGAAACTAAATTAATAAAACTTAAGTGCTAAATGAACATATGTGACAATTAACTTAATTAACTAATTAGCGAGAACTTCTCAAAGTGACAAGTAAAAATCCTAATTAAACAATTTCCTGGGTAATCCTTCTGAAATGAATTAGTAAAATATTTAAAATTAATTATTAAAATAACAAAAATAATGTACCTATATTTTACATTATTACAAAAACAACAAAAAAAAATATGAAACAACTTTGGACCCTATGATATATTGTAATATTCAGAAAACAATGTTTATTTCATATCCTTAAAAAATCAAGCACATTTAACAATTTATAATATGAATGTAGGCATAGCCTAAATGCGAGCATCGCACATTATTCATGTCTTTACTCAGATCCCCCTTACAGTGCCTCTATTCCATTGATGACGTGAGGTCTTTTCTGTAATGTGTTGTGTACGTCAAAAAACTCAATTTCAAATACCATGAATACAGCGTTTCAGATTGAAAAAAAATTGTCATTTTTGTAGTAATTTAAAAAATAAACACTTTAATTTTATCATGTTTATCGATGTCAAAATAATTTTTGTCTACTTTTATATTATATATTTTTCGTTCGTCTACAATATTTTCTTCTGATAGCTCAGCTACCATCTGAAATGGATTTGTTCATATGAATCACGTGACTCTTTTTTTACACACACGCATGTAACCGTATAGCTCGCATCTGTGATGCTCGCTATTAAATCTGTTAAATGTTACCAGCACTATGCTATGACATAAAAGTAAAAGTCATATGGTAATCAAGTTATTTAATAAGAAAAAATTACATCAGCATGTAATATATAACATGATAAAATTAATTTATGAATTGGAAAAAGGAACTAACATTTTTTATCAAAGATAAGTATACATTATTTATTTTCATGATTTTTGTATTGAAAGTCGGTGCATCTGGAAACACAAAAAAAGGGTAATAATTATTATTGTGATGATATCTCCTTTTTATTATTTTCCATTTTTCTCAAATTTCTTGGGTTTGGGCCTTTTCATCTTTATTTTAAAATCAATTAGGATAAAGACATACTAATCAAGGGTCCGGAAACAGTCAAATTTGCAGGACATGACCTGATGACCAAAATTTATACTAAAATGACCGACTACGATTTGCTCAAATCGGACATCTAAAAAGTAATATTTTACATGCAATAATCACTTGTTGGACTTAATCCCTTTAATTTCTTCTATGTAGAAATATTTGCATAAAAAAATCAACGCTAAAGCTTTTTCCTGTCACTGACATGTGTTTATTGACCACCGACCGGTGATTACGTAATAGGTAAACAGGTGGTGACAGATCTGTTTCATCCATATCGTAAACATACTATTCAACAATACAGAGATTGAATATAATAGAATGTTTCTATTTCACATTTCTAAGAAAATTAGACAACTTTACAGTACACACATGAAAAACACGTGCGGTCAAAATTGTACACAACACAAGAGCCAATGTAACTAAACGTTACATAAATCAAAGAAAACCAATTTGAAGAAAAATTCCTTGAAAATATAATGAGAACAAAAATGATTATTCATTTAACAATAAAAACTTGTTAAAAGAATCCATCGCAGAATAACGCATAAATTCAATTCTGATCTGAACTTGTTTCAATTAGGTGACAACTTCCTATTTCTGTTAAATGAAAAACTCGCTGGGATATTCATCAAAACAACATTGTTTGCCATTATTTTGTTGCATAGACAACATGTCATCTAGTTACAATAAAGATTTTTTGGGGCAGGAGATTGTATTTCTACATATATTTTCGCTTACTCATATGACGTGGCAAAACGTCCCGAGGTGCAAACACGTTTTGGTACGAAACGACCCCAGACCAATATTCACTACCATGGAATATGGTAATTTCTTAGGGGGAAAAATGACCGAAATGGGCAGGGAAAACTTCCGGACCCCTGATACTAATATGTCGCTGTAGCACTGAAAGGGTTAATACAGTGTTGCCGTAACTTGGATCTTAGTAATTAACTTATAAATGAGGTTTTATTTATGGCATGTGAGTTTCTAGTGTTTAATTGAGCCATCATTATATAGTATTCTATCATGGAATATCAGTCTTTACCAAGGATGCATTCGGTCAGGCCACACATTTGGGTTTATAGTCGTTTCTTAACATGTCTGTTTCGTACCATATATAAATTGTCGGAGGTTGATGTTATGTACTTGCAACTGACTATTAATACGATAACAGTTTTAAAACATGTAAAATTTGTAATAAATGTTCGTGTTTCTCACAGTCGGTAATATAGTATTGTTAAATGGTTTTCCAACTACAGTTGTATTGAGTCGAGTACTGCTGTATTGACCCTCTGCGTTGCCTCAGTCAGTTGTATTGAGTCGAGTACTGCTGTATTGACCCTCGGCGTTGCCTCAGTCTGACAGTTGTATTGAGTCGAGTACTGCTGTATTGAGCCTCGGCGTTGCCTCAGTCAGTTGTATTGAGTCGAGTACTGCTGTATTGACCCTCAGCGTTACCTCAGTCTGACAGTTGTATTGAGTCGAGTACTGCTGTATTGACCCTCGGCGTTGCCTCAGTCTGACAGTTGTATTGAGTCGAGTACTGCTGTATTGACCCTCTGCGTTGCCTCAGTCAGTTGTATTGAGTCGAGTACTGCTGTATTGACCCTCGGCGTTGCCTCAGTCTGACAGTTGTATTGAGTCGAGTACTGCTGTATTGACCCTCTGCGTTGCCTCAGTCAGTTGTATTGAGTCGAGTACTGCTGTATTGACCCTCGGCGTTACCTCAGTCAATGCACCAGTACTGGACTCAATACAAATGTACGAGGACTGTATTAGATATAAAATATTAGTACATTGTCAGAAATTATACAATTTATTTGTATGAGCCTTGGAAACGGTTAGAAATGCGAGGCTCTGCAGAATATTTCTTATCTGTTTTGCCGCGAGTACAAATATGTTATATATTTTCTGACAATGTATGAATATTGTTTTTATTCTGCAAACTGAAAATACCTTTAATACTATTGGAAAACATGGCAAAAGTCGATTTTTTACTAGAAATTTTCAGCTCGTATTCGAGTGATAGCTTGACATGCTTGACGTCACAAACAAATATCATATTTGACAACAAGCTGGGCCACAATTAAAAAAATGTTTGTTTCCCCACTCCCCTACCCACATTTTTCAAGATGGGTAGGTAGGTAGGTGGTTTTTTTTTGGTAATTTTCTAATGCATATATAATATCTGTTCTGACACAGCATGCGGGTTATAATAACCAGAACAAAATACTAAATATCGTTAGAAGTTTAGACAAGGGTACCAAAAGCTGACATCATTACTTACAAATAAAGCTTTGCTTTATTCATCATGTTCATAGGGTTTTTCTTTGACATAAACAAACCATTTTGTACCCATGCTGAACCTCAATATACACACACTGTGTATACATACAAATGCAAAGTATTAAAAAATAAATTAAAAAATTGTAAATGTATTAGTTTCTGAGTAGGATAAGAATAATGTTTATTTCTACTACATGTACGTGTACATATATTCAACATTTTGTCAGTCAAATCTAAGTCTTAGTGTCATCTAATCTTCATTATCAGCATCTTTGGATCAACAGCTGATACCGGTCCTTATTTTGTATGACACGGTTTATATATTGATAACGATGTTTTGACCAATCAAAATGTGTGATTAGAATTCAAGGGGAATAATTATTGAATACCGGTGTTCGGTAAAATTAACACTAATTTGAGGCGACTTTCGATCAAGTTGAGGAAATTAAGACAAAAAGGTCAACTGATGACGAGGCACAAAACTAACGACCATCAGACTGCATGTCATGACATTTTTGTACTTCCATTTTGCAAGACAGATAAATAGACAGCAATTTTCCACCAGACCAGCATATTCATGGAGGCTGTAATAGGAAAGAGGTCAAAACGTTGAACAATATTGACATGAAAAGAAAATAGCAACACAAACAATTTTGTTTACAAGAATGTATTGGCTTATGCAAAAATGTAAATAATACGGTTAGGTCTGAAATCACACGTTGAGTAAAAATTCTAACTTACTATATTTCCTGTGCCCTTGTGCCATCTAATGTCATCCTCACAAGTCGGGGTTTCTGGGCCTACATGTGTCCAAGAAGCCCTGACAAACCCGGGCTTGGAAGATTTTCGTATGACGTCAACCTTCAAAATATCAACTAATGAAATTGCTTGAAAGAAGTGTTTGGCAGTAGTCATCCTTACTCATTCTTGAGTGGGAAGAAAATGTAACGCAACTAATAAATAAAGCGGTATTAACACTACTGTACAAGATACGCTGATTTTCACATGGTCTATGCAACACATCCGTTTGGTTTATTTACAATCGACATCGGGATATCCCCTAACGAAGTCGTGAATGAAAGCAAGCTTTTGATTGGGTACATTAAGGTATGATGTAGCCAATCGAAATAGGGACTTCTAGCCCGGGAATTTACTAGCTAAGTTGTTCAGGGTTTTATGAATACATATGGACACAGAAACCCTGACTTGTGACGATGTCTAATGTACATGTATGTAAAGCACTCTCTAGATTTATAGACGAGTGAGGATCATGCAAATTTTTTGCCCATTTAATAAAACAATTAACATCGGAAGATTTTTACTTATTTTGACGAAATTGTTGTTACCTCCCATACACTGTAGTCTATACACACATTGTACATCATGTAGTGTTTTTGAAACTTTTCAAATCTGGGGGTCATGATGACCCTCTGCAGCATATTTAATATTCAGTTTGGATGATAAAAAACTTGTATCGAACAATGTTGCAAACAAGAGTAAACAATATATACAACAGCCTAAAATTACATTTAGCATGTTTAGAGAGATTGTAATATAATTTCTACATGAATTATTTATACATGTATCTCTGAAATAATACACACATATCTGGTGTATGAAAACATGTTTTGTTTCATGTCAATATCCTAATACAATTGATTTCAATAATTGTTTATGAAAAAAGAATTTGATAGTATCATACATGTGTATCTAACCAGAATTTAAAAGAAGGCAATAATTTAGGTAGACTTCTCGGGAATAACAGCAAAGATAAGATGAAAGCTTATTAATTTTTATCTGTTTAGTTTCTTTAAGAAAACTAGACAAGGTCTGTAATGTAGAGAGAAGAGGTATTGAACAGCTGAAAATAACTACAACTGTTGAAACTTTAATAGATATCTGAATGCAAAAAGGATAATATACTTTTGTCAAGAATATGATCATCAGTAAACCAAGGTTGTTCTTAAGCCGATTTCTGAAAGACGATTGCAAAAGTTTGCACTTCGTAGTGTTTGATCACGTGGTTGCGCTACTTCCATCCTACTTCAAAAACAATCGTTCTCGTCATGCTCATTTTGGAATAAACTTATCAATTTTATCATCGTCGGTTGACTGTTTATTTGTTTAAAGTGTTGCCTTAATCAAATAAAATGTAATCAAAGTTATGAAGCGTATCAAAACTGTCAGAGTTAAAGTCTGAGGACTCCAGTAAGTAACGAACTGGTTACCGTTAAAAATATTCGTTTTCCTTATACCGCGACATAAATGATACCAGCTTAAAATATAACATACGCTGCCAGATCACACGAGTATTAAAACATTTTTGGTACATATTTTTGCTGCGTCATGATGACCCTCTGGATGATATTTTTGGGGGTCAAACATGTTTTTTATGCATAAAATATGGCAAAAATTTGCATTAACGGAAACGCTGGGAGTTACCTCCCATCTACTTTAGTTTTTTCCAGCATTAGTCCATACATAAATATAGGAGTTCCTGCCAATCTACTTTAGTCTATTCCAGCCATAGGAGTTACCTCCCATCCACTATAGTCTATTCCAGTCATGGTCCATACATACATGTAGGAGTTACCTCCCATCCACTATAGTCAATTCCAGCCATAGTCCATTACATACATGTAGGAGTTACCTCCCATCTACTAAGTCTATTCCAGCCATAGTCCATACATACATGTAGGAGTTACCTCCCATCCACTATAGTCTATGCCAGCTACTAGTATAGTCCATATTTACATGTAGGAGTTACCTCCCATGTACTATAGTCTATTCTGGTTTTAGTCCATACATACATGTAGGAGTTACCCCCCATCTACTATAGTTTATTCCAGTCATAGTCCATAGGTACATGTAGAATTACCTCCCATCTACTATAGTCTATTCCAGCCATAGTCCATACATACTGTAGGAGTTACCTCCCATCTACTATAGTCTATTCCAGCCATAGTCCATAAATACTGTAGGAGTTACCTCCCATCTACTTAAGTCTATTCCAGCCATAGTCCATACATACATGTAGGACTTACCTCCCATCTGCTATAGTCTATTCTAGCCATTGTCCATACATACATATAGGAGTTACCTACCATCCACTATAGTCTATTCCAGTCTTAGTCCATTCATGCACGTAGTAGTTACCTCCCATCTACTATAGTCTATTCCAGCCATAGTCCATACATACATGTAGGAGTTACCTCCCATCTACTATAGTCTATTCTAGTCAAAGTCCATACATACATGTAGGAGTTACCTCCCATCTACTATAGTCTATTCCAGCCATAGTCAATATATACATGTAGAATTACCTCCCATCTACTATAGTCTATTCCAGCCATAGTCCATACGTACTGTAGGAGTTACCTCCCATCTACTATAGTCTATTCCAGTCATAGTCCATACATACATGTAGAATTACCTACCATCTACTATAGTCTATTCCAGCCATAGTCCATACATACATGTAGGAGTTACCTCCCATCCACTATAGTCTATTCCAGCCATAGTCCATACATCCTGTAGGAGTTACCTCCCATCCACTATAGTCTATTCCAGCCATAGTCCATACATACATGTAGGAGTTACCTCCCATCTACTATAGTCTATTCCAGCCATAGTCAATATATACATGTAGAATTACCTCCCATCTACTATAGTCTATTCCAGCCATAGTCCATACATACATGTAGGAGTTACCTACCATCCACTGTAGTCTATTCCAGCCATAGTCCATACATACATGTAGGAGTTACCTACCATCCACTATAGTCTATTCCAGCCATAGTCCATACATACATGTAGGAGTTACCTCCCATCTACTATAGTCTATTCCAGCCATAGTCAATATATACATGTAGAATTACCTCCCATCTACTATAGTCTATTCCAGCCATAGTCCATACGTACTGTAGGAGTTACCTCCCATCTACTATAGTCTATTCCAGCCATAGTCCATGCATACATGTAGGAGTTACCTCCCATCCACTATAGTCTATTCCAGCCATAGTCCATACATACATGTAGGAGTTACCTCCCATCTACTATCGTCTATTCCAGCCATAGTCCATACATACATGTAGGAGTTACCTCCCATCCACTGTCTATTCCAGCCATAGTCCATACATACATGTAGGAGTTACCTCCCATCTGCTATAGTCTATTCCAGCCATAGTCAATATATACATGTAGAATTACCTCCCATCTACTATAGTCTATTCTAGCCATTGTCCATACGTACTGTAGGAGTTACCTCCCATCTACTATAGTCTATTCCAGCCATAGTCCGTACATACATGTAGGAGTTACCTCCCATCTACTATAGTCTATTCCAGCCATAGCCCATACATACATGTATGAGTTACCTCCCATCTACTAGTCTATTCCAGCCATAGTCCATACATACATGTAGGAGTTACCTCCCATCTACTATAGTCTATTCCAGCCATAGCCCATACATACATGTGGGAGTTACCTCCCATCTACTATAGTCTATTCCAGCCAGAGTCCATACATGCATGTAGGAGTTACCTCCCATCTACTATAGTCTATTCCAGCCATAGCCCATACATACATGTATGAGTTACCTCCCATCTACTAGTCTATTCCAGCCATAGTCCATACATACATGTAGGAGTTACATACCATCCACTTTAGTCTATTCCAGCCATAGTCCATACCAATCTCCACGCAAAGGATTCTTGGTATCCTACGTCAACCACCATCACCTCTGCCATACAATTAGTTGACATTGTGAGAGATATCTCTCATGGATGATAAGTTTCGCGTACAAACGCAGTAATTTCAGTATAAAATTGTATCAAAAGTGTATAAAAAGACTATATAAAAATAAATAAGATCTTGTGTATTATTTTACAAACATCGTTCTTTCTTTACAAACCTCACGAGCAGACGACAAATGTAGTCCCGCAGTAAATGGAGGATGATGTGTGGCAGAGGTTATATCTGGGAACCAGTTATGTTCTCTGTGCCGGAGAGTGAGTCCATACATACATGTATGAGTTACCTCCCAGTCCCATCCACTATAGTCTATTCCAGCCATAGTCCATACATATATGTAGGAGTTACCTCCCATCTACTATAGTCTATTCCAGCCATAGCCCATACATACATGTATGAGTTACCTCCCATCTACTAGTCTATTCCAGCCTTAGTCCATACATACATGTAGGAGTTACCTCCCATCTACTGATACATACACGTAGGAGTTACCTCCCATCTTCTTCAGTCTATACCAGTCGTAGTCCATACATACACGTAGGAGTTACCTTCATTCCACTGTAGTTTATTCCAGGCATAATCCCTGCATACATGTAGGAGTTACCTCCCATCTACTTTAGTCTATTCCAGCTATAGTCCATACATATGTGTAGGAGTTACCTCCCATCCAGTATAGTCTATTCCAGCCATAGTCCATACATACACGTAGGAGTTACCTCTCATCCACTATGTCTATTCCAGGTATAGTCCATTACATACATGTTTGAGTTACATCCCATCCAACCCACTCCCTATTACATATACTCTTGTACAGTACCTAACACAGGTAACAATGAACAGATACCCCCTAATATCACAGGGACCCATGGATGGGACCTCTCCTCACAGGTACCTGTGGAAGACTCCAAATCACAGGGACCCATGGACTGGACTTCCTGTCACAAGTAATCATTGACAGGTCCCCTCTTCACATGTTCCCATGGGCAGGACTCCCTATCACACGTACCTGTAGACATGACCCCCTCCCTATCACAGGTACATGTACCCATGAACATGACCCCCTACCTATCACAGGTACATGTACCCATGAACATGACCACCCCCTTTTTGTTTAATATTATTTTAATTTAATTAATCTTGCTGGTCAGAGAATCCTCTGCTGTCCATTTTTGTGTGCGTGGGACGTCGCACAGCTAAACAGCTGATTTTGCGACACTGGTTGAGTAAACATATTTCATCTTGTTCAGATGTAATAAATCATTTTTGCATCCAGTTAAAGATTTATAATTCAATTCTTTAGATGTTTTGCTTTATGAATATACATGTCATCATCAATTTAAATCGGTTTGATTGAAGGTATGATTGAATTTATAACATGTATAAAAGTAGAAGAATGACATCATTGTCAAACATATTCAAGTTAAAATGCTCTCATTACATGCCACAATATGTATGATGTTTATTGATGTTTACTGTTACCATGACAACTGACAAGTTTTTGTTTTTGTTTTTTTTATGAAGACTTTTCTAACAGGTTATTGAAATTAAATATCAGGATACATGTATTAAATGGCTCTAAATATTGCTAAAATATTGCTTGCTGGACGTTAAACAATAATTAATCAATCAATCCATACATGTATTAACAAACATCAATTAAATTTGTAGTCAATCTAGAATATAAATTTCTGTAAGAGACAGTTTCCTTCATGTCATTATATTTTAGGTATAAAATGACATTGAAAGATATTTGTTAAAATGTACATTTCATCTTACAAAAATAGGTTGTTATGTACTTTGGTCATGTGACCAGGGTCACCAGCACTAATGATGTCCTTGAGGTGGTGTGATGAAGCTATTTAAATCTTTTCCAGTTGATACCAGACTTTTGTCGTCTGCTCAAACAATTTGTTTTCTCAGCAGCAATAAAGATGAATAACAAAGAAAATATTGTTTACATTTTAGATTCAGAAGAAGATGGACCAAGAACAATTGAATCTTGTAAGTAAAGTTTATATTGTGAAGTAAATACGTTAACATGTACAAGTACAGATCTGTGGCTTAATGCCACTTTTATCAATTTTTCAGCCATACATGTATCAACTATCATGGTGTCTAGTGTTAATGGTCTAATTAGACGTAAGCAACATAGTTTTCCATGGCTGTGTGAACACAAACATGTATTGTTTACTACAATCCTCCATCTTTGTTTGACTAAATAGAATTTGAATTTTTATAAAACATTTATAACATGAATGGCAGGTCACATAAATGTGTTGACAGATTAACAAAATGGACAATGAACATTAGACTTGATGGTGGTCAATTAAAAATAAATGTCCATTTATCTACATTTACATATATTGTGTTACTATGGATTGACTGTTATAATATCATTTCAGGGACTTCTGGAGGCTGCTAGGAGAGGTGACACTGAGTCTGTGGAGGACTGGGTGGCCCGAGGGGCCAATGTCAATTATAAAGGACCGGTGAGTTACTTGTGTTTTAACATTTATCTGTGACAACAAATCATTAATAACACATCACACATGACAGACATCAGTCACACAAATTAAATATTTCACAGTAAGTGTGACCGTCTGAATCAGAAAATATCATGACAATGTCTGCTACAAAAAGTTGTTTTACATCAACATCATGGCTGACATCACACTAATTAAATATTTCACCACGAGTGTGATATATTTAACTAATGGCTGACATCACCACGAGTGTGACGATTTATTTAACTCATGGTTGACATCACCACGAGTGTGACGATTTATTTAACTCATGGCTGACATCACACTAATTAAATATTTCACCACGAGTGTAACGATTTATTTAACTCATGGCTGACATCACCACGAGTGTGACGATTTCTTTAACTCATGGCTGACATCACCACGAGTGTGACGATTTATTTTACTCATGGCTGACATCACCACGAGTGTGACGATTTATTTAACTCATGGCTGACATCACCACGAGTGTGACGATTTATCTCATATCTTTGTCCTGAATCAGAAAATATCGCGTTTGATTTGATCCGTTACAAAAACTACTTTTGTTATATGTAGGTGTATTACTTACATTGAGAAGATTTGATGATAAAATGTTTATTTACATAGAATGTTTACATGTTTATTTCCTGTATAGGACGGAGTGAGTCCTTTACATCTGGCAGCACTGTACGGCCACACAGAGACAGTGTCCAGGCTGGTGGAGCTGGGTGGTCATGTCAATGTCAAGGACGATGTATGTATTTACTGAACTGATTTGTGTGTTTATCATTGATCACTAACAACAAATAAGTCACCATTTATTTTATGACTGTCCCTGTACCACTATAATCCTCCATTGTAGGTTGTCCCCGGGGGTCAGTCCCCACACCCTAAATTGTGTACATTTTTGTAATTTATATATTGATCACAGTGTACAATCACAGATGATTAATAACACTTTAAGTATGGCAGACGTCAGATTATTTCACACAAATATTTCATTGTAAGTGTGTAGCCATTCATTCATTCATTCATTCATTCATTCATTCATTCATTCATTCATTCATTCATTCATTCATTCATTCATTCATTCATTCATTGAATTCTTTCATTCAATATTTATTCATTTGATCTGTTATATGTAGGTGTATTACTTACATTGAGAAGATTTGATGATAAAATGTTTATTTACATAGAATGTTTACATGTTTATTTCCTGTATAGTTCGGAGTGAGTCCTTTACATCTGGCAGCAGTGAACGGCCACACAGATACAGTGTCCAGGCTGGTGGAGCTGGGTGGTCATGTCAATAGCAAGAATAACAAGGTATGTATTTACTTAACTGATTTGTGTGTTTATCATTGATCACTAATAACAAATAAGTCACCATTTATTTTATGACTGACATTGTCCCTGCACCACTATAATCCTCCATTGTAGGTTGTCAAAAGCGGGGAGGGGTTGACTATCCCCACCCCCTAGATTATGTACATTTTCTAATGTGTATATTTATACAAATCTGCACACACAATTGTGCTTGTTTTTTCATTCTTTTTAATAAGATGGTATTTTTAGTGTACAGGTGTATGTCTGTTGTTCTGGGGATACACACAAGGTTTCCCCCACCCCTTATAGCATCAGTTATCATTGTGTTAGCCTTGCTGTTACTGTGGGTTAATGCTGTTTTAGGCATTGTTCCCACCCCATCATAACACTGATGATTAATAATCCTCAAAATGCTTAGGATCCCCACCCCATTACTATGTGTTATTATATTATTGATGTTATAATTAGTTTTATTGAGTTGGGTTTGAATTCCCCTGGGGAGTTTTCCCGACCCCTTAATGCATTTATTGGTTATTAAGTCTCCCAAACGAAGTTTGGAGACTTGCTGTTTTTGTTGCATTTCTTATTATTATTATTCTTTCTCGCGCGGCCAACATTGTCCGGTTTTCTTTTGTACTTCACCGATTTTGTTTTAATTATGCACAATGATATACCCCTCTGAGATGTGGGTTCTAACCATTTTTCTTTTCAGTGTAGGGGCCCCCAGGGTGTCCGTTTCAGGCCCCTCCAAATACCTCAAAACTTGATATATTTTTAAAATGTAAAAAATAGTTTACATTCCTACACCATAACCATATATATGTTATTACTCCTTATGATTAGATGAAACATTTGGTTCCATAGGGAGGAAAGAAGGGATATCCCTCACCCCCTCAAATGTCAAATTTCTTTATATCTTGTAAACCATATATATTCTTACTCCTTATAATAAAACACATCATTTAGTACAATGGGAAGGTTGGAAGGGGTCTTGCCCTGCCCCCTCAAATGACAATTTATTTTTAATATTCTGAAAACCATTGAGATCCCCACTCTATAACCATAGATATTCTTACTCCTTATGATGAGAGGAAACATCTGGCATCTTAGGGAGGTCCGAGGGGGTCATGCCCAACCCCCTTCAATGACACATTTCTTAATATCTTGAAAACCATTGGGATCCCCACCCTATAACCACATATATTCTTACTCCTTATGACAACATGAATAATTTGGTACCATGGGAGGGTTGGAGGGGGTCTTGCCCTGCCCCCTCAGATGACAAATTATTTAATATTTTGAAAACAATTTGCATCCCTACCGTATAACCATATATATTCTAACTCCTTATGATAAGAGGAAACAGTTGGTACCATAGGGAAGTCCGAGGGGGTCATGCCCTACCCCCTCAAATGACACATTCCTTAATATCTTGAAAACCATTGGGATCCCCACCCTATAACCACATATATTCTTACTCCTTATGACAGCATGAATAATTTAGTACCATGGGAGGGTTGGAGGGGGTCTTGCCCTGCCCTCTCAATTGATAAATAATTAACAATTTGGATCCCCACCCTATAACCATATATATTCTCACTCTTTGTGATGAGAGGAAACATTTGGTACCATAGGGAGGTCCGAGGGGGTCATGCACAATCCCCTTAAATGACAAATTTCTTTATATCTTGTAAACCATATATATTCTTACTCCTTATAATAAAACACATCATTTAGTACAATGGGAGGGTTGGAAGGGGTCTTGTCCTGCCCCCTCAAATGACAATTTATTTTTAATATTCTGAAAACGATTGAGATCCCCACCCTATAACCATAGATATTCTTACTCCTTATGATGAGAGGAAACATCTGGTATCTTAGGGAGGTCCGAGGGGGTCATGCCCCATCCCCTTCAATGACACATTTCTTAATATCTTGAAAACCATTGGGATCCCCACCCTATAACCACATTTATTCTTACTCCTTATGACAACATGAATAATTTAGTACCATGGGAGGGTTGGAGGGGTCTTGCCCACCCCCTTAAATGAGAAATTATTTAATATCTTGAAAACCATTGGGATCCCCACCTTATAACCATATATATTCTTACTCCACATGATAAAACAAATCATTTGGTACCATGGGAGGGTTGGAGGGAGTCTTGCCCTGCCCCCTCAAATGACAAATTATTTAATATTTTAAAACAATTTGCATCCCCACCGTATAACCATATATATTCTTACTCCTTCTGATAAGAGGAAACAGTTGGTACCATAGGGAAGTCCGAGGGGGTCATGCCCCACCCCCTCAAATGACACATTCCTTAATATCTTGAAAACCATTGGGATCCCCACCCTATAACCACATATATTCTTACTCCTTATGACAACATGAATAATTTAGTACCATGGGAGGGTAGGAGGGGGTTTTGCCCACCCCCTTAAATGACAAATTATTAATATCTTGAAAACCATTTGGATCCCCACCTTATAACCATATATATTTTTACTCCTTATGATAAAAATTATTTGGTACCATGAGGGTTGGAGGGGGTCTTGCCCTGCCCCCCTCAAATGACAAATTATTTAGTCTTTTGAAAACAATTTGCATCCCTACCCTATAACCATATATATTCATTACTCCTTATAATTAGAGGAAACAGTTTGTACCATAGAGAGGTCCGAGGGGGTCATTCCCCACCCCCTCAAATGACACATTCCTTAATGTCTTGAAAACCATTGGGATCCCCACCCTATAACCACATATATTCTTACTCCTTATGACAACATGAATAATTTAGTACCATGGGAGGGTTGGAGGGGATCTTGCCCTGCCCCCTCAAATGATAAATTATTAACAATTTGGATCCCCACCCTATAACCATATATATTCTCACTCCTTATGATGAGAGGAAACATTTGGTACCATAGGGAGGTCCGAGGGGGTCATGCACAACCCCCTTAAATGACAAATTTCTTAATATCTTAAAATCTATTGCGATCCCCACACTATAATCATATATATTCTTACTCCTTATGATAGAACAAATCATTTAGTACCATGGGAGGGTTGGACCGGGTCTTGCCCCGCCCCCTCAAATGAAAAATTATTAATATTTTGAAAACAATTGGGATCCCCACCCTATAACGATATATATTCTTACTCCTAATAAGACAAATCCTTGGGTACCATGGGAAAGTCAGATGGGGTCCTGCCCCACCCCTTTCAAATTACTTAATTATTCTTCTTTCTTCTTTCTGTTCAATCTTGTCTGCACATGTTCTCTCAGATGCAATGTCCACTCAATACGAAACTTTGGGATCTTGTTAAGGGTGACCTGAAGTTTTGCAATCCATTTTTGGAATTTTCAAAATAGCTGCCATTTCAAAATGGCTCTCGTTTCCATGGTAACAGGGGTAATTATATAGGACATGTAATTATCATGGTAAAAATTTTTATTTGGGCTTTTCAGCATGCTCAAGGTTATAGTGACAATGGGGGTTCATTTTGGAGACATCTTGTGTTGGCATCCCAATGCAATTATGAATATTTGTTTTTAAATCTGTCCAGATCCCCACTCTATAAGTGTATGTTTTTACAAAGTCAAAATTTTGACCGACCCTTTTCTCTGAGACTGTAAATTGTATTAATATGAAACTTTGCCTGAAAATAGGTCAAGTGGTGCACATCAGTTTTAAAATTTTGAAATTCGCGTTCATCTTGAAATGGCAGCCAATTTGAAAATGAAAAAGCCTGGAGTTTAGGTAGATGACCATGTTGGGATCAGATCTTAGTCCTCAAAATTTGAATTTGATCATGGTGGCCATCTTAAAATAGCAGCCATTTTGAAAATAAAAACAATCCTGAAAAATCCAAAAGTGTACGGATTTTGAAAATGAAAAAAAAACTAAAAATCCAAAAGTGTACGGATTTAGATGAAAATTGGAATATAAGTAGAGTATGTAATACCAAACCGTATGACACACATGTTGACTTTCTATGGTGGCCATTTTGAATCCAAGATGGACGCTAAAACTTCAAAATGCTCTTATTCTCTCTAAATGTTGTTTTAAGGTAGATTACTATGTTATCAGATGTTTGTATCCACAATTTGAATTTGATCATTGTAGCCATCCTGAAATGGCTGTCATTTTCCAAAATAAAAAAGAAAATCCTTTAAAATCAAAAGTGTACAGATTTTAATGAAAGTTTGTATATATAAATAGTTATACAGAACCATTTGACGGCACATGTCAACTTTCTATGTTGGCTATTTTGAATCCAAGATGGCGGACAAAATTGAAAAATGCTTCAATGTTCAGGAAACTTGGTTTCCTGGTATATACAGTTGCTTTGAATGGATGCCTGAACTAGAGGGTCCACAATGGGTTTGGGAACCAGTTATGATCTGTAAGATCATAATCATGTTTAATTCTTATTATGTGATGCCCTCCGTATGGATGAGTGTCTGTATGTATGTCAGGCAGTCTAGGGTCAAGGTAAAAATTGTCTTCTGAGATGGACTGTTATGATGCTCAGCTGTTCCTGTAGGCTGACATGTAATTCAGTAAAATGTGTTCATTAATATTAAAAACTATTCAATGTGGCGGGGTATCATTTAATGTCCCATTAAATGGCCTATTTTTATTAATATTATTTGTTTACTAAGACATGAACTTGTCTGCACGATTACGAATAAAAATGCTTTGACCGATCAATTTGAAACTTGGGGAGGTTATGGAGGGTCGCTCAGACGGGTGCAATCAACTTTTAAATTTTTCAAAATGGCCACCATGAAAACTAATGGCTTGGCAGATTTCAATGAAAATTGGTACATATACAGTAAACTATTCTGAAAATTTTTGGGAAAAAAAATATGATGTGAATTTCACCATTTTTAACAGTGACCATTTTACCGCATTCCCCCGTAAAAAAGTCAATTCTGTAGAATTCAAGGAAAATTTACTTCTAGGCATATTTGAATATACTTATTTGAATGGAATACTATCCATGGGGATATTTGGCGACTTTTTTGTTGGCATCCCAAAACAAAGATCTTTAATTATTGTTCTTTTTTTTTATTGATCACTACTTTGTACGGAACTTGTCACCAACATAGGTTGGTACGACCAATATGATACTTGACATAGTAAATGTTTATGATTTCTAGTTATGCATATCTGTTTTGAAATTTTCAATATGTCCAGGCCAGCTGCCAAACACCTCCCTGTAAACACGCAAAAATTTAAACTTCTTCCGATTTCAATGAAATTTATATAAGTAGATTAGGTCCCCTGAGTGTGCCACTTCTTTCCAAATTATCCGACTTCCAGTTTCAAACATCCCAACACAAAATATCTTCAGTTATCATTATTATTTCGGTTTCCACTTTTTAGCTCACCTGACCCTCAAAGTCGTATGACGACTCCTTGTAGGAGTTATTGCCCTTTAATTGTCGAAATTGATGATTTTTGTCATTTTTGCCTCAAAATCTTGAAAATTATTAGAACTAGAGAAAAAGTTAGCATTGTTTTATTGTTCTGTTCTATGAGAGCTACAAAAATGGCTCTAGGGTCAAGATTGTCTGATAAACCGCTTAAGAGTTATTCCCTTGAACTGTTTTTTTTTAATCAGTTTTAATTGAGTTTTAAAAATCTTCTCCTCTGAAACCACTGAAAGTACTGCTTTGAAACTTTGTACACATTATCCGTCAAATGTCTTCAACCAAGTTTGCACAAACCATGGCGGCAGATTAACCAACATGGCTGCCATGGCTAAAAAATATAACGGGGGAGGGGGGCGAAATACAGTTTTTGGCTTATAGTTCGGAAAGTATGACAGATACAGGCAAACTGAAGAGACATGCCTTAATCAGCATCGAAAGCTCTACAAAACACTCCATTGTGTCGAAGTTGTATGATTACTCCTTGTAGGAGTTATTGCCCTTTAATTATCGAAATTGGTTATTTTTGCCGTGGCTACAAAAATGACTTTAGGGTCAAGATTGTCTGATTAAGTCTCCTAGAACATTTTTTTATGAATTTTAATTGATTTTAAAAAATCTTCTTCTCTAACCAATGAAAAGACTTCAACCCATTCAAGGACTGCTTTTTTTTGTAACATTGCACACATCATCTTTAGGACGTCCTCTACCAAAATTGTGCAAATCATGACACCTGACTACCTACATAGCTACGTTGGCTTAAAATAGAAAATGAGGTGTGGGGGGGGGGAGGAGTCGAGAGTTTTCGACTGATAGTTAAAAAAGTATAACAGGTACAACAAATTTGAAGTGAACCTCCCTTCTCCCTCTTAGCATCAAAAGCTCCTTATAGGAATTATTTCCCTTAAAAGGTCAAAATTAATTACTTTTGCAGAAGTGTTTGGCAATTCCTTATAGCAAAGAAAAGCTGGATGAAAAAGGTTTGTTTGGTTTCAGTCAGGTCCTGGGAGCCTCTAGTTCTAGATTGTGAACTAGTCTCAGAGACGCCTTAATAGTTTATAAATATTACATGTCTGACAGGGTGACAGTAAATTGTCAACTTGAGGAAATACTGTCAATCAACTGAAGACAAAAGCCGACATTTTTTTCCGACATCATGTTTCAAAACTTGTACAATTTTCAACATTATCCGATCACAATGAAAGTTAACGTGCTCTGATTGCAACACAGTTCGGTATGGATTTAGATTTAAGTGTTCTGCGTGGAACTCTACATTAAATTTTTTTTACCATGGTATTCCATCATTTGGTAGAGATCTCTCCCTATAAGTGTATATTTTATAATCCCAGTAGTTAAACAAGTTTTATATCAACCAATTTGTATGCATGTGTATGGATGATATAAATCAGTCTGCTTAGTACATATAAATACCAACTGGTTAATAAAGTAAGATACATGTTTATGTAGACTTAAACAATATAAGTATTTGTTTTATTCTGTAACAGCTCTCCTTTTTAACAGGGAAAGACACCTTATGATCTAGCTGATAATGACAACATCAGAGAATTACTGAAGGTAGATATATTTGTTAGCTGAAATATAGAAATATGATTCCTGGTGTGTTGTCAGTGTGTCAGTTTTATCTGGCCGGCGGGCGGGCTTGCAGGCATTCGGGCAGACATCAAACAGAGGGTTTGTGTTTATTAACTTAAGTTTGCAATAACCAATCTTGATGAAACTTTGGATATTGCAAGCTTGTGGTTAGATTTGGGGCCAGTAAGGTTAAAGTCAATAAGTCAATGTTACTAAAAATAGAAAAAAAGTTTTCAGTCAATAACTTTACATTGGATAAACCAATCTTTCTGAAACTTTTGATATAGCCAGCTTGCATGAAGACCTTGGGATTGGATTTGGGGCCAGTCGTATAAAGGTCAAGGTCACTGGTACTAAAATAGAAGTACTGTTTCTGGTTAATAACTTCAGTTTACATGTAGATAAACCAATCTTGCTGAAACATGGGATATACATGTAGCAAGCTTACATGAAGTCAGGTCAAGGTCACTGATACTAAAAAAATAAAAACAGCTTCCGCTTAGTCTACTGCTGAATTTAATTGTTAAATCGTTGAAAACCTGGTGTTGAAGTTAATGTTTTTGGGTTACAGCAGTTTCTTTGTAATCCCGCATGGTAGGATGTCAATATTTGGTATATAGGTTGCTGATGACGAGTACCTGACTGTCCTGCTGGTGTCTGGGACCATACTGAAAAGGTTCCCAGTGCTCGACCCACAGAGCAGCCAAGTGCGTTCCTGGATGGCGAATAGGGGAGACACTCTCGTTGGGGGGTTGTCGGGTCATAATACGGAAAGCCTGACTGCGGACCGTAGTGGGTAACGTGTTTAGAGAGTGCCACGCTCCTTGCACGATAAAGACCCCTTTTGTAGATTTTGAAAAAGAGTAGGTCTCATTGTAGTCGCTACAAAAGGCTAAATTTTCTTCCCCTACCCAAAATTCCATATACTTTTCCAGTGGCAGTCAAAATTGTATTCCCTGTGACCCATCCCACGCCCATTTTCCTTTGATTTATTCTTTGATAACTTGTTCCCGTCCTGAATATAGCTGAAATACTGCTCGCTGGACGTAAAGCAGACATCTAATCAATCAATCCTGCAGATGTCACCTGGCCTTCAAAGTTTTTGGATTAGGGCACGTCCTCTGTAAACATACATGGTAGGATTACAGTATTTGGTATATAGATTGCTAATGATAAGTACATTAGTGTCTCGTAGGTTTCAACTGACCATGACCTCAATTTTATGGGCCAGTGACTAAGTTGAAGTTTTTGGATTAGGTCTGTTTCTCGATCTGTATCCATGCATTGTTAATTTTAAATAATTTTTTGTCATTACTGCTGCGGAATTCAGGCGAGACATGTTTCTGTGTCCACACTTGTTATGTCTATTTTGTGTGTCTGTTTTATGTTTAGTCTTTCCTTTCTATATTGTCTGTCGTCCATCTTTGTCTGTCTGTTAGTGTCTGTATGTCTTTCTATCTGTCCATCTCTGTTTAATGTCTAGTCTTTTCTGTCAATATTGTCTGTCTCCCTCTGTCCCATCTCACTCTCTGTTCCTTTAATTCACCTGACATGAGCTGCTCTAATCACTTGTCATTGTACTCATCATGGGCAGTAAACTTTTCACATGTCAATCTTCTCCAAAACCACTTGGCTAATTGGTGCTTAACTTTGCCCATCTGGCTGTCTTTCTGTCTCTCTCTGTTTTATGTTTAGTCTTTGTCTTTATTGTCTGTCTACAATGTGGTCAAAGAATTGAAATTTTGTAAACAGTTTTCCCAGCAACTAATTATCACAACTACTTGAAATTGTACGTGACCTTACCATGTGGCCCTATATTGCGAGTACCGATTTCAGGTCTGTCACATATCTACTTCCTGTTTACCGACTTCAATGATGTGGATAGTGAGGGTATATTGAACGAGCAGTAGCTCACTGGTTCACTACAGATCACATGGATTCTCCACAACCCATAGGCCCACCTTGGACATGGGTGTCCACCCTGGTCCGTGACCAAGGTGGGACACCCGCTATCGTGTGGTGTCGTGTCTGTGTTATACATTCAGATGAGTATGGATTGAGGAATTTTCTCAAGAAACAATACTGTTATCCAATTTGATGAGAGGTATTGTGCCCACTGTGAAGCCCACGGCATGGAGTAGGCACTCGGTCCACCTTGGGCACAGAGTTGGTACATTGGAAGCTGATAATCCACACAACCTGTAGTGTATTTTATTTTCTTTGCTTTTGCTTGTTTCTCTGTCATTCACTTTCTTGTGTCTGTCAATCTGCATCAGTCCAGGAAATAAGCACTAGACCTCTGGCCCAAAACCAGTAAAAATCTTTCGAACCATTAACTTTTGTGCATCAATTTAACTTGACATGACAAAAAAGACAAAAAGATGACTATTGAAAATTTCTGTTCATGATGGGGACTGCCTCGTGTAAGTCTGTGTCTCTGTTTCTTTGGTCATTCTACCCGATTTTTCATCTTTGTAACTGACCTTACCTGTTTTTATTTATTTCTACTGTCCTTGCATGTTTTTCTTACGGTCTATATGTCTTGTCCTTCTGGTTGTCTTGTCTTGTCTGTCTCTTATCACTTGGCTGTCCTGTTCATTTTGATCAGTCAGGATGAATCTGTCTGTCTTGTCCTGACTGTGTGTAAATATATCTGCAGTCTGTTTTGGCCTGTATGTATGTTTGTTGTTGTCTATCTTATCCATGTCTGATTTAGTGTGTTTTTGTCCTGTCTGTGGATTACTGATTTGTCTTAATGTCTGTTTGTCTTAACCTGTCTGTGAGTATGTGGTCTTTGTCTAGTTGACCATCTACCTGTTTTGTCATATCTGTCTCTGTATATGTCTTATATGTGTCCTACCTCTTGTGTGTCACGGTGTCTGTCCTCTGCATGTCTTGTCCTGTCAGGCTGTATGTATGTGTATATGTATATATCCTACCTCTTGTCTGTCTCTATGTCTCTCCTCTACATGTCTTGTCCTGTCAGTCTGTATGTATGTGTATATGTCTAGCTATCATTTGCTTGTCAGTTAATGTTCTTGTCTGGGCTGTGTGACTATATATTATTGTTTTAATTACCTTTGGATCTGTGTATATTCTCATATTATGATATGAGATCACATTTTAGTCTTAATAAAAAGATGTTCTAGTAAATAATTAAATGATGATCATTTTCATGTCCTGAATATATTAAAATATTGCTTTGTGGATGTAAAACTACAATCAATCAATCAATCTGTATGTATGTTATGTTCTTGTCTGGAATGGGCTGTATGACTCCATGTCATGTTTTGTCCTTGTGTATGTTTGTCTGTTGTGAATCTGTTGCATTAGCTATCTGTCTTGTCTATTTCTTTCTGTCATGTCCTGTATGTGTTGTTGGAGTCTTATCCTCTCTGTATACGTATCTGCAGTCTGTGTCTGTTTTATTCACATGTTGGTCTTATGGTTATGCCTTTGTATGCCTGTATGTCTGTTTTTTTCCTGTCTTGTCTGTCTGTCCTCTTTGCTTGTCTTGTCTGTCTGTTCTTTGCTTGTCTTGTCTGTCTGTTCTTTGCCTGTCTTGTCTGTCTGCCCTCTTTGCTTGTCTTGTCTGTCTGTTTTTGCTTGACTTGTCTGTCTTTCCTCTTTGCTTGTCTTGTCTGTCTGTTCTTTTCTTGTCTTGTCCTTATGTTATTTGCCTCTCTTGTCTGTCTGTTATTTTTCTGTCTTGTCCTTATTGGTGTCTCAATAGTTTGTATCTGTAATGTCCATGTATATGTCTGACTGTATTGTCCATCTGTCTGTCTGTCTATTTGTTTGCTCATGTATGTCTGCCCTTTTGTTGTCTCTCTGTAAGTATGTCTATGCATGTAATGTACCTATCTGGCTGTTTTGTCCATTTGTCTGTCTATATGTTGGACTGCTGTATGTCTGCCCTCTTTTCTAATCTCTAAGTATGTCTGTACATGTAATGTCTGCCCTCCTTCTAGTCTGTCTGTAAGTATGTCTGTACATGTAATGTCTGTGTAACTGTCTGCCTGTTTGTCCATTTGTCTGTCTATATGTTGGACTGCTGCATCACTTCAGTCTGCCCTCCTCCTAGTCTCTCTGCAAGTATGTCTGTACATGTAATGTCTGTGTCCCTGTCTGCCTGTTTGTCCATTTGTCTGTCTATATGGTGGACTGCTGTATGTCTGCCCTCCTTCTAGTCTCTCTGTAAGTATGTCTCTACATGTAATGTCTGTGTACCTGTCTGCCTGTTTGTCCATTTGTCTGTCTATATGGTGGACTGCTGTATGTCTGCCCTCCTTCTAGTCTCTCTGTAAGTATGTCTGTACATGTAATGTCTGTGTCCCTGTCTGCCTGTTTGTCCATTTGTCTGTCTATATGTTGGACTGCTCAATGTCTGCCCTCCTTCTAGTCTCATCTAATTAAGATTTTCACCGGGAAATTAAGGTTTTCCTGGGGAGATAAAAGTCTGTTGTTGATTGGGTCGATTTTAAGCCCTTGGGAAATATTATTCATAACGATCATCAGTTATTTGTAAATATGCACTGTAGCTCTATATTTACAAATCTATATATAAAACGAATTCTTGTCCAAATGGCAGTTTACTCCAGTTTAAACCCTCGCTTGCATAACAGGAAATTGATCTCATAATTTTATTTTCATTATATTTGGTGGTGCATGAGCATGATGATAGCTGTGACACAGCTACCTGTCATGAAGTTAGTTTTCTATTACGTGCAGAAGTCATATTTAAGTTCATATGAACTTTTACACTTTTTATTTACAGATTGTTCAAGACAACATTAAAGCAGGTATGTAATCAATTTATAGAACTATTTCCCAACAGATATCTGTACCAGCCACACTTGACTAATTAGACTTATAGCTCGCCAAATGAGATTTTGGAATAGAGTGGAATTGTCTGTACATTACAATTTTTTTTCAATTGCTGGTCATTTAAATTTAAGTGTGTGTCTTTCTTCAAAGAGGTATTAAATTTTCAGGGTGTCATGTCAAATGCATTTTTTTAACAAATTTTTAAAGACCGTAGGGTACCCAAGGAAATGCAAATGCACTCCTAAAATAGTCCAAAAATGTTCTTTGTACAATCAGCCAGAAAACAACAGCCAATTCATTTAATAAATATATCAAAATATATTTATTTTAGATTCTATAAGACACTGCTTTAAATATAGCTTCAACATTAATGTTCTACTGAAAAATAAATTCACTGACCACGGCACAGTCAATATTAAAACCAGAACTAATTTGTCTCCATTGTCGCATCAAATGTGTCTAATACTGCAGTATGTCACAGTTTCAGTATATCACAAAACAAAATCGTAGATCTTGTAGACATGTCTCTGAAACCGATTGTTTTGATGTTTTATAGAATTAATTGTTAAGATTTATGTAGATACTATATCTCTATTTAGATTTGTCAAGTTAAAATATTTAAAGAAATTTTATCAAGCACTCTACTTAAGTTTGCACTTCTGATGAAGTTTTAAAATCTAAGTTGCTGTACTCTTTCCTGTCTCCTAAACAAAAATGTTTATATTTCATAGGTAGTTTCCGTCCTTTCATACCTTTGTCCTTCCATTCGGAACATAACTTTTGAAACAGTTTTCTCAGCAACTACTTATCACAGCCACTTTAATAAAATTCTGAGCTGATATATCAAGATTGAAGTTCGCAATCATGTATATCTATTAATGGATAGATAACTCGGTAAGAGACAACTAAGCAGGCTGGAATTTGGATTATCAATACATAAATTTACACTTATTATATTTTTTTAGGTCTACCCAGGGAACTACTTCAGCTAGGAAAACAGTCTGCCAGTGTCTTCACAGATTTACTGAAAGAGGAGAGTTATGAGCTCTTTGAGCTACGCTCAATGTTACAGGGGGAACAAGGCACTGGAAAATCCACAATAGCTAGGTTTCTTGTTGGAAAAGGACCTACAAAGTTCCGGAGGTCAACAGATGGCATTGACCTTTATACTGGTCTGTCATTCTTTGATGATGACACAGAAGAATGGATTGGAGGCAAACAAGGTTATTATAAGATGTTTATAAATTAGATTTTTGACTTTGAGAACATACAGTACATTCCACAGAGAATCAAGACAAGAAGTACGTTAACCTGGGTATCTCTGATAACATTAACCAGGTAGACAGAAATATGTTGACATTGGTATCTTTGATAACATTAACCAGGTAAACAGAAATATCTTAACCTTGGTATCTTTGATAAAATTAACCAGGTAGACAGAAATATCTTAACATTGGTATCTTTGATTACGTTAATCAGGTAGGCAGAAACTTTTTAACATTGGTATCTTTGATTACATTAACCAGGTATACAGAAGTATGTTAACCTTGGTATCTTTGATTACATTAACCAGGTAGAAAAATTATATAAAACTAACCTGATATAAAATTTGTGGAATGGTGGAATCAACATGGGTTTTCCAAAAGATGGCGTCGTCTTGAACCATTGCATTTTTATCATGTTTATGGTAACGAGGGTTTGAAAGTATCAGAATTAACAAAAAAATGCAATACATGTGTGCAAGTTAATACATGTCACACTTTTTCAGAAGGTTCTGAGATAATAAGCTAAATAAAAGTATTAATGTTAAAGCCATTTCACATTTCAGTTTTTAAAATGGAGGATTTAACATTAAGCCGATCTATCAGGTCAGTCTATCAAGAACGGACTCCAGTAAAACCACCAGAACAGGCAAACATATCGTACCCAAAATACATATCATCTACGCTGCCCAATGAAATTTCGAGAAAAATATTGGAAAAGCAAGAATTATTGCACCTTTCAAAAGATGAAGAATTGACAACAGAAGCAGATATATCACAGCCTCAAGAGGAAGTTATGATAAAACAAGAAGTTTTAAAACACCAATCCAAAGATGAAGAATTGACAACAAAAGCAGATATACCCCAGCCTAAAGAGGAAACTATGATACACCAATCAATAGATGAAGAAGTGACAACAAAAGCAGATATACGCCAGCCTAAAGAGGAAACTATGATACACCAATCAATAGATGAAGAATTGGCATCAAATAAAAACAAAGGAGGTGATAAAGACATTCACGGGAAACCTGAAGACAACACCCATGTTGAAATTATTAAAAACAAGACAACAATTGGAAAATTAAAGGCGTTCTTTGGAGTGAAGAAGGGAATTAAAGAAGTAAAAATATCTGTAACAAAGGAATCATTCTATAAGAAATCACGAGATGTTGCCAAAAAAGACTTTCATAAGCGAAAGCTAGTTCCTGTTACAATTTGGGATTTTGGAGGACAGGATGTATTCTACAGTACACACCAAACCTTCCTGACCTACCGTGCTGTTTATATGCTTATTTTGGATGGAAGTCGTACATTAAATGAACCATGTAAATGCGAACAGTTTCTTCCTGGTAAAACTGGTGTTAAAACTCAAAAAGGTAAGAAAGAAATATTGTAAAAATACTTAATTGTTACCATGCCTACTTTGTAGACTTGCACCAATCTGTTTCTATTGTCGCTGAGTAGAAGTCCAAGTTATCCTGTACAAGTCATTTTCTGGTATTTTAAAATCATGTGACTTAAAAGACCAACCATATGGTTACTTCCTGGAATTTTGAAGTTGTTCAAATAATAAGTTATATTCTTAAAGCATGGTGTATTCAGAAATTTTAATTGCAAACGTCGATCAACGTAGTTGGGGTATCGCAACGCTCTTAATTTTCCTAAAATATATCTGCGCATAAATGCAGATGATCAACTGGGGTCATAAATTGTTTGCATTGAATATATCCTTTAACCGTAAGAAATGGAAATTGCAATACAAACACACATTTACACACATTTACACGTCCATGCATTTTATACATGTCACAACGTGTAAATGTGTGTTTGTATTGCAATTTCCCCAACTTATGGTTAAAGGATATATTCAATGCATTGTCTTTACCAGAAACGAGTAAAAATGTTAATAAAATTAATTTGACCAATTGTGTTAATCAAGCGTTAGAGATAATAGCTATAGATACCTACTTTTACACTGTTTCTATTGCAGACTATGTCAGATTTTGGATCAACACTATCATCACCTACTGTAAAGGGGACTATCCAGGATTTCCTAAAATCATGGTCATTCTAACACACAAAGATGAACTGAAAGTGGTTAGTCTTTCTACCAAGTTGTTTACTGGCAAAAATGAAAACGTGAAGTGGACACTGAGTATCGATAACGAATTATTATTTAGAAACGTCTAAAACAACAACTGTTAACCAAATTGACAAAGGGGGTATAGTGTCCACCATAAAGCCCATGGAATGGAGTGGGCACTCGGCCCACCATGGGCAGTATTCGTGGGCAGCCCACAGTTGGCACGTGGGAAGCGGAGAATCCTAGTGATCTGTAGTGTATTTTTTTTTCAATTATCTCCTCTACTTTATATACAATAATTTAATTAATCACAATATTTTAAAACCACTCCATAATGTGAAATCGCTAAGAACAGTATATAACAATATAATGATTAACCTAGAGAATAGTTTATTGTACTGTGCTGCTTCAATATAATCAATAATATACCTCGCAACATCTCTATACATGCCATTTCACTTGTTTAAGACCATATGTTAATATTGCTTTTCAGACTGAAATTGACAGGAGAAGAAAAGAAATATTTGGAGAAATTGAAGAAATGTTTGATGGAAGCCTTATTAAACAGCATTTGGTCATTGATGACCGAATTTTTGTTAATGCAAGAAACAGAAATGACCCTGAAATGGAACAGATTAAAACATCTTTGATTTGCCTAGCAAGAGCCCAGCCTACATGGGGCCAAAAATTACCAAAATGCTTCCTACCACTTGAATTAGAAATCCAATACCTTGCCAAGAAAGGTTACACATTGATACACATTGAACATATAAAGAAAATGAACGCTAAGCAGCCGATCCGTCCATTATCTGATTCTGAGCTTAAGGTGTTCTTGATGTTTCAACATTCTGTAGGCAAAATCCTGTATTTTAATGTACCAAACCTGGATCAGCATATCATAATCTCTCCCACATTTCTTATTGATGCCTTCAAATCCATTATTACAGACAAGCAGTTTTGCAAAGGAGACAAGCAGAAAGAAGACGCCTGGTACTTAATGGATAAAAAAGGTATTATTTTTAAGCAAGCAGTTGAGACAATTTGGAAACAGAAGAAGTATAAACATTTTTTCAAGTTCATGGGATATCTCATAGGGATGATGACTCATCTTGATATCTTAGTGGAGCCCAGGCGTTATGATTCACATCATCACCGAATTCCAACTGAGTTCTTCTACGTGGCTAGCATGGTACGTAAACAAGACACAACTGGATATCTTCAGTCTTCTACATTCAGCCATAGAAACATTGCCATGTCCTTTGATGCCACCAGCTCAATTATACCCCCGGCTCTGTCCTTCAGATTTATCAGTTATTGTTTAAGTATATGGGGTGTAAAGACATATGGAGATCACAATGAAGACATGCTGTTCCACAGGTCAGCTGTTTTTACAATTGACCCCTCTCTTGACCTTCACATTCAATGCGAAGAAGAGCGACTGATTGTCCGTCTAGTGCATGCCAGAAGTCGTACTTTGATCATGAAAGATTTAGCATCAAGTATACGGGAATGCTTAACTGCTGCCCTACATAAAATAAGCCAGCTTTATATCAGAACAAGCAGTGAAAACACGGGACATACACGATCTTTTGATGTGAAAGTCTGTTGTAGTTCACCAGTGAATCCATGCTCAATTGCCATTCAGAATATAGGTAATGTTTGGATCTGTCCCGAGCACACAATAGAACATGGAAAAGATCTAGTTTTGTCATGGTTTACAAAAAAGGTAATGAAATAAAATTAAATTAAGTAGTAGACAACACGTATAAAATCTTGTGTATATAGTGTACATAGTTACCTACAAATTATGTATTCCGCCCAAATGCTTAACAACATACATCCAATTAGCATAAGTACATTCATCTCAAATAAATGTTGTAGTCATATAAGTGCAGTCCTTGTTGCTTTTTGAGGATTTACTCTTTTTTGAAAGACTGTTTATCTGCGCATGAGAAATAGAATAATCTTCAAGGATTTGGTAGTTAGTCATATGTGAATAACTCAATTTGTACCCTTGGAAATGCCTTCATATCGTGTGATCTATTTAAAACAGATTAGACAAAACGTAACGTCTACGGTGATAGAGAAAAAAAATAGAGTTGGTTATCTCATTTGCAAAATGTACTTTTCTGATTTAAAGCCGGAATAACTTGATTCAGAATTTTACAATTATTTATTTCAGGGAAAAGACAATTGTGATTTTTCTTGTCCAGGTATATTTTAAGTCTTTAAACATTTTTTTATAGTTGTATAGTATTTGCATGTTGTAATATTGTCTGTAACAGGTCAAATTTAATGTTGACAATTCAATATAGACAAAAATATAGCCTCATTATAAAGAAGAACAGAAAACTATATCATGTCTGAGTGATAGCTAGAATTATAATGTAAAACTATATCATGTCTGAGTGTTAGCTAGAATTATAATGTAAAACTATATCATGTCTGAGTGTTAGAATTATAATGTGTTAGTTATGGGCAATAACTCTAGATTATATCTGTTAACAACTTCTCAAGACTTGAGACTGATGTTTTAGAAAGCCCTGAGAACAATTCCATTAATGATAAGTAAATTAGAATGATTGATTAAATCTCCCCCCCCCCCCCCCACGAAAAAAAAGTACAATCTTGTATATAAAATGTTTCTATTATTAGTATTGCATTGAAATATATAATATAGTTGCAGTTTTTTGTTTCAGTGACAGACAAGAACTTTTTACTACAAACCCCCACTGATCTACATTTACGAAGACTTGCCATTAAATATAACATGGATGAAGTTAGAGTATTAGTGACTGCACTGGGGCTGCCATATAATATGTGGGATGAACTGTATACGAGCACATTGACAGACGAGTCTATCAGATTTACAGCATTTAAGCGATGTGGTGAAAAGACACTTTTTACATTCAAAGATCTTAAAAGTGCTGCTGAGAAAGAAGGCATTCAAAACCCTCATACCATTTGCAAGGTGACTCCTAACATAAAAGACTGAAATAGTAGATTTTTTCGAATGCGTGGAATGGTAGGAAAAATGCATGCATACAAACAAATATGTATTTAAATTAAGCTATAAAATAACAACAGAGGGCCTCAGTAGCTTAGTGGTTAAGGTAGTTCGTCTAAAATTGATCATATGGCATGTCAACACTGAGGTTTCGTGTTCGAATCTCACTGCAGGCAGGGTGTACTCAACTTCAATCTTAAAGGACAAAGGCCAGTTTTCCAGAAGGTCAGGGTTCTGTCCAGGTACTCTGGTTTCTTACCCCCCTCCTAATGAAAACTGGACTCCATGATATGGCTGAAAAATTGCTGAAATCGGCGTTAAGCATCATTCATACAAACAAACAAATAACGACCGAAAATGAGTAATAATGTTACCTGGTTACCTACTTTAATATTGTAATAATCATGGCTGTAGTATGAATATTGTAATGATATGCATGTATAGAACCAACATTTTTAGTTGCTTTTTTTGTTCAAAATTTAAAACAATTTAAATGTAGTTTTTTGTTTGCAGTAGTTAAATTATGACCATTATTAAAAAAAAATTTGTAGAGATATTAAATGAAATTTATAATATTAGTAATGATATAAATTGTTTAATGTGTTTAGGTTGTGAGAGATGAACACATAAGCTTTGGTAAGTCACAGTTAATAATATCAAATAACAGCATTCACAGTATGCAACGGTATTGTTTGTCATACGCGCGTCACATATCATACATAAGCTTTGGTAAGTCACAGTTAATAATATCAACAGCATTCACAGTATGCAACGGTATTGTTTGTCATTCGCGGCGTCACATATCGGACAGTATCAGGCGCGTAGCTGCCTATACGCGAGTACGCAGCTGAATCCACATTATTTTGACCAAAAAAAATTTTTTTAGTAAAAAAAATGTGGTTTGAAATTCATCTTTATTTTTATGCTAAAATAAATGGATTTTCGTTGGTCAAGAAAGCTCTCCGGAGGCCCCAAAACGCACCAAATTGCACCATTTATTTCAAAATTTTCAGGTGGGGCATGCCCCCTGACCCCCCTAGATTATATTGAATCCACATTCTTTATAGGCTAGCTACGCGCCTGAGTATTGCTATTGTACTCTTCTACATTTTGATCTGGTTATTGCTTATGCAGTCCTAAGGGCTAAAAAAGTTGGAAATAAAATCAGTATAGCCATTTAGGAAACACACAAATATAATTGTTTTGTTATACAAGTTAAATGGATCTGTTTCCATCATTTGTTTGCATTTTTTTCATAAGGATCCTAATGAACATTAAAAGTATTAGAAGTATTCTACAAAATGATTGCAAAGCAGTTGAAATTAATCATATAGAATCGGCGTCCAAATGTGTGATAATCCATATAACAACTGTAGTTGTGTTTTCCAGCGGTTTAGCTAAGTTTTAAATTTAAATGTAGCTTGATATACAGCACATATTTCTGTGATTTCTATAAAACGGCATAAGCTATTTGATAGCACATAGAAGGATAATTAAGATACATAACATTCGGGTGTTAGTTCGTTTGCATATAAATGATTATAAATAGCTTTTGACATGTTGTTCAAATTAGTTTATGAATACATATTGTTTGTGTCTTAGACACAGAACCGGAAAAATGGGACTTGACTGTTACAGATGAGGATATTGACAAACTTGCACCAGTTGTTGGCAACCGTTCTCTTGGTTTCCTGGTGGAGCTTGGTTTGACATTCCAGAATTGGGAACAGATTGAGTACGGTCAAAGGGAACGTGATCTCGTGAAGGTAAACCGTGCAGTAATGGAAGCATGGAGGACAAACTGTCAAATCCAAAATATAAAGCCAGCATTAAGAACAATTGGACAGGCATTTGGAAATATCGGAATTCACAGTAAAATCATCGAAATCATCTTGTTTAATTAACTGAAAGTTAATTACTTTGCATTATTTATGTTTGGAAATATCAGTGGTCATTTACAGCTGAAGCAACCGTTCAGAATGTAAATTACATGTATAAGTGTAACATTTATTCATGTATGCTTGTATATTTAAATTTGTATTATATTAACATTCATTAAATGTAAAAAAAATTGTTATGTTTTGTAATTATGTTGTATAGCTAATATTTTGTACAAATTAACAAATGTAGTGCAAGTATGTAAAGGTCTCACCTGGATTATGAAGTACAATTGTCCCATTTCCAGTTTTACATGATTCATCTCCCCTTTTACTTCTGGTTACAAAAACGCGGCTGTCATCACTAAAGGACTATGATATTTGAAATAAAGATTTTGTATTATTTTTTATTGTTTGTCTGAACCAAATTAAATTTTCATCTAATTAACATCATTGCAGAATGTTACTATAGCCATAGGCATAGGCAACAGGCGAGTTTGAATCTTTGAACACGGATATGTCACTGGTGAATTTGTTTAATCAAGCTATAAAACAGCTGTGGTTCTACCCTTTTATTAGCATCAGGTAAATGGTCAAATAAACATCGGTTAGTTAATTAAAGGCATATTGTCTACGATTTTCACAAAATTTTTAAATAACTTGTGAAACATGTTTGAATAAATAAATGATTATTTTTATTCAGATTGATGTGAAAAAAGTCAGTTTTATCGTGTTTTATAGCAATTATAAGCAATAAAATACGACTTATGAATTATTGTCAAGGAGTACAATAATTCGATGTAAACCCGCCCTTATTCATATGACCTGCAGTTTGAACTCACACTGAGCTTGCGCATCTAAAGAATGCTTTCCACACGCCGAAATGGCTAAAATTTCCTCTATGATTTTTTATCATTTTGCATGTGTCAATATGTTTTATATATTTTTTGTAATGAGACAAGCAATATTTCACTTCAAACAATCAACATTTGTGTTTTTTGATAAGAATCCCACGATTGCGCTAAAGGAATGCAATTACGATGTACATGATTGTTTATGTTTATGTTCTAAAAATAACTTAAACTTCATCCTTGCGAATCGAGGTCAGTGCATAATTAATGAGATTCCACTGGAGGTCAGTCAATGTTTTACTTCAAAATTCACTGATAAACTAATTTGTTTACGGAAAACAAATTTTCTATCATCATTTTTCATATAATGTAATATAATTCTGGTACAAAATACTTGACACAAAAATTACGCTTTTCGTAGACAATATGCCTTTAAGGATCATGTTTACACACCAGGGATTAATAATGATAATAACATCCTCGATCAGATATTGACAGCTGTCATTCACCAGAAGCGTGAAAATTTATCAAAGACAATTGTCCATTTCAAAAGTTTTGAACAGGACAAATTGCGGCAGTTTTGAATAACGGAAGGTGGCGCTTTTTAAATTGAAATTTTATGGAAAGTTGTCTATTGGTTTGATTTCAAGTCTGATAATGGTACTCTCACATGCAGTTTTTGGGTCGTTGATTTGATTTCGTTTTTGGTGGTCGCCATCTCACCTGGTGTAAAAGAGATCATTGGTTTGAATCATGTGTGGCGAACTGTATTCACAATATTAATATTTTTACTTGTGATTTTTTTAATGATGTCATTTTATAATTGTTAATTTGTTTAGATCAAGGATGTTATGGTTTATTTTAGAAATTAGTTTATTGTACTATTGTTTTTTTTTTATTTACCTGGTTGCTGCTGGAATTTACCTTTTACTATTTATAGTCAAGGGTTTATTTTTAAGTGCTATTATTAGATAAGAGATTTAGATAGTTATAGAAACTACTTGAAAAGGAACTTTCTATAATATTCTTTATAAAATAGTAAATAAACTTGGTTGTTACATTTATAGGAGTTTTAAGTTTAAGTACAAGTATGAGTTGTAAGATTAGACAGTGACAATAGCAATTATCCACTGCGGTATTGTTGAAGTTTGCAGTTAATAAAAGTTGGAAACCCGATTACGTGTTAGCTTGATTTCGCCACATCCTGGCATGATGTTCTTATCTGTAGTAATCGAGAGTTTTTGCTTTATTCCCAGTTTGATGGTGACGCTACCATCTGGAGAACGGTGGACGTTTGGTTTATAAAGTGTAAGTGCGACTGAGATAAGAAAACTGTCAGGATAACGTGTCCCTGTGGTGTCTAATTGTTCACTATCGCGCTACAGTCACTACCACTGTACAAACTAGCTCTGCAAAAACAGACTCACTCAACTATTATTTTTGTAATTATCATGATGAGGAAGCAGACACATTGCTCAACATGAACTTACGCGGAAAGCAATAATACGTGTTATGTATTTTTGCAGTTTATAGATATACACTACCCTTGCAATGTGCCCCGGGTACAGAATTGGAACTTTCTCAAAGTTGATTTTTTTATGTTTGTTGACTTGAATAGTGTTTAACACCACATTACCATTTTTCAGCTATATCACGGCGTCTAGTTTGTATTGAGGAACGAAGTCAAATAAATTGGAGTCGACTACACACTACAGTGGCTCCTCTGTTTAATGTCAACTAAATACTAAACATACAATGATTCAACCGTCCCCTCCTTCTTGTGATGGTAAAACTGCCTCCAGTGTAGATCTATTCATATCACAACAGAATAGAAATAAAACATCGCATACACTACTATGTTGAAACTACCAGGCATTTTTTATGAGAAAAACGTATGCTACATCTGGGTCATAAATAAAAACACACAGCTACTCGTCGAAATAAAAAATACTTAAATCAATCCAGATATAGAGCAGTAATTTGCAAAGGAAGCAGTGTTTAAAAGATCTGAAAGTACTGTTAGCAGGATAGTTAAAGGAATCAAAGGATATTATATTAATAGATAACAAGAAGAAAACCGGCACAGTGTGAGAATCTGTTTTATGTAAACAAAAATTAAAGCTATGATCTTGTGTCCGGGTTCTGACGCTAAGATCGTCTATCCGGTCCTTGTAAGTATATGTTTTGGCTAGAATGAAGTTGTCAGCTGTAGATTGCATGGAGTGCTATTCTATTCAAGCCGAGCGAATTACCAATATTTTTAGAGCGGATTTCATTAAAAAAATATTAATTATTAAGACAATAAAAAAGAGATAAAACACGGACACAAAACGGGGGGTTCATTGCGCTACGTCATTTTATTTATTCAAAATGGCACTTGGACGAGTAATTCTATGTGTAATCAGAGCATTAATTGTACGATTCCAAACAACATAGTAAAAATGTCTAAATATATTTATGACGCTGGGACATACTGGAGGGTTACCCGTAATCGTCAAACAGAGCTGCCCAGCGCGTTGACAGGTGGCGGACAAGGGAAGCCATCTCGTTGACGTTGTCAAGGTATAATACGGAAAGCCTTACCACTTACCGTGTTTGGAGAATACGCGTTGACAGGTGGCGGATAAGTGAAGCCATCTCGTTGGCGTTGTCAGGGTATAATACGGATAGCCTTACCACTTACCGTGTTTGGAGAGTACTATGCTCACTGTACGATAATGACCCCTTTTGTAGATTTTGAAAGAGTAGCTTCATTGTAGCCACCACAAAAGGCTAAATTATCCGCCTCAACCCAATACTGTAAACTTGGGCAGCTTAGATTTTGTTCCTGGTGTCCCAACACTTTACCCGTTGATTGATTGTTTCGTCAAAAGTTCTTGGCCTGAATATTGACATATTCCTCGCTTGACGTTAAACAAACAATTAATCAATCAACAAATCTATCATTGAACCAATATTCGCCGATATTTGACACATTTCCGAAAACCCATGTAGCCTGAAATTCATTTAAAGTTGCGATATTTCTTTTCGAAAAAAAGCGGTGGCCAAACTTAAATTTCTAAATACTTAAGAAGGTTATTTACAGCTTTTAAACACCTTTTATTAGTTGTTTGTTATCAACGTCGAAACTTGTTGAAAACCTCAATCATTAAGTCTGTTTTACATTGTTCATTTACTTACCCATCAAACAATGATTTCGTTAAAACACCCGACGATGAAAAAATATATCAGACTATGCTTCTATAACCAGGATTTCGAATCCATACATAGATTGATTCTGTGAAGTATATAGTTAATTGCCACTAAATACATTTAACCGGTTTAAAATACAATTTTAGATAGGTTCTATTATTTCAGAATTTTTCTTTGTTATATGTTTTAGTATGCTCGTAACGTATATAAACGCTATATGTGAAGAGTTTCTACTCTATGTTATTTTTAAAAAGTTTCCATTGGCACCGTTTTTCATAATACAAAAGTAAATCGTCGTCTGTTATTTTAATAAAATTGTTTAATTCGTCATTTTAACGAAAAAGGAATCGCAAATTATGCAACCTATAGACTATTATATGTTTTCTATGTATAGGTGATAAATATAAAAGTTTTGCAAATAATTATACTTTAAAATAAAAAAAATTCTTCTGGGAAGATGACAATGACGACTGACTGACTACAGTGTATATACAATAAATAAATTGGACAAATTCGATCCTGTTAAACAATATAATTGTAAACACTTAATTAGCTTGAATTATTCAGCACTTGATGTTTTGTTTGCTTTGTTGTTTTGTAAATAACTAACATTAGAAGACGGTATAACGTTATTGTACTGTTCTCTGGAAATATATGGTACGGCTACATTTCACCTTTTTAACTTCGCCACAACTTAATTAGTTTAATGGTCTTATTATCATGTATACCAAATACTAATGATTTAGGGAGCACAGGACGTTTTCGCAATGGCACATATAGGTTTTTATTTAAACGTTGTAAAACATGAAGTGCTTCTACAGACATATGACTCCGTTATGATGGAAATGGAACCAAAGAGCTTTCAGTGCAATGTTTTATCTTTCAAACTTAATAAATTTCAAAACTATATAAGTTTGGTCATATCTTTCAATTATTCAAATTTAAAATGAGGCAAATACCGGAGAATGGCTGATTACGAATAAGACCGTAGATGTGTGCATCTGAATGGAACGTTAAACCGTTCCATATTGTCGATTATTGTGATGTTTCTGAAACCATATAGTTCTGGTAGATGAATGAAGTTAGTATTCTATTCTCATTAATACCCCAGTGTCCCAATATATATAAGATATGGACTACAAAAAATCAAGGAAAAAATACTGGGACACCAAGCGGATAAGAAATTACAATACGTTTTTTTTTTTTTTTTTTTTTTTTTTTTTTTTTTTTTTTTGACCACGCAAAACAGTATTCTATTCTCATTAATACCCCAGTGTCCCAATATATATAAGATATGGACTACAAAAAATCAGGGGAAAAAAGACACACTTTGGCATCATATGTAAAATTACCATCACATTACCCAAACATACTATACCTAAACATATATTCAATACTTAATTAACTAAATGACAAATTCCTAATTAATCATGAACCCATTCTTAACAACCGATAACCCATCAAAGTCTCTTAATATAGACTGACCATGAACATTAACCCGAACATTAACCATGACATTAACATTTTCCAAAAATAATCTACCAGACACCAAACACCTAAGAAAAACAGACACATGTCATGAAAAATCTATCTGTCAACAAAATCTGGGATATCACCATGACATCAGAACTTAATGTTCAGAGAAAACCATAAAAATCTTTCATCTAAAGTTAACCCCAGGTTAACCTTCGGTATAAGAAAACATTATCCCTTAGGGAGTATCCCTGTCTGATAAAATTGAAATAATTGCACTTTTCACACAAACCACAAGACCCCCAAAATACAACTAAACAAAAACATGAATATAATTAACAATGTGTATCACCTGTTTAATTAAAAACAACATTATAATTAAAACATTTATTATCTCACGATATTTATTAGTAATATTGACCAAAAAATAATAAAAAATAAAAAATACATGCTCTTAACAATTATATCTATATATTTTGACATAATTTCTCCTTAATTTTTTCTAGCTTCAGATCAAATTACAAATTTATTTTAGGAATTATATCAACAAAGCACAGAGAAATCAATTCGATGCAAGATTTCAAGCAAACATAACACCTTTAACACTAACTGCTACTTATCCTAAACTAAAGTTAAAGCAAAAAATAACGCCGTTAACACTTAAACTACTACTTATCCTAAACTAGAATTAAAGCAAAAATAACAACTTAAACACAAACTACTACTTATCCTAAACTAAAGTTAAAGCAAAAAATAACGCCGTTAACACTTAAACTACTACTTATCCTAAACTAAAATTAAAGCAAAAATAACACCTTAAACACAAACTACTACTTATCCTAAACTAAAGTTAAAGCAAAAAATAACGCCGTTAACACTTAAACTACTACTTATCCTAAACTAAAGTTAAAGCAAAAATAACACCTTTAACACAAAAGACTACTTATCCTAAACTAAATTGAAAACAAAAATAACACATTTAACACTAACTACTACTTATCATAAACTGAATTTAAAGCAAAAAATAACACCTTTAACAATAACTATTACTTATCCTAAACTAAATTTTAAGCAAAAACTAACGCCGTTAACACTAACTACTACTTATCCTTAACTAAATTTAAAGCAAAAATAACGCCGTTAACACTAACTACTACTTATCCTGAACTAAATATTTATTTTGAAAACTAAAAATTAAACAAACCCTTTCATATTATTCAAAAACATCTTTTCTCCCATAGCATTCATGTGAACCTGATCTTTTAAAAAATGAACAGGAATGTTCGAATGATCAATAAAATAATACTCGCACTGTCGACACAATGAATATAAATATTTATTCAACTCATCAATACGTTCATTGATAATAGGGGATTTAGTATACAGACATCCAGAAAAAACTACAGCAAATCCATGATTCACTTGTAATTGTTTTATATTCTCAAACAAGAACCTTAATCCCTCTTTTACGCATATTAGCTGATCTTTCACAGGTGTATAAACTTTGTTTACATCATTTGTTCCTATATGAATAATTACAACAAAAGTTGATAATCTCTCCAATTCATTTTTCAAAATACCAAATACATCATTAATTCTTGCTCCCCCAAATGATATAATAGAAACTTCTGATCTGAAACCCTCCAAAAATCTTACCATTGAATCTCCTATCAAAAGAACAGGAGAAAAATAATCGGGTTTAATTGACATGAATTTATCAGGATAAAAGTTCTTCCTTCTTTCGTCTACAAAACTAAACCTTGCTGCTAACATATCAAATTGTAGTCCGCGCTTATCAACTTGGTACCCTTTCCGTGAAGGAAATAATAAAACTCCTTTATCTCCTTGAAAACCCACAGTTACAATATATGCATATCTCAGAACTAAAGGGAACCAAGGTGGAGTGGGAACAAAATGAGGAAAAACTAAAGTACAGTTGATTTTTTCGTCTATCAAAAAATTAATGACAGCTGGTATTAAGCAATAAGGAGGAAAAGCATAATATTTTTTCTCAACTATATAACATTGACTAAAGGCATCAATACCGGCTGAAAAGGGAGACGCCATAGGTGTGAAATGTTCTAAAGTAACACCATTATAATCAACCATTGCATTGCTGTCTAAGGCGAACATGTCAACATCGTGTTTTCCGAACAAGTATTCTATATATGCCCATGTGCGTTTACTAATTGTTGTGTCTGACTTGGACAGTGTACGCGAGGGAAGATCTGCTGGATTTTCAGAAGAGGGTACATAAACCAGGGTCAATGTACAATTATTTTCCATCATTATTTGAAAAATGTCTTTCCTAATTGCTGCTAAATCATAATTCTTCGAGTATTGATTTTCCCAGGCGTACACCACAGCCTGATTGTCGACATATGCAACAATACGCTTGTTACTTATAGCATTTGAAACACTCAATAAAGAGTTTTTTAGAGCAAGAGCCTCCTTAATCATAATTGGTGCTGACATAATTGAGTCATTCCAATAATCTGAAAAAAACTCGGTCCAAATTAGGACCTGAAATAGTACAAGCCCATTTGTAATCAGATGAATCAGATGTGACTTTTAGAGTGAAATGTCTGTCTGGTACCCAAGGAAAAGGTTTATCCCATGAATCTAAAAACTCCCAAAACCGAACTTCTTCCCTTAGTTTTTCATCAATGATAATATCAGAAGAGTTTTTTATTGCATTTGAAATCGCCTGATTACAAACAGAAGTATACAACTTTGCCCCAGGTATGGCCAAACACATTGAAATGCACAAACCTGTGAATTTTTGTATAACAGCGACTGGTACCTTCTTATTCTGTAAAATCATTTTTCTGACATTTTTGAGTTTTTCTTTTCTATTCTCCGTTAAAAAGAACGACATCTTTCCTGTATCTAAAATCATTCCCAAAAAGACTAAAGATTGTGTTGGTTTTAAAACAGACTTTTCAATGTTCAAAAAAATATCCTAGACTAACAAATAACTTTACAGCTAATTTAATGGCTATTGTAGCACGTGTTGTAGAATTGTCTAACTGCGGTGGTAAATATCCATTGAATTCTTCAATTAATCTATCATCAATGTACAGGAGGCATGAAACGGACTTCTGTCGTAAACGTGAAACAGCTTCTAAATTTATTGTATGATAAACAAAAGCAGAGTTTTTCCATCCAAATGGTAATGTATTACATTGAAAATAATAACCGCCCCATTGAAAGCCCAATAGACTCTTAGAATTTTCTGACATCAAAACATTATCATAACCTGATTTATCATCGAGTTTAGTAAGAAAACTATGATAATAATTCATGCACATTATCTAATTTAAAATCAAGGTCAAAACTCAACATATCGTCAGTTTCTAAGCTGTTTGCATCACTTTCCAATGATACTAAAACTGGAGTCTGTGAACGTTTCTCAACTTTCAAGGGCAAAAACTGGTCATGAAACTCCCATGGAAAAGGCAACATAGGTGAGTAAAACGGTATCTGTAAAGATAACAAGTTTAATTTACAAGTTATTGTCTACGTGGGCAGTCTGCTTGGAAATGAGACACGTCACCGCAGATGTGACATCCGGAATAATTTGGACCTGGGCGAGGCCTAACATTGGGGTTAACCCCTCTCCTTTGCTGAAAGAAAAATGGTCTTGGTGGCCTTGAAAAACGCATAGGTTGTTGATGAGGTGAAACAAAGTTTTGCATAAATTGCAACATTGTTGCAAATTGATCGAACGACGGCGTGTTCTTCTGTGCATTTCCTACTTTGGGGGCCAAATTAAAGTTGGAGGGCTCCGTATCAATTTATTAGCGTGTAATTTCAAGAATTTTTGTTCCTTTTCATACACCTTAGCTTCTGCTGGAGAACATAATAGCGACGTGACTAAATGACCAATGCGAGGCTGATCTTTGTTACATAGAAAACGTTGAAGGACCAACGAATACAATTCCTTATCACTGTGATTAAAACGCCTGCCCATCTCGTCAAGATGCATTAATTTCATCTGCAAAGTGTCGATATTGATATCATTTGCCTTAGCAGCATACTCCTTTACTTCACGCAACGCGTTAGCCACATTATCAACACTCAAGCTGTTTTTTAATTCCTGAATTTGTTGCTTCAAATCAGAGTTCTAAAACAAAAGAAACAAAGTTCTTAAGATACAGGCCAGAACTAACATTCACTGAATTTTTTAAAATTTAAATAGCCTTTACAGTGTTCATAAATCTTTTGACGAGGGGTTTTACTTTGCACGACCGAAAGAGCTTTCGCAGAAGCGTATCTACTACACATGTCATTACCCACAGTATAATGATGGAACATTGTATCAGATTTCCAACCTACATGTTGTTTTATGGACTCCTGATCGATTCCCATCCAAGCTAAAGTTAAAGCACAACCACCTCTTGTGCTATGAGGTGTCTCTCCCTCCCATAAATTCAATTTGCACAGGTAGGATTTAAGGCGCCCGTTTACTGTAGACGATGTTAACGGTTTATCACTTATTGTTGAATGTGTGTCAATCGGTCTAAACACATAACCACCCGTTAACACAAAACCATTCTCCTTACAAAACTCTAAATACTTTCTAAGGTCATTCACCGGACAAAACTCCAAACTATCACACTTCAAAACTACAACAACTCTTGGATCATGAATATCTGCAGTTTTTCCAGTACATAAATTTAGAATTATGCCCTCATTATTAGGAATAGCAAATATCTGATCTAATAGAAGCGTTCCCAAATCGCCTGCTCGATCCCCAGTATAAGACAAAAGATTTAAAAAAGCCCGGTCTCGAAATGAAATATGTCTATAAATCATCGAAAGATTAGGATTTGTGAGTTTATAAGTAATGTGTCTAAGTATTTTATAAAGTTTATCTCTGAATAAAGGTGGTGCTCTTCTTGGCGTAGTAGCACTAACAGACTGTTCTAATCGTATTGCTGCTAGATAACGTTTAATAATAGGAGCGGCGGCAGGATTCCCTATTCCAAATACTGCATTCCAATCTGAACCTCTACCAAAGTCACGAAAAATAGCTCTAACCTGACCAATGAGACTATCGACTGATCCCGCTGATCTTCTCACAGGGCAATCACATTTTGAATTTTGTTGCCTCTTGGACATAAATGCACAACCAGATCTATGAACTTTTGTTTTCCCATCTTTTTCTTTAAACACTAGAAACATTCGAACATCAGATGGACACGCGTCTGAAAAATCTTTAGGAGGATTCATCTTGTTTAGAAATGTAATTAAATCATTTTTTAATGATCCCTTTTGTTTTGCATATTTTGTGTTATCTAAAAGAGCATCTAACTCATCTATTCTCTTATTAATTCTTTCCTCGTCAATCGAGCATTTTCCCTGTGAATAATTAAAAATTCATGTTAATGGGGAGAATGGTATTTATTTATTTATTATTATTATTATTATTATTATTATTTTTTTTTTTTTTTTTTTTTTTTTTCATATAAAGTGTAACATGTAATAACTTTATATTTTGTGAAAGAAATGTTTACTAATTGTTAACTGAGGCAAGTGACTGATTAATGAATGATCGTTTTTCTAGTCTGCAGATAGCTTAATCTGCCAGTGGTAGCGTCTGGGTCAGACTAATAAAATCTGTTAGGCTACATTTTAACTGCTTGTTCAGTAAGAGTGTGTGATGGTCATGTTGAACATTTGAAGTTATATAATAAACTTTGGATTCAGGCTTTTGAGCTGTGAAGACATGTTACAGTTCGTGTTACCATGACCTCTTGTTACACGTTGTATATGTGTCCGAGTGTTTCCTAATTATAAATCGTGAAATCTTGAAATCTTGTCATATATCGGCTATATTCCTGAATCATCAATATCATATATCTATCATTTATTTACTTAATATTTTTATATATATATATATATATATTTTTTTTTTTTTTTTTTTTTAATTAATTTACTCACTTATATATCTAATATTATTTTATGATTTTAAAGAAGACTATGGTCTTAAGTTCCGTCATTTCATTATGAAAAAATAAAACGGTTCAGCGTAAGTCTCTTTCTTATTTAAAATTTCTATCTCTTCTAAAACCCTTTAGCTTACTGAATACCAAACAAAACAACATTACACATTAATCATAAAGCAAACATAACGAAGCTGGTAATTTCTTAAATCTCTCAAATATTTTCCGCATACATGACTTTACCTATTAACTTAGGCAAACTACACAGGTTTGCACGAGAATTCATTGATCGCTTCAGTAATCTAAAGTGACATATTTTCTTCCTTCACCCGTATGTTTCTTGTAACTACCCGTAATAAAGGTTTAAAGAAACCATAAAATCAAAGAATAACTTCTACCTCTCCCTAATTCATCTTTTATTTATCGTACAGTCTTCTACAATTCCAAAGCTTATTACACTTACATCTTTTTACTACCTTCCGCCCAAAACACCATAAAACAGTAGCTTTTACTCTCTCCCATGTTACAAACTGTCTTAAATCCATACCATAATATTTTAAATCTCATTTTTCTCCATAAACAGAAAAACAACATCATAAAATTGTGCCACAATGAGGATCATACGTCGTATGAACTTTCTCCCTAATGAGGACCCTACCTCATAAAAACGTTCTCCCAAAAGAGGATCCTACCTCCTATAAGCTTTCTCCCAAATGAGGACCTTGCCTCATAAAGACGTTCTCCCAAAAGAGGATCCTACCTCTTATCAGCTTTCTCCCAAATAATGATCGGATCTCATAGAAACTTTTTGCCAAATGAGGATCCTACCTCCTATAGGCTTTCTCCCAAATGAGAATCCTACCTCATATATGGACTTTCTCCCAAATGAGGACCCTACCTCATAACATGTTACATTTTCTACAAATTTTTCTCGTTGCCTTTAATAGATATGGGGACCCTATTTCATATAAGCTTTCTCCCAAATAAGGATCGGATCTCATAAAAACTTTCTGCCAAATGAGGATCCTACCTCCTATAAACTTTCTCCCAAATGAGGATCCGACATCCTATAAGCTTTCTCCCAAATGAGGATCCGACATCCTATAAGCTTTCTCCCAAATGAGGATCCTACCTCGTATAAACGTTCTCCCAAAAGAGGATCGTACCTCATAAAAACTTTTCTCCCAAAAGAGGATCCTACCTCATAAAAACATTCTCCCAAAGAAGATTCTACCTCAGAAAAATGTTCTCTCAAAAGAGGATCCTACCTCATAAACCTCTCTCCCAAATGAGGATTCTACCTCATAAAAACGTTCTCTCAATTGAGGATCCGACCTCATAAAAACTTTCACCCAAAAGAGGATCCTACTTCATAAAAACGTTCTCCCAAATGAGGATCCTACCTCATATATAGACTTTCTCCCAAATGAGGACCCTACCTCATAACATGTTACATTTTCTACAATTTCTTCTCTTTGCCTTTAATTTGGATATTAATTTTGACAATTTTTAAACATACATGCAACGATCAAAATACCACGGCTCTCAGACAACCATGCTCGCCGTGGATTTTCCTAAAAATTTTGCATTACACTCAATGACTTTTTGAGAAGGTGTTCTGCATTTTAGATACAACAGATGCACCTGTTACCAAACTTGGTTAGCAATCGAAAAATGATCTGCTAAATGTAATGCAATTATAGTAAGGCAACTACTCTCACCCAAAAAAAAAAATAAATAAATAAATAAATAAATAAATAAATAAATAAATAAATGAAAAAATAAATAAATAAATAAATAAATAAATAAATAAATAAATAAATAAATAAATAAATAAATAAATAAATAAATAAATAAATAAATAAATAAATAAATAATACAAACTCTCTGAGTTATTTGAAGTTATTCACTGTCTCCCATATTTTGAACCATTATAAATATACCAATATTGTTACATCTATCTTAAAACAGCTTATCTTATTTTCTTATTTACTCTAAGTTCTTTCAACTAAAACATCATAAAGTATTGCTTACCGATGCTTCATCATTTTTCCCTTTTTTTGCTCCTGACTTGTTTGCGTTATCCTCCTGCTTCTTTCTTTTTTGAGGGCCACACTTTTGATTTGCTATATGTATAGCACAATGCGTCAGGTTTACTAAGTCAGTCTGATCCATGTCTTTCTTTAACACTTTGATAACTTTTTCAAGCTTAATGTCAAAACTTTTATCTAGTCTCCTTACAAGTTCATCTCTATTAAGAGTATCCAAATTTTCATCTTCATGAAAACAATTCAAATTCTCAAAATGTTCATTTTCCTGATACATAACAATTGTATCCATTAACATGTCAGAATCAAACGGATGATCATTTATTAACTTCATTATCAAATTAAGAGACAAATTTTATGCATGTACAAGCCCTAGCCAGTCTCAGCAAACTGAGGGGAAATCTTAGATCTCTTATCTATATAGGTGACCCTTGGCTACCAATGAGAATAGCCCTTCCTACTTATTGTCGATTATTGCGCTGTGGCTAAGGGTCCTTAGAAATCAACGATTATGTTTACAAAATGCAATTCCATGATTATATCAACAAAAGTATTCGCATCGCATAAATCATGTCATAGATGATCCTGTGTATATTTTTTTCCAATACGAATGTGTTCACTTACACAAAATGTTCTCGATTTCTGTAGTCAGCGAGTGATCTTGCGTATATCGCAATTAATATTGTTTCAAGTTTCGCCTTTTACGTATATAGATACTAATAATGCCTCTTCCCCCCACCAGCCTGGTCCCACGATGCGGAAGCAGAGAACACGTATACCTAGCTTTCTTGAAGTATGCGGAGCTAAACCTGCCATCAAATTTAAGTCCGTCATGCAGTATATAATGCAGTATATAAACTTATAAAAACTAATGAGCACTGCGTTTGCAGAAGACAACTTAAATTTTAAAAAAATCCACGCAGAATATTATATCATGGCAAGAATATGGTTCTCCTGAAAGTTAAGAGCTCCCGTAGAGCTTGTTACACGGTTGATTTCATAGAGATATAACAGTGCCATACTTTGTAAATGTATCTGACTCCATTGACGACATAAATTAATTATCAGATAGTTAAACAATCATGAGGACCCCAGGTGGTCAGGGGAAGTTTTAGTCGTATATTCTTGGCATGGAAAAGTAACCAAGGGGGGGGGGGGTGAAATATATATGTTTTACCCTCTGGTGCTTCTTGTTTGACGTTTAGCGCCACTTTAAATTAAAGGTGGGAAGACCCTCAAATGTTCAACCGAACAGTTGATCTTTAATTAGGTCTTTCCACCTTTCTGTGGAAAGACCTATAGTTATTGTTCTGATTATTAGGTCTTTCCACCTTTCTGTGGAAAGACCTATAGTTATTGTTCTGATTATTATTATTATTATTATTATTATTATTATTATTATTCTTCTCCCACTTCTTGCGCAAACTGATGTGCGGTTTTTTCATTTCGCGACATGTCGCTTTGATATTTTATATCTGATATCGGTGACCCATTACGCTTTCGCAGTTCACCCTGACTGACCGCACCCTTTTTCTTTACAGAGTTATCTCCCCTTTTACTAAAAAGCTTGTTCCTGCTACTCCTCCTAAACCAAAAAAGATAGCAATACCAAATCTTTACCAAAATGTGTCCTATATCCTTGCGCAACTTTGGGACAGATTGATTGAAGGGTTCTGACGACATCTTATAGGAGTTATCTCCCTTTAAATAAAAGTAGTAAGTGACATTCAAACAAATCTCAACAACTAAAAGAGATAGAGGCCTGGGGTCTTCACTTTAGACCATCATGACCTTTGACCTTGAAAATGGACACAAGGTCAAAGGTCAAGGTCACGTTCTAAATTTTGACATTTGCTTGTGTGCGCTACTCCTCTGAAACGGTAAAAGATAGATAAACACTTATTGAGAGTAAAATGTTCATCTTATTAAGACGCAACTTTGTCACATTTGGAGCGAAGTAATTTGACTTCATTTTATAGGAGTTATCTCCCATTATATATGTAACTGATTGGTTTTTCACATGGTACTCATTAACTATTAATGATAGAGGGAAAGTAAAGAGTGCAAAATGTTGATCTCTTAAAGGAGCAACTTTGTTACATTCACAGAGAAAGGATTTGACTTCATTTTATAGGAGTTATCTCCCATTATATATGTAACTTATTGGTTTTTTACATGTTACTCATTAACTATTAATGATAGAGGGAAACTAAAGAGTGCAAAATGTAGATCTCTTTAAGGAGCAACTTTTATACATTTATAGGTAAAGGATTCGACTTCATTTTTTAGGAGTTATCTCCCATTATATATGTAACTTATTGGTTTTTTACATGTTACTCATTAACTATTAAGGATAAAGGGAAACGAAAGAGTGCAAAATGTTGGTCTCTTAAAGGAGCAACTTTTATACATTTATAGAGAAAGGATTTGACTTCATTTTATAGGAGTTATCTCCCATTATATATGTAATTTATTAGTTTTTCACATGCAACTCATTAACTATTAATGATAAAGGGAAACGAAAGAGTGCAAAATGTTGGTCTTTTACAGGAGCAACTTTGTTACATTTACAGGTAAAGGATTCGACTTCATTTTTTAGGAGTTATCTCCCATTATATATGTAACTTATTGGTTTTTTACATGTTACTCATTAACTATTAATGATAAAGGGAAACGAAAGAGTGCAAAATGTTAATCTTTTAAAGGAGCAACTTTTATACATTTACAGGTAAAGGATTCGACTTCATTTTTTAGGAGTTATCTCCCATTATATATGTAACTTATTGGTTTTTTACATGTTACTCATTAACTATTAATGATAAAGGGAAACGAAAGAGTGCAAAATGTTAATCTTTTAAAGGAGCAACTTTTATACATTTATAGGGAAAGGATTTGACTTCATTTTTAGGAGTTATCTCCCATTATATATGTAACTTATTGGTTTTTTACATGTTACTCATTAACTATTAATGATAAAGGGAAACGAAAGAGTGCAAAATGTTAATCTTTTAAAGGAGCAACTTTTATACATTTATAGGGAAAGGATTTGACTTCATTTTATAGGAGTTATCTCCCATTATATATGTAACTTATTGGTTTTTTACATGGTACTCATTAACTATTAACGATAGAGGGAAAGTAAAGAGTGCAAAATGTAGATCTCTTTAAGGAGCAACTTTGGTACATTTACAGGTAAAGGATTCGACTTCATTTTATAGGAGTTATCTCCCATTATATATGTAATTTATTAGTTTTTCACATGCAACTCATTAACTATTAATGATAAAGGGAAACGAAAGAGTGCAAAATGTTGGTCTTTTACAGGAGCAACTTTGTTACATTTACAGGTAAAGGATTCGACTTCATTTTTTAGGAGTTATCTCCCATTATATATGTAACTTATTGGTTTTTTACATGTTACTCATTAACTATTAATGATAGAGGGAAACTAAAGAGTGCAAAATGTAGACCTCTTTAAGGAGCAACTTTGTTACATTTACAGGTAAAGGATTCGACTTCATTTTTAGGAGTTATCTCCCATTATATATGTAACTTATTGGTTTTTTACATGTTACTCATTAACTATTACCCGAAACGAAAGAGTGCAAAATGTTGGTCTCTTAAAGGAGCAACTTTTATACATTTATAGGGAAAGGATTTGACTTCATTTTATAGGAGTTATCTCCCATTATATATGTAACTTTTTGGTTTTCACATGTTACTCATTAACTATTAATGATAAAGGGAAACGAAAGAGTGTAAAATGTTGGTCTCTTAAAGGAGCAACTTTGTTACATTTATAGGGAAAGGATTTGACTCCATTTTATAGGACTTATCTCCCATTATATATGTAACTGATTGGTTTTTCACATGGTACTCATTAACTATTAATGATAGAGGGAAACATAAGAGTGCAAAATGTTGATCTCTTAAAGGAGCAACTTTGTTACATTTACAGGAAAAGGATTTAACTTCATTTTATAGGAGTTATCTCCCATTAAATATGTAACTTATTGGTTTTTCACTTGTAACTCATTAACTATTAATGATAGAGGCATGGGGTCTTCACCATAGACCCTCATGCACTTTGACCTTGAAAACTTGCATGGGTCAAGGTAACGTACTAGTTTTTGACCTTTGCTATTTTCAAAGAAATTGAAATGATAATGATTTTCTTCATAAAATGTTCTATTAATAATTACCAGTAAATTAAGACATGCCGTGAAAAGTTGTATGAAAATTTTATAAGAGTTATCTCTCTTATAAAACCAAGCTGTAGCAAATAATACAAAATAATTTATTTTTTAAATATTTATAGCAAAATTATAACATTTCGGAAAAAGTTGATTATTTTGAATGTCATCACGTAATACATAATGAATATTAGTATGGAAAGACCCTCAAATGTTCAACCGAACAGTTGATCTTTAATTATTATTATTATTATTATTATTATTCTTCTTCTCCCACTTCCTGCGCAAACTGATGTGCGGTTTTTTCATTTCACGACATGTCGCTTTGATATTTTATATCTGATATCGGTGACCCATTACGCTTTCGCAGTTCACCCTGACTGACCGCACCCTTTTCCTTTCAGGAGTTATCTCCCCTTTTACTAAAAAGCTTGTTCATGCTACTCCTCCTAAACCAAAAAAGATAGCAATACCAAACCTTGACCAAAATGTGTCCTATATCCTTGCGCAACTTTGGGACAGATTGATTGAAGGGTTCTGACGACATCTTATAGGAGTTATCTCCCTTTAAATAAAAGTAGTAAGTGATATTCAAACAAATCTCAACAACTAAAAGAGATAGAGGCCTGGGGTCTTCACCATAGATCATCTTGACCTTTGACCTTGAAAATGGACACAAGGTCAAAGGTCAAGGTCACGTTCTAAATTTTGACATTTGCTTGTGTGCGCTACTCCTCTGAAACGGTAAAAGATAGATAAACACTTATTGAGAGTAAAATGTTTGTCTTATTAAGACGCAACTTTGTCACATTTGGAGCGAAGTAATTTGACTTCATTTTATAGGAGTTATCTCCCATTATATATGTTACTGATTGGTTTTTCACATGGTACTCATTAACTATTAATGACAGAGGGAAAGTAAAGAGTGCAAAATGTTGATCTCTTAAAGGAGCAACTTTGTTACATTTACAGGTAAAGGATTTGACTTCATTTTATAGGAGTTATCTCCCATTATATATGTAACTTATTGGTTTTTTACATGGTACTCATTAACTATTAATGATAGAGGGAAAGTAAAGAGTGCAAAATGTTGATGTCTTAAAGGAGCAACTTTGTTACGTGTACAAGTAAAGGATTTGACTTCATTTTATAGGAGTTATCTCCCATTATATATGTAATTTATTAGTTTTTCACATGCAACTCATTAACTATTAATGATAAAAGGAAACGAAAGAGTGCAAAATGTTGGTCTTTTACAGGAGCAACTTTGTTACATTTACAGGTAAAGGATTCGACTTCATTTTTTAGGAGTTATCTCCCATTATATATGTAACTTATTGGTTTTTTACATGTTACTCATTAACTATTAATGTTAAAGGGAAACGAAAGAGTGCAAAATGTTGGTCTCTTAAAGGAGCAACTTTTATACATTTATAGGGAAAGGATTTGACTTCATTTTATAGGAGTTATCTCCCATTATATATGTAACTTATTGGTTTTTTACATGTTACTCATTAACTATTAATTATAACAGGAAACGAAAGAGTGCAAAATGTTGGTCTCTTAAAGGAGCAACTTTGTTACATTTATAGGGAAAGGATTTGACTTCATTTTATAGGAGTTATCTCCCATTATATATGTAACTGATTGGTTTTTCGCATGGTACTCATTAACTATTAATGATAGAGGGAAAGTAAAGAGTGCAAAATGTTGATCTCTTAAAGGAGCAACTTTGTTACGTTTACAGGTAAAGGATTTGACTTCATTTTATAGGAGTTATCTCCCATTATATATGTAATTTATTAGTTTTTCACATGCAACTCATTAACTATTAATGATAAAGGGAAACGAAAGAGTGCAAAATGTTGGTCTTTTACAGGAGCAACTTTGTTACATTTACAGGTAAAGGATTCGACTTCATATTTTAGGAGTTATCTCCCATTATATATGTAACTTATTGGTTTTTTACATGTTACTCATTAACTATTAATGATAAAGGGAAACGAAAGAGTGCAAAATGTTGGTCTCTTAAAGGAGCAACTTTGTTACATTTACAGGTAAAGGATTCGACTTCATTTTTTAGGAGTTATCTCCCATTATATATGTAACTTATTGTTTTTTTACATGTTACTCATTAACTGTTAATGATAAAGGGAAACGAAAGAGTGCAAAATGTTGGTCTCTTAAAGGAGCAACTTTTATACATTTATAGGGAAAGGATTTGACTTCATTTTATAGGAGTTATCTCCCACTATATATGTAACTTATTGGTTTTTCACATGTTACTCATTAACTATTAATGATAAAGGGAAACGAAAGAGTGTAAAATGTTGGTCACTTAAAGGAGCAACTTTGTTACATTTATAGGGAAAGGATTTGACTTCATTTTATAGGAGTTATCTCCCATTATATATGTAACTGATTGGTTTTTCACATGGTACTCATTAACTATTAATGACAGAGGGAAAGTAAAGAGTGCAAAATGTTGATTTCTTAAAGGAGCAACTTTTATACATTTATAGGTAAAGGATTTGACTTCATTTTATAGGAGTTATCTCCCATTATATATGTAATTTATTAGTTTTTCACATGCAACTCATTAACTATTAATGATCAAGGGAAACGAAAGAGTGCAAAATGTTGGTCTTTTACAGGAGCAACTTTGTTACATTTACAGGTAAAGGATTCGACTTCATATTTTAGGAGTTATCTCCCATTATATATGTAACTTATTGGTTTTTTACATGTTACTCATTAACTATTAATGATAAAGGGAAACGAAAGAGTGCAAAATGTTGGTCTCTTAAAGGAGCAACTTTGTTACATTTACAGGTAAAGGATTCGACTTCATTTTTTAGGAGTTATCTCCCATTATATATGTAACTTATTGTTTTTTTACATGTTACTCATTAACTATTAATGATAAAGGGAAACGAAAGAGTGCAAAATGTTGGTCTTTTACAGGAGCAACTTTGTTACATTTACAGGTAAAGGATTCGACTTCATATTTTAGGAGTTATCTCCCATTATATATGTAACTTATTGGTTTTTTACAGGTTACTCATTAACTATTAAAGATAAAGGGAAACTAAAGAGTGCAAAATGTTGGCCTCTTAAAGGAGCAACTTTGTTACATTCACATGTAAAGGATTTGACTTCATTTTATAGGATTTATCTACCATTATATATGTAACTTATTGGTTTTTTACATGTTACTCATTAACTATTATTGATAAAGGGAAACTAAAGAGTGCAAAATGTTGGTCTCTTAAAGGAGCAACTTTGCTACATTTACAGGGAAAGGATTTGACTTCATTTTATAGGAGTTATCTCCCATTATATATGTAACTGATTGGTTTTTCACATGTTACTCATTTACTATTAATGATAAAGGGAAACTAAAGAGTGCAAAATGTTGGACTTTTAATGGAGCAACTTTGTTACGTTTTCAAGGAAATGATTTGACTTCATTTTATAGGAGTTATCTCCCATTATATATGTAACTTATTGGTGTTTCACAAGTAACTCATTAACTATTATTGATAAAGGAAAACTAGAGAGTGCAAAATGTTGCTCTCTTAAAAAAAGCAACTTTGTCACATTTACAGGAAGATGATTTGACTTCATTTTATAGTAGTTATCTCCCATTATATATGTAACTTATTTTTTTTTCACTTGTAACTCATTAACCATTTATGATAGAGGCACGGGGTCTTCACCATAGACCCTCGTGCCCTTTGACCTTGAAAACTTGCATGGGTCAAGGTCACGTACTTATTTTTGACCTTTGCTATTTTCAAAGATATTGAAATGATTTTCTTCCTAAAATGTTCTATTAATAATTACGAGTAATTTAAGACATGCCGTGAAAAGTTGTATCACAATTTTATAAGAGTTATCTCTCTTAGAATACCAATATGTATCAAATAATACAAAATAATTTCTTTTTTAAATATTTATAGCAAAATTATAACATTTCGCAAAAAGTTGATTATTTTGAATGTCATCACGTAATACAAAATGAATATAAGTATGGAAAGACCCTCAAATGTTCAACCGAACAGTTGATCTTTAATATTATTAATAATTTTCTTCCGATCAAAAATACAATTTCGTGCTGCAAAAAAGATTCTTTTACGATCCCGCTGAAAATTTGTCGATTTGCTGGATACCCCATGGGCTGTCTCCCCTCCACCCTGTTAGCACGTCCGGTCAAAAATGAGGGCGTGGCAGGGAACACCCACAAAAACGTTGTGTCCACATCTCCTCCTAAGGCACACCAAATGGTACAATAAAATGGAGGCCATTTCCATCTGGGATCGATGTCCTCGAATTGTCGATAGGTAGAAAATCGCTGGGCGCAACCAGTAAAAAGTAACAAGTCGTGCACGTCCAACACCAGTTTTTCTGTAAAAATCGTGATTTCCCGAAAAACGATGCATCCCAGCTGTTTGAAACCTTCGCCATTCGCTTTAGAATGTCGATTTCTGTCTAAAAATGTCTTTCCGTAACGTGTACGAGTCAATAAATCCTTAAAATCCCACATTTAAACACGTCACCACCCCTCCCCCCAGCCACGTAAATTTCGTCTGTCGTGATGTCCGTTTCAGCCATCGTCACTGAATGACAGTGTAAATCGTGTGTCAACAAGTTGTTCTAACTGTCCGAACTGCATTTTACCTGAAACAATAACAAATTGAAACAATTTCCGACGTAACTTTTTTGTGTATTCCATCGTCTGCTACGTGCCTCGTGTAATTATTTTACAGTGTAAAATTTCTCTGAAATAAAGCGAGAACGTCTTTTATTAATTGTCGGCTCGCTCCGTTGATATTATTCCGTGCCGTGTCGTCCTGAAATAAACAATCACTGAGATTAAAGATCCTGCATCATGTCATATATTGGTCTGTTCAGACCATCGTAACTCCCTGTTGTGACAAAATAAAACTATCTCCGTGATATTATATAACAATGTCACGTGACTTCAGCTAGTTCATTTCTTTGCCTTTTACCATAAATCTCTTTCTCTTCTTCTACAAGTCAAGAAAAGTCATTAAAATACAAAACTTACAGTTAAAACAGAAAAATAAACAAACAAACAAATACACACAAAAACTGGTTCCCGGTTTTTATATAATCATAGTTGCATATAAAACTATGAAACCAAAAAGGGCCCGGCTCCCCACCCAGGACCAGCATGTTAAAAATTATAAAACATGCTGGCCCTGGGTGGGGGGGGGGCCGGGCCTTTTTTTTTTATTCAATTTTTTTCCTGTTTTTTAAATAGAAGGTTAGAAACAGTACCATGCCAAGAATATGGTTCTCCTGAAAGTTAAGAGCTCCCGTAGAGCTTGTTACACGGTTGATTTCATAGAGATATAACAGTGCCATACTTTGTAAATGTATCTGACTCCATTGACGACATAAATTAATTATCAGATAGTTAAACAATCATGAGGACCCCAGGTGGTCAGGGGAAGTTTTAGTCGTATATTCTTGGCATGATCCCTTTCAACTATCCCATTTCCGGTTTTAACATAGCTATTAAAACACATGTATTATTTAACTTATTGTTGTCCTGTGTAGTTTGTTTCTTCACAGTGATGTGTACAGTACTTGAGATTGAAAACGCAACACTTTTATCAATCCGTCAGCGTTCCAAAATCCATCAACAATCAGTTATCAATCATTCAAACCGTTCCCAATCCGTCAAATCGTTCCCAATCCGTCCATCCGTCAATTGACGGATATGGAACGATTTGACTGATTTGACGGATTGATTTTGACTGAGCGCTCCAATCCGTCCATTCAACTTCCGGTTAGTGAAATTAATATTTCGAAATGTGAAAATACGTTTCACTCGCAAATATTTGAAGTACTGTTATGTCCCAATTTATGACTCGTTTTTCCTAATGATCAGGCTAAAACTGGTATAAAGATATAAATAATATAAATGAAATTTCCCTAATCTATAACTAATGCATCTGTGACGAAAAATAAACATCACATAGTGTCATTTTATTAACAAAATAATTAAAACAGAGTAAATTATAAAAAAAAACACACTTAACATAATTTGATCTCGAGTGCCAAGGCGTACGTATCGTATTTTAAAACGGAAAAGGTCTAGTCTAAAGTTATAAATAATAAAAGGAAATTACCCCAATCTATAACTAATGCATCTGTGACTGAATATAAACACCACATAGTGTCATTTTATTAAAAAAAATATTTAAAAAAGAAATGAAAAAAAAACACACACAATGAATTCAAAAAATATTTTACCTCGCGTCAAAGGCGTACATCTCGTATTTGACTTCGAAATTTTTTAAAGAGGAAAAAGTGAGAAAGACGAAAAACACGAAAGTGGAATCGTAACATTTTTTCCACTTCGCGCTTTCGCGTTGGCATTATTTGTTTGTATGCTTGAAGTTTGTTTAACACTATTTTCAAAAATTATATTAGTCGAGCATACCCTCTCACTGTTTTTTTTTTTTGGGGGGGGGGTGGTGGTGAACAAGTCATAATAGAATTGCCGGGAACAATAGTAACGTGTTTAGAGAATGTCACGCTCCTTGCACGATAAGGATCTCTTTTGTAGATTTCGAAAAAATGTAGCTTAAAAGACATGTAAATTTTCCGCCCATGCCCATACCACATATTTTTCCAGTGGAATTCAAAATGTTTGCCCTTTGATCCATCTTTCTCTAATTGATTGCGGGGCCTTGGTGGCCTGGTGGTTACGGCGGTTCGTCTATATTGATCACGTGGTCTGTCAACACTGAGGTTGTGGGTTCGAGTCTCACTGCGGGCAGGGTGCACTCGACTTAATTGACAAGGATTGCAACTTTTCCTACAAAAGGCCGGGGGTTTTCTCCAGGTACTCCGGCCTCCTCCTCCTCCTCCAATAAAAACTGGACGCCATGATATAGCTAATTTGATATTTAACTTATTCTCGTCATGAATAAAGCTGAAATACTCTCTTTGAAAGAAAAGAAACATCCAAACAATCAATGAAATAAGTTATTGTTCAAATTGAATGACACTCTTTTAAATGGCAAGTTTTGAAAAGGTTCTCTTTTATCGATATGACTGTAATGACAATGTTAAAACCGATCTTCATAGACCTAAATAATTAATGAAGATTTGTTCACAATATTACTATTTCGTACTATGACACGTGCCTATCTGTTACACTTTTTTACGCTTAACTCCAGTATTCGCAGACAATTCTCCCCGGCGTTATTTGTGCCTCGGTGACTGATTGGTTAGTCATCTACTAGTTATCACATGCCTGTCAACAGGTTGCGGATTTTCGAACGACTGTAGATAGGGTGTGCCCGACTCCAACTTTATTGACAAAGATTGTCCGTTGTAACTTGTATTCCGGCTTTTTCCCACTCCACCCCCAATAAAAAATCGATGAAACAATCCAGCGTTATTGTAAGTATACTTTCAAACTTCTTTTATTGCCTGTCACATAAAACTTGCGACCAGAATAGCTATAGATTTTACAATACAACGTTTTGCTTAGTCAACAATGTGTTTTGATTGACAATGCTTGTTCAACAATTCAACAATTGATTATACACAATAGTTTTATAATTGTATTTTTAAATGTTGTAAACTAAATAAACACACACAGGCATACATTTAAGTAACTAGTAAGGATTTCAAAAAGAGGCCACGTCCTTTCCTAAATGTGAAATAAATCTGCTGCTGATTGGGGCAGTCGTGTTGGTTTAATACACGACAACAACATATACATGTAACTGGTCGCAGAAAATAAAATAGGCTGAAAGCACGAGTAGCGGAAATAAAAAGGAGAATCAATAATGGATTACGAAAATAAAACATTTATCTCATCGCTACTGATGTGCCTTTAATCGAAGTTTTTTAATGTTTACAGGGCCCGACGCAGATATGTCCCGCCTTAAAGAAATTTGCTTAAATATATATTATATAAAGATAATAGTCTTTTCTTTAAATATGTTTATTTATTTTATTTTTTAGAACGAGACATTGTTTTAACTATTCTTTTGAATACTTGCGTTTATTTTATTATAAATGTTATTATTACATGAATATATAATATACAAATGACGCAGAGTTCGTTTTAACTTACAATTATTAATGTATAAGTATCCGCCAATCAACTTACCGATTTATGACGGATTCTGGATTGCACTGATTGGACTGATCGCTGACGGTTACCAAGGTTATGACGGATTCATAATTTTGGACGGATGTATTCATCATTAATCAGTCAGCGATCCGTCAGCGTTCGAAAATCCGTCAGCAATCAGTTATCAATCAGTCAAAGTGCTGCGTTTACGGGTGCAAGTACTGTATATAACGGGTGCATGCGCACTCGAATCAATCAATTTATATTACTGTCTCTCAAAATGAAAGCGTAAAGTGTACAACACAGCTGGTCATAGTCCCTGCGCCATGTTATGGAGCATAACACCAGTTCTGTCAACAGATGTCACTTGTTTGGATCAAAGGGTCTATGTCGTATTAGGTCAAATATGCAACACGAATGGAACGTGCTCCATCTATAGTAACTGCGGGTGCAATGCAACCAACAATAAAATACTTTGAATCAAATTGAAATGACCGCGTATTAGAGCAATATGTCTTACTGTGGCAGGTACAACTTAATGGCACTATAGAAATATGAATGGCCGAGTGTGGCAGTCAACATGTCCTTCTGTTGATAGGTACAGCTTACTGGCACAATAGAAATATAAATGGCTGAGTGTGGCAGGCAATATGTCTAACTGTGGATAGGTATAGCTTACTGGCACTATAAAAGTATGAATTACCTAGTGTGGCAGGCAATATGTCATAAAGTGGACAGGTACAGCTTACTGGCACTATAGAAATATGAATGGCGAGTGTTTCAGGCAATATGTCCCCTACTGTGGATACATGCAGCTTACTGGCACTATAGAATTATGAATGACCGAGTGTGGCAGGCAATATGTCTTACTGTGGACAGATACAGCTGACTGGCAACATAGAAATATGAATGACCGAGTGTGACAGGCAATGTGTCTTACTGTGGACAGATACAGCTGACTGGCACTATAGAAATATGAATGACCGAGTGTGGCAGGCAATATGTCTTACTGTGGACAGATACAGCTGACTGGCAACATAGAAATATGAATGACCGAGTGTGACAGGCAATATGTCTTACTGTGGATATATACAGCTTAGTGGCACTATAGAAATATGAATGGCCGAGTGTGACAGGCAATATTTCTTACTGTGGACAGATACAGCTTACTGGCACTATAGAAATATGAATGGCCGAGTGTGGCAGGCAATATGTCTTACTGTGGATAGACACAGCTTAGTGGCACTATAGAAATATGAATGACCCAGTGTGTCAGGCAATAAGTCTTACTGTGGATATATACAGCTTAGTGGCACTATAGAAATATGAATGGCCGAGTGTGGCAGGCAATATGTCTTACTGTGGACAGATACAGCTGACTGGCACTATAGAAATATGAATGGCTGAGTGTGGCAGTCAATATGTCTTACTGTGGATAGGTACAGCTTACAGACACTATAGAAATATGAATGGCCGAGTGTGGCAGGCAATATGTCTTACTGTGGATAGGTACAGCTTACTGGCACTATAGAAATATGAATGGCTGAGTGTGGCAGGCAATATGTCTTACTGTGGACAGATACAGCTTACAGACACTATAGAAATATGAATGGCCGAGTGTGACAGGCAATATGTCTTACTGTGGACAGATACAGCTGACTGGCAACATAGAAATATGAATGGCCGAGTGTGGCAGGCAAAATGTCTTACTGTGGATAGATACAGCTTTCTGGCACTATAGAAATATGAATGGCCGAGTGTGGCATGCAATATGTCTTACTGTGGGATAGATACAGCTTACTGGCACTATAGAAATATGAATGGCCGAGTGTGGCAGACAATATGTCTTACTTTGGGATAGATACAGCTTATTGTCACTATAGAAATATGAATGGCCGAGTGTGGCAGGCAATATGTCTTACTCTGGATAGGTACAGCTTAGTGTCACTATAGAAATATGAATGGCCGAGTGTGGCAGGCAATATGTCTTATTGTTGATAGGTACAGCTTAGTGTCACTATAGAAATATGAATGGCCGAGTGTGGCAGACAATATGTCTTACTGTGGGATAGATACAGCTTATTGTCACTATAGAAATATGAATGGCCGAGTGTGGCAGGCAATATGTCTTACTGTGGATAGGTATAGCTTAGTGTCACTATAGAAATATGAATGGCTGAGTGTGGCAGGCAATATGTCTTACTGTGGATAGGTACAGCTTAGTGTCACTATAGAAATAGGAATGGCCGAGTGTGGCAGACAATATGTCTTACTGTGGGATAGATACAGCTTATTGTCACTATAGAAATATGAATGGCCGAGTGTGGCAGGCAATATGTCTTACTGTGGATAGATACAGCTTAGTGTCACTATAGAAATAGGAATGGCCGAGTGTGGCAGACAATATGTCTTACTGTGGGATAGATACAGCTTACCGGCACTATAGAAATATGAATGGCCGAGTGTGGCAGGCAATATGTCTTACTGTGGATAGGTACAGCTTAGTGTCACATTAGAAATATGAATGGCCGAGTGTGGCAGGCAATATGTCTTACTGTGGATAGATACAGCTTACTGGCACTATAGAAATATGAATGGCCGAGTGTGGCAGGCAATATGTCTTACTGTAGGATAGATACAGCTTACTGGCACTATAGAAATATGAATGGCCGAGTGTGGCAGGCAATATGTCTTACTGTGGATAGATACAGCTTACTGGCACTATAGAAATATGAATGGCCGAGTGTGGCAGGCAATATGTCTTACTGTAGGATAGATACAGCTTACTGGCACTACAGAAATATAAATGGCCTAGTGTGGCAGGCAATATGTCTTACTGTGGATAGGTACAGCTTACTGGCACTATAGAAATATAAATGGCCGAGTGTGGCAGGCAATATGTCTTACTGTGGGATAGATACAGCTTATTGTCACTATAGAAATATGAATGGCCGAGTGTGGCAGGCAATATGTCTTACTGTGGATAGATACAGCTTAGTGTCACTATAGAAATAGGAATGGCCGAGTGTGGCAGACAATATGTCTTACTGTGGGATAGATACAGCTTACCGGCACTATAGAAATATGAATGGCCGAGTGTGGCAGGCAATATGTCTTACTGTGGATAGGTACAGCTTAGTGTCACATTAGAAATATGAATGGCCGAGTGTGGCAGGCAATATGTCTTACTGTGGATAGATACAGCTTACTGGCACTATAGAAATATGAATGGCCGAGTGTGGCAGGCAATATGTCTTACTGTAGGATAGATACAGCTTACTGGCACTATAGAAATATGAATGGCCGAGTGTGGCAGGCAATATGTCTTACTGTGGATAGATACAGCTTTCTGGCACTATAGAAATATGAATGGCCGAGTGTGGCAGGCAATATGTCTTACTGTAGGATAGATACAGCTTACTGGCACTACAGAAATATAAATGGCCTAGTGTGGCAGGCAATATGTCTTACTGTGGATAGGTACAGCTTACTGGCACTATAGAAATATAAATGGCCGAGTGTGGCAGGCAATATGTCTTACTGTGGACAGATACAGCTTACTGGCACTATAGAAATATGAATGGCCTAGTGTGGCAGGCAATATGTCTTACTGTGGATAGGTACAGCTTACTGGCACTATAGAAATATAAATGGCCGAGTGTGGCAGGCAATATGTCTTACTGTGGACAGATACAGCTGACTGGCACTATAGAAATATGAATGACCGAGTGTGGCAGGCAATATGTCTTACTGTGGATAGATACAGCTTACTGGCACTATAGAAATATAAATGGCCGAGTGTGGCAGGCAATATTTTTTACTGTGGATAGATACAGCTTACTGGCACCATAGAAATATAAATGGCCGAGTGTGGCATGCAATATGTATTACTGTGGATAGATACAGCTTACTGGCACTATAGAAATATGAATGGCCGAGTGTGGCAGGCAATATGTCTTACTGTAGGATAGATACAGCTTACTGGCACTATTGAAATATGAATGGCCGAGTGTGGCAGGCAATATGTCTTACTATGGGATAGATACAGCTTACTGGCACTATAGAAATATGAATGGCCGAGTGTGGCAGGCAATATGTCTTACTGTGGATAGGTACAGCTTACAGGCACTATAGAAATATGAATGGCCGAGTGTGGCAGGCAATATGTCTTACTGTGGACAGATACAGCTTATTGTCACTATAGAAATATGAATGGCCGAGTGTGGCAGGCAATATGTCTTACTGTGGATAGGTACAGCTTACTGGCACTATTGAATATGAATGGCCGAGTGTGGCATGCAATATGTATTACTGTGGATAGATACAGCTTACTGGCTTTATAGAATATGAATGGCCGAGTGTGGCATGCAATATGTCTTACTGTGGACAGATACAGCTGACTGGCACTATAGAAATATGAATGGCTGAGTGTGGCAGTCAATATGTCTTACTGTGGATAGGTACAGCTTACAGACACTATAGAAATATGAATGGCCGAGTGTGGCAGGCAATATGTCTTACTGTGGATAGGTACAGCTTACTGGCACTATAGAAATATGAATGGCTGAGTGTGGCAGTCAATATGTCTTACTGTGGATAGATACAGCTTACTGGCATTATAGAAATATGAATGACCGAGTGTGGCAGTCAATATGTCTTACTGTGGATAGGTACAGCTTACTGGCACTATAGAAATATGAATGGCCGAGAGGGGCAGTCAATATGTCTTACTGTGGATAGATACAGCTTACAGACACTATAGAAATATGAATGGCCGAGTGTGACAGGCAATATGTCTTACTGTGGACAGATACAGCTGACTGGCAACATAGAAATATGAATGGCCGAGTGTGGCAGGCAAAATGTCTTACTGTGGATAGATACAGCTTTCTGGCACTATAGAAATATGAATGGCCGAGTGTGGCATGCAATATGTCTTACTGTGGGATAGATACAGCTTACTGGCACTATAGAAATATGAATGGCCGAGTGTGGCAGACAATATGTCTTACTTTGGGATAGATACAGCTTATTGTCACTATAGAAATATGAATGGCCGAGTGTGGCAGGCAATATGTCTTACTCTGGATAGGTACAGCTTAGTGTCACTATAGAAATATGAATGGCCGAGTGTGGCAGGCAATATGTCTTATTGTTGATAGGTACAGCTTAGTGTCACTATAGAAATATGAATGGCCGAGTGTGGCAGACAATATGTCTTACTGTGGGATAGATACAGCTTATTGTCACTATAGAAATATGAATGGCCGAGTGTGGCAGGCAATATGTCTTACTGTGGATAGGTATAGCTTAGTGTCACTATAGAAATATGAATGGCTGAGTGTGGCAGGCAATATGTCTTACTGTGGATAGGTACAGCTTAGTGTCACTATAGAAATAGGAATGGCCGAGTGTGGCAGACAATATGTCTTACTGTGGGATAGATACAGCTTATTGTCACTATAGAAATATGAATGGCCGAGTGTGGCAGGCAATATGTCTTACTGTGGATTGATACAGCTTAGTGTCACTATAGAAATAGGAATGGCCGAGTGTGGCAGACAATATGTCTTACTGTGGGATAGATACAGCTTACCGGCACTATAGAAATATGAATGGCCGAGTGTGGCAGGCAATATGTCTTACTGTGGATAGGTACAGCTTAGTGTCACATTAGAAATATGAATGGCCGAGTGTGGCAGGCAATATGTCTTACTGTGGATAGATACAGCTTACTGGCACTATAGAAATATGAATGGCCGAGTGTGGCAGGCAATATGTCTTACTGTAGGATAGATACAGCTTACTGGCACTATAGAAATATGAATGGCCGAGTGTGGCAGGCAATATGTCTTACTGTGGATAGATACAGCTTTCTGGCACTATAGAAATATGAATGGCCGAGTGTGGCAGGCAATATGTCTTACTGTAGGATAGATACAGCTTACTGGCACTACAGAAATATAAATGGCCTAGTGTGGCAGGCAATATGTCTTACTGTGGATAGGTACAGCTTACTGGCACTATAGAAATATAAATGGCCGAGTGTGGCAGGCAATATGTCTTACTGTGGACAGATACAGCTTACTGCCACTATAGAAATATGAATGGCCTAGTGTGGCAGGCAATATGTCTTACTGTGGATAGGTACAGCTTACTGGCACTATAGAAATATAAATGGCCGAGTGTGGCAGGCAATATGTCTTACTGTGGACAGATACAGCTGACTGGCACTATAGAAATATGAATGACCGAGTGTGGCAGGCAATATGTCTTACTGTGGATAGATACAGCTTACTGGCACTATAGAAATATAAATGGCCGAGTGTGGCAGGCAATATTTTTTACTGTGGATAGATACAGCTTACTGGCACCATAGAAATATAAATGGCCGAGTGTGGCATGCAATATGTATTACTGTGGATAGATACAGCTTACTGGCACTATAGAAATATGAATGGCCGAGTGTGGCAGGCAATATGTCTTACTGTAGGATAGATACAGCTTACTGGCACTATTGAAATATGAATGGCCGAGTTTGGCAGGCAATATGTCTTACTATGGGATAGATACAGCTTACTGGCACTATAGAAATATGAATGGCCGAGTGTGGCAGGCAATATGTCTTACTGTGGATAGGTACAGCTTACAGGCACTATAGAAATATGAATGGCCGAGTGTGGCAGGCAATATGTCTTACTGTGGACAGATACAGCTTATTGTCACTATAGAAATATGAATGGCCGAGTGTGGCAGGCAATATGTCTTACTGTGGATAGGTACAGCTTACTGGCACTATTGAATATGAATGGCCGAGTGTGGCATGCAATATGTATTACTGTGGATAGATACAGCTTACTGGCTTTATAGAATATGAATGGCCGAGTGTGGCATGCAATATGTCTTACTGTGGATAGATACAGCTGACTGGCACTATAGAAATATGAATGGCCTAGTGTGGCAGGCAATATGTCTTACTGTGGATAGATACAGCTTACTGGCACTATAGAAATATAAATGGCCGAGTGTGTCATGCAATATGTCTTACTGTGGGATAGATACAGCTTACTGGCACTATAGAAATATGAATGGCCGAGTGTGGCAGGCAATATGTCTTACTGTGGATAGGTACAGCTTACAGACACTATAGAAATATGAATGGCCTAGTGTGGCAGGCAATATGTCTTACTGTGGACAGATACAGCTTATTGTCACTATAGAAATATGAATGGCCGAGTGTGGCAGGCAATATGTCTTACTGTGGATAGGTACAGCTTACTGGCACTATAGAAATATGAATGGCCGAGTGTGGCAGGCAATATGTCTTACTGTGGATAGGTACAGCTTACTGGCACTATAGAAATATGAATGGCCGAGTGTGGCAGGCAATATGTCTTACTGTGGATAGGTACAGCTTACTGGCACTATAGAAATATGAATGGCCGAGTGTGGCAGGCAATATGTCTTACTGTGGATAGATACAGCTTACTGGCACTATAGAAATATGAATGGCCGAGTGTGGCAGGCAATATGTCTTACTGTGGATAGGTACAGCTTACTGGCACTATAGAAATATAAATGGCCGAGTGTGGCAGTCAATATGTCCTACTGTGGACAGGTACAGCTTACAGACACTATAGAAATATGAATGGCCTAGTGTGGCAGGCAATATGTCTTACTGTGGACAGATACAGCTTATTGTCACTATAGAAATATGAATGGCAGAGTGTGGCAGGCAATATGTCTTACTGTGGATAGGTACAGCTTACTGGCTCTATAGAATATGAATGGCTGAGTGTGGCAGGCAATATGTCTTACTGTGGATAGATACAGCTGACTGGCACTATAGAAATATGAATGGCCTAGTGTGGCAGGCAATATGTCTTACTGTGGACAGATACAGCTTACTGTCACTATAGAAATATGAATGGCCGAGTGTGGCAGGCAATATGTCTTACTGTGGACAGATACAGCTTATTGTCACTATAGAAATATGAATGGCCTAGTGTGGCAGGCAATATGTCTTACTGTGGATTGATACAGCTTAGTGTCACTATAGAAATATGAATGGCCGTGTGTGACAGGCAATATGTCTTACTGTGGATAGATACAGCTTAGTGTCACTATAGACATATAAATGGCCGTGTGTGGCAGGCAATATGTCTTACTGTGGATAGATACAGCTTAGTGTCACTATAGAAATATGAATGGCCGAGTGTGGCATGCAATATGTCTTACTGTGGATAGATACAGCTTACTGGCACTATAGCAATATGAATGGCCGAGTGTGGCAGACAATATGTCTTACTGTGGACAGGTACAGCTTATTGTCACTATAGAAATATGAATGGCAGAGTGTGGCAGGCAATATGTCTTACTGTGGATAGGTACAGCTTACTGGCTCTATAGAATATGAATGGCTGAGTGTGGCAGGCAATATGTCTTACTGTGGATAGATACAGCTGACTGGCACTATAGAAATATGAATGGCCTAGTGTGGCAGGCAATATGTCTTACTGTGGACAGATACAGCTTATTGTCACTATAGAAATATGAATGGCCGAGTGTGGCAGGCAATATGTCTTACTGTGGACAGATACAGCTTATTGTCACTATAGAAATATGAATGGCCTAGTGTGGCAGGCAATATGTCTTACTGTGGATTGATACAGCTTAGTGTCACTATAGAAATATGAATGGCCGTGTGTGACAGGCAATATGTCTTACTGTGGATAGATACAGCTTAGTGTCACTATAGACATATAAATGGCCGTGTGTGGCAGGCAATATGTCTTACTGTGGATAGATACAGCTTAGTGTCACTATAGAAATATGAATGGCCGTGTGTGGCAGGCAATATGTCTTACTGTGGATAGATACAGCTTACTGGCACTATAGCAATATGAATGGCCGAGTGTGGCAGACAATATGTCTTACTGTGGACAGGTACAGCTTATTGGCACTATAGAAATATGAATGGCCGAGTGTGACATGCAATATGTCTTGCTGTGGATAGATACAGCTTACTGGCGCTATAGAAATATGAATGGCCGAGTGTGACAGGCAATATGTCTTACTGTGGATAGATACATCTTACTGGCACTATAGAAATATAAATGGCCGAGTGTGGCATGCAATATGTATTACTGTGGTAGGTACAGCTTACCGGCACTATAGAAATATGAATGGCCGAGTGTGGCAGGCAATATGTCTTACTGTGGATAGATACAGCTTACTGGCACTCTAGAAATATGAATGGCCGAGTGTGGCATGCAATATGTCTTACTGTGGATAGATACAGCTTACTGGCACTATAGAAATATGAATGGCCGAGTGTTGCATGCAATATGTATTACTGTGGATAGATACAGCTTACTGGCACTATAGAAATATGAATGGCCGAGTTTGGCAGGCAATATGTCTTACTGTGGATAGATACAGCTTACTGGCACTATAGAAATATGAATGGCCGAGTGTGGCATGCAATATGTATTACTGTGGATAGGTACAGCTTACCGGCACTATAGAAATATGAATGGCCGAGTGTGGCAGGCAATATGTCTTACTGTGGATAGATACAGCTTACTCGAACTATAGAAATATGAATGGCCGAGTGTGACATGCAATATGTATTACTGTGGATAAGTACAGCTTACTGGCACTATAGAAATATGAATGACTGTATGTGGCAGGCAATATGTCTTACTGTGGATAGATACAGCTTACTGGCACTATAGAAATATGAATGGCCGAGTGTGGCATGCAATATGTATTACTGTGGATAGATACAGCTTACTGGCACTATAGAAATATGAATGGCCGAGTGTGGCATGCAATATGTCTTACTGTGGACAGGTACAGCTTACTGGCACTATAGATATATTAATGACCGGGTGTGGCAGGCAATATGTCTTACTGTGGATAGATACAGCTTACTGGCACTATAGAAATATGAATGGCCGATTGTGGCATTCGGTTTGCTACCACTATAACATTATGGCTTCCTGCTGACAGTTAATCTTGCATTCGGCCACTCTAAAAAGTCACGTTTAAGCAAGTATATGTCTGGTAATAATACGAATTGGTAACCAACACAATGCTTATTTATATGTTGAAAATCTTATGTTATAAGTCTTATTTTGTCAAATGCACAAAAATTCTGAAATAATATCAGTTTTATCTTCGTTTGTTTTAAATTCAAACATGATGATTGTTTTATCACTATATCAATCCAACAAAGGACAAAAGTAACACACAATAGTCCTGTTCTCATCATTACATGGTTGTTGACTCCAGTTGGGCTTCAGCGGCAGTGGTTTAAGTGGTTCGTCTACTACTGATCACGTGGTCTGTCAACATTGAGATTACTAGTTCTTATCTCCCTGCGGCAGGGTAAGCTTGATTGAAATCTCAATTGACAAGGATTGCCAGATTTCCTACCGAGGGTCGATCCTCAGTCTTCCTCCCAAAATTAAAAAAAACTGAAAGACACGATATTGCTGAAATATGCTGAAAGTGACGTTAAACGACATTCTACAAACAAACAAAATATATAACTCCAAACATCAGGACAAACAGACATGTATTGCACACAATGTAATAAAAACATACTGTAGATTTCTGGCGCATGAATACATGTATAATATATGACCAAACTTCTGGGTGCTTTGTCTGATGTCATCGGATACACTAAAAACAATATCTTGTATATATTGTTGCAATCGAGCGCTCCTTACCTGTAGTCCTTTGATACTTCAAATTTTATTTTTAATTTCATTTTCTATTTTTATTTGATCTGTGATTGGACTACTTATATCAACCTTCCAGCCTAAGTTTGAGATCTAAAGCATTTCCATTTTTATGGGTAAAGACTGGCAACCTTAGTATTTACACGACGGTGTTCGTTAGCTGATATCTTGGCGTGGCTGCCTATACGTTAATACGCGGCTGAATCCACATGATTTTGACAGCAACAATAAAAATTGAAATCTATCCCTGCAATCAATATACTGTAAATTTTCAGTACCAAATAAAACACCTCAGAACCTAGCCTAGCCTAGACCAGGCCCGCGTCAGAACCTAGCATAGCCTGGACCAGGCCCGCGTCAGAACCTAGCCTAGCCTAGACCAGGTCCGCGATAGTAGCAGTGTGTACATAGTCATCCACTTCGAAGTTGAATTTAAAAATATATATGAAAATACATGGTCAAATCCGAATAGCATGCTATATCAACACAAGCAACCAATATCCGCATCCAGGGTATCTATGCCCGGAGGCCTGACAATAGTCGATTGATAAATAACACAATGCATGCGGATTTTACCATGTATTTCATATTTTTTATTTAAAATCTAGAGGCATTCCGAATGGGTTTAAGAAATAAATGATTTGGACACGAATATACACTGTTGTTAGCACTGGTTGGCTCTTTATGCGAAATATTTAACCCAGAGCTTTAAATTGCGAGTTAAACGCATCTGTTCTATGGAGAGCTTCGATGCCAGCTTAAGGCGAGAGGATATAATAACAGGAACATATCAATAGGTTACTAACAACATCAGTAGGGATCAGATTCTGCGGTACACAGAAAAGAAAACTAACAATAGAGTCCCGTTTATCCTAATATACCACCCAACTTTTAAGACATCGCTCGTTCTATCCGCGAACGCTGGACAACAATTGAAAAACATCTTCAACTTTCAAAACTATTTCCAGAACCTCCTGTAAAGGCCTTTAGAAAACCCAAAAGTTTTAAAGATCAGTTAGTCAGAGCAGAAATGTCGCCATTTGGGGCAATGTTGCATCTGTGGTGACGGTCGTTCTATGACATGTGATCACATACAACACGCTAATTACTTCACCAGCACATCAAATGGCAAACAATTAGACATCCATGAATCGTAGACATAGACATAGTACATGTGTTCTAGCGTATGACGATGTATCTTTCGTCTATGTCTACGATTCACCCCGGTTAATGAAGCTATATTTTTATATAGCGGATTTAGCCGAAGAGTCTCTTCCGCTGCACATAGTACAGGCGAATTGGTGCCACAGTATCACAACGGTGCGAGTTCGAATCCCGCTGAAGGTAAGCAAAAATTTGACAGTATTAAAAATCTTATTCTTACAGTGTTGGGCTTAATTTGTAGACGTATATATATGTATAATAAAATCACATAAACAAATCTGTATATTGTATTACATCGCTAGTACTTTCACTGCTTCCTTCATCTCTTCAGGCGACAATAATGTTTACAAATATTGTAAACTTTAGATACAAAGATGACGTGATAATGTATTTAAAACGTGGTAATGTGTTTAAAAGTTCGGGAAAATAACGTTCATAACGTGCATAAACTAACATTGCGTTTATAATATTAATTATAAGTTAATGAGTTGCTATTAATAACAGTTAATTAGCAATACACATCTAGCCAGTTAAGTGTGGCTTTAAACTACTGTAAAATGTAATTCCTTTTCATCATGCAGAGATTGTCTTCCTTATAGGATAACTAATTGTGCGGAGTGAATATCCAAAATATGATCACGAGTGCCGCATAAGGCATCTGATTAAACGAGTGCGCGGAACTTGTTCCGCGCACGAGTTTAATCTGATGCTTTATGTGGCACGAGTGATCATATTTTGGATATTCACGATGCCCAATTGAATATCCTATTTATTAAATAGATCAAAATTGTTTTCGTAAAATTTTAATGCCTAATTCTAAATTTTATGAACGGCGGATGAATATTTGTATGGTACAAAACCATTGTGACGTTTTGGCGGGAAAAAAACCCGAGAGTGAAAATAAACGATAATTTTCACATGTGATTTACCGTGATTTCTGTCACTCGGAAAATTCGATATTTCATCTCTATCTATATAATAAATAACTTTATATAATGGGAAAATGTTAAATTTTCCGTTTGATCTTTCGTGTAAATGTTTGTTGACTTTCATGAAACGTAGTTCTTCTGTTGATGCTTGTTGACGATGCAAAGTCATTCTTTTCCATAATTCATTTTTAGTTTGTCCAATATAGAAATTGTTACATTTTGCACAAATAATTGAATATACAACATTTTTAGTTGAACAAAACATATTATGTTTAACGGTAAACGTTTTACCGTTTATAAAAGTTATGGAAGGGCCTTCTAATAATCTGTCACGTTTTACAAGTTTTTACTCCTCATTTTGAAACCCGACAAGTGTTTTCAATATCAAAGCATGATTTGGTTAAAATTCTTTTCAAGTTTTTAGGTTGTCTTCTGCTACATATAATCTTCTTTTGTTCCAGTATAGATTTCATCGTCTTGCTTTGCTTTAAAATAGGTTCAGACCCTTTAATTAATGGGAAAATATTCATATTTCTAAGATTATGTGTACACACAAACGGTATAATCGTGCTTGTGTCATATTTAACTTTTCTCTTTTCGTAACTACACGGACCCTTCAATATGGCTTGTAATATAAAGTTTTGTATTAGATTATGTGGGTAGTGTTGATTCTTCAAATAACAATTGAGTTCATGCAATCTGTGTTCTAGGGTCTTTCACTAATGAACTATTCTGGATGCGAGGTTCTACGGAATATTAGTTTTCACATGCTTAGGATGACATGATTGAAAATCAAGATACATGTGAGTGTCAGTCGGTTTACAATACAAATCTTATTATTTCCTTTGAGTAAAACAAGAATATCTAGAAATGGAATTTGTTTACGGGTGTGAAGTTAGCAGTGGGTTCGATATTCGATATTAATAAATACTCATTATGAAATACAAGAAAAAAAGATGTATAACATTGCTATACATACAACCAACAACTGTCAAAAGGAATTGAAGGCATCTAGACGGGCTCGGTATGTAAGGGAGCCCAACAGCATCAAATTTGAATATCGAAATGGTAAAAAATCACTGAAGTGCGAACCTCGGGACCACCCCTTCATCCTCCTTCAATCTTCATGAAACTAGACAAAACAGTTAGCAATATATAGCTTTAGATGCTGTCAAAATGAATTTATGGCATCTGGACGGGTTCCGTATGTAAGGGAGCCCAACAGCATCAAATTTGAATATCGAAATGGTAAAAAATCACTAAGTGAGAACCTCGGGACCACCCCTTCGTCCTCTTTCAATCTTCATGAAACTTGACAAAACAGTTGGCAATATATAGCTTCAGATGCTGTCAAAAGTCATTTAAGGCATCTGGACGGGTTCAGTATGTAAGGGAGCCCAACAGCATCAAATTTGAATATCGAAATGATAAAAAAAGTCACTTAAGTGCGAATATGCCAACCTCGGAATCCCCACTTCATTCTCTTTCAATCTTCATGAATCTTGGCAAAACAGTTGGCTTTATATAGTTTTAGATGCTGTCAGAAGGAATTTAAGGCATTTGGACGTGTTCGGTATGTAAGGGAGCCCAACGGCATAAAATTTTAATATCGAAATGGTAAAAAAATCAATGGAGTGCGAACCTCGGGACTACCCCTTCATCCTCTTCCTATCTTCATGAAACTTGACAAAACAGTTGGCAATAGATAGGTTTAGATGTTGTCAAAAGGAATTTAGGCAATTGGACGGGTTCGGTATGTAAAGGAGCCCAAACACATCAAATTTGAATATCCAAATGGTAAAAACAATCACTTAGGTTAGAATATGAGAACCTCGGGACCACCCTTTCATCTTCTTTCAATCTTCATGAAATTTGGCAAAACAGTTACCATTATATAGCGTTAGACGTGTCAAAAGGAATTTAAGGCATCTGGACCGGTTCTGTATGTAAGGAAGCCCAACAGCATCAAATTTGAATATCGAAATGGTAACTAATTCAATTAAGTGCGAACCTCGGAAACCCCCCCCCCCCCCTTCATCCTCCTTCAATCTTCATGAAACTTGGCAAAACAGTTGGCGTTATATAGCTTTAGATGCTGTCAAAAAGGTATTTTAGGCATCTGGACGGGTTCGGTATGTAAGGGAGCCCAACAGCATCAAATTAAGATATCGAAATGGTAAAAAATCAATTAAGTGCGAATGTGCGAACCTCGGGACCACCCCTTCATCCTCTTTCAATCTTCATGAAACGTGTCAAAACGGTTGGCATTATATAGCCTTGGATGCTGTCAAAAGGAATTTAAGGCATCTGGACGGGTTCGGTATGTAAGGGAGCCCAACAGCATCAAATTTGAATATCGAAATGGTAAAAAAATCACTTAAGTGCGAATATGCGAACCTCGGGACCACCCCTTCATACTTTTTTAATCTTCATGAAACTTGGCAAAACAATTGGCATTATATAGCTTTAGATGCTGTCAAAAGGAATTTAAGGCATCTGGACTGGTTCGGTATGTAAGGGAGCCCAACAGCATCAAATTTGAATATCGAAATGGTAAAAAATATGTTCGAATATGCAAACATCGGGAATACCACTTCATCCTCTTTCAATCTTGATTAAACTTGGCAAAACAGTTGGCATTTTATGGCTTTAGACGCGTTAAAAAGTCATTTAAGACATCTGGACGGGTTCGGTATGTAAGGGAGCCCAACAATATCAAATTTGAATATCGAAGTGGTAAAAAAATCACTGCTGGTAACTCGTGTTTCCCGATAAAAAGTATAATTCATATTTATGCAAAACACTATATAGTTGTATGTGGCTTTGATATATTACATTAATTATTATATTTGATTTGTGATATCTCATGTACATGTATAATAAAAGGTTATTATTGCGAGTCTTTAATTATAATTTGTATAAAGTATTTAAATTACTGAACGCCTTCTTTTTACATGGTTATAGAAACATGATATTTTTGTCAAAATTTTACTATTTATATATTTTACCAATGACACAAAATGTGCTTTATGTTAAAATAATTAAATTATATGTATCCGTCAATAAACTATATGCATATAATCAAATGACGAAGTCTAGAATGCACTGATCGTACTTATCTCTAACGGTTGCCAAAGTAATGCCGGATTCGTCAAGTCGTGTCGTCACCAATCAATAAAAATTTTGCGCTTACGGTTATAAGTACAGTAGATAGTTACGATGGCATTCATAAGGATTTTAGATATTAACTAAAATAATGTTATTATTGGCTGTCAGTTTTTCATAACGATGTTTCGGGGCACATCATTGTTTTACATAATAAGCATTCCGAACAACAAAAAGTAGCTCGATTTTCATGGTAGCAAAAACTTATTTGCCACTGCCTTAATATATTTTAAAATACTCAGATTCACGTTCAAGTTTACTATGAATTATAAACTTTAATTCTTGATTATGAATTATAATCAAAGTTCTTTTTATTTTAATTAGGCAGCTTTCTATGTATTACTTTTATTTAATACAAGTTTACGAATTAGCATACTATAGTTACCTGCAAATAATGATCTTAATCTTAGATTCATGAATATAATGTCAATTTTGCGTGCAGTAAAGTTCGAACAAAGTATACTTGATATTGTAAAGCCGCGTATAGACTACCAGGTAAATGCTTTTCACTTGATGTCATATTCTGCAGCTGAAGTAACATTCGCAGTAACTGCGTCGGTGCTGCAGTAGTAACGCGAACTTTATAAACATTAACGCATTGGTGAAAGTGCTTATTACAGAACAAAATGGCGAACATTCCTTTTGCGATCTGAATTGATTTCACTAGCGTTAAGCTATTTAGACGAGAATGCAATTGGCTATTGTGGCACCTAACCAAACTTCAACTTATCGACCAGTAATATTACTGGTTTCTTTGACTCGTTTCAAAACATTTTCTGTGTGATTGCGTAATTATTTCATTAACATTCGAAAGACCTGTTCTTGTGCACATGTCTCGGAGAACTGCATGTCCTTAATTATTAATTTATTTCCGCCTCGGGCTCATAATCTGAGAAAGGTTTGGCGCAAACTAGCATACCAGCAATGTACAAATTTTTACCATTTTTCAAAGGTTGTCGTAAATTGTTCTCTTAACGTTGTAATTAGTACCAAGAACCCAGAATATATTAATATTAACCAGAAAACACAGAAATGATAATTTCAGAACGCATGCGTACAATTCTGTTCAATAAAAATTCATGGAGGTTTTAGATGGTGATGTGTACTCTTAAGTTTCATCGCGTTTTTTTTTTTGTCTACACAAAACTCCCCTACGAAAAGATTTAACATCGTTCAAAACAGTTTCTGCTCAAGTTTTTGTTATCGATTGATTGATAATTGTGTCCTCTTGTTGATGATTACATTAAAGAATAATAGATTCTCACATCCGTTTTTTAGGCAAACAAGGTCATCGATCTTCCAAGAGTGATAGAAATGTCTTTTAGCGAGTGGAGCACAGCGCAACAAGCAAACAATATATACAATTTCTATCACAAATGGAAGATCACGCGGGGCTACTGAAATGTTCTAATTTATAAAAATAAATATAAATTATAATTTATAATGACAATTAAACCTTTTTAGATGGTCCTCTACAAAGTAAGTTTATTGTGCCGATCCAAAATCCAAGATTGTCGCCATCGCAGGACATAGTTTAACATAGGATCCTATGGGAAAAACATCCAAACTATTTCTTATCCGAAACTTTTCCACACAATAAAACCAATTTATGCAGAAGTGAATCTTAGATAGTAATCTTATTATTTTAAGTTTGTTGAGCCGAAATGCTACATGGCTGACAGAACTGCAAATGCGTTATAATTTGCGGAAATTTCAACATACGTTTCCTCACAAACAGCTTGGCGGAAGAATATGTGATATCGTATGGTCCTCTACTTATTCTGTAACCATGGAATATCACTCAACGTATTAACCTATGAAAAAACATAAAACGGCTTCTTCTCAGAAACTATCCTACAAATTGCTGCTGATTGGAAATTCAACATGGCAACATTCATAGAAACAGCATCTTCCCATTAACTCTCTAGCATTTAATATCAAAATTTGCAAGAAAAGTCAGGTCTCCTTAAAAATGTGTAAGTCAAAATTGTGGCGTGCAATTTATGCTTTTAAGAGCCTCTAGTTTAATGTACAGGTAATTTTAAATGGTTTAGTTTCTCTTCTTCAGATGTGGCATATTGCCACATTATAAAAATAACACTAAAAGTCCATACATCGTGAATTGCCTCGAAATTTTCCAATGGAAACTTCTATCGGTATCGAAAACAAAGGAACAAGTTTGATGGTCCAGCTAGTGAAAACATAAAAGTTAAGCCATGGCGCGCTTGGATACTGCTACCAGAAAATCATCATCGGGCGACTACAAGCTGGAGTCCCACAAAGTGAGGTTGTACGGACCGAGAATGTAAACCATTACCATTTCCAGACTATGGGCCAGATTCCAACAGACCGGTACGACTAATGACCGTCCAAGAATGGGTTTACAAAGCAAAACTACAGCACGTCAAGATCGGTACATCTGGGTATTCTATTTACGGAATCGAATAGCCACAGCAACAACTACTGCAGTCGAGATACCTGGATTGCAATGAATTGGCTTCCAGACTACTAGTATTAGAAAAACGGCACCGACAACATGGAAATAGACCAAGGAGATAGTATTTTGTAGCAATTTGGGCATAGTTACATCGACAGAAAGAATCAGATGATGCAACAGGTTGAGGGTCTGGACATTCCAGAACTGGCGCAAAATCTGGTTTAGTGACGATTGATTGATTGTGTTTTTTAAGTCCAGCAAGCAATATTTCAGCTTTATTCAGGACGTGAAAATTAGAAAGTTAACCAATTAAACCATTTAAAGAATAAAAAATATCCCTCCTTTAATTCTAAAACGTGATTTCATACAATAATATGAGCATATATATACAGATAAAAAAGAAAACTAAAACAGTAAAGGCATATAATATCACAATAATCACAATATCACAACACCTTCAACCACATCTTCCAAATTTTGCTGTACAAAATAATATGTTTTAAAAACTGTAAAATTGTGTTGCTAGCGAAATTTGTAAATAGATTGCAATAGGTAGTGTTTCCTATTCCTGGATTTGACTTTTCCCTCGACACGACAATGGGTAACTCGACGGGTGTCTAATTAGAGGCAAGCCCTGCTTACTCGTCCGGAGCACCTGAGCGCACCCATGGTTTTTATTGGGTTCGGGCTACTCTCTTTCAGTCTGTGTTTTATGTTTTTGGTTTTTGTGTTTTGTTTGTCTATATCCGGATTTGTAACTGTCCCTTGGCTTTTGGCTCTTGTTGTTCGGTCGGTTTTCTTTGCTATTTTCTTACAGAATAAAAACGTCCCCGAATGTATGCCACGTCAATACAGTCCACCAAGACATGCTTGACGGTATATGGACAGTTGCATGGCACACACTCGGGTCTTGGTTCATTGTCTTAAATGTAATTATGTGTCCTCCTAGTATGGCCAAGACGACACATGGTTAATACCTCTTGGTCTCAACGACCTCTGAGATTTAAGAAGTGGTTGGATCTCAAGAAGTTTTTTATGAACTTCCAGATCACAACCTCTCTGGTATTTATTAAAATATATTTTAGAATAAAGGATTTGAAATCAGCAAAAGCTAGTTTACAATTAATGATGTCTTTATTCAAGACATTCTTATCTTCCCTGACCACGAATGTGTTTCCATGGATTGATTCGAAGATGACTTGGAATCCAGAACACAATCTCTTTACCTAAAGTTGTCAGCGATTTATAAATTTGAATTATTTTAAAATAAATGGATTTTTAGAATTTTTAATTGCCTGAAAGCATGACAAAGAATCGGAGAAGATAATAAATCTACTTTCATCTGACCATCTGACGAAGCGCACTAATTACAGAAGAAGCGGAAGGAAGACGGCGAGTTTCAACATGTTATACAAAAACAGCGACCAATGCAACTTCGATCTGTCTGTATAAATTGCAGAATGGTCAAGATACTAAGATTTTCGAGTCGCGGTCCATGAAATAGAAGCATTATGGTAAGGCACATGGTAGGCCGCACACACCTCAACTACCCAGAGACTTTCTTGGGCGTAATAACATTAATGTGTTGCCATGGCCTTCAAAATCGCCGGATTTGAATACCATCGAAGATCTTTGGGACCAACTTCACAAACGTTTGCGTCAGCTCAACCCCCACCGCTGACTCGTGATCATCTTTTTGTAATTGTAAATGTCGCTTAATAAAATAAGAAAACACCCACAATACGTTTCCTTTTTTTTTGAAGGCAGTGTCGTATCAATTTTTGCTTCCATGAAAATCGATCTACTTTTTATTGTTTGGAACACTTATTCGGAAAACAATGATGTGCTCCAAAACATCAAAATGAAAATCTGACACCCAATATTAACCATATCGTGGAACAATCTACAGTACTTATACCCGTATATTTATATCAGGACACATGAGTTGTAAGCATAGTTCGATTTATCCTTTCGATATTCAAATTTGATGCTGTTGGGCTCCCTTACATACCGAACCCGTCCAGATGCCTTAAATTCCTTTTGACAGCATCTAAAGCTATATAATGCCAACTGTTTTGCCACGTTTCATGAAGATTGAAAGAGGATGAAGGGGTGGTCCAGAGGTTCGCATATTCGCACTTAAGTGATTTTTTACCATTTCGATATTCAAATTTGATGCTGTTGGGCTCCCTTACATACCGAACCCGTCCAGATGCCTTAAATTCCTTTTGACGGCATCTAAAGCTATATAATGCTAACTGTTGTGCCAAGTTTCATGAAGATTGAAAGAGGATGAAGGGGTGGCCCCGAGGTTCGCATATTCACATTTAATTGATTTTTTACCATTTCGATATTCAAATTTGATGCTGTTGGGACTATATATAGTCTGCAATTCGTGAACACGTGGTTTTATTACTTTAAACAACTTTCATCGAGTTTATAGCTGAGCGTATTATATCGTTCAGATTTATTGTGGGGGAAACGCTGCAATATCCAGTAAAAACCCCAGAAACGAAAATGAAGAAAATCCTTTACATTGCAGTTTAGCGTACCCTGTCTGAAGTAAGGCTGGAACTAACAAACTTATTGTTGAAACCTACGCCGGTTATTAATAGTACCTCAACCTCTCAGGTTTAAATTGGGGCATTGATAGCGTCGTGTAAAAAAAAATGAAAAATAGGTAGATGCTGCTTGGCTGCTGAGGACGTAACATCGAAAAGTCAATAAACGAATAGTCCACTCACTGTTTGTGCGTAAATAATACATAATACTAAATAACGTTGGAAGGTAAGATAAGGTTACTAGGCGATGAATACTAAATATCGCTAGAAGGTATGATAAGGTTAACTAGGCGAGGAATACTAAATATCGTTGGAAGGTAAGATAAGGTTACTAGGAGAGTAATACTTAATATCGCTGGAAGGTAAGATAAGGTTACCAGGTGAGGAATACTAAATACCGTTGGATGGTAAGATAAGGTACCAGGAAAAGAATACTAAACATCGTTAGAAGGTATGATAAGGTTACTAGGCGAGCAATACTAAATATCGCTGGAAGGTAAGATAAGGTTACACGGCGAGGAATACTAAATATCGTTGGAAGGTAAGATAAGTGTACCAGGAGAGGAATACTAAATATCGCTGGAAGGTAAGATAAGTGTACCAGGAGAGAAATACTAAATATCGCTAGAAGGTAAGATAAGATTACTAGGCGAGGAATACTAAATATCGTTGGAAGGTAAGATAAGTGTACCAGGAGAGGAATACTAAATATCGCTGGAAGGTAAGATAAGTGTACCAGGAGAGAAATATACTAAATATCGCTAGAAGGTAAGATAAGATTACTAGGCGAGGAATACTAAATATCGTTGGAAGGTAAGATAAGTGTACCAGGAGAGGAATACTAAATATCGCTGGAAGGTAAGATAAATTTACTAAGCGAGGAATACTAAATATAGTTGGATGGTAACATAAGGTTACCAGGAGAGTAATACTAAATATCGCTGGAAAGTAAGATAAGGTTACCAGGCGAGGAATACTAAATATCATTGGATGATAAGATAAGGTTACTAGGCGAGGAATACTTAATATCGTTGGAAGGTAAGATAAGGTTACTAGGCGAGGAATACTTTATACCGTTGGATGGTAAGATAAGGTACCAGGAAAAGAATACTTAACATCGTTGGAAGGTATGATAAGGTTACTAGGGGAGGAATACTTAATATCGCTGGAAGGTAAGATAAGGTTACACGGCGAGGAATACTAGATATCGTTGGAAGGTAAGATAAGGTTACTAGGCGAGGAATACTAAATATCGTTGGATGGTAAGATAAGGTTACTAGGAGATGAATACTAAATATCGTTGGAATGTAAGATAAGTGTACCAGGAGAGGAATACTAAATATCGCTGGAATGTAAGATAAGGTTACTAGGCGAGTAATATTAAATATCGTTGGAAGGTAAGATAAGTGTACCAGGAGAGGAATACTAAATATTGCTGGAAGGTAAGATAAATTTACTAAGCGAGGAATACTAAATATCGTTGGATGGCAAGATAAGGTTACCAGAAGAGTAATACTAAATATCGCTGGAAGGTAAGATAAGGTTACCAGGCGAAGAATACTAAATAGCGTTCGATGGTAAGATAAGGTACCAGGAAAAGAGTACTAAACATCGTTGGAAGGTAAGATAAGGTTACCCTGAGAGAAATACTAAATATCGTTGCAATGTAAGATAAAGTTACCAAGCGAGGAATACTACATATCGTTGCAAGGTAAGGGAAGACTATTTGAAAATTAACCAAATAAAGCAAAACGTTTACAGTAAATTTAATGCAGAATGATAGGACTTAAATCTTATTCGTCTGTATAACATCTTTTATATTAATTTTGCCATTATTTATGCTTGCTATCGTTAGTCCTATATGTACCAAGCTAAACTTCATTCCTATAATGTGAATTTATTTTTCCATTTCGAATGTTTCTTTAAAACTTGATTAGATTGAGTGATGATAATAACAAAATACCGAACACTGAAACTGTCAATAAAGACAATCCATTAATCAAATCCAACATGCAGGCAAACTCGACAACAAACAATCAGAAAAATATAGCAACGACAGCAATGGTCCTGACTTCGTACAGGCATTTAAAACAAATGGTGGGTTAAACCAGGTTTTATGGTATGCCAATCTTCCAGGTTCCATCGCTAGTTCGTGAGTTGGTTTGTAAATGAAAATGGATGGGTATCATATATCACTAGTCAGTAATAAGTACAATTATAATCGCAGCCCTCCGAACCCCACCTCCCCCACCCCATATATCACTAGTCAGTAATAAGTACAATTATAATCGCAGCCCTCCGAGCCCCACCTCCCCCCACCCCCACCCATCATATATCACTAGTCAGTAATAAGTACAATTATAATCGCAGCCCTCCGAGCCCCACCTCCCCCCACCCCATATATCACTAGTCAGTAATAAGTACAATTATAATCGCAGCCCTCCGAACCTCACCTCCCCCACCCCATATATCACTAGTCAGTAATAAGTACAATTATAATCGCAGCCCTCCGAGCCCCACCTCCCCCCACCCCATATATCACTAGTCAGTAATAAGTACAATTATAATCGCAGCCCTCCGAACCTCACCTCCCCCACCCCATATATCACTAGTCAGTAATAAGTACAATTATAATCGCAGCCCTCCGAGCCCCACCTCCCCCCCACCCCATTTATCATTTTCAGTAATAAGTACAATTATAATCGCAGCCCTCCGAACCCCACCTCCCCCCCACCCCATATATCACTAGTCAGTAATAAGTACAATTATAATCGCAGCCCTCCGAGCCCCACCTCCCCCCCACCCCATTTATCATTGTCAGTAATAAGTACAATTATAATCGCAGCCCTCCGAGCCCCACCTCCCCCCACCCCCACCCATCATATATCACTAGTCAGTAATAAGTACAATTATAATCGCAGCCCTCCGAGCCCCACCTCCCCACCACCCCATATATCACTAGTCAGTAATAAGTACAATTATAATCGCAGCCCTCCGAGCCCCACCTCCCCCCACCCCATATATCACTAGTCAGTAATAAGTACAATTATAATCGCAGCCCTCCGAACCTCACCTCCCCCACCCCATATATCACTAGTCAGTAATAAGTACAATTATAATCGCAGCCCTCCGAGCCCCACCTCCCCCCACCCCATATATCACTAGTCAGTAATAAGTACAATTATAATCGCAGCCCTCCGAGCCCCACCTCCCCCCACCCCCACCCATCATATATCACTAGTCAGTAATAAGTACAATTATAATCGCAGCCCTCCGAGCCCCACCTCCCCACCACCCCATATATCACTAGTCAGTAATAAGTACAATTATAATCGCAGCCCTCCGAGCCCCACCTCCCCCCACCCCATATATCACTAGTCAGTAATAAGTACAATTATAATCGCAGCCCTCCGAACCTCACCTCCCCCACCCCATATATCACTAGTCAGTAATAAGTACAATTATAATCGCAGCCCTCCGAGCCCCACCTCCCCCCACCCCATATATCACTAGTCAGTAATAAGTACAATTATAATCGCAGCCCTCCGAGCCCCACCTCCCCCCACCCCATATATCACTAGTCAGTAATAAGTACAATTATAATCGCAGCCCTCCGAACCCCACCTCCCCCCACCCCATATATCACTAGTCAGTAATAAGTACAATTATAATCGCAGCCCTCCGAACCTCACCTCCCCCACCCCATATATCACTAGTCAGTAATAAGTACAATTATAATCGCAGCCCTCCGAGCCCCACCTCCCCCCCCACCCCATATATCACTAGTCAGTAATAAGTACAATTATAATCGCAGCCCTCCGAGCCCCACCTCCCCGCACCCCCACCCATCCAAACCTTACAATGGACGGGTATCATATATCACTAGTCAGTAATAAGTACAATTATAATCGCAGCCCTCCGAACCTCACCTCCCCCACCCCCACCCATCATATATCACTAGTCAGTAATAAGTACAATTATAATCGCAGCCGTCCGAGCCCCACCTCCCCGCACTTCCACCCATCCAAACATTGCGCACCTTTTCCCATATAACTTGTGGTCTTGGTACATGTATATTCCACAAAATGAAACTTATTTGTTTTATATCATTTATGTTTATTTGGGTATTGCCTTTTTGTGCTATATATCCTGGTGTTCATCTTTATTGCATCATGAAGTTGGATTTGCAGCTGAGATTTAAGAATTTCAGCAGGAAAGCTTCATGACAATAATTGGGAATAAAGACCGACACAAACTCTACATTATAACGGTACGTGCAGACATTATAACGGTACGACGAACTACTAAGCAAGTCATGAATTAAAACAACCGTTGTCAACAAGATTTTATTTTGGCTGGGCTTTATGTAAAACAACTTAAATTCGTGCGTCCGCTGTAAGACTACACAAGTTTCTATATGAGCAGACGATACTTTGCTAGGCTGGCTGGTTTGAAACTGTTCTGATATCCCTGACTCTTAATAAAACTAAAAAAGCGAATGGCATTCTAATTTATTGGTTTAAGTACAATTGTTTATTGCGCAACAAAATGTATTTTAAAAGTCGAAGATATTTATCCAGAGTCAAGCCGTATTGATTAGCCTAAAGTTGATGTTCGGCAAATGATGTTGCTTTGTCTTTTTTACTAAAAATATCTAAAATGACTAACTCAGAACAGATCTTTTTGATTTGTAGTCGTGTTGTGTTTATGAATTAGACATGTAACCGATATTCAGACTCTGATTAGTCCTTTCTCTATTGTATTAATGCCATGTACTTAACGTATAGCAAGAAACGAATTAAAGAAATAAACATAGCGTTTAAGTTAGTACAAACATGCAGATGAAAAAAAAATATATTTGCAAATAGGAGCGGGGGTGGAAGTGCGTGAGGAATTGTATAAGAGACATTGGTAGATGTAAACACGGGTAGAAGCTGGAGCGGTTGGGAAGGTTTACAACTAACGAAGGTAGATGTAAACACTGGCGGCATAAGAGTGGGTGGGAAGACTGTACATTTGACGATGGTAGATGTAAACAAGGGCAGGGGTGGGAGTCGTTGGGAAGGTTGTACAGCTGACGATGTAGATGAAAACATGGGCGAGATGGGATTAGGAAGGAAGATTGTATAGCTGACGATTGTAGATGTAAAGAAGGACAATGATAGGGTGGGTGCGAAGGTTTACAGCTGGCTATGGTAGATGTAAACACGGATGTAAACATGGCCGGGGTGGGAGTGGGCGGGAAACTTGAATAGCAGACAATGGTATATGTTACCTTGGGCGGTGGTGGGGGTAGGTGGGAACATTGTGCGGCTGTTGATGCTTGATGTAAACACAGGCGAGGATGGGAAGATTGTATAACAGTCAATGGTGGCAGTGGGTTGGAAGTTTGTACAGAAGACAATGTTAGATGTAAACACGTGCGGGGATCGGAGTAATTATCAAGGCATCATGTTCTTCAAATAGTTTACATGCGTTGATTCTGCTTTTGAATACTCTTCTGAAATGGGATTTATAATTTTACAGTACGCAAAACACGAATTTGAACTAATTTGATTTTGTGTCGACATTATAACGTTTCAACTACGTAATTTTATATGTTGTAATACGCGGTACTCCCCAAGCCAATCAATCAAAATAGTAACCAACTGTTTGATTAAAAAATACTGATTAGTCAAATTGTAATTTGTGGATATAATGTGCAGTACTTAGTTCACGTAGTTCAGCACACCAGCTAATTCTCAAATACAGTGTACGCTAAACCAGTAAATTCTTAATATGTAGTACACAAAACCAGTAAATTCTCCATACGTTATACGCTAAACCAGTAAATTTTCAATACGTAGAACACCAATTCCCTGTTAATTCTCAATATGAAGTACACAAAACAAGTTAATTTTCAATACGTAGTGCAACAGGCCAGTCAATTGTTAAATACGTAGGACACTAAACCAGTAAATCCCCAATACGTAGTATACCAAGCCAGCAAATTGTCACTACGTAGAACACCAAGCTAGTAAATTCTCAATACGTAGTATACCAAGCCAGTAAATTCTCAATACGTAGTATACCAAGCCAGTAAATTCTAAATACGTAGAACACCAAGCCAGTAAATTCTCAATACGTAGTATACCAAGCCAGTAAATTCTCAATACGTAGTATACCAAGTCAGTAAATTCTCAATACGTAGTACACCAAGCCAGTAAATTCTCAATACGTGGTATACCAAGTCAGTAAATTCTAAATACGTAGAACACCAAGCCAGTAAATTCTCAATACGTAGTATACCAAGCCAGTAAATTCTCAATACGTGGTATACCAAGTCAGTAAATTCTCAATACGTAGTACACCAAGCCAGTAAATTCTCAATACGTAGTACACCAAGCCAGTAAATTCTAAATACGTAGAACACCAAGTCAGTAAATTCTCAATACGTAGTATACCAAGCCAGTAAATTCTCAATACGTAGTATACCAAGCCAGTAAATTCTCAATACGTAGTACACCAAGCCAGTAAATTCTCAATACGTGGTATACCAAGTCAGTAAATTCTCAATACGTAATATACCAAGCCAGTAAATTCTTAATACGTAGTACACCAAGCCAGTAAATTCTTAATACGTAGTACACCAAGCCAGTAAATTCTCAATACGTAATATACCAAGCCAGTAAATTCTCAATACGTAGAACACCAAGCCAGTAAATTCTCAATACGTAGTACACCAAGCTAGTAAATTTATTCTCAATACGTAGTATACCAAGCCAGTAAATTCTTAATACGTAGTACACCAAGTCAGTAAATTCTCAAAACGTAGAAATTCTCAATAATAAATTCTCAATACGTAGTATACCAAGTCAGTAAATTCTCAATACGTAGTACACCAAGCCAGTTTTAATTCTCAATACGTAGTTCACAAAACCAGTAAATTCTCAATACGTAGTACAAAACAAACAGTAAATTCTCAATACGTAGTTCACAAAACCAGTAAATTCTCAATACGTAGTACACCAGGTCAGTAAATTCTCAATACATAGTTCACAAAACCAATAAATTCTCAATACGTAGTACACCAAAGCAATAAATTCTCAATATGTAGGACAACAAACCAGTAAATTCTCAATACGCAGTTCACAAAACCAGTAAACCATTCTCAATACGTAGTACAAATAAACCCAGTAAATTCTCAATACGTAGTACAAAAAAACCAGTAAATTCTCAATACGTAGTAAAAAAACCAGTTAATTCTCAATACGTAGCACACCAAGCCAGTAAATTCTCAATACGTCGTACACAAAACCAGTAAATTCTCAATACGTAGCACACCAAGCCAGTAAATTCTCAATATGTAGTTTACAAAACCAGTAAATTCTCAATACGTTGTACACCAAAGCAATAAATTCTCAATATGTAGGACAACAAACCAGTAAATTCTCAATACGTAGTTCATAAAACCAGTAAATTCTCAATACGTAGTACAAAAAAACCAGTAAATTCTCAATACGTATTACAAAAAAACCCAGTAAATTCTCAATACGTAGTACAAAAAAAACCCAGTAAATTCTCAATACGTAGTACAAAAAAACCAGTAAATTCTCAATACGTAGTACAAAAAAACCAGTAAATTCTCAATACGTAGCACACCAAGCCAGTAAATTTTCAATACGTAGTACACCAAGCTAGTAAATTCTCAATACATAGTACACCAAGCCAGTAAATTCTCAATACGTAGTACAAAAAAACCCAGTAAATTCTCAATACGTAGCACACCAAGCCAGTAAATTCTCAATACGTAGTACACCAAACCAGTAAATTCTCAATACGTAGTACACCAAGCCAGTAAATTCTCAATACGTAGTAAAAAAAAACCCAGTAAATTCTCAATACGTAGTACACTAAACCAGACAATGTTCAATAAGAACACAAAACCAATTAGTGCTCAATTGTCAATACCAAACCTTAATTATCAATACGTGGTACACTAAACTAATTAATTATTAGTACGTGGTGCACAAAACCAGTCAATTTTCAATACCAATTATAGCCTGCTTTCTGTCACAATAGATAACTCTTTATCCGAGCAAGGAAAATCGTACGGTTTTTATGACATAAAAATTCACTAATATACATGATTAACAAACAATATCACATAATAATGTTTATTAGTGGTAAAGGGAGGTTAGGAGGTAATTACCCGCGGGACTGAAATTTCAAAAACTGAACGTACTTCGACTAGAAAAACAATCAGACTCAAAACTCATACTTCTACATTCTAAATTGGTGATGCTTGGAGTTTCAATATTCTTTATTCGTTCCACATTCTAACACTTATATTTGACATTCTTCATGCAGAGTGTTTTGCTATAATTTTTAAGATATGATTTCTTTATTTTAAATTTTATCTAAATTGTCCAGTTCAATATTCCTAATTACATAATCGATTTCAGCGTTTTTCAATTAATAATATGTTGAGATAAAGTGGCATCAGAGAATTGTTAAAATGAGTGTTTAGTAGTGTGTAAAAATGACGTGCTGGAATACCATTGGAAAAAAAGAGTAATGGAATTTTTTGAACCATAAATCAGACTAATAACAGAACAGAAATCGAATTTAGTTGACACCGCAAATCCCCATAGTGCGTGTACAGACAATGGTTACTTCAATACAATGTTTAAAACATTTCTATACTCAAAGTTGCACCCCCATCACTCAGCATTTTGCTTGCATTTTTTTTTATTATTCCCTACTGTACCTTTATAGTGGTAAAATCTAATTTGAAAAAATTCTACACGAGAACAAGTTCATATTTTATATTATGCCTTTGTTGTTGACATGTCCGAAATCATTCTTGACGTTTGCTACGGGAATTTTCCGTTGGTTTAAAAACCAGATCGTCTGCTTTCGTAGCATTTAATGGTATTCGGACACACCGCGAGACTTTTTCCGCCTTAAGGTATCCGACCCATAATTGACCACGTGATCATATTTGGTGTCCCGGATGTCCATTGTTTGTCAATGGAGCAGACCTCGGTAATGTTCGGCAAACATCGGAACTACTATTTGAGCAACTAAATTTTTTTCTCAAAACTGTCAACATTGACTCAAAGTAAAACAATATATTTACTTTGTATCATTAATTAGTAATATATTGAGTAAATAAATTTGCATTTCTTGGTCTAAAAATAAAATTAAACGGTGACTTCAATTATGGGTCGGATACCTTAATTGCAGACGACATTACCCGAAGGACAACAATCGACTTCTCCAAACATACACTTCAGTTGTAATTAAGGTCAGACGTTTATTTAGAAAATTGCTATGTCAAAATGAAAAAAAATTCCGCCGAATTTCAAAACGCTTAATAATTTTGGAAAAGAAATCAATTCACACATTTGTGGATCTACAACAGGAGCATTAGCAGCACCAAACGCGGTCAGCCAAAAAAAACCAGCTTACAGACACGATAGCATTGCATATAATTATCTCGTCAGTTCTGATATCCGGGTTTGCGGACTTGATACCCATCTTGTTTGAATTGATACTAAAATTAATTGCCAGTTTTACTTTAAACTCTACTTTTTTAATCGATACAAGACTTTTATTAACTTCATACTCGCCTTTCTTAACTAAATGTGTCCCTGTTTATTAATATACCGATGCTTGTAGTCTGAAAAAAAAAACATATGTAAAGGTAAATGATACGTAAAACTATATACTGACCTTATGCCCTTGCTATAAAATCTAAAGCAGAACGTTAGTCTATTACAAACTGCCAGTTTGTCAGATTCACATTACATTCCACAATTTGCCATCTGTTTCAACGTGTCCACGTTTTTATTGGTGTAGGAATCCGTTGTGCCCGGAGAAAACGCAGACCTTTAAAAGAAAGTTAAGCAATCCTTATCAAATCGGGTAGGAGTCGATCACTGCTGGCCTGAAGTAAGATGTGAACAACTCCCAGCCTCAGTATTTACACACCAATGAGTAACAAAATAACTGAATCTACTATTCGTCCATTAACGACCCGGGTCAAGAAATGTTGTCTTAAAGTTAAATTAAAGCATTCGACAAGTCGTCAACAAAATGTATCAAAACTAGGTAGTGTACAAAACTTTACCCATTTTTCCTTGATGAATACGCGTTTTTGGTCCTTTTGCATATCTCTCTGAAGTAAATTTGTTTTCGCATGTGTGACTCCTTTCCCAGTTTCAAACAATTTCATATAAACAATTTCTAGTTTGTCTATTTTTTGTTTTTGTTTGGAGGGAATCATGAGTACCTAATGAGAATCCTATTCTTTTCTCATTCGAATATTGAGAATACCGGAATTTCAGCATAAAGTCAATCCTTTTCAATTAGCTGGTCACTTTGCTCTAGGTCAGGCTCGATCTTATAAGCCAGTAATCAATTTTACCAAGACCTATGCAATACAATAGCTGCCTAAGAAGACGTTTTTCATTAAGTGATGATACTTTGTCATTATGTGATGATACTTTTTTCATTATATGATGATAACGTGTCATTATGTGATGATACTTTTTCATTATGTGACTATACTTTTCCATTATATGATGATACTTTTTCATTATGTGATGATACTTTTCATTATGTGACTATACTTTTCCATTATATGATGATACTTTTTCATTATGTGATGATACTTTTTCATTATGTGATGATACTTTTTCATTATGTGATGATACTTTTTCATTATATGATGATACTTTTTCATTATGTGACGATACTTTGTCATTATATGATGATACGTTTTCATTATATGATGATACTTTTTCATTATATGATGATACTTTTCCATTATATGATGAATACTTTTTCATTATGTGATGATACTTCTTCATTATGTGATGAGACTTTTTCATTATGTGACGATACTTTTTCATTATGTGACGATACTTTTTCATTATATGATGATACTTTGTCATTGTGTCGTGATACTGCGTTGTTATGAGGCAAAACGTCTGATTACATGCAGATCAATAAGTCTAAGCTTAACTCTTATAATTATTATAAGTTCCTGATTCATGTTGAATGGGTAACACTTCAAGTTTGAGGACTTATCTTGCACATTTTATGTAATTACACCTTCAAAGAAGAAGTGGTATCCTGCTTTTTCCCATGTCCGTCCGTAGGTTCGTAATATCGTCACACTTTTTTGGAAAAGCAGGAGTATCACTAGTAAGCTTTGGCTCAGAGATTTACTTGTTCATCACAGATGGGCTCAGAGATTTACTTCTTCACCACAGATGGGCTCAGATATTTACTTGTTCACCACAGATGGGCTCAGAGATTTACTTCTTCACCACAGACGTGCTAAGAGATTTACTTGTTCACCACAGATGTGCTCAGAGATTTACTTGTTCACCACATATGTGCTCAGAGATTTACTTGTTAACCACAGATGGGCTCAGAGATTTACTTGTTCACCAGAGATGGGCTCAGATATTTACTTGTTCACCACATATGGGCTCAGAGATTTACTTGTTCACCACAGATGTGCTAAGAGATTTACTTGTTCACCACAGATGGGCTCAGAGATTTACTTGTTCACCACAGATGTGCTTGAAAACAATAACTGAAAAAGAAACTAACAAATGTAAACTTATTTTGTTATTGTCAATTTATTGAAGTTTATGTTAGGGTCAAGAGCCTAAGACAGGTGAGGCTTCCTCGCCCTCTATAGCCTCTTGATAATGTTGTTAAACTATCTTATATAATTTAACCAAGTTATGCCTTAGGTAAGGGATATGTTGTGTTTTAAACTGAGCATCTTTTTGAGTATTCCTATACTATTCTACCGCCCAACACTTTTTGTTTGCGCCTCACGCAATTTGTCTCAGAGCTTTTTTCTGATTTGTTGAGCATACATATAGATCTCATAATTAGTTCCGATTGGTTGAACAGACAAAGTGATGTCAAAGGTTATTTCCGATTGGTTGAGCAGACACAGTGGTCTCTGAGTTTATTTCTGATTGGTTGAGGAGACACAGTGGTCCCAGAGCTTGTTTCCGATAGGTTGAGCAGACAAAGTGGTCTGAGGGCTTATTTCCGATTAGTGGAGGAGCCACATTGATGGAGAGAATTAGTTTCCAATAAAAAGTTAGATTTTCATATTATGCATAGAATGAATGAATTTGGTTAACTAAATTACTTACTTATTATTATGACTTGGAACCAGCACACTACTCACACATTAGACCGACATGGTTCGGATCCGATATGTCCCCATCAAAATCGGAAACCCACGCCCGGCGTGTTCTCGCTTTGCTACCACTTACCGACGGTGGGCACACTTGTATTTATTTTCTCGTTTTTATGAATATTTAGGATGTCCCATTTTGATTGTTTTGCTTGTACTTACGGCGATAGTTTACAGCAAATAAAAATAGTTTAAACCAATAGACGTCGTACCCATTGGCTAATTAAAATTAATGATTGTTGACGAAAACGAGTAAATATCTACAAGGTTAGTATAGTAGCACAGCGAGAACACTTTGTTGTCATTTCACTTGGACATTTGTCGGACGCAGAACTGATCAGTCCTATGCCATTCCACTCGCACATTTTCCTGACCAGTAGTTGATTTCACAAAAAGTCGAAAGTGTAAAATTTATCGTAAGTGTTGGAAGAAAAAGAGAAACCATTGTGACGTCAGCACTTACGATATATTTAAGAAATAATTCATGGCTGCCACAATTTTATGGATTATTTAAATAATGGTATGCATCATATTAATGAATATATTGCCACGAGCGTTAACGAGTGCAGAGGTAAATTAAAAAAAAACAAACTTAAAAGTCTTTAGTAACTGAAATAACGATTGTGTTCGTAGTATACGTTTTGTTTATTTGTGTGTGAATGTTGTTTGACGACAACTTAAGCAGTTTAGCTATATCATGCCGTTTTTTGGGGATAGAAATATGAAGTACCCGGGAAAAATCCCGACCTGCGGTGGGAAAGATGACGATTCTCTGCAATTAAGATTGAAGTCAAGTGCACCCTGTCCGTACTGAGACTCGAAACAGCAATCCCAGTGTTTGAAGTCGAGTGCACCCTGCCCGTACTGAGACTTGAACCCGCAATCCCAGTGTTTGAAGTCGAGTGCACCCTGCCCGTACTGAGACTCAAACCCGCAATCCCAGTGTTTGAAGTCGAGTGCACCCTGTCCGTACTGAGACTTGAACCCGCAATCCCAGTGTTTGAAGTCGAGTGCACCCTGTCCGTACTGAGACTTGAACCCGCAATCCCAGTGTTTGAAGTCGAGTGCACCCTGCCCGTACTGAGACTTGAACCCGCAATCCCAGTGTTTGAAGTCCAGTGCACCCTGTCCGTACTGAGACTTGAACCCGCAATCCCAGTGTTTGAAGTCGAGTGCACCCTGTCGTACTGAGACTTGAACCCGCAATCCCAGTGTTTGAAGTCGAGTGCACCCTGGCCGTACTGAGACTTGAACCCGCAATCCCAGTGTTTGAAGTCGAGTGCACCCTGTCCGTACTGAGACTTGAACCCGCAATCCCAGTGTTTGAAGTCGAGTGCACCCTGGCCGTACTGAGACTTGAACCCGCAATCCCAGTGTTTGAAGTCGAGTGCACCCTGTCCGTACTGAGACTTGAACCCGCAATCCCAGTGTTTGAAGTCCAGTGCACCCTGCCCGTACTGAGACTTGAACCCGCAATCCCAGTGTTTGAAGTCGAGTGCACCCTGTCCGTACTGAGACTTGAACCCGCAATCCCAGTGTTTGAAGTCGAGTGCACCCTGTCCGTACTGAGACTTGAACCCGCAATCCCAGTGTTTGAAGTCCAGTGCACCCTGCCCGTACTGAGACTTGAACCCGCAATCCCAGTGTTTGAAGTCGAGTGCACCCTGTCCGTACTGAGACTTGAACCCGCAATCCCAGTGTTTAATAGTTATTAACATTAGATTACTAACTATAACCAATCAGCCACTATCAGTTTTGAAATGGACGAACAATTATGAGTTCGAATCCCGCTGGGGGTAAGTAAAAATCTGACAGCGTTAAAAATCTAATTCTAACAGTGTTGGGCTTAATTTGTATATACGTCTTCAAATTAAGTCCAACACTGTTAGAATTAGATTTTAACACTGTCAAAGATTGGCTTACCCTCAGCGGGATTCGAACTCACATCGTTGTGACTTATAAATATATAGTGAGATGTAAATGCAAAACTATACCTGAATAGAAGAAGCCAGCTGCAACCAGTTCTTCTGGACTGACAATATTATCCCGTTTAGTGAAACGTTTTGTCCCCAGGTCGTCGTCTTCGTATGCGGGGTATTTATGCTGGATATTCTTAGACACTTTTTCATGAACTGAAACAAGAAAGACTTTTATTGTTATACGACCAGGGCTCTTAACACTGATATCGGGGAACCTCTTGACTACAACGTAATGTTCTAGCAGTTCGCGAAACATATAATTAGTATATTTTTGGCTGCACACAAAACGATCTACTGATACAATTTAAAATGGGGAATATATGTAAAAATAAGTATGGTTATGTTTTCTTGAGAAAACTCTCGGCATGCAGAAGGAACGTGAAAAGGCAAACAAAACTCCTGTACCTCAACGAGCGACATTCCTAAAACTCCATCACACCCTAAAACACCCCGGGATACTAACTAAAAAACCCTTGAAAAAAATATGTGTAATTCATTGATGTACAAAGCTTTTATATTTATAGTTACTAAATGTCGTTTACCTGTTTTTGTCTTTGTTATTCAACAAAATATATTCTTAGAGTCTGTGTGTGTATAACCTTTTTCCTTTTTACACCTCTTAGTTCTAAAGAATGTAGTAAATTCCAGAGAGGATGTGTATTGCTTTATTTCATTCATAAAGTCGAGTGTCTTCGTTGAAGGCCGCGTTTACATCAACATCCGGTTAACTGACAAGTTGAAGTTTCCACTTGTTCAAGTAATTAACATTTAAATTGCTCGGATTTGTGAATGGAAACACTAATTAGCTTGGCAGAGCTATATACGCACACACTTATGTGACGAAATATACTCTTAATAACAAGTTAAATGTGACAAATATGGTGCAGAGCAGTTAAAATGAATCTTAAGTCATATTGATTCTTGTTCTAAAAATAGTATAATCCTTGCTTTAGCATGTTTAGAGAAAGTAGTTAATATAATAATATAATGTCGTTTACCTGTCGTTTGTCTTTGTTGTACATAGCTGTTTGTTTGTTTGTTTGTTTGTTATTTGAGTTTGTGCTCCGTAGTTTAGTAAATTCCTAAATTAGTTGCTTTATTTCATTCATAAAGTGGGGTATCTCCGTGGAAGGTCGTTTACATCAACATCTGGTTAATTAACAACATGTGAAAGTAAGTTGAATTTTCTTCTCTTAAAGTATTTGTTCGGGTAATTAACATTTAAATTGCCGGATTTTTGACGAGAAACACTTATTAGCTTTACAAAGCTATATACGCAGACACTCATGTGACTAAATATACTCTTCTAATTTTCTATATATAAATCGTCATAACTTTTGAGAATAAAGATATTAACAAAAATCTATTAATGAATAATTTTGAAGGTAAGTGTGATGGCGAACCGACTCCTACTGTAGGTAAGTGTGATGGAGGACCGGATCATACTTTATGTAAGTGTGATGGAGAACCGACTAATACTGTAGGTAAGGGGGATGGAGAACCGACTCATATTGTAGGTAAGTGTGATGGAGAACCGACTCATACTGTAGGTAAGTGTGATGGAGAACAGACTCATACTGTAGGTAAGTGTGATGGAGAATCGATTCATACTGTAGGTAAGTGAGATGGAGAACCGGCTCATACTGTAGGGAAGTGTGATGGAGGACCGACTCATACTGTAGGTAAGTGTGATGAAGGACCGACTCATACTGTAGGGAAGTTTGATGGAGGACCGACTCATACTGTAGATAAGTGTAATGTAGGACCGGCTCATACTGTAGGTAAGTGTAATGGAGAACCGGCTCATATTGTAGGTAAGTGTGATGGAGGACCTTCTCATTCTGTAGGTAAGTGTAATGGCGGATCGGCTCATTCTGTAGGTAAGTGTAATGGAGGACCGTTTCATATTGTAGCTAAGTTTGACCGTCTCATACTGTACAGTTAGGTCAGTACGATGGAAAACCGGATATTACTGTAGGCAATTGTGATGGAAGACCAGCTCATACTTTATGTAAGTGTGATGTAGGATTTGCTCATTTTGTAGATAAGTGTAATGGAGGACCGGCTCATGCTGTATTTAAGTGTGATGGAGGACCGGCTCATACTGTAGGTAAGTGTGAACGAGGACCGGCTCATACTGTAGGTAAGTGTGATTGATCACCGGCTCCTTCTGTAGGTAGGTGTGATGGAAGACCGGCCTATACTGTAGGTAAGTGTGATGTAGATCCGGCTCATACTTTAGGTAAGTATGATGGTGGAAAAGCTCGTTACTGTACGAAAATAGACCAGCTTCAAGGCTTCAATATTTCACTCATGAGGGAATATTCACATGCCGTAAGATACGACGCACACATTAGTACATATGTCTGTTCAATTTAATTTATCACCTCGCGGGATTTGCTACAATATTTCGTTGTGGCATGAATATATACTGCTTTTACCACGGGTTGGTCATTTATGCCAAATATTTTACGTTAAACGTATGCGAGGGATATAATGTGGGCAGTATGAGCCAACCGGTGTTAAAATCAGCATCATTACTCTATATTTATCGTTTAATGTATCTGTGTTTTCTTGACGGTCGAACCAGCTCCTCTTTCCTTATGTGTATGTATTGTAAATGTATCTCATGATCATCCTACCACCCTATATCTGTCTGTGTTAGGTCAGTAGAATGTATAAGTATACAACAGAAATAACTTTTTGTAATATGGAAAATAAATAAGTCTGCTAATACACTATGCGAGGTCATATTGATTGAATTGTTTGTTGAACTGATTGATTGATTGATTGATTGATTGATTTATTGATTGGTTTGATTGATTTGATTGATTTGATTGATTTGATTGATTTGATTGATTTGATTGATTGATTTGTAAAGTGAATGTTCTAAAACAAATTATCCATATTGGTCGTAAACAGTGCTGCAAAATGTGGGTACGATATGCTCCTATGTCATCGGAGGAAAAGTAGACTTGTTCTTGAAGTGTACAACAACAGACTCGTAGTCATATTGATTTTTGTGGCGTCATCTAGAAATAGTAACTTTCTTGTGTGTCACCTGTCATACTTCCTTACCGTTACCTTCCCCCTTCCGTTCAGCATGTTCGCTACACATAACAGAAGTTAATGATATGAAATAATTTTAATGAGATTTCCCTGTGACACCCCTAATTTGTACAGCACATTGTACCGATTTTATACGACCGCTTGATCTCATTTTGCTATATTTAATCTATTTACAATGATTATCCAAACACATAATTTTGTCAAAGGTTTAGCCATTCCCCTCTTCATCATATTACGGTTAGCCAGCACCATGCCCTTTACCCTCATATTACTGTTAGCCAGCACCATTCCCATCTTCCTTATATTACGGTTAGCCAGCACCGTGCCCTTCTCCCTCATATTACTGTTAGCCAGCACCATGCCCTTCCCCTCATATTACTGTTAGCTTACACCATGCTCCCCCCCTCATATTACTGTTAGCTTACACCATGCTCCTCCCCCTCATATTACTGTTAGCCAGCACCATGCCCTTCCCCCTCATATTACTGTTAGCTCACACCATGCTCCTCCCCCTCATATTACTGTTAGCCAGCACCCTGCCTTTCCATCACATATTACTGTTAGCTAGCACCATATCTCTTTTTTGAATAGTTGTATGATATATTTCTTCATTTACAGATACATTACGGCGCCCAGGTTTATTTCTGTATTGACCAATAAATTTATGCAACCAGCTGAATTGCTTTTATAATGATATATTCAATAATCAACTGATGAAAAGATATAAAATAAAATAAAATATTGCGGAAGCCGTTAAAAACTAACGTTACGTAGCGTGCAGCGAGCAAAATTTATTGAACGCTAAATTGGGGAGACAATCTTTATTAAAAGATTAAATTGAGGGAAACAATATTTATTTAAAGACTTATAACGGGTTTACCAATAAATTAGGAAGAAAATCGCGTGTTTAACTAAGTAATGATTTGTAATGAAAAGTGTAAAGATCGCGGGAGATAACTCCGTTAACTTGATAGCATGTTATGAAAGAATTTACTAGTTATATCCCATTAAATACATTTAACGTTTCAATTTATTAACAGAATAATATTTATATAAATTTCCGAAAAAAAGAACCACCGAATTAAGGATAAAGTGTTAATAATATATATATCAATTGCCCTGGAGTGAAAGTTCAATTTTGAATTGCAGTTAAATATCTTTAATCTTAAATGCGCTGTAAACAGTATTACACTTGTTTTCGTCTGCAGTAGCGATTCTACATGTTGACATCGGTTAGGAAACGATAAATATTATCGACATCACGTAGGTAAATGTTACACTTGTCGAAATCGGGTTGGTAACGTAGGTTATAAATTACACTTGTCGACATCATGTAGGTAACTGTAATGATTGTTTACATATGTAGTAAACAATTACACTTATAGTCATCTTCATTGAGGCATTACACCTGTCGACACTGGGTATGTAACTCTTTCAACATTTCCACATGCGTAGCAAACTAACACATTTCGACATCAGGTAGGAAGCCATTGCACTTGCTCACATCTGTAGTAAATGATAACACAGTTCGACATCAGGTAGGCAACTATTACACTTGTACACATGTGTAGTAAACGATTACACTTGTCGAAATCAGGTAGGCAACTATTACACTTGTACACATGTGTAGTAAACGATTACACTTGTCGAAATCAGGTAGGCAACTATTACACTTGTACACATGTGTAGTAAACGATTACACGTGTCGAAATCAGGTATGTAACTATTACACATGTTCACATGTGTAGTAAACGATTACACTTGTCAACATCAGGCAGGTGACTATTACACTTGTACACATGTGTTGCAAACGATTACACGTGTCAACATCAGGCAGGTGACGATTACACCTTTACATATGTGTAGTAAACGATTACACTTGTGGACATCAGGTAGGTAAATATTACACTTGTACACATGTGTAGTAAACGATTACACGTGTCAACATCAGGCAGGTAATCATTACACTTGTACACTTGTATAGTAAACGATTACACCTGTCGACATCAGCTAGGTAGCTATTACACTTGTCGACATCATTAAGGTAACTATTACACTTTTCGACATCAGGTAGGTAACTATTACACTTATATACATGTGTAGTACAGGATTGCACCTGTCTCAATCAGATAGGTAGCTATTACTCCAGGAAAGTAGCTATTACACCTGTCGACATCAGGTCGGTAGATATATACCTGTTGACATCAGGTAGGTAACTTTTACACTCCCCGACATCAGGTATAAATAGCTATTACACCTTTTGACATCACGTATTTCATTATTACTTATGTCGACATCAGCTAGTTAAATATTAAACTTGTTTGACATCATGTAAGTAATAATTACACTTGTCGACATCAGTTGGTTAACTATTACACTTGTTGACATCAAGTAGGTAACTATTACACTTGTACCCATCAGGTAGGTAAATATTGCACTTGTCGACATCAAGTAGGTAGCTATTACACGTGTCGACATCAAGTATAGGTAGCTATTACACCTGTCGACATCTGGTATGTAACTAACACTTGTCGAATCAGGTAGGTAGATATTACACTTGTCGACATCAGGTAGGTAACTATTACACGTGTACACATGTGTTGTAAACGATTACAACTGTCGACATCAGGTCGGTAGAAAAATGCCTGTTGACATCAGGTAGGTAACTTTTACACTTGTACACAGGTGTAGTAAACGATCACAACTGTCGACATCAGGTAGGTAACTATTACACTTGTCGACATTAGATAGGTAAATATTACACTTGTCGACATCAAGTAGGTAGCTATTACACCTGTCGACATTATGTATGTAACTATTACACCTGTCGACATCTGGTATGAAACTAACAACTGTCGAATCAGGTAGGTAGATATTACGCTTGTCGACATCAGGTAGGTAACTATTACACTTGTACACATGTGTTGTAAACGATTACAACTGTCGACATCAGGTCGGTAGAAAAATACCTGTTGACATCAGGTAGGTAACTTTTACACTCCCCGACATCAGGTATAAATAGCTATTACACCTTTTGACATCACGTATTTCATTATTACACATGTCGACATCAGCTAGTTAACTATTAAACTTGTTTGACATCATGTAAGTAATAATTACTCTTGTCGACATCAGCTGGTTAACTATTATACTTGTTGACATCAGGTAGGTAACTATTACACTTGTACCCATCAGGTAGGTAAATATTGCACTTGTCGACATCTAGTAGGTAGCTATTACACCTGTCGACATCAAGTATAGGTAGCTATTACACCTGTCGACATTATGTATGTAACTATTACACCTGTCGACATCTGGTATGTAACTAACACATGTGGAATCAGGTAGGTAGATTTTACACTTGTCGACATCAGGTAGGTAACTATTACACTTGTCGACATCAGGTAGGTAACTATTACACTTGTACACATGTGTAGTAAACGATTACAACTGTCGACAACAGGTAGGTAGCTATTACACTTGTCGACATCAGGTAGGTAAATATTACACTTGTACACATGTGTAGCAAACGATTACACCTGTTGACATCAAGTAGATAACTATTGCACGTATGTAACTAACCCTTGTCGAATCGGGTAGGAAGATATTACACCTGTCGACATCAGGTAGTTAACTATTACACCTGTCGACATTAGGTAGTTAACTATTACACCTGTCGACGTCAGGTATGTAACTATTACACTTGTCGACATCAGGTAGTTAACTTTTACACCTGTCGACATCAGGTAGGTAGATATTACACTTGTCGACATCAGGTAGGTAACTATTACACTTGTCGACATCAGGTAGGTCACTATTACACTTGTCAACATCAGGTAGGTAACTATTACACTTGTCGACATCAGATAGGTAACAATTACACTTGTCAACATCAAGTAGGTTACTATTACACCCGTTAACATCAGGTAGGTGACGAATACACTTGTCGACAGTATGTAACTATTAAACTTGTCGACATCAGGTAGGTAACTATTACACCTGTCGACATCAGGTAAACTATTACACTTGTCGACATCAGGTAGTTAACTATTACACCTGTCGACATCAGGTAGGTAGATATTACACTTGTCGACATCAGGTAGGTAACTATTAAACTTGTCGACATCAGGTAGGTAACTATTACACTTGTCGACATCAGGTAAGTAACTATTACCCTTGTCGACATCAGGTAGGTAACTATTAAACTTGTCGACATCAGGTAAGTAACTATTACCCTTGCCGACATCAGGTAGGTAACTATTACACTTGTCGACATCAGGTAGGTAACCATTTCACCTCCTTAGACGACACATCCCCTTTTCTAGCTTTCAAAAGAAGTAGGCTCCGTGTAGTTTAAGTCTACAATTTTCGTCTACTTAATACACTATAGCATTCCACTGACAAGCAAACTTTGCATCTCATTTATTCATAAAGCAAATTTGTCTTTTCTTTAATTCATCTCATTTCCGAATTGATTTCCTTTTTTTAATATTTTTATCAACAATACTGTTCGATGGACTTAAATCAAGCATTCAATCAATCAATCTTAAAACCGTACTAGTGTCAAGCCACCCCGCAGTAAATAGAATAGGATACATTCACTCGGACGTCGAAGAAGACACCCTGACTTGACATCAGACACCCTGACTTGACGGATTTGCAGAACAATAGACATGCAAGCGAAATCTGAAGCTTGATTGCAGATCATTGCAGCTTTCATCCTGTAATTTGTACTAATCTGTAATTATATGACCGATTCGGCGTTTCACCATACGAAGTGTCACTGCTCTGTATATTTCCGGAATATTATTTAAAAGACACCGGAGGCATTATGGGTAACGTTTGTAAGACCTGCGTGTTAAAAACGACACTAGTCTCGATCACCCAGACGCATATATAATAGCGTCTGGGATCACCTTATCTTAATTTCGCTACCAATAGGTGGAGACAAACAATGATTATATTTTTAGAGCCCTATTTTTAAACCAGGAAAACCATGCAAACATATCTATACTTATAATATGACGTCACAGTAAGATTCACTCTTGATTATGCATAACAATAATATTTGTTTAATTAATTGATAAAGTAATATTTTATAAAAATATTCAAATGTAAACTTTGGTACAATTTGTTGTACACTTCTTGATATAAACGGAAGTAATTTTTTAGACAATAAAAATATCATCCAATCAAAAATTACGCCCAGTTTTGGGCGTAATGATAACGATTTTAATATAGAGCTGAATCCAGACGCACAAATGTAATTAAGCGTCTGGATGATCGAGACTAAAACGACACAATAAGCATGTTCTTTTATAGTCCGAATAAACTTAATGCCATTTACAACACAGAAGAAAGTTTTTTTTTATATTAATTCCTTTTCAAGATCCTTTTTTTCAGGTTTTGGGTAGACGATTATTTAAAGCTATTAAAGCGGTCGATTTGCGAAGTCTTTTGTAATAAATCCAAACGTATAATAATAATAATAATAATAATAATAATAATAATAATAATAATAATAATAATAATACACAATTATGGCCTTTAACCAAGGTAATATACATAATTATTAAATCAAGAAAGGAATTTTTTCCGAGGTGCGCAGATTTAATAAATGGATATTACCTGAAGTAAATTAAAAGCCATAACTGTATAATTATACTGAACTAAACACAAACAACCGTGGACTAGCTAGGTTCTGATTGTAGTGCACGCCAGCGGGTCAAGGACACAAACAACAGTGGACTAGCTAGGCTCTGATTGTAGTGCACGCCAGCGGGTCAAGGACACAAACAACAGTGGACTAGCTAGGCTCTGATTGTAGTGCACGCCAGCGGGTCAAGGACACAAACAACAGTGGACTAGCTAGGTTCTGATTGTAGTGCACGCAAAACTTACGCCAGCGGGTCAAGGGCACTGGAAGGTCCGCGGTTATAACCTTTTAGAACTAAATTTTAAGTGTATGGAAGCTTACTTTTCCAGTGAAATCGACCCAGTCACGAGCATTCAAAAACTTTTATTTCAATCACATTTTTCGACACGATTCAGCTGCCTTCTTCATTTTGTATGATGCAGAATTACGTAATGTAGCAACATGGGACCACATGAGTTGGAAAATATCCGGACTGAATACTACTCAGAGAAGTAGAATGAGTATGGCTGGAAAATTTTTGGACAGAATACTACCCAGAGAAGTAGAATGAGTATGGTTGGAGAATTCTCGGACTGAATACTACCCAGAGAAGTAGAATGAGTATGGTTGGAGAATTCTCGGACTGAATACTACCCAGAGAAGTAGAATGAGTATGGTTGGAAAATTCTCGGACTGAATACTACCCAGAGAAGTAGAATGAGTATGGTTGGAGAATTCTCGGACTGAATACTACCCAGAGAAGTAGAATGAGTATGGTTGGAGAATTCTCGGACTGAATACTACCCAGAGAAGTAGAATGAGTATGGTTGGAGAATTCTCGGACTGAATACTACCCAGAGAAGTAGAATGAGTATAGTTGGAGAATTCTCGGACTGAATACTACCCAGAGAAGTAGAATGAGTATGGTTGGAGAATTCTCGGACTGAATACTACCCAGAGAAGTAGAATGAGTATAGTTGGAGAATTCTCGGACTGAATACTACCCAGAGAAGTAGAATGAGTATGGCTGGATAATTTTTGGACTGTATAAGTATTACCCAGAGAAGTAAAATGAGTATGGTTGAAGAATTTTCGGACTGACAACTATCCAGAATCTCCTTCTCTTCCCTTGTCCTTTCTTTTTTATATGAAAAATATTACCGATTCGTTTGCGTAAATTGTAGCTACGCAACTGAACAAGAACAGGGGAACTGTGCAATAACAAAGTACATGCAGCCTACCCATAGTTTCAGCCTATTGGTGGCCTAAGTGAGTTAAACAGTCGTTTGAACAAGAACAAGGGAACTGTGCATTCATAACTGAGTAACTCTTATAAATTTGGCGTGCTTTTGCACCTCGGATAAATCACTAGTCATTTCCCCTTTTCAAATTTGGAACGTCGAACAAATAACAAAGTACATGCAGCCTACCCAGAGTTTTAGCCTATTGGTGGCCTAAGGGAGTTAAAGAGTCGTCGATTGTGTCCGTTTGCGTATAGAATGCTCCAGACACTTCAGTAAACTATACGGATATAGTCATGCCAGATAGGTCCGGTAGATGACAGTGCGCTATGGTATATTTTTTTTTACATGCTGCGTGTTATATTTTCATAAATAATTATATGCCCTTCCTGAAAGGGGCTGAGAAAGTTTTTTTGTTGTTATATAATTTGTCACCGGGTGCTGGAAACATTTGTTTTAAAATAAATTTATATATATATATATATTACAACTACATTACTTGTCTTTATTACTGCATTCATCATTTTCATTTCATTTATTTACATGTAACATTCGTCATATCATTTATCTCATTCGACAGAATAGAATACGGACTATATTTTACTACGACGACCTGGACTAGAATACGGACTATACTTTACTAGGAAGACTGAATACATATATGAATGAATATAAGCTTCCCGCGTTATACTAACACGAGCACTGCGTGTCACAAAATAAAGTAGTATAAATAGTTGCACTCGAAATTATTTTATTTGCCATGTCACATATTTACGGAAGAGTTATATCTACCGTTTTTCAGGTATAGTGTGTTCTTAATTATTTTTAATACTTCCGTGCATGTTTAAGTAAGAAAAATATTCTTATAAATATCATGTGCTTTCGGATAAATCTTTTACAAAGTTACATTTATAATATTTGGAATTTAAGTAATACAAAATTTATTAATCCCAGAATATTATTTTTAATCATTTATAGCATTAGCTTTCAGCGGGATTTACATAAATTTTGTATAATGAATAATATCAGACTACTTGATGTACAGTTTTTTGTCAGGCTTATGTTCCTGAATGTGTGATAATATTATATTTGCCGAATATATTATAATATAGAAACCAGACGAGTTTGTTTATAGCAGTAACAAGCATAGCCGATTTCACTGCGACATTTTCATTATACATCTACATTTTTATTCTTTATATAAATGATTTTGTACATACTCTTTGTCATCTACAAACTGGGAATAAAAACGAAGTCTTCCTTTATGTCGTGAGCCTCGTTGGCCTAATTATTGGTAGTAAGGAGTGTTTCCCTTTATTTCGTGAGCCTCCATGGCCTAATTATAGGTCTTGGTAGTTAAGGAGTATTTTCTTTTCTTTTCGTGGGAGACTAATTTTCCGATTTGTTTGGTAGTTAAGGAATTGTCTCCCTTTTAATACGTGGGAGCCTCGTTGTACGAACTCTTTAGATCGTTTAGGAGTTGTGACCCTTTATTTCGTGGGTGCCTCGTTGCCCGGAATGATATAGACCGTCAAGAAGTTGCCTCCCTTTATTTTTACGTGGCAGCCTTTTTGGCAGAATGGTCTAGATATTTAGCCATCGACTGATGACAGACGTGTGAACAATGGGTTTGTGAGTTCGAGCCCGACTAATGATTACATGCGTGTATACAATCGGTTTATGTGATAAAGCCTGTTTAATAATCACAGGCGTGTAAACAATGGATTTGTAAGTTCGAGCCTCACTACATACAAGGTGTGATCGATGTCAGCCTTATTGTACAATCATACCGAATGACTAGTTACAATATAAGTAAAGAGTGCTTTACAATATATTTTGTAAGCATGGGAAGCGTTCTTAATTGTTTCTTTGTTTGTTTGAGATTAAAGCTCTCTTTTCTGAGTAGGAGAGTAGTTCCAATATGTGTTAGACTATACATGTCTCTAAGAAAGAACGTTGTAAATTCTCATCAAAGTTAACTATATTCTACCAAATACAATTAGTTATGTAGTTAAACAGTACAGGTTTGTTCTGATTGGTCTTACCACATGTGTTATTATGCCCATTTGTTCTGGTTGGTCTTACCACATGTGTCATTATACCCATTTGTTCTGATTGGTCTTACTACATGTGTTATTATGTCCATTTGTTCTGATTGGTCTTACCACTTGTGTTATTATGCTCATTTGTTCTGATTGGTCTTATCACATGTGTTATTATGCCCATTTGTTCTGATTGGTCTTGCCAAATGTGTTATTATGCCCATTTGTTCTGATTGGTCTTACCACTTGTGTTATTATGCCCATTCGTTCTGATTGGACTTACCACATGTATCATTATGCCCATTTGTTCTGATTGGTCTTAAACATGTGTTATTATGCCCATATGTTCTGATTGGTCTTACCACATGTGTTATTATGCCCATTTGTTCTGATTGGTCTTACCACATGTGTTATTATGCCTATTTGTTCTGATTGGTCTTACCACATGTGTTATTATGCCTGTTTGTTCTGATTGGTCTTATCACATGTGTCATTATGCCCATTTGTTCTGGTTGGTCTTAACACATGTGTTATTATGCCCATATGTTCTGATTGGTCTTACCACATGTGTTATTATGCCCATTTGTTCTGATTGGTCTTACCACATGTGTTATTATGCCCATTTGTTCTGATTGGTCTCACCACATGTGTTATTATGCCCATTTGTTCTGATTATTCTTACCACATGTGTTATTATGCCCATTTTAAGTGACATTTCTTTCCGTCGTATTCATATATAACTGTGAATTTTCTATTTTTTCATGCACTGATGAACCATTTATTAATATGCTCCTAGTGTGGTCTTTATTATAATAATACCCTGACACTGAGCCGACCAACTTTATTGAATAATAATATCCCGACACCGTGCCGACCAACTTTTATCCATCCCTTATTGTCCGTTATCAGTAGATCAACTTTATTGTAATAATATCCTGACACCGTGCCGACCAACTTTATTTTAATTATATCCTGACACCGTTCCGACCAACGTTTATCCATCCCTTATTGTCCGTTATCAGTAGACCAACTTTATTGTAATAATATCCTGACACCGTGCCGACCAACTTTTATCCATCCCTTATTGTCCGTTATCAGTAGATCAACTTTATTGTAATAATATCCTGACACCGTGCCGACCAACTTTATTTTAATTATATCCTGACACCGTTCCGACCAACTTTTATCCATCCCTTATTGTCCGTTATCAGTAGATCAACTTTATTGTAATAATATCCCGACACCGTGCCTACCAACTTTATTGTAATAATATCCTGACACCGAGCCGACCAACTTTTATCCATCCCTTATTGTCCGTTATCAGTAGACCAACTTTATTGCAATAATATCCTGACACCGAGCCGACCAACTTTTATACATCCCTTATTGTCCGTTATCAGTAGACCAACTTTATTGTAATAATATCCTGACACCGAGCCGACCAACTTTTATCCATCCCTTATTGTCCGTTATCAGTAGACCAACTTTATTGTAATAATATCCTGACACCGTGCCGACCAACTTTATTGTAATAATATCCTGACACCGAGCCGACCAACTTTTATCCATCCCTTATTATCCGTTATCAGTAGACCAACTTTATTGTAATAATATCCCGACACCGTGCCTACCAACTTTATTGTAATAATATCCTGACACCGAGCCGTCCAACTTTTATCCATCCCTTATTGTCCGTTATCAGTAGACCAACTTTATTGTAATAATATCCCGACACCGTGCCGTCCAACTTTTATCCATCCCTTATTGTGCGTTATCGGTAGACCAACTTTATTGTAATAATATCCCGACACCGTGCCTATACCAACTTTATTGTAATAATATCCTGACACCGAGCCGTCCAACTTTTATCCATCCCTTATTGTCCGTTATCAGTAGACCAACTTTATTGTAATAATATCCCGACACCGTGCCGTCCAACTTTTATCCATCCCTTATTGTGCGTTATCGGTAGACCAACTTTAAAGTAATTGGTATGACTAAACTGCGGATCAAATTTATGATTTCCTGCACTCCACGTCAACCTGTCAATTAGCTGACAGCACTCTTGAAGTAGAAAAACGAAATTTAATGTAACAGTTTAAAGCAACGGTAAAATGAATACGTCTATATTCAGTGAAATTCTGATACAATTGTTATCAGAAGGAAAGTGGGAGGGGAGAGCAATACGGGATTTAGCATTTTCTACTTATAGGCAGGACAATCAGGACAAGTAGCCTTTAAGTCATATGGGTCCAGGATAATATGACACAGGTGGACTATCTGTCAGCTGGTTCCATGTTAATCTGCTTTATATTAATCTCATACACGAAGCCTATCTGGCAGATAGTACCAGGATATTCTTCCGTAAATGGCTGATTTCTGGTACAGATGACCCAGTACAGATGAGCTCACGCGCACACATCTGTACTTGCTGCGTCATCCAATCAAAACGCCAGAAACAGGAACGTTGGTATGGAAGCATAACAACGTTCTTGTGTCACGTTCTTGTTTCCGGCGTTCTGATTGGATGTCAGAGACAATGGAGTCTACAACAATGGAGAGTCTATAGGATATAGCGATGTGAATGTTGTTGGTTTACAGAAGAAATAGGTACTATCATGCGCTTTTGGGAAAGCTCGTGTAATCGTTCACTCGTGATAGAATTTTTTTATGTCTTTTGGCTCGTTTCGCTGCGCTCCACTCGCGAAAAGACATAAAATTTTTATCACTCGTTAAAGATCAACCGGTCTTTCCCAAAAGAGTATGAAAGAACCTATTAATCTTAGTCGGGTAGCCTATAAGTCGCCGGCATGCCACATCGTTTTGGTACATAATAACTGGCAAGTCAACATAAAATGAATAGAGGCAGAATAAAATCTACTCTTATTCAACAATATCTGAAGTTTTTATTCTTGACAATGTATGACCTTTCATCAAGTTGGAATACATGATATCATAGATTCATATGTTACTGAAACATGTATGCCGTTCTACAGTAGATTTTATCAAGACTAAGTACATGTAATTGGTATTGGTCGGCTGTCCGTCCGTAGATTCTATTAAGTACGGGTAATGGTCGGCTGTCCGTCCGAAGATTCTATTAAGTACAGGTAATGGTCGGCTGTCCGTCCGTAGATTCTATTAAGTACAGGTAATGGTCGGCTGTTCGTCCGTAGATTCTATTAAGGACAGGTAACCGATATGTGTCGGCTGTCCGTCCGTAGATTCTTTTAAGTACAGGTAAATGGCAATGGTCGGCTGTTCGTCCGTAGATTCTCATAAGTATAGGTAATGGTCGGCTGTCCGTCCGTAGATTCTATTAAGTACACGTAATTGTCGGCTGTTCGTCCGTAGATTCTATTAAGGACAGGTAACCGATATGTGTCGGCTGTCCGTCCGTAGATTCTATTACGTACAGGTAAATGGCAATGGTCGGCTGTTCGTCCGTAGATTCTCATAAGTATAGGAAATGGTCGGATGTCCGTACGTAGATTCTATCAATTACACGTAATGGTCGGCTATTCGTCCGTAGATTCTATTAAGGACAGGTAACCGATATGTGTCGGCTGTCCGTCCGTAGATTCTATTAAGTACAGGTAAATGGCAATGGTCGGCTGTTCGTCAGTAGATTCTCATAAGTTTTGGTAATGGTCGGCTGTCCGTCCGTAGATTCTATTAGGTACATGAAGGCAAAGGTCGGCTATTCGTCCGTAGATTCTATTTAGTACAGGTAATGGTCGACTGTCCGTTCGTAGATTCTATTCAGTACAGGTAATGGTCGGCTGTACGCCCGTAGATTCTATTAAGTACAGGCAATGGTCTGCCGTTCGTCCGTAGATTCTATTAAGTACAGGTAATGGTCGGCTGTCCGTCCGTAGATTCTATTAAGTACAGGTAATGGTCAGATGTTCGTCCGTAGATTCTATTAAGTACAGGTAATGGTCAGATGTTCGTCCGTAGATTCTATTAAGTACAGGCAATGGTCGGATGTTCGTCCGTAGATTCTATTAAGCACAGGTAATGGTCTGCCGTTCGTCCGTATATTCTATTAAGCACAGGTAATGGTCTGCCGTTCGTCCGTAGATTCTATTTAGTACAGGTAATGGTCGACTGTTCGTTAGTAGATTCTATTAAGTACAGGTAATGGTCGGCTGTTCGGCCGTAGATTCTGTTTAGTACAAGCAATGGTCGGCTGTTCGTCCGTAGATTCTATTAAGCACAGGTAATGGTCTATCGTTCGTCCGTAGATTCTATTAAATACATGCAGGTAAAGGTCGGCTGTTCGTCCGTAGATTCTATTAAGTACAAGTAATGGTCGGCTGTCCGTCCGTAGATTCTATTAAGTACAGGTAACCGGTAATTGTCGGCTGTCCGTAGATTCAACTTATTAAGTACAAGTAACCGGTAATGATCAGCTGTTCGTCCGTAGATTCTATTAAGTACAGGTAGTGGTCGGCTGTTCGTCCGTAGATTCTATTGAGTACAGGTAAACGATACGGGTCTGCCGTTCGTCCGAGTAAGTACAGGTAACTGACATTGGTCGGCCGTTCGACCGCGGATTCTATAGAGACAGATAACAGGTAATTACATACGGCTAAGAATCCATTCATCCATAGTTATTTTTAGTACATGTAACGTATGCTGGGAGATGTAAATTATTCAACCTTCACTATAGAGTTTATATCTAGCAGTATTACAGGTAACTGGCCCTAGGAGACCGTTCGACTAGGGTTCTATCTAGCCTGCAGGTAACTGGCCCTAGGAGACCGTTCGACTGGGGTTCTATCTAGCCTGCAGGTAACTGTCCATAGGAGACCGTTCCACTGGGGTTCTATCTAGCCTGCAGGTAACTGTCCATAGGAGACCGTTCCACTGGGGTTCTATCTAGCCTGCAGGTAACTGTCCATAGGAGACCGTTCCACTGGGGTTCTATCTAGCCTGCAGGTAACTGTCCATAGGAGACCGTTCCACTGGGGTTCTATCTAGCCTGCAGGTAACTGGCCATAGGAGACCGTTCCACTGGGGTTCTATCTAGCCTTATAACAGGTAACTGGCCCTAGGATACCGTTCCACTGGGGTTTCTCTCTCAACATTTTGCAGGTTACTGGCACTAAGAGACCGCTCGACTGTTTTAACATTTTAGCATTATTACTGGTAATTAACTAGTTGTACCAAGTCAGAAACAGGTTATGAAAATCATGTTAACTAATATACAGGACAGGATACCAGTAAGTTGAGAGATAAAATGTTCCGTCAGCAGCATTACATATTAAAGTAATCTTAGATTGATCAGGATGTTAATATAATAGAGAAGGTGAAACTGTAACTACAGTATGAATATTCACTCCAGCTTGTTAGTCGAGCACACGCAATGTACAAAGAATGCATCCAGCTGTATCCTTGCCTTGTTATGGCTGATTATATCATGACTTGGTGTTAACTCTATAAAAATCAATCCACCCCAGTTGGTGTAGTTTAAGAAATAGATTGGCGTATGTTATGCGTGATAAACTGTTCTCCTAGCTGACTTGAGCTGACGCTATGTATGGTATGGGTGATTAACTGTTCTCCAAGCTAACTTGAACTGACGCTATGTATGGTATGGGTGATTAACTGTTCTCTTAGCTAACTTGAGCTGACGCTATGTATGGTAGGGGTGATTACTGTTCTCCTAGCTAATTTGAGCTGACGCTTTGTATGGTATGGTTGATTAACTGTTCTCCTAGATAACTTGGGCTGACGCTATGTATGGTATGGGTGATTAACTGTTCTCCTAGCAAACTTAAGCTGACGCTATGGTATGGGTGATGAACTGTTCTCCTAGCTAACTTGAGCTGACGCTATGATATGGATGATGAACGGTACTCCTAACTAACTTGAGCTGACGCTATGACACTTTACATAGTTGGTGCAGTGCAAGGAGGACACATGTTTGCGTGAGGTCGTCCTCGCTGTGGTACAGCTGATATTTTACTCTCTTAGCTAACTTGAGCTGACGCTATGTATGGTATGGGTGATTAACTGTTCTCCTAGCTAACTTGAACTGACGCTATGTATGATATGGGTGATTAACTGTTCTCTTAGCTAACTTGAGCTGACGCTATGTATGGTATGGGTGATTAACTATTCTCCTAGCTAACTTGAGCTGACGCGATATGGTATGGGTGATTAACTGTTCTCCTAGATAACTTGAGCTGACGCTTTGTATGGTATGGGTGATTAAATGTTCTCCTAGCTAACTTGAGCTGACGGTATAGTATGGGTGATGAACTGTTCTCTTAGCTAACTTGAGCTGACGCTATAGTATGGGTGATGAACTGTTCTACTTGAGCTGACGCTATGGTATGGGTGATGAACTGTACTCCTAGCTAACTTGAGCTGACGCTATGACACTTTACATAGTTGGTGCAGTGCAAGTAAGACACATGTTTGCGTGAAGTCGTCCTCGCCGTGGTACGGCTGATATTTTGCTCTCTTAGATAACATGAGCTGACACTATTAAAATCCACTTAACACATTTCTTTGTTCTCGATATATTCCAGAACAATTGACATGTCTAGCGGATAGCGATTTGCTGTTACAACTTAAGAATGATCGGGTCAGAAACGTTCGATGAGGTAAAATTAGAACAATTAAAGTATTTGCAATATAGAAGTACAGTCCAGCTCGTTGGTCCATTTAAAGAAGACATTTCAATGTAAAAAAATACACAAAGTCAACCTGCTTAGATAACAAGGCTATATATTGTTACAACTGAAAATTAAAACTTGGTAGAAATATTGGTGTTGCCATAATAATTGAACAAATTTGTTATACAATGTTCTCATTCCAAACAAAGTAAAGTACTAGCCATAATACAGCGAAATATCCCCCCCCCCCACAAAAAAAGAATGCAATTGTGATATCTGCACAAAAGTAACGTTCGATCTAATTTATAACTGACTTATAAACTTCGGCGTGTCAGTACGTGCGCCGCAATGATAAAGACAATCGTTGGTTCAATGCTATGGGAGGGTGAATCCAGGAATTAAAGTGGGGAGTGTAAACTGAAAACGAGGGTTATCTGATCCCAGGTCCAGAATATAGATTCAGGGTTACTGATCTGGACTCTATATGTATACAGCTTTTTCGGGGTGTGGTCTATAAAAACGTCTACAAAATGAATAAAAGAAGTGTAATTTTGATCATAAACTTCCAAATATCTTGATTAGCGTTATTATTAAGAATATCATTAACTAGTGTCCATACAATGCAGGAAACAACTTACTGTTTAGCTGTCCAGTTTCTTGTCTTCTGTTAAACTCGTGACAAAGATTACTAGTAATTAATACCCCCAAAAAGATGGGGAATAACCTATGAATTTTGAAATACGCAAACATTATCAACTGAAGAACATTTTTTTTTCCTTTTCGTTTCCATCTTTATCCTGTCTGCTGAGGCCGTGTGGACCTGGCCTGTTTGGACATGACCGTTGTAGACCTTGACGGTGTCGATGCTGTGGACCTGACCGGGTGGGGAACTGACCTGTGTGGACTGACCGGTGTTTGCTTGAATGGTGTGGGCGTGACCTGTGTGTACCTGAAAGGTGTGGACCTTACCGGTGTGGACCTGACCTGGTGTGCACCTAACCAGGTGTGGAACTGACCGTTGTGGAAACCACCGGTATGGATCCGACCCGGTGTGAATCTGACCGTTGTGCACCTGACCGGTTTGGACCTTTTTTGCAGTTTAAATGACTGCTTCATAAAGGCGTAAACATGCAGTGACACTTCATTTTTGGGGGTTTACAATACTAAGTATATCGAATCTCAAATATAAGGTGTATGGCTAGAGGGGGTCCATTAACATGGAAAAATAATATTTTCACAAAACGGATAACAATAATGGTAAGAGATAGCAACAATTTACATGAGAAAATAAAAAAACAGCGATTTCAAAAATAGAACAAAGTTAACACCAGAAGCTTGCATTTATCGGTGTTTCCGTAGTAATATATCGTCTTATGTGTCCCCTCTTTTTAAAAGAAGACTCAGTTACATTAAAAAGTGGTGAATAAAATGAATTAACAGATAACATAGAACAAATCTGTAAAAAGGATAACAGCAAACGGGGTTTTTATTTTCACTGTAACAGTTAACAACAATGTAAATGTAAACAGATAACAGCTTCTGATTGAAAAACAATTAACAGTTGTTTTATATTAAAAACAGTTTACAGATATGTAACAATGCACACAAAACACGTTAATAGAAAAGATCTTCCCCCCCCCCCCAAATATTACAGAAACCTTATAAAAAATGTTATTAGTTGCAAAAACGTAAATGCAAAACAAGATGGTTATATTGTTCAAATTGTTTAAACGCTTTCAAAACCAAATTCTATGTAAATAATTTAAAATAATAATTCAGATGAGGAAAATGAAACTGTGTGATGATTATCTCCACATACACAGACAGAAATATATTTCCGTTTAACAAATCTGACATCCTGTTAAATATTAAGTACCATTTTGACTATAATATCTGACATCCTGTTAAATATAAAGTACCATTATGACTAACTATCATACATTTTCTATTTTTACAGCAGATGGATATAAAACATAAGCTGATATAAACGTATAACTCGTTTCTAAATATTAAGATATTATAGTTTTCCTAATATCTTTGAGAAAAGCATAGTCTATTCTTGGTTTTAAGAACATTATAAACGGACTTCCATAAAAAAAACAAGCACGGAAAGATAGTAGGTAGGTATGTTTTTTATATATTTAACTGATGTATTAACCTTTGAATTGTCTTTTATGTAATGTAACGAAATGTAAAGTACATTGAGCTTTAAGATGTAGATTTTCAAATAATTTCAGCGTTTTCTAGGAAAAACGGGAAAGTGAGATACACGAGTTGTGATTAAAACAAACGTAAACAAACTATTACATGAATCATAGTTGTTTGGCTTATTTGCTAATTTTACTCCAAATTCTTCCAACATCTAAAATTCCAACATTTAAAAAAAAAGCCACATGTAAAAGGCCACTTCAGGAAGGTACCCATTAATATTCAGTGCTTGTTGTACTTCTCGAAAAATCTTCATTATCCTTAAAGTATTTGTTCTAATTATTGTGTAGGGTATAATACGTATTTTTACGAGTTTACCGCTAATTTGTCCCGTTTCAAACGCAAATATATCGTTTAAAAAGTCATTTAATATAATTATCATATTACGCTGATGTACAAATGGAACTATAATAGGTTCAAGATGCCATAACACTACAGCATGAGTGTCATTGAAACACGTCCTTTCTATAACGGCAATAGGATTATTACTCTTATGGTAAGCACAAGTTCATGTCGTCTACAATAATCGACCGCTTACATTAGTATGTCTACGGTAATCGACGGCTTACACTACTTGGTCTACAGTAATCGACGGCTGACACTACTTGGTTTACAGTAATCGACGGCTTACGCTAGTTGGTCTGCAATAATCGACGGCTTACACAAGTTGGTCTGCACTTACACTAGTTGGTCTGCAATAATCGACGGCTTACACTAGTTGGTCTACAGTAATCGACTGTTAAAACTAATTCTGCAGTAATCGAAGTCTAACACTAGTTGGTCTACAATAATTGACTGCTGACACTAGTGGTCTACAGTAATCGACGGCTACCAATAGTTGTATGCAGTGACTGTCTGCAATGAATGCGTGTAGTGACCTGCGACCAACTACATGATTACCTGGGGACTGAAAATAGCTGACTTTTAGTGACCGATTATTAAAATAAATCTAAAATAACCAACAATTAACAAATGACCTCTGTTATCTGACAACTAACAATAGGTGCCACCTAGTGAAGGCGACTAATCAATAGATTATCCGAAGTGACCGGCTAAAACTGATTTTTAAATTCGCAATCTGATACAAGTGCTATCTTGTGTTTAAATAAAATAAAATCCAATTTTGATTATTTAACTACACAATTTTGCGCTGCTCTCAAAATTACACACACCATAAATTTCAACATACATGTAACTTTTTGTTATACACGTTTTTAATATGTTTTCTTTTTTGTTGTATTTATTAAATTTTAAAGCGCGTCGTTTTTAGACAATTTTACTTTCGTAATGGCGCTCCCCGTCACTGTTACAGTAAAATTAAATGCTATCTTCAACACCGTTATATTAAAATTCATTAAAAATTAAAATGTTACCACAAGTTATATTTATTACGTAAATAATCGTACATACATTCAGTGAAATTATAAAAATTTTCCTCGACGACGTTACATTAATCAAAGCACGAAGTTCTAATTATGATTTTAGTCAGATCAGATGTCACACTGGCTATTCGTGTTATGTTTTAGTCGTCCAGATCAGATGTCACACTGGCTATTCGTGTTATGTTTTAGTCGTCCAGATCAGATGTCACACTGGCTATTCGTGTTATGTTTTTGTCGTCCAGATCAGATGTCACACTGGCTATTCGTGCTATGTTTTAGTCGTCCAGATCAGATGTCACACTGGCTATTCGTGTTATGTTTTAGTCGTCCAGATCAGATGTCACACTGGCTATTCGTGTTATGTTTTTGTCGTCCAGATCAGATGTCACACTGGCTATTCGTGTTATGTTTTTGTCGTCCAGATCAGATGTCACACTGGCTATTGGTGTTATGTTTTTGTCGTCCAGATCAGATGTCACACTGGCTATTCGTGTTATGTTTTTGTCGTCCAGATCAGATGTCACACTGGCTATTCGTGTTATGTTTTTGTCGTCCAGATCAGATGTCACACTGGCTATTCGTGTTATGTTTTTGTCGTCCAGATCAGATGTCACACTGGCTATTCGTGTTATGTTTTTGTCGTCCAGATCAGATGTCACACTGACTATTCGTGTTATGTTTTTGTCGTCCAGATCAGATGTCACACTGGCTATTCGTGTTATGTTTTTGTCGTCCAGATCAGATGTCACACTGGCTATTCGTGTTATGTTTTTGTCGTCCAGATCAGATGTCACACTGGCTATTCGTGTTATGTTTTTGTCGTCCAGATCAGATGTCACACTGGCTATTCGTGTTATGTTTTTGTCGTCCAGATCAGATGTCACACTGGCTATTGGTGTTATGTTTTTGTCGTCCAGATCAGATGTCACACTGGCTATTCGTGTTATGTTTTTGTCGTCCAGATCAGATGTCACACTGGCTATTCGTGTTATGTTTTTGTCGTCCAGATCAGATGTCACACTGGCTATTCGTGTTATGTTTTTGTCGTCCAGATCAGATGTCACACTGGCTATTCGTGTTATGTTTTTGTCGTCCAGATCAGATGTCACACTGGCTATTCGTGTTATGTTTTTGTCGTCCAGATCAGATGTCACACTGGCTATTCGTGTTATGTTTTTGTCGTCCAGATCAGATGTCACACTGGCTATTCGTGTTATGTTTTTGTCGTCCAGATCAGATGTCACACTGGCTATTGGTGTTATGTTTTTGTCGTCCAGATCAGATGTCACACTGGCTATTGGTGTTATGTTTTTGTCGTCCAGATCAGATGTCACACTGGCTATTCGTGTTATGTTTTTGTCGTCCAGATCAGATGTCACACTGGCTATTCGTGTTATGTTTTTGTCGTCCAGATCAGATGTCACACTGGCTATTCGTGTTATGTTTTTGTCGTCCAGATCAGATGTCACACTGGCTATTGGTGTTATGTTTTTGTCGTCCAGATCAGATGTCACACTGGCTATTCGTGTTATGTTTTTGTCGTCCAGATCAGATGTCACACTGGCTATTCGTGTTATGTTTTTGTCGTCCATATCAGATGTCACACTGGCTATTCGTGTTATGTTTTTGTCGTCCAGATCAGATGTCACACTGGCTATTCGTGTTATGTTTTTGTCGTCCAGATCAGATGTCACACTGGCTATTCGTGTTATGTTTTAGGCGTCCAGATCAGATGTCACACTGGCTATTCGTGTTATGTTTTTGTCGTCCAGATCAGATGTCACACTGGCTATTCGTGCTATGTTTTTGTCGTCCAGATCAGATGTCACACTGGCTATTCGTGTTATGTTTTAGTCGTCCAGATCAGATGTCACACTGGCTATTCGTGTTCTGTTTTTATTTCATTTTTTCTATTTTGATCAAAGATAACAAAGCATTTTTTTTCCTCACATGTGCAATGGCGTTTCGTACCATCACCGGTAATTAAGCTAAACAGTTTGTTTGCTTGTTGGATTGTGTTTAACGCCTCTTTCTGCACTTTTTCAGCTATATCAAAGTACGTTTTTGTAAAGAAGACTGAATACAAATTTTCGGTACCTTCGGAATCGAAACTGTAATTTCTTTTAAAATGAGACTAGACAATAAAGTAATTGCGTTTGTCTAATTTTCAATAAATCCGTAACTTGTACATTTCCGTGTATAATGTCGATTAATGCGATCGTTTTCACTAGTATATATTATGCTGAATGTTCTTTTACTTTAAGATAAAAAGTGACATGTTTACGGGTGTGTAATTTGTAATGAAATTAGTGTCTTATATATCTAGCTGTATTGACAAACAAAACAAATGTGTAAACGAGTAATCTTACAAGGCATCGAAAGAATCTGTCAAAATGGGTGAACAAGTAATCTTACAACGTAGCGAAAGAATCTGTCAAAATGGGTGAACAAGTAATCTTACAAGGTATCGAAAGAATCTGTCAAAATGGGTGAACAAGTAATCTTACAACGAAGCGAAAGAATCTGTCAAAATGTGTAAAAAAGTAATCTTACAACGTATCGAAAGAATCTGTCAAAGTGAGTAAACAAGTAATCTTACAAGGTATCGAAAGAATCTGTCAAAATGTGTAAACAAGTAATCTTACAACGTATCGAAAGAATCTGTCAAAATGGGTGAACAAGTAATCTTACAATGTATCGAAAGAATCTGTCAAAATGTGTAAACAAGTAATCTTACAAGGCATCGAAAGAATCTGTCAAAATGGGTGAACAAGTAATCTAACAACGTAGCGAAAGAATGTGTCAAAATGTGTAAACAAGTAATCTTACAAGGTATCGAAAGAATCTGTCAAAGTGGGTAAACAAGTAACCTTACAACGTATAGCGAAAGAATCTGTCAATAATGTGTAAACAAGTAATCTTACAAGGTATCGAAAGAATCTGTCAAAATGTGTAAACAAGTAATCTTACAACGTATCGAAAAACCTGTCAAAAATCTTCATTAAACTGTATCGAAGATGAGGCACATTTTATGTTTATATGCCCAGTTTATGCCGTAGGGACATTAGTGGAGGCGTCTCTGGTCTCTTTATCTACATCTATCTCTTCCTCTTTACACTGTATCGAAGATGAGGCACATTTTATGTTTATATACCCAGTTTATACCGTAGGAACATTAGTGGAGGCGTCTCTGGTCCCTTTATCTACATCTATCTCTTCCTCTTTACACTGTATCGAAGATGAGGCACATTTTATGTTTATATGCCCAGTTTATACCGTAGGGACATTAGTGGAGGCGTCTCTGGTCCCTTTATCTACATCTATCTCTTCCTCTTTACACTGTATCGAAGATGAGGCACATTTTATGTTTACATGCCCAGTTTATATCGTAGGAACATTAGTGGAGGCGTCTCTGGTCCCTTTATCTACATCTATCTCTTCCTCTTTACACTGTATCGAAGATGAGGCACATTTTATGTTTATATGCCTAGTTTATACCATAGGGACATTAATGGAGGCGTCTCTGGTCCCTTTATCTAAATCTATCTCTTCCTCTTTACACTGTATCGAAGATGAGGCACATTTTATGTTTATATGCCCAGTTTATACCGTAGGGACATTAGTGGAGGCGTCTCTGGTCCCTTTATCTACATCTATCTCTTCCTCTTTACACTGTATCGAAGATGAGGCACATTTTATGTTTATATGCCCACGTCTATCTCTTCTTTGTTGCACGTCCTTGTGTAACTTCCGGTTTTGGTTTGTAATGTGATGTCTTTGGTAGAGTCATATTTTAATTCTTGATTTTCCCAATGTTTGCCTAGTCTAACTTCAAATTGCAGAATATTTTTTGGCATGTACCACTTCTTTTGGCATATAATAAGAAAATTATATTATTCGATTATTATGAAAGTGATAGGATGAAATTTTGTGAAAAATTGTATTCAACATATCCTAGTCTTAGAAATCTTGATTCTAACTTGCTTTTAGTTTGGATTATGAGCAACAAGAGAAGATATTAATTATGCAACTGTAGTTAGAATACATTGAATCAAACTTTAATTTAAGAAATCCTGTTCGAAAATAAAGATTCTAATTCTAATTAGGCCATACCCGTAGCCAGGCGGGGTTCGAGGGGTATGGACGAACCCCCCCCCCCCCCTTTTGAAAACGATTAAGCACTATTCAAGTCTGCATTCTAGTTATGTTGAAGAAATAAAGTCTCATTAATTTTGTGAATTTTTTTAAATAATCATAAAAGTAAATATAAAGTAGTGTAAAATGTGATTTTTTTCAGCTTCAATTCTCTGTCTCATATATGATATTGCTAGATTTCAGGATTTGCGGGCCAATAATTCAGAGCTTCCTCTCCCCCGGCCGTGAAGAGAGACTAGCTTTCCGAGTCAATTCCCCCCCCCCCCATTTTCTGGGTCCCATATGTATTAGGATATATAATATTCTATTCTATTATATTCTACTTTGTTAAAATAAAAAAGGTAATAAATACACTTTAAAACATGTTTATAACACACAATTGTGACAAGGACGGGATCAGTAGTACTGTTTTTAAGACAATCTCTAAAACTGCGCACAAACTTCAAAAATGGAAGCGAAGGACTTGAACGGTAACGAACGTAAAGAAATGTTTTATTCATGTAGAAAATGTATGTGTTGAATGCCAACTCCACGATATTGACCAAGTCTGAATATTTCTAACTGCGATGTCACAGCTAGATTTTAATGGCACCGACTGACCGAGTTCAGCTTCCGATATCGGTCATTATCTGCCCATATTTATTTTCGCAGGCCATGTGCTCACAATCACCATCGATGATTTTGAAGTAACAAAATATCGCGCACGAGACTCGCCGAGAACGAGGCGTGGGTGTGTGTGTGTGGGGGGGGGGGTGGGGGTAAGAGATATTTCTGTGATGTAATTGTATATTAAATGTGCCTTGTTTATTCCACAGGCACTTGGGGTCAGGTTAATTTTTTTATGGAATAAATTGCCAAATCAGTGTATATTCACTTGTTTGGTAACTAAAGTAAACGTTACAGTGTCTGTCCAACGGCGTTTTTAAAATTGGAAAGTCGTCAATTTCCATAGGAAGTCAGATATTTTTGTTTCCAAAGGGGTCTACTGTTGTTTAAGAACGTTCTTCTGCTTTCATAACGTACAATGGTATTCGGAACACCCATTAACTGTGGAAAATATTTGTTCATTTCAAAAAGTGTAATCTGAGATCTACAAAAGGATCATAAACTCGACCAAATGCGGTAGCAGTTATCCATTTTGTCAGGCAAACACCCGTCGGAAAGACACAGTAATGTTTACTATAGTCTGATATTTCTCATTGTGAAATATTGACCCCAGAAAAATAATAAATTTCTCTTTATTATATAACAACAAGGCATGAATCTTATCCAAGTTCTAAAAATAGCTCAAGTTTTATTTACAGGAATCCCCACATTTTATTTAGCATACCATTCCGAGTGTCCAGTCAGGAATCAGCTTTGTCCATTTAATATTCCCTTGATAACTACCACTTAACTATGTTACATTGTATTTCATTAAAATGTGGTGTTTTCTTCTATCATGTCTATCTAAGCGAACAACAATTTTTACCGAGACGGAAGTCACTTCAAACTTTTGAAGGTAGATAATTTCCCTTACTTAGACATGTTAGAGGGTTCCCGAGATGTAAGCATTACATGTAAATTCGTAGTGATTACCATATGTGATTAATTTGGCGCAAAGATTGAAACAAAAGAGAAGTTTTTATTATAAAACCAATATAACGTATGTATAATTGATTCCAGAATGTAAACAGTATTAATTTAACTAGGTTAGGAGAAATTGGCAAGATAAAGTTTTTTTTGTAAAATTACATCCTCGTTATTGTTAAATTAATTGTAACAATTTATAAGTAATACAGGAATCGATCAAAGGTATATTTTGATGCATGATTATATGTATGCGACACAGATATAATCAACAGATTGCGTAAGATTGATAATTGAAAATTGTCATTTTTTTATGTAAACATTGTCTGGGCCGTTTGTTTACAAATTATTCAAAAGTAGAATCTGACACAATTTTATTTCCTGCCCTTTTTATGTATTTTTATAACTATTTATTCTTGATAGTTTTTCTCGTTATGTACTAGTAAGTTGAAATGTGTGGCCATCTGTTGTAAAAGGCCAAGAGGTTGTTTACCAACACGACCAAAAGACATGCGAGTTTTCAAATATTGACGAACACGAATCATGTATACTTTATGAAATTGCTGTTTGAAGAAGAAAGGTTTATTTAATTTTTATATTAAACATGACCCGTTTAAAATCTAGTATATTACTAATTCCCATTAATTGTTTCGTGCAAAGAAACTGCAATTTGACAAGAAAAGCCCATGGGCTAGCTCGATATACTGCTCATTCATTTTTTGTACACACACCGTATGGAAGACTTATAATAGTTTCAAATGTGCTGCCTGCTAATTTTAAGGGTTAACTACAAAAAATATTTTCTCCATCGAGGGATAACAAAATTTCCGTTTTGCACATTGTATAATCCGCGGTGGAGGGAACCTAAAGAATTTAAATGTTAAATCCAGTATCCACATGAAATGAATGAATGAAATTCAAAATTAAGCTTAATTGACTAATTTTATTAACGTTTTTCTATTAAAAGTGAAGAGATAGGAACTTTAAAGAAGCTAAGTTTGTAGGGTTATTTATTTATGAATGAATCTAATGGTAACTGGCAATTTGATCTATCGAGCACAGATGTTTTCACTTGTCCAGGTAAACATTACCCGAGGTATTAATTAACGGAAGGTATTATTTACAGCTATAATCTCCCATCTAAAATAGTCTATTCCAGCCATAGTCCATTAATACTTGTAGGAGTTACCTCCCATCCACTATACTTTATTTCAGCTATAGTCCATACATAAAAGTCATGTAGGAGTTACCTCCCATCCTCTATAGTCTATTCCAGCTGTAGTCCATACATACATGAAGGAGCTACCTCCTATCTGCTATACTCTATTTCAGCCATAGTCCATACATACATGTAGGAGTTACCTCCCATCCACTGTAGTCTTTTCCAGCCAAAGTCCATAGATACATGTAGGAGTCGCCTCCCATCCATCCACTATTATAGTCTATTCCAGCTGTAGTTCATAGATACATGTAGGAGTTACCTCCCATCTACCATAGTCTATTCCAGCCATAGTCTATAAATACATATAGGAGTTACCTCCCATCTACTATAGTCTATTCCAACCATGGTCCATACATACATGTAGGAGTTACCTCCCATCCACTATAGTCTAGTCCAGCCATAGTCTATACATACATGTAGGAGTTACCTCCCATATACTATAGTCTATTCCAGCTAAAGTCCATACATGTAGGAGTTACCTCCCATCCACTGTAGTCTTCCAACCATTGTCCATACATACATGTAGGAGTTACCTCCCATCCACTATAGTCTATTCCAGCCATAGTCCATACATACATGAAGGAGTTACCTCCCATATACTAAAGTCTATTCCAGCCATAGTCCATACATATATGTAGGAGTTACCTCCAATCCACTATAGTCTGTTCCAGTTAAGAGTCCATACATACATGTAAGAGTTACCTCCCATATACTATAGTCTATTCCAGCCGTAGTCCATACATACATGTAGGAGTTACTAGTACCTCCCATCCACTGTAGTCTTTTCCAGCCAAAGTCCATAGATACATGTAGGTGTCACCTCCCATCCATCCACTATAGTCTATTCCAGCTGTAGTTCATACATACTAGTACATGTAGGAGTTACTGTTACCACTCATCTACTTTAGTCTATTCCAGCTATAGTCCATACATACATGTAGGAGTTACCTCCCATCTACTTTAGTCTATTCCAGCTGTAGTCCATACAGACATGTAGTCTATACATGCTGTAGGAGTTACCTCCCATCCACTATACTCTATTCTGGAACTAACTCAACATCAACAAAATATTAAAATGATTATTTCAATAGAGCATGTTTAATGTTTAAAACAGGAAAAAAATGGGGGTTGGGGAGGGGTGTTGCTTTAATAAAATAAAATGTTTTACTCATCATTCTTCCATATAAAAACGTGTTGTAAACATGTTTCAAGCTGATGTTGCAAATCTCTACAATTATATATAAGCCTTCTCTTTTACAAAAGTAGTTTAACAAAGGCCATCCTGTCTCTCTTGAACATCATTGAAGTAAAGATTAATCAGCATTCTTATAAGTAGGGCCTCGGTGGTCGAGTGGTTAAGGTAGTTTGTCTACTTTTGATCACGTGGCCTGTCAATACTGATGAGTTTGCGGATTTGAGTCTCACTGTGGATAAGGGTGCACCTCAGTCTTAATTGACAATGAAGGATTTCCAGTTTCCCTACCGAATGTTTGGGTTTTCTCTGGGTACTCTTCCACCCTCAGCGAAAACTGGTCGTCGTATTATAGCTGAACAATTGCTGAAAATGGTGTTTCATTCAAACAAACAATATCCCTATCATAGGTACCTATGGACAAGACCCCTCTCTATCATAGGTTACCATGGACAGGACCCCTCCCTATCATAGGTTACCATGGACAGGACCCCTCCCTGTCATAGGTTACCATGGACAGGACCCCTCTCTATCATAGGTTACCATGGACAGGACCCCTCCCTATCATAGGTTACCATTAACAGGACCCCTCCCTGTCATAGGTTACCATGGACAGGACCCCTCTCTATCATAGGTTACCATGGACAGGACCCCTCCCTATCATAGGTTACCATGGACAGGACCCCTCCCTATCATAGGTTACCATGGACAGGACCCCTCTCTATCATAGTTCACCATGGACAGGACCCCTCCCTATCATAGGTTACCATGGACAGGACCCCTCTATCATAGGTTACCATGGACAGGACCCCTCCCTATCATATGTTACCATGGACAGGACCCCTCCCTATCATACGTTACCATGGACAGGACCCCTCCCTATCATAGGTTACCATGGACAGGACCCCTCCCTATCATAGGTTACCATGGACAGGACTCCTCCCTACCATAGGCTACCATGGACAGGACCCCTCCCTATCATAGGCTACCATGGATAGGACCCCTCCCTATCATAGGTTACCATGGACAGGAGTCACAGGACCCATCCCTATCATAGGTTACCATGGACAGGACCCCTCCCTATCATAGGTTACCATTGACAGGACTCCTCCCTATCATAGGTTACCATATGGACAGGACCCCTCCCTATCATAGGTTACCATGGACAGGACCCCTCCCTATCATAGGTTACCATGGACAGGACCCCTCCCTATCATAGGTTACCATTGACAGGACCCCTCCCTATCATACATGTAGGTTACCATGGACAGGACCCCTCCCTATCATGTTACTATGGACAGGACCCTTCCCTATCATATGTTACTATGGACAGGACCCCTCCTTATCATACATGTAGGCTACCATGGACAGGACCCCTCTCTATCATATGTTACTATGAACACGACCCTTCCCTTTCATACGTTACCATGGACAGGACCCCGGCCGATATATGCATAGGTACCTATGGACAAGATCCCTACCTATCAGGTTCCTATGGACAGGGCTTCCCTTATCACAGGTACACATGAACATGACCCCTTCCTTGTCACAGGTACACATGAACAGGATCCCTCAATATCAGATGCACTTATGGAAAGGACCCCTCCCTATCAGAGGTACCCATGTACATGACCCCTCCCTATCACAGGTACCCATGGACAGGACCCCTTCCTATCAGAGGTACCCATGGACAGGACCCCTCCCTATCACAGGTACCCATGAACGATACCCGTCCCTATTGGAGGTACCCATGGACAGGACCCCTTCCTATCAGAGGTACCCATGGACGATACCCGTCCCTATTGGAGGTACCCATGGACAGGACCCCTCCCTATCACAGGTACCCATGGACAGGACCACTCCCTATCACATGTACCCATGGACATGACCCCTCCCTATCACAGGTACCCATGGACAGGACCCCTCCCTATCACAGGTACCCATGGACAGGACCCCTCCCTATCACAGGTACCCATGGACAGGACCCCTCCCTATCACAGGTACCCATGGACAGGACCCCTCCCTATCACAGGTACCCATGGACATGACCCCTCCCTATCACAGGTACCCATTGACATGACCCCTCCCTATCACAGGTACCCATTGGCATGACCCCTCCCTATCACAGGTTCCCATTGACATGACCCCTCCCTATCACAGGTACCCATGGACAGGACCCCTCCCTATCACAGGTACCCATGGACAGGTCCCCTCGATATCACATCTATCAGTGGACATGACCCTTCCCTTTTCTGTTTAATATTGTCATAAATCTTTTAAAGGCTTAAAATGATATTCTGGTCTGTGTTGAATTGCAGCCTTACTTTTGTGTTAGACTATATTAGTGATAGCAAAAAATTCTCATTAGCCAGTGGCAAATTCATTCTAATTTTAATTGTAACATGAATCCTTTGTTCTTTTTTACGAATAAACAAGAGACGACGAGTAGGTATGCTCTAAATTAAAACACTTGTATAATATTGCATGAAAGGTCACCTGTGCCTGTTAAACTCAAGGGAAAATAGCCATGCAATAACCAACTACAATTAGATCCGATAATGCACAGTAAAACTCCGCCTTAATTATGTCAAATTTTATTGATTTTCACTGCGAAAGGATAGCACGAGCTTCCAATATTAGCTTTTCATTTGATAAGTCAAATAGCGGTAGCACCATAATAAACACCGCCCTCTTTATTTATAACCAAAATTATTAATGGGTGGGATATAGGGGCTTATTCATGTTACAAATCATTTATAGCACCGCCTTCCTCGTTAGACAAATACACCTTCTCACGCTAAAGCGCTCGAAGGTGTATCTGTCTAACTCAGAAGACTGTGCTATAAATATAACTTATCCACAAATTGAAGTTTTATGTGAATAATGATAATTTACTTAACATTTCATGGCAGGATTTTATTCAAGATAAAACTACATTTAACATTTAATGTTTATTTTCAGCAGTGCATGAACTATTTTGTCAAAATCACCAATGTCAAATGTTTTACTTGTTTCTTCCGAATCAGGTTTTTGTTTTTTATGAAGACTTGAAGACTTTTGTTACAGGTTATTGAAATTAAATGTCAGGATACATGTGTTAAAACGTCCTGAATATAGATGAAATATTGCTTGCTGGATGTTAAACAATAATCAATCAATCAATCAATACTTGTATTAAAACATATACATTTAATTTTTAGTCAATCTAGAATATAAATTTCTGTAAAAGACAGTTTCCTTAATGTCATTATATTTTATGTATAAAATGACATTGAAAGATATTTGTTAAAATGTACATTTCATCTTACAAAAATAGGTTGTTATGTACTTTGGTCATGTGACCAGGGTCACCAGCACTAATGATGTCCTTGAGGTGGTGTGATGAAGCTATTTAAATCTTTTCCAGTTGATACCAGACTTTTGTCGTCTGCTTAAACAATTTGTTTTCTCAGCAGCAATAAAGATGAATAACAAAGAAAATATTGTTTACATTTTAGATTTAGAAGAATATGGACCAAGAACAATTGAATAAAGTAAGTAAAGTTTATATTGTGAAGTAAATACGTTAACATGTACAAGTACAGATCTGTGGCTTAATGCCACTTTTATCAATTTTTCAGCCATACATGTATCAACTATCATGTGTCCAGTGTTAATGGTCTAATTAGACGTAAGCAACATAGTTTTCCATTGCTGTGTGAACACAAACATGTATTGTTTACTACAATCCTCCATCTTTGTTTGACTAAATAGAATTTGAATTTGTATAAAACATTTATAACATGAATGGCAGGTCACATAAATGTGTTGACAGATTAACAAAATGGACAATGAACATAGACTTGATGGTGGTCAATTAAAAATAAATGTACATTTATCTACATTTACATATATTGTGTTACTATGGATTGACTGTTATAATATCATTTCAGGGACTTCTGAAGGCTGCTGAGAGAGGTGACACTAAGTCTGTGGAGGACTTGGTGGCCAGAGGGGCCCATGTCAATTATAAAGGAGGAATGGTGAGTTACTTGTGTTTTAACATTTATCTGTGACAACAAATCATTAATAACACATCACACATGACAGACATCAGTCACACAAATTAAATATTTCACAGTAAGTGTGACCGTCTGAATCAGAAAATATCATAACAATGTCTGCTACAAAAAGTTGTTTGACATCAACATCATGGCTGACATCACACTAATTAAATATTTCACCACGAGTGTGACGATTTATTTAACTCATGGCTGACATCACCACGAGTGTGACGATTTATTTAACTCATGGCTGACATCACACTAATTAAATATTTCACCACGAGTGTGACGATTTATTTAACTCATGGCTGACATCACCACGAGTGTGGCGATTTATTTAACTCATGGCTGACATCACCACGAGTGTGACGATTTATTTAACTCATGGCTGACATCACCACGAGTGTGACGATTTATTTAACTCATGGCTGACATCACCACAAGTGTGACGATTTATTTAACTCATGGCTGACATCACCACGAGTGTGACGATTTATTTAACTCATGGCTGACATCACCACGAGTGTGACGATTTATTTAACTCATGGCTGACATCACCACGAGTGTGATGATTTATTTAACTCATGGCTGACATCACCACGAGTGTGACGATTTATTTAACTCATGGCTGACATCACCACGAGTGTGACGATTTATTTAACTCGTATCTTTGTCCTGAATCAGAAAATATCGCGTTTGATTTGATCCGTTACAAAAACTACTTTTGTTATATGTAGGTGTATTACTTACATTGAGAAGATTTGATGAAAATGTTTATTTACATAGAATGTTTACATGTTTATTTCCTGTATAGTTAGGACGGAGTCCTTTACATCTGGCAGCAGCTGGAGGCCGCACAGAGACAGTGTCCAGGCTGGTGGAGCTGGGTGGGGATGTCAACAGCAAGACTAACAATGTATGTATTTACTTAACTGATTTGTGTGTTTATCATTGATCACTAACAACAAATAAGTCACCATTTATTTTATGACTGTCCCTGTACCACTATAATCCTCCATTGTAGGTTGTCCCAGGGGGTCAGTCCCCACCCCCTAAATTGTGTACATTTTTCTAATGTATATATTGATCAAAGTGTACAATCACAGATCATTAATAACACTTTAAGTATGGCAGACGTCAGATTATTTCACACAAATATTTCATTGTAAGTGTGTAGCCATTCATTCATTCATTCATTCGTTCATTCATTCATCATTCATTCATTGAATTCTTTCATTCAATATTCATTCATTTGATCTGTTATATGTAGCTGTATTACTTACATTGAGAAGATTTGATGATAAAATGTTTATTTACATAGAATGTTTACATGTTTATTTCCTGTATAGTTTGGATATAGTCCTTTACATCTGGCATCACGGCTCGGCTACACAGAGACAGTGTCCAGGCTGGTGGAGCTGGGTGGGAATGTCAACAGCAAGGATGACGATGTATGTATTTACTTAACTGATTTGTGTGTTTATCATTGATCACTAACAACAAATAAGTCACCATTTATTTTATGACTGTCCCTGTACCACTATAATCCTCCATTGTAGGTTGTCAAAAGGGGGAAGGAGTTGACTATCCCCACCCCCTAGATTATGTACATTTTCTAATGTGTATATTTATACAAATCTGCACACACAATTGTGCTTGTTTTTTTCATTCTTTTTACTAAGATGGTATTTTTAGTGTACAGGTGTATGTCTGTTGTTCTGGGGATACACACAAGGTCTCCCCCACCCCCTATAGCATCAGTTATCATTGTGTCATCATTGCTGTTACTGTGGGTTAATGCTGTTAGAGGCAATGTCCCACCCCATCATAACACTGATGATTAACAATCCTCAAAATACTTAGGATCCCCACCCCATAACTATGTGTTATTATATTATTCATGATATAATTAGTTTTATTAAGTTGGGTTTTAATCCCCCCCGGGAGTTTTCCCAACCTCCTTAATGCATTTATTGGTTATTAAGTCTCCCAAACGAAGTTTGGAGACTTATTGTTTTTGTTGCGTTTCTTATTATTCTTCTTTCTCACGCCGCCATCATTGTCCCGGGCACTTTTGTACTTTACCTATTTTGTTCAAATTATGCGCAATGATATACCCCTATGAGATGTGCAGATGTGGCTTGTAACCATTTTTCTTTCAAGTGTAGGGGCCCCCCAAGGTCCGTTCCACGCCCCTCCAAATACCTCAAAAATTGGTATTTGTATTCAATGTAAAAAATAGTTAACATTCCTACCCTAAACCATATTTATTATTACTCCTTATGATTAGACGAAACATTTGGTTCCATAGGGAGGTCAGAGGGGGTCATGCCCACCCCCTCAAATGACAAATTTCTTTATATCTTGAAAACCATTGGGATCCCCACCCTATAACCACATATACTCTTACTCCTTATAACAACACGAATAATTAAGTACCATGGGATGGTTGGGGGTGGGTCTTGCCCACCCCCCTCTTAAAATGACAAGTTATTTACTGTGAAATACTTTTTATTCGTTGGGTATCAATTTTCGTGGTTTTCGTGGAGGCCTCGGACCACGAAATTTAAAATCCAACGAAGAATAAAACTTCATTAACAGATGGGAACTTGTGAAAAACGGTCTGAAAATGTCCGAGATCGGACATTTATTTGTACATGTAATATATGATTTTGTAGTTCGATCCATTACTAACGTTCTTCTCAAAATCCATTTTAATGATTATGTTACAGGTTTCATGTTCGAATTGTGTTTTAATTACATGTAGATGTTATTTAATTGTAAAGCGGACGAATAAACATCGACTTCCGGTCAAGATGGTGATATATGAGGTGTTCATTTTCGATGTTAAAACGTAACACATTATTATCGGAATTATGAGTTTGGTTGCTCCTTTGAACATAAATTAAAATAACAAATAAAATATTTAAAGATAAGCTATACTAAATCTTTATTAGTGCATATCAATGACACGCTATATCAAATGGATGTTGTGATAATACCGATCATGGCACAAATGACATTAAATTACACCTTTGTAACAGTTATTTATTGCTACTCAACACATAAAGTGACAAATGCCCTTCGGCTAGGAATACTTCTATAGATAACAATTAGAGAATTATATAGACTCAAAGTAGTTTTTATTGCAATTAATCAATTATACATTACCTTGTTTATAATTAGCTTACCACGCGCGTAAACAACATCATGTTATGAAACTGGTGAAAATGATTCTACTGTAATAATTTATTTTGATCGCTACCTCACTTTTTGCATTTTTGGAAACCGTCAATCCACGAATTTATGAACCCACGAACATGTAAAATTTCACCAAACCACGAAAATTGATACCCACGAATTTAAGTACTTTCACAGTAATATCTTGAAAACCATTGGGATCCCCACCCTATAACCATATATATTCTTACTCCTTATGATTAGAGAAAACAGTTGGTACCATAGGGAGGTCCGAGGGGGTCATGCCCCACCCCCTAAAATGACAAATTTCTTAATATCTTGAAAACCATTGGGATCCCCACCCTATAACCATATATATTCTTACCCCTTATGATTAAACAAATCATTTAGTATCATGGGAGGGTTAGAGGGGGTCTTGCCCACCCCCCTTTAAATGATAAGTTATTTAATATCTTGAAAACTATTGGGATCCCCACCCTATAACCATATATATTCTTACTCCTTATGATTAGAGAAAACAGTTGGTACCATAGGGAGGTCCGAGGGGGTCATGCCCCACCCCCTAAAATGACAAATTTCTTAATATCTTGAAAACCATTGGGATCCCCACCCTATAACCATATATATTCTTACCCCTTATGATTAAACAAATCATTTAGTATCATGGGAGGGCTAGAGGGGGTCTTGCCCACCCCCCTTAAAATGACACGTTATTTAATATCTTGAAAACCATTGGGATCCCCACCCTATAACCATATATATTCTTACTCCTTATGATTAGAGAAAACAGTTGGTACCATAGGGAGGTCCGAGGGGGTCATGCCCCACCCCCTAAAATGACAAATTTCTTAATATCTTGAAAACCATTGGGATCCCCACCCTATAACCATATATATTCTTACCCCTTATGATTAAACAAATCATTTAGTATCATGTGAGGGTTAGAGGGGGTCTTGCCCACCCCCCTTTAAATGACAAGTTATTTAATATCTTGAAAACCATTGGGATCCCCACCCTCTAACCATATATATTCTTACTCCTTATGATTAGAGAAAACAGTTGGTACCATAGGGAGGTCCGAGGGGGTCCTGCCCCACCCCCTAAAATGACAAATTTCTTAATATCTTGAAAACCATTGGGATCCCCACCCTATAACCATATATATTCTTACCCCTTATGATTAAACAAATCATTTAGTATCATGGGAGGGTAAGAGGGGGTCTTGCCCCACCCCCTCAAATGACATTATTTAATATTTTGAAAACAATTGAGATACCTACCTTATAACCATATATAATCTTACTCCTTATGATTAGAGAAAACAGTTGGTACCATAGGGAGGTCCGAGGGGGTCATGCCCCACCCCCTAAAATGACAAATTTCTTAATATCTTGAAAACCATTGGGACCCCACCCTATAACCATATATATTCTTACCCCTTATGATTAAACAAATCATTTAGTATCATGTGAGGGTTAGAGGGGGTCTTGCCCACCCCCCTTTAAATGACAAATTATTTAATATCTTGAAAACCATTGGGATCCCCACCCTCTAACCATATATATTCTTACTCCTTATGATTAGAGAAAACAGTTGGTACCATAGGGAGGTCCGAGGGGGTCCTGCCCCACCCCCTAAAATGACAAATTTCTTAATATCTTGAAAACCATTGGGATCCCCACCCTATAACCATATATATTCTTACCCCTTATGATAAAACAAATCATTTAATATCATGGGAGGGTTGGAGGGGGTCTTGCCCTGCCCCCTCAAATGACAAATTATTTAATATTTTGAAAATTGGGATCTTCACCCTATAACCATATATATTGTTACTCCTTATGATTAAAGGAAACATTTGGTAGCATAGGGAGATCCGAGGGGGTCATGCCCAACCCCATCAAATGACAAATTTCCTAATATCTTGAAAACCATTGGGATCCCCACCCTATAACCATATATATTCTTACTCATTATAATAAGACGAAACATTTGGTACAATGGGAGTCAGAGACGGTCATGCCCCGCCCCTTGAAATTACTTAATTATTCTTCTTCTTTTTTCTTCTTTCCGTTCAACTTGGACCATACTAGGAGGGTTCCCAGAGCTCGACCCACAGAGCAGCCCAGTGCGTCCCCAATGGCAGATAGGGGAGACCCTCTCGTTGGGGGGTTGTCAGGTCATAATACGAAAAGCCTGACCACGGACCGTAGTGGGTAAGGTGTTAAGAGAGTGCCACGCTCCTTGCACGACAAAGACCCCTTTTGTAGATTTCGAAAAAGGGTAGGTTCATTGTAGCCGCTACAAAAGGCTAAATTTTCCGCATTTTGCCCTTACCCAAAACGCCATACTTTTCCAGTGGCAGTCAAAATTGTTTTCCCTGTGACCCATCCCACCCCCATTTTCCGTTGATTTATTGTTTGTTAACTTGTTCCCCTCCTGAATATAGCTGAAATTCTGCTTGCTGGACGTAAAGCAGACATCCAATCAATCAATCAATCAATCTTTCCGTTCAATTTTGTCTGCAGGTTTTCTCTCAGATGCAATGTCCACTCAATACAAAACTTTGGGAATTTGTTAAGGGTGACCTGAAGTTTTGCAATCCATTTTTAGGAATTTTCAAAATAGCTGACATTTCAAAATGGCTGTTGTTTCCATGGAAACAGGGGTTATTATATAGGACATTGCATTATCATGGTAAAAATTTGTATTTGGGCTTTTCAACATGCTCAAGGTTATAGTGGCAATGGGGGCTAATTTGGGAGACTTCTTGTATAGGTATTCCAATGCAATTATGAATATTTATTTTTAAAATCTATCCAGATCCCCATTCTATAAGTGTATGTTTTAATAATGTCAACATTTTGAAAGACCTTTTTCTCGGAAACGTTAAATTGGATTGATATAAAACTTTGCCTAATAGTAGGTCATGACAAGTGGTGCACATGAGTTTTAAAATTCGCGTCCATCTTGAAATGGTAGCCAGTTTGAAAATGAAAAAGCCTTGGGTTTAGGTAGATTACCATGTTGTGATCAGATCTTAGTCATCAAAATTTGAATGTGATCATTGCGGCCATCTTAAAATAGCAGCCATTTTGAAAATGAAAAAAATCCTTAAAAATCCAAAAGTGTACGGATTTTGAAAATGAAAAAAATCCATAAAAATCCAAAAGTGTACAGATTTCAATGAAAATTGGAATATAAGTAGAGTATGTAATACCGAACCATATGACGCACATGTTGACTTTCTATGGTGGCCATTTTGAATCCAAGATGGACGGCAAAACTTCAAAATGCGCTGATTCTCTCAAAATTAGGTTTTAAGGTAGATTACTATGTTGCAATCAGATGTTTGTATTCACAATTTGAATTTAACCATGGCAGCCATCTTAAAATAGCAGCCATTTTCCCAAAAAAAATTCTTTTAAATCCAAAAGTGTACAGATTTAAATGAAAGTTTGTGTATATTTTAATATGCCCCTTTCATGACATGCGTACGCTGTATATATGTGTACAGTATGTTATACCGAACCATTTGACACGCATGTCAACTTTCTTTGGTGGCTATTTTGAATCCAAGATGGCCTACAAAATTGAAAAATGCTTCGATGTTCAGGAAACTTGGTTTCCTGGTATATACAGTTGCTATGAATGGATGTCCACTAGAGGGTCCACAAGGTGTTTGGGAACCAGTTATGATCCGTATGATCATAATCATGTTTAATGCTTATTATGCTTATACTTATTTTGTGATACTATGACCGAGTGAAATATAGACAAAATTTTATACATCAATCTTTTATTATTTTCAGTATTTTTGTGCTATGTTTCTTTACAGGTTTTTAATCTTCTTTGATGTATAACATTCCATTTTGAACTTGTAATTAGTGAGTGACACATTTTACCTATTATCTTTCTATTGTGTAATTTTAATCCATTAGACATTATTGTGTTAAAAGATATGACACCTTTTACCTGTAATTATCTGCCACTTATGCAACTTAATCCAATTAGACATTACAGTGTTAATTATAAAGAAAATATGTTAATCATGTCAAACCATGTGTCAAATTGAATTGAGTTAATAGGTCATAATAGTTTTCCTGTATAAATATGATGTTAAAATATATTTCAGCAGTTGGAGTCAGAACTCTGTTACTGACATATCCACTATTGTAAAATTAGTCTGTACTGGATCATTAAATTATTTATTGTATTTGAGTTTGAGAGTCAACTCTACTCCAAATTAAGTCCCTCTGGAAAATTGGCATCCGACTAACTACAGTCATCTCCATTCATTGTACAGCATCATCGCCTCATTCACCCGTCTCATCAACGAGACACACACTGACCAGAAAGAAGCCCCGGTCACAAAACCCTCCGTATGGATATGAGTGTTCGTATGTCCGTCGGGCAGTCTGTCTGTCTGTGTCTCGGTGGTGTCCAGATGATAATTTGAATACGCATCAACATATTTTATTTTAACTTTGCGCAGCTATTAAATACCATCAAATGAAGATCAAGTTTTATTTTCAGCACAATCCAATTTGTAGTTTTCGACTTAGGCCAATTCAAGTTTTTTTTTGGTTAACAGTTTGTGGTTTTCATATGATAATTTTAAAATGTGTCAACAGATTTTATTGAAACTTTGCACAGCTATTAAATGCTATAAAATGAAGATCAAGTTCAATTCTCAGCACAATCTAAGTTGTTGTTTTAGACTTGGGCCAATTCAAGGGTTATTTTTGTCAACAATTGGCGGTTCCCAGATGATAACTTGAGTTCTTTTACAGATTTTTTGTCAACTTTGCACAGCTGTTAAGTACTACAAAATGAAGATCAGTTTGAATTTTCAGCACAATCCCATATGTTGTTTTTGAGTTGTGTCAATTTGAAGTAGTTTTTATAGATCTAGGGTCAAGGTAAAAAATTGTCTTCAGAGATGGACTGTTATCATGCTCAGCTGTTCCTGTAGGCTGATATGTTATTCAGTGAAATGTGTTTATGAATATTAAAAACTGCAATGTGGCCGGGTATCATTAAATGGCCTATTTTATTAATATTTTTCTTTTTCTGCGACATGAACTTGACTGCACGATTGCTTTGACCGATCAATTTGAAACTTGGGGAGGTTATGGAGGGTCGATCAGAGGGGTGCAATCAACTTTAAAAATTTTTTAAGATGGCTGCCATTTTAAAAATGTCCACCATGAAAACTAAAAGTACATTTCTCAGATCTCGGTAATGGCTTGACAGATTTCAATGAAAATTGGTACACATACAGTGGTCTATTCTGAACATTTAGGGGAAAAAAATCTGGCGTGAACATCACCATTTTTTAATAGCGGCCATTTTACCGCACTTCCCCCTAAAAAAAGTCAACTCTGTAGAATTCAAGGAAAATTGACTTCTAGGCATATTTTAATATACTTATTTGAATGAAATATTATCCATGGGGATTTTGTGCGACTTTTGTGTTAGCATCCCAACAGAAAGATCTTTCGTTGTTGTTCGTTTTTTTATTGATCACTACTTTGTCCGGAATTTGTCACCAACATAGGTTGGTATGACCAATATGATACTTGGCATAGTAAATGTTTATGATTCCTAGTTATGCAGACCCGTTTTGAAATTTTCAATATGGCCAGGCCACCTGGCGAAAACCACCCCTACAACATGCACAAATTTAAACTTCATCTGATTTCGACGAAATTTATATAAGTAGATTAGGTCCCTTGAGTGTGCCAAATTTTTGTCTGACCTCCGGTTTCAAAATAAAGGACGTTTTACTGCATGAAATTCTATCAACACAAAAACACAAAAATATAACACAAAAAATATTAAATTATCATTATTATTATTTAGGTTTTCACTTTTTCTAGATTGTGAACTAGTCTCATAGACGCCTTAATAGTTTATAAATATTACATGTCTGACAGGGTGACAGTACAATAGTCAACTAGAGGAAATGCTGTCAACCGAGGCGAAAGTTGACAATTTCAGACGTGACATTTATTTTATTATACCGAAAAACTATTCAAACCATGAACAACTTTATTCAATATTGGTATTTAATTGATGAAATAATAGTAATGAAACAACAATTTAACAATAAAAGTAAACTAACAGTCACAACACCACATTTAATATCAGTTTGTAGTAGAAAAACATTTGTTGCTTGACATTATTGTCATCTGTTTACAACAGAAATGTAAAAATATATATTGCGCATGCGCGAATTGTACAGTATCATTTTTGAACATTCCATACCTATGGTAGCAGGTGACAGTATTTTTCCGACAGTAAATATTTTTTGACAGTATGTATATGTCATGGTGGCCTATGGGAGATTAACATTGTAAATGAAATTGAGGTATAATAATATAAAATTAAGATTGGCACAGTTGTAGATCGACATAATATGGGGTGCAGTCTGTAATCAGAGTAAACCCGCCTAAAAATGGCAAAAATTTTCCCGTGATTAGATTTCAACGAAATTTGATATGAAGGTAGATTATAGTATTTCGAGCTGAAACGCTACCTCTGAACATTTTTAGCTCACCTGGACCGAAGGTCCATGTGAGCTATTGCTATCACTTGGCGTCCGTCGTCTGTCGTCCGTCGTAAACTTTTTCAAAAATTTTCTCCTCTGAAACCACTGGGCCAATTTTTTAAAACTTGGCCACAATCATCCTTAGGGTTCCTTGTTTCAAGTTTGTACCCAGGGTGTTGATCAACAGACAAATATGGCCGCTGTTACTAAAAATAGAACATGGGGGTCAACACAGGTTTTTGATCATTATCTAAAAAACTATAATAGCTATAGAGAAAACCGTTACTTCAAATTGATCAGCACATTAAGGTCTACAATAGTTGCTATTAGTGCGAAGTTGTGTATTGGCTTCTTGTAGGAGTTATTGCCCTTTTTTGACGATTTTTGACACAATTTTTGGTATTTACAATATAACCTGAAAAATATACGAGGTAGAGTGAAACTGTAAATGGCAAAAATGATCAGCAATAAAAGCCCTACAATTCACTTGATTGGTCTGAAATTGTCAGATGACTCTTTATATGAGTTATTGCCCTTAAATGGTAATTTTTTATGAAATTTTCCGTTTTTGTCCTGTAACTTTAAAACTATAACAGCTAGAGTAAAACTGTAAATAGCAAAAATGATCAACAATACAAGCCCTACAATTCACTGTATTAGTCAGAAATTGTCAGATGACTCCTTATAGGAGTTATTGCCCTTAAATGGCAATTTTTTATGAAATTTTCCGTTTTTGTCCTGTAACTTGAAAACTATAGCAGCTAGATTGAAACTGTAAATTGCACAAATGATCAGCAATAAAGACCCTACAATTCACTTGATTGGTCTGAAATTGTCAGATGACTCTTTATATGAGTTATTGCCCTTAAATGGTAATTTTTTATGAAATTTTCCGTTTTTGTCCTGTAACTTTAAAACTATATCAGCTAGAGTAAAACTGTAAATAGCAAAAATGATCAACAACACAAGCCCTACAATTCACTGTATTAGTCTGAAATTGTCAGATGACTCCTTATAGGAGTTATTGCCCTTAAATGGCAATTTTTTATGAAATTTTCCGTTTTTGTCCTGTAACTTGAAAACTATAGCAGCTAGATTGAAACTGTAAATTGCACAAATGATCAGCAATAAAGACCCTACAATTCACTTGATTGGTCTGAAATTGTCAGATGACTCCTTATATGAGCTATTGCCCTTAAATGGTAATTTTTTATGAAATTTTCCGTTTTTGTCATGTAACTTTAAAACTATAACAGCTAGAGTAAAACTGTAAATAGCAAAAATGATCAACAATACAAGCCCTACAATTCACTGTATTAGTCTGAAATTGTCAGATGACTCCTTATAGGAGTTATTGCCCTTAAATGGCAATTTTTTATGAAATTTTCCGTTTTTGTCCTGTAACTTAAAAACCATAGCAGCTAGAGTGAAATAATAAATTGCAAAAATGATCAGCAAAAAAGCCCTACAATTCATTTAATTGGTCTGAAATTGTCAGATGACTCCTTATAGGGGTTATTGCCCTTAAATGACAATTTTGTTAAGAAATTTTCCATTTTTGTCCTGTAACTTGAAAACTATAGTAGCTAGATTAAAACTGTAAATTGCACAAATGATCAGCAATAGAAGCCCTACAAATGATTGCTTAGTCCAAAAATTGCAAGATGACTCTTTATAGGAGTTATTGCCCTTTCATTATGAATTTGGACATATGAACAGTTTTTTAATTATAAATTAGTCTATAACACACCTATTAGTAGAGTAAAACTGTAAATTTCTAAAGTACCCTAAAGGACAATGCCTAAAAACCATTTAATTTTCAGAAATTGTGGATGGTACCTTATAGGAGTTATTGTATTTAACAAATTTTTTGAAGAAATGTTTAGTTTTTGCACAGTAACTTAAAAGCTATAACAACTAGACTGAAACTGTTAATTTCAAAAATTTTAATATGGTTTAAGTCATTTGGATTCCAGGTGAGCGATTACAGGCTCCTGGGAGCCTCTAGTTTCCGACGTCGCGTTTCAAAATGGCAACGAAAAACTTGCATAATTTTCAACATTATCCGATCACAATGAAAGTTAATGTGCTCTGATTGCAACACAATTTGGTATGGATTTAGATTTAAGTGTTCTGATTGGAACTCTACATTCAATTTTTTTTTACCATGTATTTCAAAATGGCAGCAAAAAACACATTGAATATTCAACTTTGTCTGATTTTAATGAAATTTGATGTGTAGGTACATTTTAATGTCCTGAGTGGAACGCAATACTATCCATGGGGATTTGGATGACTTCTGTGTTGGTATTCCAACAATTGGTACAGATCCTGCCCTATAAGTGTATATTTTATAATCCCAGTAGTTAAACAAGTTTTATATCAACCAATTTGTGCATGTGTATTGACGATATAAATCAGTCTTTTTAGTACATATAAATACCAACTGGTTAATAATGTAAGATACATATTTATGTAGACTTACACAATATAAGTATTTGTGTTATTCTTTAACAGCTCTGCTTTTTTACAGGGACAAACACCGTATGATATAGCTCGGAAGGATGACATAAAAGAATTACTGAAGGTAGATATATTTGTTAGCTGAAATACAGAAATAGGATACATAGTTTGTTGTCAGTGTGTCTGTTTTATCTGGCCGGCCGGGGGGGGGGGGGGGGGCGTGCATGCAGGTATTCGGGCGGGCGGCATCAAACAGTGGGTTTATGGTTATTAACTTAAGTTTGCATCAACCAATCTTGACAAAGCTTGGGGGGGGGGTTAGATTTGGGGCCAGGAAGGTTAAGGTCACTGTTACTGAAAATAGAAAAACAGTTTCCGGTCAATAACTTCAGTTCGGAGGAACCAATCTTACTAAAACTTTTGATATAGCCAGCTTGCATGAAGACCTAGCTTGGGATTGGATTTGGGACCAGTCGTATAAAGGTCCAGGTCACTTGTTACTAAAATAGAAATACTTTTTCTGGTTAATAACTTCAGTTTAGATAAACCAATCTTGCTGAAACATGGGATATACCTGTAGAAGGCTTACATGACGTCGGGTCAAGGTCACTGTTACTAAAAAAAAACAGTTTCCGTTTAGTCTACTGCTGAATTTAATTGTTAAATCGTTGAAAACCCAGTGTTGTGACATGACCACGTTTCTTATTTGTCAATATTGTCTGTCTGTCTGTTCATCTCTGTTTTTATACCCCCGCTCGACAGAGTCGGGGGTATATAGTGGTCCTCATGTCCGTCCATCCGTTCGTCCGTCCACATTTGGTTTCCGGATGATAATTCAAAAAGTTTACATCCGATTTGAATGAAACTTTGGGATATTGTTATATATCAGGTTGGTAAGAAGCCTATTGATTTTGAAGGAAATCTGTCAAATTTCAAGGTCACAGTCCACGAAAAACGTTGGAAATTTTAACAAATAAGTTGTTTCCGGACAATAACTCAAAAAGTTTACATCTGATTTGAATGAAACTTTGGGATATTGTCATATATCAGGTTGGTGAGAAGCCTATTGATTTTGGGGGAAATCCATCAAATTTCAAGGTCGCAGTCCACGAACAACGTTGGAAATTTTAACAAATAAGTTGTTTCCGGACAATAACTCAAAAAGTTTGCATGTGATTTGAATGAAACTTTGGGATATTGTTATATATCAGGTTGGTAAGAAGCCTATTGATTTTGGGGGAAATTTGTCAAATTTCAAGGTCACAGTCCACAAAAAACGTCAGAAATTTTTACAAAAAAGTTGTTTCCGGACAATAACTTAAAAAGTTTGCATCCGATTTTAATGAAACTGTAAAATATTGTTATATATTTTGTTGGTAAGAAGCCTATTGATTTTGGTGGAAATCTATCAAATTTCAAGGTCACAGTCCACGAAAAATGTCAGAAATTTTTACAAAATGCGGGGGTATTAGTGATCGCTAGATCGACTTTGTCTAGTTTTGTCTAGTCTTTCCGTCAATATTGTCTGTGTCTGTTCTATGTTCAGTAGTTTTTGTCTCACCTCACATATATGACAATTTGGCGGCTTCATATCTTTGTAAGCCCAAGCCCTAGGTGCATCAAATTTGGTCCAGTGGTACATGTAGCTTATAATGAGTACTTGCTAGTCAGTCACTTGTCACCTGACCTTTACCTTCACGGTCCAGCAACTACATTCAAGTTTTTTGGGTTACGGCTGTTCCTCTGTAACCACTTGTTATGTGTATTTTGTCTGTCTGTTTTATGTTTAGTCTTTCCTGTCTATATTGTCTGTCTGGCATCTTTGTCTGTCTGTCTGTCAGTGTCTGTATGTCTCTCTGTCTGTCCATCTCTGTTTAATGTCTAGTCTTTTCTGTCAATATTGTCTGTTTTCCTTTGTCCCATCTCACTCTCTCTGTTTTTTGAATTCACCTGACCTAAAGGGTCATGTGAGCTTCTCTAATCACTTGTCATTGTACTCATAATGGGCAGTAAACTTTTCACATGTCAATCTTCTTCTCCAAAACCACTTGGCTAATAGGTACTTAACTTTGTCCGTCTGGCTGTCTTTCTATCTCTCTCTCTCTCTCTCTCTCTCTTATATTTAGTCTTTGTTTTTATTGTCTGTCTACAATGTGGTGAAAGGATGAAACAGTTTTCCCAGCAACTAATTATCAAAACCACTTGAAATTTTATGTGACCTTACCATGTGGTCCTATATAGCGAGTACCGATTTCAGGTCTGTCACATATCTACTTCCTGTTTACCAACTTCAATGATGTGGATAGTGAGGGTATATTGAATGAGCAGTAGCTCACTGGTTCCTAGTTTGTCTGTGCCTACCCACAGTGCAGATCACATGGATTCTCCACATCCCATAGGCCTACCCTGGACATGGGTCCATTAGTGTCCACCCTTGTCCGTGACCACGGTGGGACACATGCTTTTGTGTGGTGTCATGTCTGTGTTATACATTCAGCTGAGTATGGATTGAATATGGATTGAGGCGTTTACTCTAGAAACAATATTGTTTTCCAATTTGACGAGAGGTATTGTGCGCACTATGAAGCCCACGGAATAAGGTGGGCACTCGTTCCACTGTGGGCACAGAGTAGGCACGTTGGAAGCTGAGAATCCAACCTGTAGTGTATTTCATTTTCTTTGCTTTTGCTTGTTTCTCTGTCATTCTCTTTCTTGTTTCTGTCTGTCTGCATCAGTCCACGAAATAAGCACTAGACCTCTGGCCCAAATTGGTAAAAATCTTTCGAACCATTAACTTTTATGCATCTATTTAACTTAACATGACAAAAATGACAGAAACATGATTATAAAAAATTTCTGTTCATAATGGGGACTGCCTCGTGCAAGTCTGGGTCTCTGTTTTTTTTGGTCATTCTACCCGATTTTCCATCTTTGTGTCTGACCTTACCTGTTTTTATGTATTTCTACTGTCCTTGCATGTTTTTCTTATGGTCTATATGTCTTGTCCTTCTGGTTGTCTTGTCTTTTCTGTCTCTGATGACTTGGCTGTCCTGTTCATTTTGATCAGTCAGGATGAATCTGTCTGTCTTGTCCTGTCTGTGTGTAAATATATCTGCAGTCTGTTTTGGCCTGTATTTATGTTTGTGGTTGTCTTATCTTATCCATGTCTGATTCAGTGTCTTTCTGTCCTGTCTGTGGATGTCTGATTCAAGGTCTTTGTGTCCTGTCTGTGGATGTCTGATTCAGTGTCTTTGTGTCCTGTCTGTGGATGTCTGATTCAAGGTCTTTGTGTCCTGTCTGTGGATGTCTGATTCAATGTCTTTGTGTCCTGTCTGTGGATGTCTGATTCAATGTCTTTGTGTCCTGTCTGTGGATGTCTGATTCAGTGTATGTGTCCTGTCTGTGGATGTCTGATTCAGTGTCTTTGTGTCCTGTCTGTGGATGTCTCATTCAATGTCTTTGTGTCCTGTCTGTGGATGTCTGATTCAGTGTCTTTGTGTCCTGTCTGTGGATGTCTGATTCAATGTCTTTGTGTCCTGTCTGTGGATGTCTGATTTAGCGTCTTTGTGTCCTGTCTGTGGATGTCTGATTCAATGTCTTTGCGTCCTGTCTGTGGATGTCTGATTTAGCATCTTTGTGTCCTGTCTGTGGATGTCTGATTTGTCTTACTGTCTGTGGATGTCTGATTTAGCATCTTTGTGTCCTGTCTGTGGATGTCTGATTTAGTGTCTTTGTGTCCTGTCTGTGGATGTCTGATTCAGTGTCTTTGTGTCCTGTCTGTGGATGTCTGATTTAGTGTCTTTGTGTCCTGTCTGTGGATGTCTGATTCAATGTCTTTGTGTCCTGTCTGTGGATGTCTGATTTAGTATCTTTGTGTCCTATGGATATCTGATTCAGTGTCTTTGTGTCCTGTCTGTGGATGTCTGATTCAATGTCTTTGTGACCTGTCTGTGGATGTCTGATTTAGTGTCTTTGTGTCCTGTCTGTGGATGTCTGATTTGTCTTACTGTCTGTGGATGTCTGATTTAGCATCTTTGTGTCCTGTCTGTAGATGTCTGATTTAGTGTCTTTGTCCTGTCTGTGGATGTCTGATTCAATGTCTTTGTGTCCTGTCTGTGGATGTCTGATTTAGTGTCTTTGTGTCCTATTAATGTCTGATTCAGTGTCTTTGTGTCCTGTCTGTGGATGCCTGATTCAATGTCTTTGTGTCCTGTCTGTGGATGTCTGATTTAGCGTCTTTGTGTCCTGTCTGTGGATGTCTGATTCAATGTCTTTACGTCCTGTCTGTGGATGTCTGATTTAGTGTCTTTGTGTCCTGTCTGTGGATGTCTGATTTAGCATCTTTGTGTCCTGTCTGTGGATGTCTGATTTGTTTTAATGTCTGTGGATGTCTGATTTGTCTGATTCAATGTCTTTGTGTCCTGTCTGTGAATATCTGATTCAGTGTCTGTGTCCTGTCTGTGGATGTCTGATTTAGTGTCTTTGTGTCCTGTCTGTGGATGTCTGATTTAGTGTCTTTGTGTCCTGTCTGTGGATGTCTGATTCAGTGTCTTTGTGTCCTGTCTGTGAATATCTGATTCAGTGTCTTTGTTACCTGTCTGTAGATGTCTGATTTAGTGTCTTTGTGTCCTGTCTGTGGATGTCTGATTTAGTGTCTGTGTCTTGTCTGTGGATGTCTGATTTGTCTTACTGTCTGTGGATGTCTGATTCAGTGTCTTTGTATCCTGTCTATGGATGTTTGATTTGTCTTACTGTCTGTGGATGTCTGATTCAGTGTCTTTGTGTCCTGTCTGTGGATGTCTGATTTAGCGTCTTTGTGTCCTGTCTGTGGATGTCTGATTTATCTTACTGTCTGTGGATGTCTGATTTGTCTTAATGTCTGTTGATGTCTGATGGAGTGTCTTTGTGTCCTGTCTGTGGATGTCTGATTTAGTGTCTTTGTGTCCTATTAATGTCTGATTCAGTGTCTTTGTGTCCTGTCTGTGGATGTCTGATTTAGTGTCTTTGTGTCCTATTAATGTCTGATTCAGTGTCTTTGTGTCCTGTCTATGGATGTTTGATTTGTCTTACTGTCTGTGGATGTCTGATTTAGTGTCTTTGTGTCCTGTCTATGGATGTTTGATTTGTCTTACTGTCTGTGGATGTCTGATTTATCTTACTGTCTGTGGATGTCTGATTTGTCTTACTGTCTGTTGATGTCTGATTTGTCTTACTATCTGTGGATGTCCGATTTGTCTTACTGTCTGTGGATGTCTGATTTGTCTTAATGTCTGTTGATGTCTGATGGAGTGTCTTTGTGTCCTGTCTGTGGATGTCTGATTTAATGTCTTTGTGTCCTATTAATGTCTGATTCAGTGTCTTTGTGTCCTGTCTGTGGATGTCTGATTTAGTGTCTTTGTGTCCTATTAATGTCTGATTCAGTGTCTTTGTGTCCTGTCTATGGATGTTTGATTTGTCTTACTGTCTGTGGATGTCTGATTTGTCTTACTGTCTGTGGATGTCTGATTTATCTTACTGTCTGTGGATGTCTGATTTGTCTTACTGTCTGTTGATGTCTGATTTGTCTTACTATCTGTGGATGTCCGATTTGTCTTACTGTCTGTGGATGTCTGATTTGTCTTACTATCTGTGGATGCCTGATTTGTCTTTCTATCTGTGGATGTCTGATTTGTCTTACTGTCTGTGGATGTCCGATTTGTCTTACTATCTGTGGATGTCTGATTTGTCTTACTGTCTGTGGATGTCCGATTTGTCTTACTGTCTTTGGATTTCTGATTTGTCTTACTATCTGTGAATCTCTGATTTGTCTTACTGTCTGTGGATGTCTGATTTGTCTTACTGTCTGTGGATGTCTGATTTGTCTTACTGTCTGTGGATGTCTGATTTGTCTTACTGTCTGTGGATGTCCGATTTGTCTTACTGTCTGTGGATGTCTGATTTGTCTTACTGTCTGTTGATGTCTGATTTGTCTTACTGTCTGTGGATGTCCGATTTGTCTTACTGTCTGTGGATGTCTGATTTGTCTTACTGTCTGTGGATGTCCGATTTGTCTTACTGTCTGTGGATTTCTGATTTGTCTTACTGTCTGTGGATGTCTGATTTGTCTTACTTTCTGTGGATTTCTGATTTGTCTTACTTTCTGTGGATGTCCGATTTGTCTTACTGTCTGTGGATTTCTGATTTGTCTTACTGTCTGTGGATTTCTGATTTGTCTTACTGTCTGTGGATGTCTGATTTATCTTACTGTCTGTGGATGTCTGATTTGTCTTACTGTCTGTTGATGTCTGATTTGTCTTACTATCTGTGGATGTCTGATTTGTCTTACTGTCTGTGGATGTCCGATTTGTCTTACTGTCTGTGGATGTCAGATTTGTCTTACTGTCTGTGGATGTCTGATTTGTCTTACTGTCTGTGGATGTCCGATTTGTCTTACTATCTGTTGATGTCTGATTTGTCTTACTGTCTGTGGATGTCTGATTTTTCTTACTGTCTGTGGATGTCTGATTTGTCTTACTGTCTGTGGATGTCCGATTTGTCTTACTGTCTGTGGATGTCTGATTTGTCTTACTATCTGTGGATGCCTGATTTGTCTTACTGTCTGTGGATGTCAGATTTGTCTTACTGTCTGTGGATGTCAGATTTGTCTTACTGTCTGTGGATGTCTGATTTGTCTTACTGTCTGTGGATGTCCGATTTGTCTTACTATCTGTTGATGTCTGATTTGTCTTACTGTCTGTGGATGTCTGATTTGTCTTACTATCTGTGGATTTCTGATTTGTCTTACTATCTGTGGATGTCTGATTTGTCTTACTGTCTGTACATATCTGATTTGTCTTACTGTCTGTGGATGTCTGATTTGTCTTACTGTCTGTGGATGTCTGATTTGTCTTACTGTCTGTACATATCTGATTTGTCTTACTGTCTGTGGATGTCTGATTTGTCTTACTGTCTGTGGATGTCTGATTTGTCTTACTGTCTGTGGATGCCTGATTTGTCTTTCTATCTGTGGATGTCTGATTTGTCTTACTATCTGTGGATTTCTGATTTGTCTTACTATCTGTGGATGTCTGATTTTTCTTACTGTCTGTGGATGTCCGATTTGTCTTACTATCTGTGAATCTCTGATTTGTCTTACTATCTGTGAATCTCTGATTTGTCTTACTGTCTGTAGATGTCTGATTTGTCTTACTATCTGTGGATGTCTGATTTGTCTTACTGTCTGTGGATGTCCGATTTGTCTTACTGTCTGTGGATTTCTGATTTGTCTTACTGTCTGTGGATGTCCGATTTGTCTTACTGTCTGTGGATTTCTGATTTGTCTTACTGTCTGTGGATGTCCGATTTGTCTTACTGTCTGTCTGTGGATGTCTGATTTGTCTTACTGTCTGTGGATGTCTGATTTGTCTTACTGTCTGTGGATGTCCGATTTATCTTACTGTCTGTGGATGTCTGATTTGTCTTACTGTCTGTGGATGTCTGATTTGTCTTTCTATCTGTGGATGTCTGATTTGTCTTACTGTCTGTGGATGTCTGATTTGTCTTACTGTCTTTGGATTTCTGATTTGTCTTACTATCTGTGAATCTCTGATTTGTCTTACTGTCTGTGGATGTCTGATTTGTCTTACTATCTGTGGATGTCTGATTTGTCTTACTGTCTGTGGATGTCCGATTTGTCTTACTGTCTGTGGATGTCTGATTTGTCTTACCGACTGTGGATGTCTGATTTGTCTTACTGTCTGTGGATGTCAGATTTGTCTTACTGTCTGTGGATGTCAGATTTGTCTTACTGTCTGTGGATGTCAGATTTGTCTTACTGTCTGTGGATGTCCGATTTGTCTTACTGTCTGTGGATGTCTGATTTGTCTTACTGTCTGTGGATGTCAGATTTGTCTTACTGTCTGTGGATGTCAGATTTGTCTTACTGTCTGTGGATGTCAGATTTGTCTTACTGTCTGTGGATGTCAGATTTGTCTTACTGTCTGTGGATGTCCGATTTGTCTTACTGTCTGTGGATGTCTGATTTGTCTTACTGTCTGTGGATGTCAGATTTGTCTTACTATCTGTGGATGTCAGATTTGTCTTACTGTCTGTGGATGTCCGATTTGTCTTACTGTCTGTGGATGTCCGATTTGTCTTACTGTCTGTGGATGTCTGATTTGTCTTACTGTCTGTGGATGTCAGATTTGTCTTACTGTCTGTGGATGTCTGATTTGTCTTACTGTCTGTAGATGTCTGATTTGTCTTACTGTCTGTAGATGTCTGATTTGTCTTAACCTGTCTGTGAGTATGTGGTCTTGTCTTGTTTGACCATCTACCTGTTTTGTCATATCTGTCTCTGTATATGCCTCCTATGTGTTCTACCTCTTGTTTGTCTCGGTGTCTTTCCTCTACATCTCTTGTCCGTTCAGTCTGTACGTATGTGTATATGTCTTGTATCAATTGCTTGGACTATATATTATTGTTTTAATTACCTTTCTATTTGTGTATATTCTGATATTATGGTATGATATCACATTTTAGTCTTAATAAAAAGATGTTCTAGTAAATAATTAAATGATGATCATTTTCACATTCTGAATATACTGACGTAAAACTGCAATCAATCAATCTGTATGTATGTTATGTTCTTGTCTTGAATGGGCTGTCTGACTCCATGTTATGTTTTGTCCTTGTGTATGTATTGTTTGTCTGCTGTGGAGAATCCATGTGATCTGTAGTGTATGCATTAGCTGTCTGTCTTGTCTGTATTTCTCTCTGCCATGTCCTGTATGTGCTTATGCATGCTTCCTGTATGTGTTGTTTGAGTCTGTCTTGTCTGTATTTCTTTCTGCCATGTCCTGTATGTGCTTATGCATGCTTCCTGTATGTGTTGTCTGAGTCTGTCTTGTCTGTATTTCTTTCTGACATGTCCTGTATGTGCTTATGCATGCTTCCTGTATGTGTTGTCTGAGTCTGTCTTGTCTGTATTTCTTTCTGCCATGTCCTGTATGTGCTTATGCATGCTTCCTGTATGTGTTGTCTGAGTCTGTCTTGTCTGTATTTCTTTCTGACATGTCCTGTATGTGCTTATGCATGCTTCCTGTATGTGTTGTCTGAGTCTGTCTTGTCTGTATTTCTTTCTGCCATGTCCTGTATGTGCTTATGTATGCTTCCTGTATGTGTTGTCTGAGTCTGTCTTGTCTGTATTTCTTTCTGACATGTCCTGTATGTGCTTATGTATGCTTCCTGTATGTGTTGTCTGAGTCTGTCTTGTCTGTATTTCTTTCTGCCATGTCCTGTATGTGCTTATGCATGCTTCCTGTATGTGTTGTGTCTGTCTTGTCTGCATTTCTTCGGCCATGTTCTGTATGTGCTTATGCACGCTTCCTGTATGTGTTGTCCGAGTCTGTCTTGTCTGTATTTCTTTCTGCCATGTCCTGTATGTGCTTATGCATGCTACCTGTATGTGTTGATTCTGTCTTGTCTGTATTTCTTCGGCCATGTCCTGTATGTGCCTATGTATGCTTGTTGTATGTGTTGTTCGAGTCTGTCTTGTCTGTATTTCTTTCTTTCATGTTCTGTATGTGCTTATGCATGCTTCCTGTATGTATTGTCTGAGTCTATCCTATCTGTATTTCTCTCTGCCATGTCCTGTATGTGATTATTCACCCTTCCTGTATGTGTTTTCAGAGTGTCTTGTCTGCATTTCTTTCTGCCATGTCCTGTATGTTTGTTTGTTTATTTGATGGTGTTTAACGCCACTTTCAGCAATTGTTCAGCTATATCATGGCGTCCAGCTTTTATTGGGGAGGAAACCAGAGTACCCGGAGATTACCCCCCAACCTGTCCTGTATGCGCTTATGCATGCTTCCTGTATGTGTTGTTTGAGTCTGTCTTGTCCTCTCTGTATACATATCTGCAGTCTGTCTCTGGTTTATTCACATGTTGATCTTATCTTTATGTCTAAGTATGCCTGTCTTGTCTGCCTCGTTTCAGTTCTTTGCCTGTCTTGTCCTTCTTGCTGTATTAATAGTTGTCTGTATCTGTAATGTCCATGTATCTGTCTGACTGTATTGTCCATCTGTCTGTCTATTTGATGGCTCCTGTATGTCTGCCCTCTTTCTTGTCTCGGTGTGAGTTTGTCTGTATATGTGTATCATTTTCCTGTTTTATCCATCTGTCTGTCTGTCTATATGTTGGACTGCTGTATGTCTGCCGTCTTTCTAATCTCTCTGTAAGTATGTCTGTACATGTAATGTCTGTTTTTCTGTACGCCTGTTTTGTCAATCGTTCTGTCTGTCTATATGTTGGACTGCTGTATGTCTGCCCTCTTTCTTATCTCTCTTTAAGTATGTCTGTACATCATACATGTAATGTCTGTTTATCTGTCTGCATGTTTTGTCCATCTGTCTGTCTATATGTTGGACTGCTGTATGTCTGCCCATTTTGTTGTATCTCTTTAAGTATGTCTGTACATGTGACGTCTGTTTATCTGTCTGCCTGTTTTGTCTATCTGTCTGTCTGTCTATATGTTGGACTGCTGTATGTCTGCCTTCTTTCTTATCTCTCTTTAAGTATGTCTGTACATGGGATGTCTGTTTATCTGTCTGCCTGTTTTGTCAATCGTTCTGTCTGTCTATATGTTGGACTGCTGTATGTCTGCCTTCTTTCTTATCTCTCTTTAAGTATGTCTGTACATGGGATGTCTGTTTATCTGTCTGCCAGTTTTGTCAATCGTTCTGTCTGTCTATATGTTGGACTGCTGTATGTCTGCCCTCTTTCTTATCTCTCTTTAAGTATGTTTGTACATGTGATGTCTGTTTATATGTCTACTTGTTTTTTTCCATGATCTGTCTGTCTGTCTATATGTTGGACTGCTGTATGTCTGCCCTCTTTCTTATCTCTGTTTAAGTATGTTTGTACATGTGATGTCTGTTTATATGTCTACTTGTTTTTTTCCATGATCTGTCTGTCCGTCTATATGTTGGACTGCTGTATGTCTGCCCTCTCTTATCTCTCGTTAAGTATGTTTGTACATGTGATGTCTGTTTATATGTCTACTAATAGGTCTTGATTAGACGAAACTCGAGTCTGATATAGTAAATTGTACTGTAAGTGTAACCATCGTTTGGAAGTCTTTAATATTGAAATAAATTAAAACTGATATTTCAGCAGTTATATCGACTACTAGTATGTTTTGTTTAAATATCTCCCTATATTTATTTTTCCTTATGGGAGACTTGACTTTAAATGATCATTTCATGTTTGATTTGTACCTGTTTTTATTTGTTGTAGAAATTTATAGAAGAACAACTAGAACAAGGTAAGATTTACTAGGATATATTGTGTTTTTAATGACACTGATGACCAAACAATTAGTTGGTTTGACAGAAATATTATTGTTGTTACTTTACTTTTTTTATAAATAAACTAAATGTATATAGCACAAAATTTTCATAGCCTACAAACATATATTGAAATCATAAGAAGCTTATCATTTTACATTTTTGGAATACAAAATCTTTAAAGAAATGTATCATAGAACACATAGAGTTTGAGATTTGCTTTTTTAGACTTTGTAACATTTTTTCAGCCCCTACAAGCTTTAATTTGCCAAAGGGGACTATAGGTTTACACTCTGTCCGTCTGTCAGTCCCTCAGTCCGTAATGCATGTGTTCCGTACTTTTTTGTAAACTAAATAGATATTGAGCTGATATTTAGTATGCGAGTCAACCATGATGAGTTACAGGTCAAGTTCGATAATCATTCTGATCCTATGATTTGTAAAGAAATTATGGCCCTTGGACTTCAAAAAATTATTCGCCGGTCGGAATTAAAGTACCTGCCCATATTGTACTATCCACACGGTTACAAAAAGAGGTGATCTCTTTACAATCTCTGTCGGACTTTGCTAAATATTTCACACTTGAGTCAACTTAAAAAATGGGTGTTTACAATATGTGCCATCGGGACATCAGTGATGCAGAATTATTGTTTTATGCTGCATCAAATTGTCATCACACTTTGCTTCTGTCGTTGTCTTTGGATTCTACATATCAATACTCTGAAATCAAGTGGGTCACATTTTGGGGGTTTGGACTCAACTGATGGAGTCTCGATTAGTGAAGGACACTGATAGTCTTGATTAGTGAACTACAGATGGAGCCTTGATTATTGAAGACATTGGTGGAGTCTTGATTAATGAACAACATTGATGGAGTCTTGATTGGTGAACAACACTGATGGAGCCTAGATTAGTGAATGAAACTGATGGAATCTTGATAAGGGAACGACACTGATGGGGCCTTGATTAGTGAACAATACTGATGGAGTCTTGATTGGTGAGCGACACTGATGGAGTCTTTATTAGTGAAGGACACTGATGGAGTCTTGATAAGTGATCGACACTGATGGAGTCTTGATAAGTGAATGACACTGATGGAGTGTTGATAAGTGAACGACACTGATGGAGTGTTGATAAGTGAACGACACTGATGGAGTGTTGATAAGTGAACGACACTGCTGGAGTCTTGATAAGTGAACGACACTGATGGAGTCTTGATTAGTGAAGGACACTGATGGAGTCTTGATAAGTGAACGACACTGATGGAGTCTTGATAAGTGAACGACACTGATGGAGTCTTGATAAGTGAACGACACTGATGGAGTCTTGATTAGTGAAGGACACTGATGGAGTCTTGATAAGTGAACGACACTGATGGAGTCTTGATTAGTGAAGGACACTGATGGAGTCTTGATTAGTGAAGGACACTGATGGAGCCTTGATTAGTGATCGACACTGATGGAGTCTTGATAAGTGAATGACACTGATGGAGTGTTGATAAGTGAAGGACACTGATGGAGTCTTGACTAGGGAAGGACACTGATGGAGTCTTGACTAGTGAAGGACACTGATGGAGTGTTGATTAGTGAATGACACTGATGGAGTGTTGATAAGTGAAGGACACTGATGGAGTCTTGACTAGTGAAGGACACTGATGGAGTGTTGATTAGTGAAGGACACTGATGGAGTCTTGACTAGTGAAGGACACTGATGGAGTGTTGATTAGTGAAGGACACTGATGGAGTCTTGATTAGTGAATGACACTGATGGAGCCTTGACTAGTGAACAATACTGATGGAGTCTTGATTGGTGAGTGACACTGCTGGAGTCTTGATTGGTGAACTACATACATGACAGATGGAGTCTTGATTAGTGATCGACACTGATGGAGTCTTGATTAGTGAAGGACACTGATGGAGTCTTGATTAGTTAATTACACTGATGGAGTGTTGATAAGTGAACGACACTGATGGAGTCTTGATTAGTGATCGACACTGATGGAGTCTTGATTAGTGATCGACACTGATGGAGTCTTGATTAGTGAAGGACACTGATGGAGTCTTGATTAGTTAATTACACTGATGGAGTGTTGATAAGTGAACGACACTGATGGAGTTTTGATTAGTTAATTACACTGATGGAGTGTTGATAAGTGAACGACACTGATGGAGTCTTTATTTGTGAACGACACTGATGGAGTCTTGATAAGTGAACGACACTGATGGAGTCTTGATAAGTGAACGACACTGATGGAGTCTTGATAAGTGAACGACACTGATGGAGTCTTGATAAGTGAACGACACTGATGGAGTCTTGATTAGTGAAGGACACTGATGGAGCCTTGATTAGTGAAGGACACTGATGGAGTCTTGATTAGTGAAGGACACTGATGGAGCCTTGATTAGTGATCGACACTGATGGAGTCTTGATAAGTGAATGACACTGATGGAGTGTTGATAAGTGAAGGACACTGATGGAGTCTTGACTAGGGAAGGACACTGATGGAGTCTTGACTAGTGAAGGACACTGATGGAGTCTTGACTAGTGAAGGACACTGATGGAGTGTTGATTAGTGAATGACACTGATGGAGTGTTGATAAGTGAAGGACACTGATGGAGTCTTGACTAGTGAAGGACACTGATGGAGTGTTGATTAGTGAAGGACACTGATGGAGTCTTGATTAGTGAATGACACTGATGGAGCCTTGACTAGTGAACAATACTGATGGAGTCTTGATTGGTGAGTGACACTGCTGGAGTCTTGATTGGTGAACTACATACATGACAGATGGAGTCTTGATTAGTGATCGACACTGATGGAGTCTTGATTAGTTAATTACACTGATGGAGTGTTGATTAGTGATCGACACTGATGGAGTCTTTATTTGTGAACGACACTGATGGAGTCTTGACTAGTGAAGGACACTGATGGAGTCTTGATAAGTGAATGACACTGATGGAGTGTTGATAAGTGAACAATACCATGAGTACTGATGGAGTCTTGATTGGTGAACTGCATTAATCGATTCTTGATAAGTGATCAACACTGATGGAGTCTTGATTAGTGAACGACACTGATGGAGTGTTGATAAGTGAACGACACTGCTGGAGTCTTGATAAGTGAACGACACTGATGGAGTCTTGATTAGTGAAGGACACTGATGGAGTCTTGATAAGTGAACGACACTGATGGAGTCTTGATAAGTGATCGACACTGATGGAGTCTTGATAAGTGAACGACACTGATGGAGTCTTGATTAGTGAAGGACACTGATGGAGTCTTGATAAGTGAACGACACTGATGGAGTCTTGATTAGTGAAGGACACTGATGGAGTCTTGATAAGTGAACAATACCATGAGTACTGATGGAGTCTTGATTGGTGAACTGCATTAATCGATTCTTGATAAGTGATCAACACTGATGGAGTCTTGATTAGTGAACGACACTGATGGAGTGTTGATAAGTGAACGACACTGCTGGAGTCTTGATAAGTGAACGACACTGATGGAGTCTTGATTAGTGAAGGACACTGATGGAGTCTTGATAAGTGAACGACACTGATGGAGTCTTGATAAGTGAACGACACTGATGGAGTCTTGATAAGTGAACGACACTGATGGAGTCTTGATTAGTGAAGGACACTGATGGAGTCTTGATAAGTGAACGACACTGATGGAGTCTTGATTAGTGAAGGACACTGATGGAGTCTTGATTAGTGAAGGACACTGATGGAGCCTTGATTAGTGATCGACACTGATGGAGTCTTGATAAGTGAATGACACTGATGGAGTGTTGATAAGTGAAGGACACTGATGGAGTCTTGACTAGGGAAGGACACTGATGGAGTCTTGACTAGTGAAGGACACTGATGGAGTGTTGATTAGTGAATGACACTGATGGAGTGTTGATAAGTGAAGGACACTGATGGAGTCTTGACTAGTGAAGGACACTGATGGAGTGTTGATTAGGGAAGGACACTGATGGAGTCTTGACTAGTGAAGGACACTGATGGAGTGTTGATTAGTGAAGGACACTGATGGAGTCTTGATTAGTGAATGACACTGATGGAGCCTTGACTAGTGAACAATACTGATGGAGTCTTGATTGGTGAGTGACACTGCTGGAGTCTTGATTGGTGAACTACATACATGACAGATGGAGTCTTGATTAGTGATCGACACTGATGGAGTCTTGATTAGTGAAGGACACTGATGGAGTCTTGATTAGTTAATTACACTGATGGAGTGTTAATAAGTGAACGACACTGATGGAGTCTTGATTAGTGATCGACACTGATGGAGTCTTGATTAGTGATCGACACTGATGGAGTCTTGATTAGTGAAGGACACTGATGGAGTCTTGATTAGTTAATTACACTGATGGAGTGTTGATAAGTGAACGACACTGATGGAGTCTTGATTAGTTAATTACACTGATGGAGTGTTGATAAGTGAACGACACTGATGGAGTCTTTATTTGTGAACGACACTGATGGAGTCTTGATAAGTGAACGACACTGATGGAGTCTTGATAAGTGAACGACACTGATGGAGTCTTGATAAGTGAACGACACTGATGGAGTCTTGATAAGTGAACGACACTGATGGAGTCTTGATTAGTGAAGGACACTGATGGAGCCTTGATTAGTGAAGGACACTGATGGAGTCTTGATTAGTGAAGGACACTGATGGAGCCTTGATTAGTGATCGACACTGATGGAGTCTTGATAAGTGAATGACACTGATGGAGTGTTGATAAGTGAAGGACACTGATGGAGTCTTGACTAGGGAAGGACACTGATGGAGTCTTGACTAGTGAAGGACACTGATGGAGTCTTGACTAGTGAAGGACACTGATGGAGTGTTGATTAGTGAATGACACTGATGGAGTGTTGATAAGTGAAGGACACTGATGGAGTCTTGACTAGTGAAGGACACTGATGGAGTGTTGATTAGTGAAGGACACTGATGGAGTCTTGATTAGTGAATGACACTGATGGAGCCTTGACTAGTGAACAATACTGATGGAGTCTTGATTGGTGAGTGACACTGCTGGAGTCTTGATTGGTGAACTACATACATGACAGATGGAGTCTTGATTAGTGATCGACACTGATGGAGTCTTGATTAGTTAATTACACTGATGGAGTGTTGATTAGTGATCGACACTGATGGAGTCTTTATTTGTGAACGACACTGATGGAGTCTTGACTAGTGAAGGACACTGATGGAGTCTTGATAAGTGAATGACACTGATGGAGTGTTGATAAGTGAACAATACCATGAGTACTGATGGAGTCTTGATTGGTGAACTGCATTAATCGATTCTTGATAAGTGATCAACACTGATGGAGTCTTGATTAGTGAACGACACTGATGGAGTCTTGATTAGTTAATTACACTGATGGAGTCTCGATTAGCGAAGGACTCTTATAATAGTCTTGATTAGTGAACGACACTGATGAAGTCTTTATTAGTGAACGACACTAATGCGGTCTTCATTAGTGAACGACACTGATGGAGTCTTGATGAGTGAACAATGCAACACTGATGGAGTCTTGATAAGTGAACAACACTGACTGAGGCTTGATAAGTGAACAACACTGATGGAGTCTTGATTAGTGAATTACACTCATGGAGTATTGATTAGTGAACGACACTGCTGGAGTCTTGATTAGACAAAGCATGTATCTTTCGAGTTAATTTGTTAACATTAACATATGTTATGACATTTTATTTAAAAAGCTTTTTCTATAAAACTGGTAAACCAGTTGATATTTTTTTTTAGCAGCAGTATTCTCTGGATGGTCTTCTATAAAGGTCATGTTTTATACCCCCGCTCGACAGAGTCGGGGGTATATAGTGGTCCTCATGTCCGTCCATCCGTCCGTCGTTCGTCCGTCCACATTTGGTTTCCGGATGATAATTCAAAAAGCTTACATCCGATTTGAATGAAACTTTAGGATATTGTTATATATCAGGTTGGTAAGAAGCCTATTGATTTTGGGGGAAATCCGTCAAATTTCAAGGTCACAGTCCACGAAAAACGTTAGAAATTTTTACAAAAAAGTTGTTTCCGGACAATAACTCAAAAAGTTTGCATCCGATTTTAATGAAACTGTAAAATATTGTTATATATTTTGTTGGTAAGAAGCCTATTGATTTTGGTGGAAATCTATCAAATTTCAAGGTCACAGTCCACGAAAAACGTTAGACATTTTTACAAAATGCGGGGGTATTAGTGATCGCCAGATCGACTTTGTCTAGTTTTAATCTGAAAGTCAAACGGCCACCACAGGACTTAATTTAATATTGGTGTAATGCCATCTTTATCGCCTGTATAAATCAGCTGAGCGGTACAGGCTCTTCAGAGCCATTGATTGAGCTAATAAAATTAAAGTTTGATGTTTATGTTACATAAATGTTAAAAAATCATTTACCTTATTGTAGCAATGAAAGAGTTGAGAGGTATTGGGATGGAAACAGTTGAAGAATTCCAGGACATTATAAAGGAAGGATCTTATAAATGCTTTTGGAATAGGATTTACCTGGTTGGTCCATATGCTGTTGGCAAAAGCACACTTGCAAGAATCCTTGTTGGAGAACCAATACCAACAGAACGGGAATTAACCGACGGAATTTGGATTTATATGGGAAGAGCTGGTATGGAAGTGGAGCAACAGAAATGGAAATTTTTCCCCAAAGGTAGTCTGTAGACATATTATAATCAGCATAACATATAAGAATATAATTTTGCATTTGATTGGTAGCTACTTCAGTGATACATCATGTACAACATCTAAGAATAAATTCATTAAAGACAAAATATGTATTTATTAGATTTGTTAATATACATTATATATGTTATGTTTTCGGATAGATCGCTCTACAGGCTATTGGCATTCCCTCGGAAACAAATTGTGCTCATCTCCCCCACCTATTTTTTGTACTCGCATGAGGTAAGTTCATCGGAGGTCTATTTAAGAAACAAAATAAAAGAAGTTGACTTTTAATTTCACTTTTCGCTATATGGGAGATGTCTTGTCACTAAGTACTGTCATTTCATCGCTCCTATAGTGCTTGAGATAAAGGACTCTGTCGATTCAAGGCAGCCTATTATCTAGGTCTTCTCATAATAGACAGCTGGGACCATACTGGAGGGTTTCCATTGCTCGACCCAAATAGCAGCCCAGCGCGGCCTGTTGGCGGATAGGGGAAACCCTCTCATTGGGGGTTGTCTGGTCATAATACAGAAAGCCTTGCCGCAGACCATAGTGGATAACGTGTTTGGTGAGTGCCATGCTCCATGCACGATAAAGACCCCTTTTGTAAATTTCGAAAAAGAGTAGGCTTATTGTAGGTCTGTTACAGAGGTTTTTTTTGCACTTTTTTCTACATGTTCTAAACGGTTGCAGATTTGGTATGAATTTAAACCATTATGATTTACAGATTAAGTTGGCTTTTCGTTCTGGTCGGAATAATTTTGACGAAATTATGGCACTTGAACCTAGAAAATTTATTTGAAAAAACAGTTTTCCTGACATTTTGTCAAAAGGTTTTGATATGGAACTGATATTTGGTATAAGTGTCAACCATCGTTAGTTACAAATAAAGAATACATTCTGGTTTGATGATTTTTGACGAAATTGTGACCATTTAACTTGCCGCTAGGGGATTTAGTTTGGCATATACAGTAATACATTGCACTATGGATACATGTTTAACTGACAATGCATTTGCTGTGCACAATAATCTGATAATCATTATAAAACAAACAGCTGGAATACTAATTAGGTACAATGTTCTCTTATTGTCCTATTTTACACCATATCACTTGTTAGAACTTGGCCACTCAAAACAAAACTTGGTCAGAAAGGTTATTTGGAAAGACTTTTACAAAGTTTGCTTTTTTCTGATTGGAAAATGAAAATGGTCGCCACCATGGAACTTATTTTGGATCCAATGGGAAAAAAGTTTAAAAAGGCTTCTCTGAAACCGGTTAACTAATCGAAACAAATGTAAGATTGTAAACAAATGTAAACAAATCCTACTATTGTTTGGATGGTCCTCTTTAAAGTTTATGTTTTTTATACCAATTGGAATATCAACATTGCCCCACCGCCAGGGCTTATTTTAACATAGGACCCTATGGGAACAATTTTTAAAAGGCTTTCTTCTCTGAAACCGGTACCAAGTGAAACATAACATACCAGCAATATTGTTTGGATTGTCCTCTATAAAGATTGTTTTTATGGAAAATGTATTGCAGGTATTCATAGTATAGTCCTCTATAAATTGTATCCTTTTATGCCAATCAGAAATTCAAAATGGCCACCACCGCAGGACTGAGTTTAACATAGGACCATATTGGCAAAATTTGTAAAATGGCTTTCTCTCTGAAAACAGTTAACCAATTGAAACAAAACTTAGTACCAATATTGCTTGGGTGGTCTTATATAACATTTAGGTTTTTATGCAAATCGGAAATTCAAAATGGCAGCCACCGCAGGACTAAGTTTAACCTAGGACTTTAAACATGTTGAGGGAAAAAGTTTTAAAAGGCTTATTAGAAACCTGATAACCAATTGAAACAAAACTTATCACCAGTTTTCATCGGATGGTTCTCTATAAGGTTCATGTTTTCTTCCGTAAATGGCCGATTTCTGGTACAGATGACCCAGTACAGATGAGCTCACGCGCACACATCTGTACTTGCTGCATCATCCAATCAAAACGCCAGAAACAAGAACGTTGTTAACAACGTTCTTCTATGACGTTCATGTTTCCAGGGTTCTGATTGGACGTCAGAGACAATGGAGTCGACAACAATTGAGAGTCTATATCTTATAGCGATGTGAAAGTTGTTGGTTAACGGAAGAAATAGGTACTTTCATACGTTTTTGGGAAAGTCCGTGTGAACTTTCACTCGTTACAGAAATTTTTATGTCTTTTGGCTCGTTCTGCTGCGCTCCACTCGCGAAAAGACATAAAATTTCAATCACTAGTGAAAGATCAACCGGTCTTTCCCAAAAATGTATGAAAGAACCTATTATTCTATGCCAATTTGAAATTTAAAATGTCCGCCACAACAAAACTTAGTTTAAAACAGAACCCTATGGGACAATTTTTAAAAAGGCTACTCTGAAACAAGTGAACCAATCAAAACACCAGTTATTAGAATATTTATGGGATGGTCTTCAATAAATTCTGTTATGTTGGTAACACGATAAAAATGTTCTCCATGATCATTTGAACTAAGTATAACAGAGGATTTTTTTAAGCCATCCTTTCTGAAACTGCAAAACTGATTAAAGCTATATTGTATGTGAATGCTTATAGAATGGTCCTCTTAAAAGTTTATGTTTGCTTATTAGGTATGTACGTGTGTTAATTAATTTAACATAGAAACCTACAGGATAATGCTAAAAAGGTTTCATATCTGGAACTATTGAACCAGTTGAAACCAAACAGCAAGATTCATTCGTTGGTCTCAACAAAGATAATGTTATTAAAGCCAGTAGAAAATTACAGGACTTAGTGTAACATAAGGGAAATGCCATCTTAATTGCCTATAAAATCAGGTGAGCGATTCAGGCCTTTAAGAGCCTTTGGTACCTGTATTCTTATCAAAATAAGGTCATTATTAACACTCACATTATTCACTTAAATGGTATCGGCACATCACTTTTAATATGTAACTGCATATTAAACTGAACTATCAGTAAATGTGTGATTTGTGTTTTTAGGTACTGCTATTAAGGAAATACTTGCAAGCCTTCTCATGTCGGTTACAAATGATAATTCTCAAAATTTGACCCGAGACGATGTTATCAACCTGAACAAAGACACTCCCCACTTGGAAATGTCTACAGCTGGCAGAAATCAAACACAGATAGCTCTCCAGTCTGCAATGTCAACAATCGACAGCAGCCAAAAGGAAAAGTTAGAAGACACACCAGTAACGCACCAGTCTGCAGTGTCACCAATGGATAGCAGCCAAAAGGAAAAATTAGAAGACACACCAGTAACATACCAGTCTGCAGTGTCACCAATGGATAGCAGCCAAAAGGAAAAGTTAGAAGACACACCAGTAACATACCAGTCTGCAGTGTCACCAATGGATAGCAGCCAAAAGGAAAAATTAGAAGACACACCAGTAACGTACCAGTCTGCAGTGTCAAGAATGGATAGCAGCCAAAAGGAAAATTTAGAAGACACACCAGTAACATACCAGTCTGCAATGTCACCAACCGACAGCAGCCAAACAGATAACACAAAAAATGACCCATTTCTGGACCAGTCTGCAATGTCACCAATTAGAGTGCCTCAAAGTGAACAGTTCATAGATGTCCCCTCTGCAGCTGAGTTTATACCTGTACTTAGTAATTACAAAACACTAGATAAAAGGAGTGAAATAAACATACCGTTTAGTAGTATGTCCAATACTAAAATACATGACTTAGTCATTCAAGCAATACAAGACGGAAAATACAGACAGAAAATTATTCCTATCGACATTTGGGATTTCGGTGGACAGAAAGATTACTACATGACTCATCAGTTGTTCATCACCAGCAGAGGCATATATGTACTGATGTTTAATGGCAGTGTTGATATACACAAAATAATGAAAGACCTTGCATTCCTACCAGGACATTTTGGCAGACCTACTGTAGCAGGTATAGTACTCAATACAAACATATATTAAATACAGCAACTACAACATTCTGTTTACACGGTATTGATACAAAAAACAACTTGAGAGTTTATAGAAATTGTGTGTTGACTTAAATTACAGTTTCCATATCGGTCAGGGTATCAGCCTGATGCTCACATATAAAGATGGAGAATTTTGCTCGATGGCTGATATTGGTCGAAGGCCTATATATGTATTTATCGCATAAAAATCTTTAAATTTTCACAAAAATAGATTGTTTGGTAATAATTGATGATGTATTTATGGACAGAACATTTTTGGACACATCTTTCTTTGTACCGTGACATAACCAATGATGACAGTCTGATGGCGATGATACTACTATTAATGAGCAGCTGATACGAGTCCCTATACGTGTACCAGACTTTTTTCAATGGTAGCATCATCGATATCAGCCCATCGTCTTTAATAACGTAAATAAGGCTTCAAATTCCGGGCAAACCGGTCCATATCACTGCAAAATATGTGATAAAAAGAAGTATCAGTTAAAGTATGAACAGAATTGTTCTGTATTTTGTAGAAAAATATATAGAAACATTTTAAACCAAGCCCCGATATATTTTGTGCTTATAATACTAAGTTACGTAATATTCTCATTACGATACAACACATTTTGTTAGCAATGTTGTAAATGATAAAAATAGAAAGTGTAGTCTTTACATTAAGAACGGGATACTAGTATATAGGCTATATACGATGACGTGGAGAAATAATGTTGGAATGTGATTTCAGTCCAGTAAACACAATATATTTAAAACATTGCTCTTATGGAAGATTCTATAAATTGCTTGAATAAAACTGCACTGGAAAAGATGGCACCAACTTTACACCAAATTCAGACTAAAGCTGAATTATTATAATTATTGTTTTCAGTTTACCTTCTACACTGGGTAAATTCGATCCTGACATACTGCAAACGGACAGATGATGGATTTCCCAGAATTATTTTTGTTGCTACACACAAAGACAAGATACCAAGGGTAAAATATAGTATAATTAAAACTACTTAATAAATTATAATTCTGCAATTGATAGATACTGCATATATATTTTTCATCTGTCATCCATTAGGTAATGTGGATGATTTATACTAAAAGCGTAATTTCTTGTCAATTCCTAAAAATTCTAATTTAGTGCATATCAGTAATAAATTTGTATACCGGTATTTGTAGAGGCCTCGTCAGCCGAGAGGTTAAGGTAGTTTGTCAACTATTTAACATGTCTGTCAACAATTAGGTTGTTGGGATTCATCCAACAGTGCCAGTTCTACTTACCAAAAGTGGCCCACTTGGCACCTGCATTTCATGCCTAACTCCAGTTATGCAAGTTGGCCTTCTTACCCATTAACTTCCGGCAGGGTGCGCTCTACTCCAATCTTAACAAGGATTGCTAATTTTTCTACCGAAGGTCGGGGGTTTCCCCAAGTACTCCGGCGTCCTCCCCAATAAAACCTGGATGACATGATAAAGATGAAAAATGCTGAAAGTGGCATGAAACACTAAGTATTGCTATCAACTTTAGTGAATAAATCATTTATTTAAAAAAGGTAGTTGAGGTATTAAGAGTGCATTTTGCTCTGGAAATTTTCAAACCAAGCCGGTTGTAAACCTCTGGAATTACAAAAAGCGTTACTTACCTTGTTTGTGCCTTACTTTCAAACCCCTTTTAAACAAGGTTTTCTACGAAAATCTTAGTTATTAGATTCTGGTATGGCGGGCGTCATCATAGAGAGCGTTTCTGGTCAATTACTTTATTTTGCTCTCATGCTTAAAGACCTAGCTTGGGATTAGATTTGGGATTTTGTTTCTTGTTAAAATAGTTTTTCTTGTTGACACGTACCTTTTTTCCCAAACTGATAAATTGTTGTCTTGTAATAAATAGATAAATATTGTTGTCTAGACCACTCCTGAGCTACCTATAGAGTGATCTTACATTTATCATGATAACTTTGATCTTCATCCTGATTTTTTTTTTGTGGCATTCTGTACTTTTTGACAATGTTAGCAACTGTATTGTTCTGGTATATGCAGTTAAAGATTTTCAACAAGTTATATACCAATTAACTTGCTCTGGCAGGTTGTGTCAAGTTTATAGCTAACACATTTTCTAATTTCAGAGTAAAATTGAATTCCAGAGAAAAACGTTAATGGATTCAATTTATGATTTGTTCAAGTCACATGCTGGAATAAAACATCTTGAATTCAAACCACTGATTTTCATAAATGCTAAGGATAGCATGGATAATGAAATAGATATACTACAACACGGCTAATCTCACGAAACTTTAGCATTTAACTTATTCAAAACTGAAAAATTAAACAACTACTAATCCCAATGAACATCTTCAGTTTAATAAAGTATACATAGCCCTACCATATCCCTAAATATCTCTTTCAAATCTTGAACCATTTTAAAATTATAAATGTTGGTAATAGGAGCCTAAATCTTATATTTTCCCCTGTGAATTTCTCCGTAACATTTCTATGTCGTATCATGAATAATGCTAGGAAGCTGCAAATATAAGAAACGAATAAGAAATTAAGGTTGTACAAAAATAGTTATTGCCAAGGTACTCGGAAAATATTTGTTCTCGTATGATGTCCACAACGTTAATGACAGTTGTTGCCTAAATAGTATGTAAACTTTGACAGTTTGGGTTTTGTTGCATAATAGAAAATTTGACAATATTTCAAATCCGACAACAAATATAAACTAACTATGGATGCTCAAAAATCTGCTTACAATTAAAAATGATATTTTGTAGATTTTGAGATACTTCGCTGTCATAAAGTCATTTTATAGAAACTCTTTCAAAATACCAAAAATATAAAGCATATCATTTGTTACGGAAAAATCCAGTGGAAATTCAATAATTTGGTGATCTTGAAAATAACTAATGTTATGAATATTTAATACACCTTAACGATAAAAAAAACAAAAACAAACACATTTATCAGTCCTGGAGTTCAATTTTTTCAATAAAAATAACATCATTTCGTTACGGAGAAATCTCACTTCTTAAATATTTTCTCAATCTTGTCAATATTTTCTTTGTTTTAAAGCGAAAATGTTCTCCCATTTTTGTCATTTGGTGTAGGTTTACTAAATTTGCAAAGAATGTCCTCTCTGTAAACCTACATTACATCTGGTTTAGCCCTGTACTTTCTGCTTAAGATTTTTTGTGTCAAATTCCGTTCTTTCCTGGCGAAGGAAGAAATTTTATTAGAAGGTATGTAAGCTTTCTTCTTTCTTTTGAGTTTTTTTTCCATGAATGCCTCTTCTTTTTAAAAAAAAATTAGATTAAGTATTATTTTCATTTGTTCAGGATAAGGTTTTATACGTATGATTAAATAATAACTAAGTGTATACTTGTTGATTTTTGAACAGTATATTTTGCGTGTATTGTTAGCTTTTGTGTCATAATTGATTTTTATTGTAACAATACTACCGAACTTTTAACACTATTTTATGTGGTTCATTAGTTTTATGCTAATTAGATGATTTTTAAACTAGTTGAACCAATTGTTATGTCATTGTTTTCATTCAAATAGGATATTGAAAGTTACGGACAAATCCTAATTTTTCCGTAACGAAATGAAGCGCTTTTTTGGGACACATTTATTGCATATTCACCGGTTATTTCCTCTACACTGTGTACACCTCCTTTTTTATTATTTATTTATTGGACAAAATTGTAACTTTTTCAATGTTTTGGATTGGAAATTATTTGAAATTTAATGCATAAAATCATACTTACTGGGTTTTCGGTTCCAAAAATAGCAATATTGTTGGCCAATTATTGAAATCGTCTCTTTGACTGGTATAATTCAAACCATACCGCTTCCAAAACTTTGTTTATCACATGTTACTTCTATTAACGGTGTTCATAGAAGTTTGACCCTTAACCTAAATTTAAACCGTAACGGAAAAATTCGTTACGGATATACCATGCTAACATCATTTTCGATTGTAACATCCGTATTTGTCTATATATTTTTTAATTAGCTGTGTTAAATTTTGTCAAATATAAGAAGCCAGTTAGACAAGCGCTTTGAATACTTCTCTCATTTAAAATAAGTATTATACGACATCGTTACGGAAAAATTGTTTGATATCTGCATATTTTTTAATTAAGTTCTAATATCTTTGTAAGTGTAAATTATGCATGTCTATTCAATTTGCTTTAATAATTTAGATGTATATATATGAATAGAACCCGGAAGACACGCCAATGCATGCAAACAATGATTAGCGCTTAAAATAGTGGCAGAAATACTACATTGTTACGGAAACACTTTACATTTGGCGACATTTTTAAATGACAATTATTTTCTTGTTACCACGCCTTACGTGAAGTGAAATATCTGTTAAGTTTTACATTTATAAGCTGAGTTTTGGAAAAAAAAGTTTTGTCCATTCTTGCAATAAATAAGAGCTAGTGAGCATTTGTCCTTTAAAATTCAATTCTGGCGACATATAAAATTAAATAGGTTAACGTTATTTGCTGATATTTTTGATAAAGTGTCCTTATAGTGTTTGTTTACAATGTTTGAAAAAAATCATTCATAAATGGACGAATTTTGAAAAACCGCGTTTTTGTCTACTTATGGATGAAAATATTTTTTTAGATCAGCTTGAACAATCAATGACATCATATGCAAAAGTTACGTGAGATTGGCCGTTCAATGTCTCATTGAGAGGGCTGTGCAACATCCGAGATGGGGTGAAAAAATGCCAACAGCGTGGGTTCCATTAGAACTACAATTGGCAGAGAAAGTTGACGAAGGCACTAACATCATTTCAAGGGCAGAACTTGAAATGTTGAATTCGCAGAACACACCAATGGTCCTTAATCAGAAACAGTTAAATACTTTTCTTAAAGTTCAGCATTCCCTTGGAAAATTATTATATTTTGATTCAGCCAAACTCCGGGATTTTATCATAATAAATCCATCATACATGGTAGGAGTTCTCCGTTCCATTGTCACAGAGAAACAGTTCTGGCCAAAAGGTGACGAATATTCAAGTGTTTTGAAACAATTGCAGAGCACTGGAAAAATACGACGTGATGATATTTACCTTCTTTGGTTACAGGAACATTTCCAACATATATTACAGAACAAAGAGCACATGGTGGAAATGTTGACTCATCTTGATATATTGGTAGCACCTAGGACAACCTTTGAGGATGCCGTAGATTCAACAACTACATCAATTGATATGGGTAATAGAGATTTTCTGGTTCCATGTATGATTACCGAACCAAACAGTACACATTATATCAAGAAGGCATGTATTCCAACAAAGACTATTATCCTCGCTTATACTTTTATCGAAGAAATCATTCCACCAGCTTTGGCTTATCGTTTTCTTGGATCGTTCATAACAATGTGGGAACTAAAGATCTACAAAGGCAGAAGTATGCTGTTTTCTGATCTTGCCGTTGTTGAAATTAATGAAAATCATGATGTTACCGTCCAAGTGAAAGGGAACAGGGTTGTAGTGTCGCTGGTGCATAGTGACAAACGAAAACACATTGTGCCAACATTGGCATCATCTATTCAAGAGTGTCTAACTGCTTCTGTCCACAGGATATCAGAATTTTACTCCACATTGTCAGGGGATGGGGAGAAGGCGGATAATACAACTATGCCATTCAAGATTGAATTTGGTGTATTATGTAACAAAGGATTCTTTGAAAACACGTGGTGTATTTGCTTCTTTTCTCAAAGAGAATTAACTAGGACATTATGGAAATGTCCAGTCCACAATAAAAGACATGATGTTCAGAGTTTGTATCTGTGGTTTTCAGAAAAGGCAAGTCGTTTTTAATTTTTTGTCCGACTTTTACACTGAGGACTAAAAGTAATGTGTGCTTAATTATAGACCATTCACAGATAATTGGATATTTATCAATCAGCCAATCAATTAATCATACAATCAATCAATCAATGTAATGGTACAGCCTTCAATATAAAATTGTTTGGGTTGATTTAAAGTTTACTGTTGTATTTAGCAAAATTCCCCTTTGTGACTACTAGTGAAGTCAGATCTGGATTTACAGTAGATTATTATTATTGTAAAAATTGACAGGTTTAAAGGCTTGTTTAAATTTATGTTCACATAATGTTAAGAATTTGTGCTATGGTACCTTAAAACATGTTTAAAATTAAAGTTGTCTTTTAAGCTCACCTGGATGTTAGCTTTTGCCATCACTTGGAGTCTGTCGTTCGCTCTCTGTCGTCCGTCGTAAGCTGTTCAAAAATCTTCTCCTCTGAAACAACTGGGACAATTTTTTTCAAACTTGGCCACAATCATTATTAGGGTTTCCAGTTTCAAATTTATACTAAGGGTGTTGATCAACGAACAAAGATGGCAGCTGTTACTAAAAAAAGAACGTGTGTCAACACATGTTTTGTATAATCATGATAATTATCTAAAAAAAATTAATAGCTATAGAGCAAACTGTTACTTCAAATTGATCAGCACATTTTTTTGGTATTTACACTGTACAATATAACTTGAAAACTATAAGAGCAAGGGAGAAACTAAAATTGGCAAAAATGATCAGCAATTTAAGTCTCACAATTCACTTAATTTGTCTGAAATTGTCAGATAACTCCTCATATGAGTTATTGTCCTTAAATGACAATTTTTGTCTCGCCTGCGACGAAAGGCGCTGGATGCGAGACATTTGTATTGGAATCTGGCGGTGGCGTCGTCGTAAACATTTGGATATCTTGCTTCATATATTTGTAAGCCCTAGCCCTAGGTCCATTAAATTTGGTCCAGAGGTAGCTTATGATGAGTACTTGCTAGTCAGACACCTGTCACCTAACCTTGACCTCGATTTCACAGTCCAGCGACTACGTTAAAGTTTTTGGGTTACGACGGTTCCTCGGTTTCCACACATGGTAGTATGACAATATTTGGATCATAGGTTGCTGATGACTAGTACATGACTGTCTGGTAGGTGTCACCTGACCTCAATTTCACAGTCCAGCGACTACATTAAAGTTTTGGGTTATAACAGTTTCTCTGTAACCATGCATAGTAGGATGACAATATTTGGTACATGACTGTCTGGTAGGTGTCACCTGACCTTGACCTCAATTTCACGGTCCAGCGACTACATTAAAGTTTTGGGTTATAACAGTTTCTCTGTAACCATGCATAGTAGGATGACAATATTTGGTATATAGGTTGCTGTAGCTACAATAATGTAGCTCCTTTTTTTTTATATGGACGGAGCTACAAAGCGGTCCCATTACTCGTAATGGAGCAGGCCGGGAGTGATTCACACCCGGGGGTTTTATGCATTTTATAAGCAATTAAACTGTTTCCCTGGTTTGCTACATACTTTTTTTATGTATTTGCAGTTTAACTGATATTTCCACAACACCGTATTTGTTAGTTTTATCACTTTATTCGTAATCATGGCATTGTTGATAAAATATAAATTCCGGAAGTGCATAATTTCGATAATATCGGAATCGATTTGGTAAAAATTGAAATTCCGGATGATTTCAGCTGCATTCATTTGCATTATAATTATGTCCCCTTATTACAAATTTTACCGATACGATTCCGAAATTCTACACTCCACAATTTTAATTATGTCAACAATGACACGATTACGAAAAAGTGTTAAAATTATTTAATTAGACATTGTAGACATATCAGATGAATGGCGGAGGAAAGAAAACATATTTATTTAATAAAGCCAAAGGTTAAATAGCGGAAAATATGTGTAAATCCCAAAAGTGTTTTTGCTCCATTACGAGTAATGGGACCTCTGTGTAGCTCCGTCCATATATATATATATATATATAAAGGAGCTACATTATTGTAGCTAAGGTTGCTGATGACTAGTACATGACTGTCCAGTAGGTGTCACCTGACCTTGACATCAGTTTCATGGTCCAGCGACTACGTTAAAGTTTTAGGTTTTAACAGTTTCTCTGTAACCATGCATAGTAGGATGACAATATTTGGTATATAGGTTGCTGATGACTAGTACATGACTGTCTGATAGGTGTCACCTGACCTTGAACTCAGTTTCACAATCCAGCGACTACGTTAAAGTTTTTGGGTTACAGCTGTTCCTCTGTAACCATGCATGGTAGGATGACAATATTTAGTATATAGGTTGCTGATGAATAGTACATGACTGTCTGGTAGGTGTCACCTGACCTGACCTCAATTTCACGGTCCAGCGACTACATCAAAGTTTTTGTAGTAGGATAGTCCCTCCTTAACAATGCATGGTATGGCAACAATATTAAGCATACCTACTGATCCTGATAACTTATGTTATTTACGTAGTGCTTATGACGAAATTTTTTTTGTTACTGATGCGGAATGCAGGCAAGATGTTTTTCTGTGTCAAAACTTGTTATGAAATTTTTCATTTATTTTTCATGTAACTTAAAAGCTATAACAGCTAGAGTGAAACTATCAATATCAAAATAGATTAGCAATACAAGCCCTATAATTCACTGTATAAGTCTGCAATTGTCAGATGACTCCTTATAGGAGTTATTGCCCTTAAATGGCAATTTTTTATGAAAATTTCCGTTTGTGTCCCGTAACTTAAAAACAATAACAGATAAAGTGAAACAGTATAAACAGCAAAAATGATCAGCAATAATATCCCCACAATTCACTCAATTGGTTTGAAAGTATCAAATAACTTCTGATAGGAGTTATTGCCCTTAAACAAATGACCATTTTTTAATTAAATTTTCCATTTTTGTCCTGTAAATTGAAAACTTCAACAGCTAGCATGAAACTGTAACTTGCACAAACATGACAAATGATCAGCAAAGCAAGCCCTACAAATCATTGCTTAGTCCGATATTGCATATCTTTATGGGTGTTATTGCCCTATAATTACAAATTTGGACAAATAATATTTATGTGTATTATAAATTAGTCTATAACACACCTAGAGTAAAACTGTAAATTACTAAATTACCTTAAAGGTCAAGGCCTAAAAATTATTTAATTTTTAGAAATTGATGGCATCTTATAGGAGTTTTGTACTTAACCAAACTTTTTGAAGAAATGTTTAGTTTTTTCACAGTAACTTAAAAGCTATAACAACTAGACTGAAACTGTAAATTGCAAAATTTTATAAATATAGTTGAAGTCATTTAAGTTCCAGGTGAGCGATTACAGGCTCCTGGGAGCTTCTAGTTTTATATTTTTCCATGGATTTTCTAACGAGCAATTTGTTTTTTTTTTCAGGTTGCATCGGAAAGATGCATAGATTCCTGTAGCGGTAGGTCAATATAATTTACTTTTCTATTGTGTCTGCTGAATTCCATTATGACATCATTCATTGCTTTTTATCAGCATTTCCTGGATCTTCATTAGATATTACATTGTCACATCTTCCATCTACAAGCCCTTTTTTTCGGCAAGATTGTCAACTTTGCTCATTTAAACTAATATACATGACGTTTCTTTTAGAACAGCCTGTAAATATGAACCATGATTATCAGAAACAAGTCGTTGAACATTAAATAAACAAATATACTGGGTATATTTCATTAAAGTTTCTTTGGATAATATTGTCAATTCTTGTATATTCGTTGTATGCCTATTTTGTAGTTTTTCTGAGTACCTACAAATCTAAGAATTCAACAAATAATATTACTGGATGTTAAATTAAATTGTAGGGTATTAATGCTGTGCATTGACCAATTTGTTCTTCGTTCCAAAAATTAACCATTAAATACTGGAAGAACTTTAAATTGATATAAAAGATTTTAAGGTATGATATTTCCATGAACCAAAAGACGAGGGTCTTGGCTGAATCACTTGCGCTGAAACCCAACAGTGGATGCTGCAGTCCTGTAATCTAATATTAAAACAATGCTTGAATCTGATATATTTAGGTAATTTATTATAAATCGTTCGTAAACATGTTTGCTCAACATGATCTTTACTTTGATGTTATATAATTTGCATTTATAGTTACTTTTTTAATTGTAGGACTGGGGAGTCTTGAACTTGATCATGCTCCTTCAGATAAACATCTCTGCAGATTCGCAAGCATGTTAAATGTTAATAATTGTCGCCAAATAGTAGTGCACCTTGGTCTCACCGTAGATGTTTGGGAACAATTAGAATATCAGTTTCAGAACCAAAATCCCGTAAAAATGATGTCTACAGCATTAATAAAATGGAAACAGAGCCGACGCCAGCCTACATTTCGTCTCCTTCAAAAGGCTTTAAATGAATGCGGAGAGGATGTTCATAAACTTTGTCAGGTTAGATTTGTTCAGTATTAAGTTTTACATGCAGCCCATCCAGCCAAATACCATTTAAGCTTGTGACTTCGATTGACCCCTCCGAGTCGTTGCTTGAAAGTACAGTATTCAACTTGCCAATAAATGTATCCTTCTGTCGTGTCATTTATCTGAAATTTGTCTGAAATCGTTTCCGCGCAATAACTCTAGAAAATGCCTGCCAGGGCTTAATAATAAAAACTTGGCATTAATATTTATCACTACTAGAAGGTGTTTCATGTACATTTAAATTTGTCTTAAAAAATATGTTAAAGGTGTTTCTACTATATGTTTGTTAAACCTCAATGAGTTATTGATAAAATGTAAAGAAATTGATTGATTGGATGATTGACTTACAGCTAACAATATTACAGCTATTTTCAGGACAAAAACAAGTTTACAAACAATAAATCAATGGGTGAGAGAGATGGACTAGGGACTAAGCATGACATTCTTTAAAAAACATCACCCACTATGGTCGGTAATCTGACAATACCCAGTGAGAGGCCTTATCCGTACACTGGGAACTGTCATAAACTTTTGACTTTCTCTTTGATTAATATTTGTATTGATATTTTTATATGTTTAGTGATATTCAAGCAGCAATTCAATATAACACAATGTTGATATTTAGGCAGTTATTCATGACATTATCTTTTCACATTTACACAGTAACTCTTTATCGAACAATGTGTATTTAATACCGTGCAATGTTTATTTAGTACTGTGCAATGACGGTTATCATCACTTTTCTTTTCTGTCAATTATTCTAAATGTGGGAATAAAAAATAAACAAATACAAGCCAAATGTATGTAAAAAAGGAGTAACAACATTTAATGATTTTGTTTTTTTTTATTTTAGGTGTTTAGAGATATAATACCAGATACATCCGGTAAGATTATTAAGAACAGCTTTAGCAACATAATAGTAGCACCTGCTTGTAGAGTATATATATCTCAGTTAATACAATATTCTATTGAATGGTCAACACCTATTGACAAGAATTCAATCAATGAATTCAAATCATTCATTACTTCCTCGACGTTTAACTGCTTGACATGTACCACCGTCTTAGATTACGAGTCGCTGTTACATCTAATAAAATCATTAAAGATACCAATTGTAAAAATGAAGAATTAAAATTTAATTTATGCATCGGTTTAGCTTGCATCATCAATAAGCCGTCTGATCTCTGCTGTGTCCGTGTAAAAGACCCTATGAATAATTCGCAGTAGAAGCTCCTAAAAGGGGTAATCAGCCTGGGTGATTGTTTTAATTCAGATTTGTACGCATGTCTAAACTTTGCTATATTATATAATTGCTTTACAGTCAGACTCCTTTTACTTTTTAAGGGCTGACAGAAGAAACATTAAGTAAGAAGCCTTCATACAAATCATTGCAAAGTCTACTAGACCACATAGGAGACAGTGTGATGGAGCTTGGTGTAGAATTAGGTTTAGACTTTTCAGAGATTGAATCGATTCAATATGAATATAAAAATAAACTGAAGGACCAGGCAAGAGCAGTGATGAAGTGTTGGATGGAACAACCCAGAGAAAGACCAACTGTTAGAACAATAGTGAAAGCTCTGCATAGAATAGGAAAAATAAGCTGCATCCAACAAGTTACATTTTAGGTTTACACAAATCTGGAAGATAGATCGTGTATTGTTTGAATTTTAATTATTTTCTTATTCTAAGTGCAATAAACTCGATTCGAGTCGAGGATCGGTAAACCAAAGACAAAATTAGACAAACCTGAAAAAGTTATTAGAAATTAAACTTATATTATGTGATATTGTCTGATATCGAATAAATGCATGAATGTGAATAAACATTGTGTGATATTAAATTTCAGCTTGAATGTGAAAAAAAATGCACAGTATTAAAAAAATTGTTACTGTATAAATGTGAAAAAACATAGTTATTGAATAACTTCCTGAATATCAATAAACATTGTTAATAACTCAATAAATGTAAATAAATATTTAAATAAACATTGTGTTATATTGAATTGCTGCATGAATATAAATAAACAATAAAATATTAATAAAAAACCAATTAAAGAGCAAGTCTAAAGTTTCTGACGGTTACAACTGGATTCCAAAAACATTCTCAATACAAAAAAAAAACCAAAAATTATAGGGAAAAGTAAGTTACCTGAACCCAAACAAAAACAAGGCTAACACAATAAGCATACAATATTGAATTGCTACATGTACATAACAAACACTTGATATCGTGGCTCGGAGCAAACACAAACAATTATGTGATGGGTGTTGAATTGTTAAAGTGATCTACCCCATACCCCATTCACACTGTTACTGACAGAGACTGGTTAAAGTTAACAGTTAAAGTGATCTACCCCATACCCCATTTACACTGTTACTGACAGAGACTGGTTAAAGTTAACAGTTAAAGTGATCTACCCCATACCCCATTTACACTGTTACTGACAGAGACTGGTTAAAGTTAACAGTTAAAGTGATCTACCCCATACCTCATTTACACTGTTACTGACAGAGACTGGTTAAAGCTAACAGTTAAAGTGATCTACCCCATACCCCATTTACACTGTTACTGACAGAGACTGGTTAAAGTTAACAGTTAAAGTGATCTACCCCATACCCCATTTACACTGTTACTGACAGAGACTGGTTAAAGTTAACAGTTAAAGTGATCTACCCCATACCCCATTTACACTGTTACTGACAGAGACTGGTTAAAGTTAACAGTTAAAGTGATCTACCCCATACCCCATTTACACTGTTACTGACAGAGACTGGTTAAAGTTAACAGTTAAAGTGATCTACCCCATACCCCATTTACACTGTTACTGACAGAGACTGGTTAAAGTTAACAGTTAAAGTGATCTACCCCATACCCCATTTACACTGTTACTGACAGAGACTGGTTAAAGTTAACAGTTAAAGTGATCTACCCCATACCCCATTTACACTGTTACTGACAGAGACTGGTTAAAGTTAACAGTTAAAGTGATCTACCCCATACCCCATTTACACTGTTACTGACAGAGACTGGTTAAAGTTAACAGTTAAAGTGATCTACCCCATACCCCATTTACACTGTTACTGACAGAGACTGGTTAAAGTTAACAGTTAAAGTGATCTACCCCATACACCATTTACACTGTTACTGACAGAGACTGGTTAAAGTTAACAGTTAAAGTGATCTACCCCATACCCCATTTACACTGTTACTGACAGAGACTGGTTAAAGTTAACAGTTAAAGTGATCTACCCCATACCCCATTTACACTGTTACTGACAGAGACTGGTTAAAGTTAACAGTTAAAGTGATCTACCCCATACCCCATTTACACTGTTACTGACAGAGACTGGTTAAAGTTAACAGTTAAAGTGATCTACCCCATACACCATTTACACTGTTACTGACAGAGACTGGTTAAAGTTAACAGTTAAAGTGATCTACCCCATACCCCATTTACACTGTTACTGACAGAGACTGGTTAAAGTTAACAGTTAAAGTGATCTACCCCATACCCCATTTACACTGTTACTGACAGAGACTGGTTAAAGTTAACAGTTAAAGTGATCTACCCCATACCCCATTTACACTGTTACTGACAGAGACTGGTTAAAGTTAACAGTTAAAGTGATCTACCCCATACCCCATTTACACTGTTACTGACAGAGACTGGTTAAAGTTAACAGTTAAAGTGATCTACCCCATACCCCATTTACACTGTTACTGACAGAGACTGGTTAAAGTTAACAGTTAAAGTGATCTACCCCATACCCCATTTACACTGTTACTGACAGAGACTGGTTAAAGTTAACAGTTAAAGTGATCTACCCCATACCCCATTTACACTGTTACTGACAGAGACTGGTTCAAGTTAACAGTTAAAGTGATCTACCCCATACCCCATTTACACTGTTACTGACAGAGACTGGTTAAAGTTAACAGTTAAAGTGATCTACCCCATACCCCATTTACACTGTTACTGACAGAGACTGGTTAAAGTTAACAGTTAAAGTGATCTACCCCATACACCATTTACACTGTTACTGACAGAGACTGGTTAAAGTTAGCAGTTAAAGTGATCTACCCCATACCCCATTTACACTGTTACTGACAGAGACTGGTTAAAGTTAACAGTTAAAGTGATCTACCCCATACCCCATTTACACTGTTACTGACAGAGACTGGTTAAAGTTAACAGTTAAAGTGATCTACCTCATACACCATTTACACTGTTACTGACAGAGACTGGTTCAAGTTAACAGTTAAAGTGATCTACCCCATACCCCATTTACACTGTTACTGACAGAGACTGGTTAAAGTTAACAGTTAAAGTGATCTACCCCATACCCCATTTACACTGTTACTGACAGAGACTGGTTAAAGTTAACAGTTAAAGTGATCTACCCCATACCCCATTTACACTGTTACTGACAGAGACTGGTTAAAGTTAACAGTTAAAGTGATCTACCCCATACCCCATTTACACTGTTACTGACAGAGACTGGTTAAAGTTAACAGTTAAAGTGATCTACCCCATACACCATTTACACTGTTACTGACAGAGACTGGTTAAAGTTAACAGTTAAAGTGATCTACCCCATACACCATTTACACTGTTACTGACAGAGACTGGTTAAAGTTAACAGTTAAAGTGATCTACCCCATACACCATTTACACTGTTACTGACAGAGACTGGTTAAAGTTAACAGTTAAAGTGAACTACCCCATACCCCATTTACACTGTTACTGACAGAGACTGGTTAAAGTTAACAGTTAAAGTGATCTACCCCATACCCCATTTACACTGCTACTGACAGAGACTGGTTAAAGTTAACAGTTAAAGTGATCTACCCCATACCCCATTTACACTGTTACTGACAGAGACTGGTTAAAGTTAACAGTTAAAGTGATCTACCCCATACCCCATTTACACTGTTACTGACAGAGACTGGTTCAAGTTAACAGTTAAAGTGATCTACCCCATACCCCATTTACACTGTTACTGACAGAGACTGGTTAAAGTTAACAGTTAAAGTGATCTACCCCATACCCCATTTACACTGTTACTGACAGAGACTGGTTAAAGTTAACAGTTAAAGTGATCTACCCCATACACCATTTACACTGTTACTGACAGTGACTGGTTAAAGTTAACAGTTAAAGTGATCTACCCCATACCCCATTTACACTGTTACTGACAGAGACTGGTTAAAGTTAACAGTTAAAGTGATCTACCCCATACCCCATTTACACTGTTACTGACAGAGACTGGTTAAAGTTAACAGTTAAAGTGATCTACCCCATACCCCATTTACACTGTTACTGACAGAGACTGGTTAAAGTTAACAGTTAAAGTGAACTACCCCATACCCCATTTACACTGTTACTGACAGAGACTGGTTAAAGTTAACAGTTAAAGTGATCTACCCCATACCCCATTTACACTGTTACTGACAGAGACTGGTTAAAGTTAACAGTTAAAGTGATCTACCCCATACACCATTTACACTGTTACTGACAGAGACTGGTTAAATTTAACAGTTAAAGTGATCTACCCCATACACCATTTACACTGTTACTGACAGAGACTGGTTAAAGTTAACAGTTAAAGTGAACTACCCCATACCCCATTTACACTGTTACTGACGGAGACTGGTTAAAGTTAACAGTTAAAGTGATCTACCCCATACCCCATTTACACTGTTACTGACAGAGACTGGTTAAAGTTAACAGTTAAAGTGATCTACCCCATACCCCATTTACACTGTTACTGACAGAGACTGGTTAAAGTTAACAGTTAAAGTGATCTACCCCATACCCCATTTACACTGTTACTGACAGAGACTGGTTCAAGTTAACAGTTAAAGTGATCTACCCCATACCCCATTTACACTGTTACTGACAGAGACTGGTTAAAGTTAACAGTTAAAGTGATCTACCCCATACCCCATTTACACTGTTACTGACAGAGACTGGTTAAAGTTAACAGTTAAAGTGATCTACCCCATACCCCATTTACACTGTTACTGACAGAGACTGGTTAAAGTTAACAGTTAAAGTGATCTACCCCATACACCATTTACACTGTTACTGACAGAGACTGGTTAAAGTTAACAGTTAAAGTGATCTACCCCATACACCATTTACACTGTTACTGACAGAGACTGGTTAAAGTTAACAGTTAAAGTGAACTACCCCATACCCCATTTACACTGTTACTGACAAAGACTGGTTAAAGTTAACAGTTAAAGTGATCTACCCCATACCCCATTTACACTTTTACTGACAGAGACTGGTTAAAGTTAACAGTTAAAGTGATCTACCCCATACCCCATTTACACTGTTACTGACAGAGACTGGTTAAAGTTAACAGTTAAAGTGAACTACCCCATACCCCATTTACACTGTTACTGACAGAGACTGGTTAAAGTTAACAGTTAAAGTGATCTACCCCATACCCCATTTACACTGTTACTGACAGAGACTGGTTAAAGTTAACAGTTAAAGTGATCTACCCCATACCCCATTTACACTGTTACTGACAGAGACTGGTTAAAGTTAACAGTTAAAGTGAACTACCCCATACCCCATTTACACTGTTACTGACAGAGACTGGTTAAAGTTAACAGTTAAAGTGATCTACCCCATACCCCATTTACACTGTTACTGACAGAGACTGGTTAAAGTTAACAGTTAAAGTGATCTACCCCATACCCCATTTACACTGTTACTGACAGAGACTGGTTAAAGTTAACAGTTAAAGTGATCTACCCCATACCCCATTTACACTGTTACTGACAGAGACTGGTTAAAGTTAACAGTTAAAGTGATCTACCCCATACCCCATTTACACTGTTACTGACAGAGACTGGTTAAAGTTAACAGTTAAAGTGATCTACCCCATACCCCATTTACACTGTTACTGACAGAGACTGGTTAAAGTTAACAGTTAAAGTGATCTACCCCATACCCTATTTACACTGTTACTGACAGAGACTGGTTAAAGTTAACAGTTAAAGTGATCTACCCCATACCCCATTTACACTGTTACTGACAGAGACTGGTTCAAGTTAACAGTTAAAGTGATCTACCCCATACCCCATTTACACTGTTACTGACGAGAGACTGGTTAAAGTTAACAGTTAAAGTGATCTACCCCATACCCCATTTACACTGTTACTGACAGAGACTGGTTAAAGTTAACAGTTAAAATGATCTACCCCATACCCCATTTACACTGTTACTGACAGAGACTGGTTAAAGTTAACAGTTAAAGTGATCTACCCCATACACCATTTACACTGTTACTGACAGAGACTGGTTAAAGTTAACAGTTAAAGTGATCTACCCCATACACCATTTACACTGTTACTGACAGAGACTGGTTAAATTTAACAGTTAAAGTGATCTACCCCATACACCATTTACACTGTTACTGACAGAGACTGGTTAAAGTTAACAGTTAAAGTGAACTACCCCATACCCCATTTACACTGTTACTGACAGAGACTGGTTAAAGTTAACAGTTAAAGTGATCTACCCCATACCCCATTTACACTGTTACTGACAGAGACTGGTTAAAGTTAACAGTTAAAGTGATCTACCCCATACCCCATTTACACTGTTACTGACAGAGACTGGTTAAAGTTAACAGTTAAAGTGATCTACCCCATACCCCATTTACACTGTTACTGACAGAGACTGGTTCAAGTTAACAGTTAAAGTGATCTACCCCATACCCCATTTACACTGTTACTGACAGAGACTGGTTCAAGTTAACAGTTAAAGTGATCTACCCCATACCCCATTTACACTGTTACTGACAGAGACTGGTTAAAGTTAACAGTTAAAGTGATCTACCCCATACCCCATTTACACTGTTACTGACAGAGACTGGTTAAAGTTAACAGTTAAAGTGATCTACCCCATACCCCATTTACACTGTTACTGACAGAGACTGGTTAAAGTTAACAGTTAAAGTGATCTACCCCATACCCCATTTACACTGTTACTGACAGAGCTGGTTCAAGTTAACAGTTAAAGTGATCTACCCCATACCCCATTTACACTGTTACTGACAGAGACTGGTTAAAGTTAACAGTTAAAGTGATCTACCCCATACCCCGTTTACACTGTTACTGACAGAGACTGGTTAAAGTTAACAGTTAAAGTGATCTACCCCATACCCCATTTACACTGTTACTGACAGAGACTGGTTAAAGTTTACAGTTAAAGTGATCTACCCCATACACCATTTACACTGTTACTGACAGAGACTGGTTAAAGTTAACAGTTAAAGTGATCTACCCCATACACCATTTACACTGTTACTGACAGAGACTGGTTAAAGTTAACAGTTAAAGTGAACTACCCCATACCCCATTTACACTGTTACTGACAGAGACTGGTTAAAGTTAACAGTTAAAGTGATCTACCCCATACCCCATTTACACTGTTACTGACAGAGACTGGTTAAAGTTAACAGTTAAAGTGATCTACCCCATACCCCATTTACACTGTTACTGACAGAGACTGGTTAAAGTTAACAGTTAAAGTGATCTACCCCATACCCCATTTACACTGTTACTGACAGAGACTGGTTCAAGTTAACAGTTAAAGTGATCTACCCCATACACCATTTACACTGTTACTGACAGAGACTGGTTAAAGTTAACAGTTAAAGTGATCTACCCCATACCCCATTTACACTGTTACTGACAGAGACTGGTTAAAGTTAACAGTTAAAGTGATCTACCCCATACCCCATTTACACTGTTACTGACAGAGACTGGTTAAAGTTAACAGTTAAAGTGATCTACCCCATACCCCATTTACACTGTTACTGACAGAGACTGGTTAAAGTTAACAGTTAAAGTGAACTACCCCATACCCCATTTACACTGTTACTGACAGACTGGTTAAAGTTAACAGTTAAAGTGATCTACCCCATACCCCATTTACACTGTTACTGACAGAGACTGGTTAAAGTTAACACTTAAAGTGAACTACCCCATACCCCATTTACACTGTTACTGACAGAGACTGGTTAAAGTTAACAGTTAAAGTGATCTACCCCATACCCCATTTACACTGTTACTGACAGAGACTGGTTAAAGTTAACAGTTAAAGTGATCTACCCCATACCCCATTTACACTGTTACTGACAGAGACTGGTTAAAGTTAACAGTTAAAGTGATCTACCCCATACCCCATTTACACTGTTACTGACAGAGACTGGTTAAAGTTAACAGTTAAAGTGATCTACCCCATACCCCATTTACACTGTTACTGACAGAGACTGGTTAAAGTTAACAGTTAAAGTGATCTACCCCATACCCCATTTACACTGTTACTGACAGAGACTGGTTAAAGTTAACAGTTAAAGTGATCTACCCCATACCCCATTCACACTGTTACTGACAGAGACTGGTTAAAGTTAACAGTTAAAGTGAACTACCCCATACCCCATTTACACTGTTACTGACAGAGACTGGTTAAAGTTAACAGTTAAAGTGATCTACCCCATACCCCATTTACACTGTTACTGACAGAGACTGGTTAAAGTTAACAGTTAAAGTGAACTACCCCATACCCCATTTACACTGTTACTGACAGAGACTGGTTAAAGTTAACAGTTAAAGTGATCTACCCCATACCCCATTTACACTGTTACTGACAGAGACTGGTTAAAGTTAACAGTTAAAGTGATCTACCCCATACCCCATTTACACTGTTACTGACAGAGACTGGTTAAAGTTAACAGTTAAAGTGAACTACCCCATACCCCATTTACACTGTTACTGACAGAGACTGGTTAAAGTTAACAGTTAAAGTGATCTACCCCATACCCCATTTACACTGTTACTGACAGAGACTGGTTAAAGTTAACAGTTAAAGTGATCTACCCCATACCCCATTTACACTGTTACTGACAGAGACTGGTTAAAGTTAACAGTTAAAGTGATCTACCCCATACCCCATTTACACTGTTACTGACAGAGACTGGTTAAAGTTAACAGTTAAAGTGATCTACCCCATACCCCATTTACACTGTTACTGACAGAGACTGGTTAAAGTTAACAGTTAAAGTGATCTACCCATACCCCATTCACACTGTTACTGACAGAGACTGGTTAAAGTTAACAGTTAAAGTGATCTACCCCATACCCCATTTACACTGTTACTGACAGAGACTGGTTAAAGTTAACAGTTAAAGTGATCTACCCCATACCCCATTTACACTGTTACTGACAGAGACTGGTTAAAGTTAACAGTTAAAGTGATCTACCCCATACCCCATTCACACTGTTACTGACAGAGACTGGTTAAAGTTAACAGTTAAAGTGATCTACCCCATACCCTATTCACACTGTTACTGACAGAGACTGGCAGAATTGTTGCACAGCAATACACATTTAAAAATCAAAGCCACAACATAGAAACAACAAAAGTTGTCATTATGTCCACACAACTCATACATACTGGAGACCAACAATCTACTACATGAAATAAAATATTGTCATATACGATTTATTAAAAGAAAATTTTCCGGCACAAATAAGGATACTGAAGGTCGGTGTACTTTTATCACAGCGTGTCAATACAGTTAAGGACTGCTTCTGGGATGGGTCTTGCCCCAATTCTTTATTGAATTTCATGTGCTCTCGAGTGCTTTTTAACCCAACCATTTAGACCGGGCATGAACTCTTACCCTTATTGGTCTTTGGTGGGTAGGATTGTGTAGAGCCCTAAATTATTAGGTTATTCCTACTAATTTTGAAGTAGTTTCCATATTGACTGGTCCATGTCATTATAGAATGTACGGAAGAGTCCATGTCATAAATAATGTACTGACGTTATGTCATTGTGGATTGGGCCTCATTGCGGGAGTGGTTAAGGTAGTTATCCTCCTAATGATCACACGGTCTGTCAACAATGAGGTTGCGGGTACAAGTCTCACTGAGGCAGGGTGTACTTGACTCCAATCTTAATTGACAAGGATTGCCGGTTTTCCTACTGCAGCTCGGGGGTTTTCTCCGGGTACTCCGGCATCCTCCCCAACAAAATATGGACGCTATGATGCTGCAAGTAGCATTGAACACCATTCAAAAAAAACATTGTAGAGTGTACTTACGGGTCTATGTCATTGTAGAGTGTACTGGCGGGTCCATGTCATTGTAGATTGTACTGGCAGGCCAATGTTATTGCAGAACGTAATGACTGGTCCATATCATTGTAGAGTGTATTGACAGACCCATGTCATTGAAGGTTGTACTTACAGGCCAATGTAACTGTATACTGAGGGGTCCATATAATTGTTGATTGTACTTACGGGTCCATGTCATTGCAGAGTGTACGGACCGGTCCATGTCATTATAGAGTGTGCTGATGATTACGAGTCATGATATAGTGCTCTAACGGGTGCATGTCATTGTTCAGAGTACTCGCATTCCAATGTTACTGTAGTTGGCTGAAGGATGCATGTGATTGTAGAACGTACTGACGGCTCCATGTCGTAGAGTGTATTGATGGGTCCATGTCATGGTAGTGTAATGATGGGTCCATGTCATTATAGAGTGTACTGATGGGTCCATATCACTGTAGAGTGTACTTACGAGTCCATGTCACTAGCGTACTCACAGGAATTTCATTTTAGAGAGTACTCATTGCAGGTTGTACTGACCGGCCAAAGTTATTGCAGAGCGTAATGACGAATATCTGTCACTGTAGAGTGTACTGAAGGTTTCATGTCATTGTAAAGTGTACTGATAGGCCAACATTATTGTAGATCGTACTGACGGGTCCACGTCCCTAAACAGTGTACTGACAGACCAATTTTTTAAAGAACGTAATTACGATACAATGTGACCGAGTGTACTCATTCATGTCATCGTAGAGTGTACTGACGGTTCATGTCAGTGTAGGGTGTACTGACATACCACTATTGTAGAGTGTACAGACGAGTCCATGTCAGTGTAGGGTGTACTGACAGACCACTATTGTAGAGTGTACAGACGAGTCCATGTCAGTGTAGGGTGTACTGACAGACCACTATTGTCGAGTGTACAGACGAGTCCATGTCAGTGTAGGGTGTACTGACAGACCACTATTGTCGAGTGTACAGACGAGTCCATGTCAGTGTAGGGTGTACTGACAGACCACTTTTGTCGAGTGTACAGACGAGTCCATGTCAGTGTAGGGTGTACTGACAGACCACTATTGTCGAGTGTACAGAAGAGTCCATGTCAGTGTAGGGTGTACTGACAGACCACTATTGTAGAGTGTACAGACGAGTCCATGTCAGTGTAGGGTGTACTGACAGACCACTATTGTCGAGTGTACAGACGAGTCCATGTCAGTGTAGGGTGTACTGACAGACCACTATTGTAGAGTGTACAGACGAGTCCATGTCAGTGTAGGGTGTACTGACAGACCACTTGTCGAGTGTACAGACGAGTCCATGTCAGTGTAGGGTGTACTGACAGACCACTATTGTCGAGTGTACAGACGAGTCCATGTCAGTGTAGGGTGTACTGACATACCACTATTGTAGAGTGTACAGACGAGTCCATGTCAGTGTAGGGTGTACTGACAGACCACTATTGTAGAGTGTACAGACGAGTCCATGTCAGTGTAGGGTGTACTGACAGACCACTTGTCGAGTGTACAGATGAGTCCATGTCAGTGTAGGGTGTACTGACAGACCACTATTGTCGAGTGTACAGACGAGTCCATGTCAGTGTAGGGTGTACTGACAGACCACTATTGTAGAGTGTACAGACGAGTTCATGTCAGTGTAGGGTGTACTGACAGACCACTATTGTAGAGTGTACAGACGAGTCCATGTCATGCCATTGTAGAGTGTACTGACGGTGCGTATCAGTGTAGGGTGTACTGACAGACCACTATTGTGTACTGACAGACCACTATTGTGTACCGACAGACCACTATTGTAGAGTGTACAGACGAGTCCATGTCATGCCATTTTAGATTGTACTGACAGGCAAAGGTAATTGTAGATTGTACTGTTGGATCAATGTCATTGTAGAGTGGACTGACCCATGTCATTAGTGTACTAATGGAAGCGTGTCATTGTTAGGTGTATTAACGGGTCCATGCAACTGTACTCTAGTATCCATGTAATTTTAGATCGTATTGATGGGTCCGTGTCACTGTGGAGTGTACCGACGGGTGCATGTCACTATAGAGCGTACTAAAGGGTCCAGGTAACTGTAAAGTGTACACACTGGTCCATGTCATACAAGCGTTTAAAAGGTCCATGTCATTATAGAGCGTACTGACGGGTCCATATCATTGTAGAGTGTACTGACAGATCAATGTAACTGTAAAGTGAACTGACGGGTTTATGTCATAGAGTGTACTGATGGGTCCGTGTCATTGTAGTGACCTGACGGGTCCATGTCATCGTAGTGACCTGACGGGTCCATGTCATCGTAGAGTGTACTGGCAGGTCCATGTGGTAGGAAAACTGGCAATCGTTGTCAATTAAGATTGGAGTCCAGCACAACCTGCCTGCAGTGAGAATCGAACCCTCAATCTCAGTGTTGACAGACCACCTGATCAATAGCAGACGAACTACCTTGACCACTCGGCCACGGATGCCCCTACAATATTACGTGTAAAAACCAGAACTTTCGAAACTCCTCCACCGTGGGCGTAGCTACCCCAAAATTACAATCGACATAAAAGGGTCGACCCTTCTCACATCGCAAGTGATGATTTTACTCAGTGATTGTTAGGTCGTTCAAGTCCTCAAGAAGATCTTACATGACGCTTAATCACGCATTATCTCCGTTTCCTGGCACTTAAAACGTGATTTCCAGGGGAACAGTTTGATGCGACCACGATGTGTACGCAGCTGTTTGTGCGTATGGGTTGTTACGCCACTGGACACGGTTAGTGGATGTTGTGTAGTTAAATATAATTGTGGCAAGTGAGCTTCTGAGGCTCATCCATACCAACATTAATAACAGTTGTTTAGTTCACTATGACCTTATGTGCCTTTCCTGAATACATGCAGCTATTGTTGGTGTCTATAATAAAATCTGACTCCCCCCTCCCCCCCCAAAAAAAAAAGAACACATTTAACTGAATTAACTACTATCGACTCGAGACCAAAGTATTTAGGTCATACACACTATTACTATCACGAACTAGGCTGGCGAAGCGTATATAATGGCGTCACGCTTTTATTGGATGGGGAGTACTATTTAAGAACCCTCGTCCTTCAGCAAAAATACTGACAAGCAGTGTTAAATACGGGATTTTCACAAGAAGTCTGACATAACTCGTTGGTCAAATGTTGATACCAAGTTTTCAGTAGTAGATGACTAACTACCGTAACCATATAGAGCCAGCAAGACAAAATAAATGTAATTAAGTACGAATTTGAAAAAAAATACGCTTCATTAAAAATATATATTAAACAAATATACAAAACAATAAATGAGAGAAAACAGGCTTTTAATTAAGTTACATCATAACAGTTTATACAAAACGTTAACTAATAGGTTACTAAATTTTATGTTTGTTTCAAACAGAATCAGTACAAGGAACACGTTTTAAATGGTGTATTATCATAGCTCTTAGTATATATCTTAGTTAAAGTCCAACAAATCTCATTCATCCCTATCATTATATCACGGAAGCCATTTTACTTTTCTGAGAATTAATTCCCAAGCTGTCTTATACAAATTGTCTTTTCTTCAATCAAAGACCGGTCCCAGATGCCTGTACGCCAAATTGTATAATAATAAATAAATATCATAGAGGTGATAACTGTATCCATTTATTAGTAATATTGATGACAATATACTAGATCAAGTACAGAAACTAAAACGTACCCCAACAACTTACTCATATACAACAACTTAGGACTAGAAAAAGTATTGCATATTTTCAAATATAATTATCTTACCTGCATTATGATGTGAAAAATTGAATATTGTGTATGTATTTAAGTACATGGTATTGACGATACATTTATCAAATGATCCTTCAAGTTTTTTCCTATAACTAGATACCAGTGAGATGGCACCCATTTGTTGGCCTCACTGGTCTTTAGGTCAAGGACAAAGGTCATCAACCATGGAAGACGACTTGATATTATCTACCCAAATATCAAAAGCCTAAGTTATAGCTCGGACATGATTAGCTTCGGACATACGGACGGAAGGACGGACAGACTGATCACTATATTCATGATAGAGCAGCCACAAAATGGAGCCAACTTAATAAATATCAAACAAATTGCAGATCTCCCCATATAACAAGTATCCTAGCATTCTCAATTTTGCTGACATTTTTTAAAAGATACATTTATAGTTTTTTACATTTTTTTTAAAAATAAAATATGCAGACCATGTATTTAAGAGACCAAATGTTCCTGGTGATTGGTTGTCAGGCATTGTATTCAAACTGTACAATTCAACAATATAAAAATGCAAAATATTTAATATTTGTCGATGTATTCAAATAATTTTAATGTCATGTAGAGGAATAATAAATATTTCATAAACCAAGTCAAATGTCAACAGAAAAGACTAAGGTATAAACAACGTTGTAAAATAATGTTAAATAATTTAATTTTGGAAGTGTGTGAGTGTCATGATCAGTTGAAAAAAAAATTGTGTGTACAGTCCAACGAACACAATTTGGGTTGACATGTTGAGCAAGAGTGTGTGGCCGCAGGGAACAAATATTTATTTTTAAATATTCTTTTCAACAGAAAAGAAGTATAATAATAAATGAATAAGAACTGACTGTATAGTTATTTTGTGGATTTACTTAAAATAAACTCCATAATGTTGTACACAATTATCATGATTATGTGTAACAAACTCACCGTTTCAGTTAAGAAAAGTAAAATAATTTATACAAAACATACACATTTCTATAAATAGCAGAACATTTGTTTCGCAATACATATGAAACAAACAGCACCATATGAAAATAAATGAGCCTAATATAATCAGGTTGTAACCCATGTTCACCTGTCTGGACCAATACACATAACCTTAGGGATACATAGTGTATTCACTTACAGGACTACAGTCCTATTAATGGTAACCCATGTTCACCTGTCTGGACCAATACACATAACCTTAGGGATACATAGTGTATTCACTTACACGACTACAGTCCTATTAATGGTAACCCATGTTCACCTGTCTGGACCAATACACATAACCTTAGGGATACATAGTGTATTCACTTACACGACTACAGTCCTATTAATGGTAACCCATGTTCACCTGGCTGGACCAATACACATAACCTTAGGGATACATAGTGTATTCACTTACAGGACTACATGTTCACCTGTCTGGACCAATACACATAACATAGTGTATTTGTATTCACTTACAGGACTACAGTCCTATTAATTGTGACCCGTTAGTTATAACATCACTTGTTGATTTGACTTCATGGCTGCTGACCATTCATCGATTTATAATATGCCGTTTTCATGACAGGTAGATAGATGGTGGCACTTTCCTCAACACATTGTCCTTTAAATTCACGAGAAAGGCATAAAACCCATAAATTTATCTTTTGTGTGAACTTTGCAATTTGGCAAAACTAAGAACATATTTGATTTTGCTTTGTCTTCCTTATTCCATACCGTCTTGGTTTAAATATTGCCACTTTTCAACTGAAAATGCCCTAAATTGCTACAAAATCACGTGTTTTACAGTGATAATTCTCCCTTGGAAAGTGGGATTATATTGAGAAATCGCTGTATTGCATGCAAGTCTGAAACATTTCTCTTTGGCCTTAAAGCATTTAATAAGCACATTTAATTAAAGATGATTAAGATGATTTCATGATTCTTTGGAGTTTGCTGCAAGACACGGAAAGGGTATGGTTGGAGGAGGAAGAGTTAATAGAATTTACCACATTTTAAAATTGTCAACTAAATCTATGTGACCAGTTGTATTGTAGGAGGAATTTAATGTATTGGAACCACTTAGAGATTGAACAAATGCATATTTCAAGGGAAAAAAACTGCTTGACCAGAAGTACCTAATATAAGTGCACAACTTAATTTACCGACTAAGTACATTTGATTATCACTATAAATAAGTCACCATAACACTCTGCTGACTGATCGAGCGATTAATAAGTGATTCCAGACTCCGAGATCGTGTTAATGGCTTTGGTGTTGTAAGAATCGGTGATTCTTGTTTTGATTTTGAACTCCCTATAAGATGATAAATGCCTTCTAAACTAGAGATTGAATTGGCATTATAGTCTGTTTCCACTTTGTACATTTTTGATTTCATTTGCTTTGGTTTCTGTTTCGGGGAAAGCGGAATGATCTCAATACTGTTTATGTATTTTGGACTCTCATTGGACCTACTTGAAGGTTCCGATTTTCTTGGAGCTATTTGTATAGAATTTATATACATTTGTGTCCGTTCTCTTGAATTCATGGCAGATTGCTTTAATTTGGGTGAACTTAGTTTGCCAAAAAATTCGTCCTCTAACTGATGATTATGTCGCTTTTTCTTTTCAAGTGTTAGAATGTCGTCAAAAACAGCACATGACATTTGAACTGACGAGTTACTATTTTGAAGAATTGCTGGAATTCCACTGGTTGCCCTTATATTTGTGACATCAGAATCCATCTTTTCCATCTGAGGAACAACAACAGGTGGCAGTGGAGCTCGATGTTTTTTCTCGCTGACATTTTTCACATTTTTGTATCCGCTAACCACAGATGTATCACAGACATTTGACAATACAGGATTATGACTGTTTTCATAAACATGTGGTGATTTGGTTGTGTTATCTATTCCACTTTTTAATAAATGTTCATCATCTATATCGAGATCTTCTAAATTATCATCTTCCCAATTAGCACCTTGACTATTTTGTGGATGAGTGGATGTTCTTTCACTTGACTTGGAGGAATTCATTCCCCTTTTAATTATTTCCACTTCCTGTCTTGTCCTTTGTATTTTTTCTTCCTTTGGTGACAATTTGCCATCAGTTTTCGAGTTTTTGGAATATTTGTGAGGATTGATATCACTATTTATTTTACTTTTGTCTTTTAATGAAGACTTTGCAGAATTTTTGGATGGTATCAAAGGAGAATTATGGGGAACTATTTGTACACAAGTTTGCCCTGGAAGATACTGTCCTCCATTCTGCTGATACTTTCTATCAGCCTCTGGCTCAGATCCCCCTATGCTGTGTGCCTGTGATGACTGCTCAGGTCCATGAATGAGCACCTCAATACTATGTGACGATGTCTTGAGTCCACCACTGAAATTCGTCATTACAGGATTTGCTGGTACTGACTGAGTTGAGTTTAAACTGTCTGTACTTTGTCTAGATGCCCTTGCCATTTGCATTTGATGAAACAAGATGGCATCACGATCGATATTCATTGGATAATTATAATCTTTCTTAAACTCAACAGATTCAACAGAGTTTGAAGGTGTAATTAGAGCATTTGAGCCAAAAAAGTTGTTTTTGGATCCACGTCTGTTACATGATGCTGGAAGTAATAAATTTTTATCACTGTCATTGATTTCCCAATTATCGTCAATATCGTCATTAAATTGATCTACAAACAACCCATTCTGACCCGTCCCTCTGTCAAGAAAAGCATGTTGTAGTTCCTTATTTTTTACTTCCTCTGTTAATCTCTTTTGCAACATTTCTTCCCAGTTTTCAGAAATATTCCCATTTTCACCTTTGACCTGTTTCAGACTTACATACTCTCCTCCTTCATCTTGAAAAACAGATGAAGCCTGCATACGACTCTTATGCCTGTCTTTAAGTTTTACAATCTCCATGGGAACCACTTCTTCCTTTTCTTCCATTTCTGCTTGTTTTCTACGTTTATCCATTTCTCTCATTAAATCTCGACTTTTTAAGTCAGACAGCAAATTCTGCTCTGCTTCAAACTGTGTTTCTAAGATTTCTTTCATCCTGTTCCTTTCTCTGTTTGACAATAACAACCTTACAACCAGAACACCAATACTTTCCTTTGACCCATAACCTTGTGCCAGGTCCTGCAGTTTCTTTGCTGCTACAACTGGATCAGGAGTGTCTTTTATTTCATCTACAGCTTCCTGGTATGAAACAAACTTCCACAGGCCATGGTTAGCAATTATCAAAACTTGATCGTCATTACGAAGATTGATACTTGTAACGTGAGGTTCTGGAATGATGTGTGGAAACAAGAAGCTACATCCTAGAAGTCGTGAGTTGTACGTTACACCACTGACTTGACCATCCTATAAATAGAAATTCATTTGTATCAAACTCATATTAAAAGATGTTTTCTGTAGGGTTTTTGATGTTTGCTGTAGGGTCTTTGATGTTTGCTGTAGAGTCTTTGATGTTTGCTGTAGGGTTTTTTATGTTTGGTGTAGGGTTTTGATGTTTGCTGTAGGGATTTTGATGTTTTCTGTAGGGTTTTGATGTTTGTTGTAGGGTTTTTGATGTGTTTTTATATTTGCTGTAGGGTCTTTGATGTTTGCTGTAGGGTTTTTGATGTTTGCTGTAGGGTTTTTTATGTTTGCTGTAGGGTGTTTGATATTTGCTGAAGGGTTTTTTATGTTTGCTGTAGGATTTTTGATGTTTGCTGTAGGGATTTTGATGTTTGCTGTAGGGTTTTTGATGTTTGCTGTAGGGTTTTTGATGTTTGCTGTAGGGTGTTTGATATTTGCTGAAGGGTTTTTTATGTTTGCTGTAGAATTTTTGATGTTTGCTGTAGGGATTTTGATGTTTTCTGTAGGGTTTTGATGTTTGTTGTACGGTTTTTGACGTTTTTTTATGTTTGCTGTAGGGTCTTTGATGTATGCTGTAGGGTCTTTGATGTTTTCAGTAGGGTCTTTGATGTTTGCTGTAGAGTCTTTGATGTTTGCTGTCGGGCTTTTTTATGTTTGGTGTAGGGTTTTTGATGTTTGCTGTATGTTGTATGGTTTCTTGATGTTTGCTGTAAAGCTTTTGATGTTTGCTGCAGGGTTCTTGATGTTTGCTATTGGGTTTTTGATGTTTGCTGTATGGTTTTTGATGTTTGCTGTAGGGTCTTTGATGTTTGCTGTAGGGTTTTTGATGTTTTTTGGTTTTTGATATTTGCTGAAGGGTTTTTGATATTTGCTGAAGGGTTTTTGATATTTGCTGTAAGGTTTTTGATGTTTTTTGGTTTTTGATGTTTGCTGTAGGGTGTTTGATGTTTGCTGAAGGGTTTTTGATGTTTGCTGAAGGGTTTTTGATGTTTGCTGTAAGGTTTTTGATGTTTTCTACAGGGTTTATGATGTTTGCAGTATGTTGTATGGTTTCTTGATGTTTGCTGTAAAGCTTTTGATGTTTGCTGTAGGGTTCTTGATGTTTGTTGTAGGGTTCTTGATGTTTGCTGTAGGGTTTTGATTTTTGCTGTAGGGTTTTTGATGTTTTTTGGTTTTTGATATTTGCTGAAGGGTTTTTGATGTTTGCTGTAGGGTCTTTGATGTTTGCTGTAGGGTTTTTTATGTTTTCTACAGGGTTTATGATGTTTGCAGTATGTTGTATGGTTCCTTGATGTTTGCTGTAAAGCTTTTGATGTTTGCTGTAGGGTTCTTGATGTTTGTTGTAGGGTTCTTGATGTTTGCTGTAGGGTTTTGATGTTTTCAGTAGGGTTTTTGATGTTTGCTGTATGCTTTTGGATGTTTGCTACATGCTTTTGTATGTTTGCTGTAGGGTCTTTGATGTTTGCTGTAGGATTTTTGATGTTTGTTATAGGGTTCTTGATGTTTGCTGTAGGGTTCTTGATGTTTGTTGTAGGGTTCTTGATGTTTGCTGTAGGGTTTTGATGTTTTCTGTAGGGTTTTTGATGTTTGCTGTATGCTTTTGGATGTTTGCTGCATGCTTTTGTATGTTTGCTGTAGGGTCTTTGATGTTTGCTGTAAGATTTTTGATGTTTGTTATAGGGTTCTTGATGTTTGCTGTAGGGTCTTTGATGTATGCTGTATGGTTTTGGATGTTTGCTGTAGGGTCTTTGATGTTTGCTCTAGGGTCTTTGATGTTTGCTGATAGGGTTTTTGATGTTTGCTGTATGGCTTTTGATGTTTGCTGTATGGTTTTGATGTTTGCTGTAGGGTTTTTGATGTTTGCTGTAGGGTCTTTGATGTTTGCTGTATGGTGTTTGATGTTTGCTATATGGTTTTTGATGTTTGCTGTAGGGTCTTTGATGTTTGCTGTAGGGTCTTTGATGTTTGCTGTAGGGTTTTTGATGTCTGCTGTATGGTTTTTGATGTTTGCTGTAGGGTCTTTGATGTTTGCTGTAGGGTTTTTGATGTTTGCTGTATGGCATTGGATGTTTGCTGTAGGGTCTTTGATGTTTGCTGTATGGTTTTGGATGTTTGCTGTAGGGTCTTTGATGTTTGCTGTATGGTTTTGGATGTTTGCTGTAGGATCTTTGATGTTTGCTGTATGGTTTTGGATGTTTGCTGTAGGGTCTTTGATGTTTGCTGTAGGGTCTTTGATGTTTGCTGTAGGGTTTTTGATGTTTGCTGTAGGGTTTTTGATGTTTGCTGTATGGTTTTGGATGTTTGCTGTATGGTTTTCGATGTTTGCTGTAGGGTCTTTGATGTTTGCTGTAGGGTCTTTGATGTTTGCTGTAGGGTTTTTGATGTTTGCTGTAAGGTTTTGGTGTTTGCTGTAGGGTTTTTGATGTTTGCTGTATGGTTTTGGATGTTTGCTGTAGGTTCTTGATGTTTGCTTTAGGTACTTTGATGTTTGCTGTAGGGTCTTTGATGTTTGCTGTATGGTCTTTGATGTTTGCTGTAGGGTCTTTGATGTTTGCTGAAGGGTTTTTGATGTTTGCTGTATGGTGTTTGATGTTTGCTGTATGGTTTTGGATGTTTGCTGTATGGTTTTGATGTTTGCTGTAGGGTTTTTGATGTTTGCTGTAGGGTCTTTGATGTTTGCTGTTTGGTGTTTGATGTTTGCTGTAGGTTCTTGATGTTTGCTGTAGGGTCTTTGATGTTTTCTGTAGGGTCTTTGATGTTTGCTGTAGGTTCTTGATGTTTGCTTTAGGGTCTTTGATGTTTGCTGTAGGGTCTTTGATGTTTGCTGTAAGGTTTTGATGTTTGCTGTAGGGTCTTTGATGTTTGCTGTAGGGTCTTTGATGTTTGCTGTAGGGTTTTTGATGTTTGCTGTATGGTGTTTGATGTTTGCTGTATGGTTTTGGATGTTTGCTGTATGGTTTTGATGTTTGCTGTAGGGTTTTTGATGTTTGCTGTAGGGTCTTTGATGTTTGCTGTTTGGTGTTTGATGTTTGCTGTAGGTTCTTGATGTTTGCTGTAGGGTCTTTGATGTTTTCTGTAGGGTCTTTGATGTTTGCTGTAGGTTCTTGATGTTTGCTTTAGGGTCTTTGATGTTTGCTGTAGGGTCTTTGATGTTTGCTGTAAGGTTTTGATGTTTGCTGTAGGGTCTTTGATGTTTGCTGTATGGTGTTTGATGTTTGCTGTAGGTTCTTGATGTTTGCTCTAGGGTCTTTGATGTTTTCTGTAGGGTCTTTGATGTTTGCTGTAGGTTTTTGATGTTTGCTGTAGGGTCTTTGATGTTTGCTGTAGGGTCTTTGATGTTTGCTGTAAGGTTTTGATGTTTGCTGTAGGGTTTTTGATGTTTGCTGTAGGGTTTTTGATGTTTGCTGTAGGTTCTTGATGTTTGCTTTAGGGTCTTTGATGTTTGCTGTAGGGTTTTTGATGTTTGTGTATGGTTTTGATGTTTGCTTTAGGGTTTATGATGTTTGCTGTAAGGTCTTTGATGTTTGCTGTAGGGTTTTTGATGTTTGCTGTAGGGTTTTTGATGTTTGCTGTAAGGTTTTGATGTTTTCTGTAGGGTTTATGATGTTTGCTGTAAGGTCTTTGATGTTTGCTGTAGGGTTTTTGATGTTTGCTTTAGGTTCTTGATGTTTGCTTTAGGGTCTTTGATGCTTGCTGTAGGGTTTTTGATGTTTGCTGTATGGTTTTGATGTTTGCTTTAGGGTCTTTGATGTTTGCTGTAAGGTCTTTGATGTTTGCTGTAGGGTTTATGATGTTTGCTCTATGGTTTTGATGTTTGCTTTAGGGTCTTTGATGTTTGCTGTAAGGTCTTTGATGTTTGCTTTAGGGTCTTTGATGTTTGCTGTAGGGTTTATGATGTTTGCTGTAGGGTCTTTGATGTTTGCTGTATGGTTTTGATGTTTGCTGTAGGGTCTTTGATGTTTGCTGTAGGGTCTTTGATGTTTGCTGTAAGGTCTTTGATGTTTGCTGTAGGGTTTATGATGTTTGCTGTAGGGTCTTTGATGTTTGCTGTATGGTTTTGATGTTTGCTGTAGGGTTTTTTATGTTTGCTGTATGGTTTTGATGTTTGCTGTAGGGTCTTTGATGTTTGCTGTAAGGTCTTTGATGTTTGCTGTAGGGTTTATGATGTTTGCTGTAGGGTCTTTGATGTTTGTTGTATGGTTTTGATGTTTGCTGTAAGGTTTTGGTGTTTGCTGTAGGGTCTTTGATGTTTGCTGTATGGTTTTGATGTTTGCTGTAGGGTTTATGATGTTTGCTGTAGGGTCTTTGATGTTTGCTGTAGGGTCTTTGATGTTTGCTGTAGTGTCTTTGATGTTTGCTGTAAGGTTTTGATGTTTGCTGTAGGGTCTTTGATGTTTGCTGTATGATGTTTGATGTTTGCTGTAGGTTCTTGATGTTTGCTGTAGGGTCTTTGATGTTTTCTGTAGGGTCTTTGATGTTTGCTGTAGGTTCTTGATGTTTGCTTTAGGGTCTTTGATGTTTGCTGTAGGGTCTTTGATGTTTGCTGTAAGGTTTTGATGTTTGCTGTAGGGTCTTTGATGTTTGCTGTATGGTGTTTGATGTTTGCTGTAGGTTCTTGATGTTTGCTGTAGGGTCTTTGATGTTTTCTGTAGGGTCTTTGATGTTTGCTGTAGGGTCTTTGATGTTTTCTGTAGGGTCTTTGATGTTTGCTGTAGGGTCTTTGATGTTTGCTGTAGGGTCTTTGATGTTTGCTGTAAGGTCTTTGATGTTTGCTGTAGGGTTTATGATGTTTGCTGTAGGGTCTTTGATGTTTGCTGTATGGTTTTGATGTTTGCTGTAGGGTTTTTTATGTTTGCTGTATGGTTTTGATGTTTGCTGCAGGGTCTTTGATGTTTGCTGTAGGGTCTTTGATGTTTGCTGTAAGGTCTTTGATGTTTGCTGCAGGGTTTATGATGTTTGCTGTAGGGTCTTTGATGTTTGCTGTATGGTTTTGATGTTTGCTGTAAGGTTTTGGTGTTTGCTGTAGGGTCTTTGATGTTTGCTGTATGGTTTTGATGTTTGCTGTAGGGTTTATGATGTTTAGGGTCTTTGATGTTTGCTGTAGGGTCTTTGATGTTTGCTGTAGGGTCTTTGATGTTTGCTGTATGGTGTTTGATGTTTGCTGTAGGTTCTTGATGTTTGCTGTAGGGTCTTTGATGTTTTCTGTAGGGTCTTTGATGTTTGCTGTAGGTTCTTGATGTTTGCTTTAGGGTCTTTGATGTTTGCTGTAGGGTCTTTGATGTTTGCTGTAAGGTTTTGATGTTTGCTGTAGGGTCTTTGATGTTTGCTGTATGGTGTTTGATGTTTTGCTGTAGGTTCTTGATGTTTGCTGTAGGGTCTTTGATGTTTTCTGTAGGGTCTTTGATGTTTGCTGTAGGTTCTTGATGTTTGCTTTAGCGTCTTTGATGTTTGCTGTAGGGTCTTTGATGTTTGCTGTAAGGTTTTGATGTTTGCTGTAGGGTCTTTGATGTTTGCTGTATGGTGTTTGATGTTTGCTGTAGGTTCTTGATGTTTGCTTTAGGGTCTTTGATGTTTTCTGTAGGGTCTTTGATGTTTGCTGTAAGGTTTTGATGTTTGCTGTAGGGTCTTTGATGTTTGCTGTAAGGTTTTGATGTTTGCTGTAGGGTCATTGATGTTTGCTGTAGGGTCTTTGATGTTTGCTGTAGGGTTTTTGATGTTTGCTGTATGGTTTTGATGTTTGCTGTAGGGTTTTTGATGTTTGCTGTAGGGTTTTTGATGTTTGCTGTAGGTACTTGATGTTTGCTTTAGGGTCTTTGATGTTTGCTGTAGGGTTTTTGATGTTTGCTGTATGGTTTTGATGTTTGCTGTAGGGTCTTTGATGTTTGCTGTATGGTTTTGGATGTTTGCTGTAGGGTCTTTGATGTTTGCTGTATGGCTTTGGATGTTTGCTGTAGGGTCTTTGATGTTTGCTGTAGGGTCTTTGATGTTTGCTGTATGGTTTTGATGTTTGCTGTAGGGTCTTTGATGTTTGCTGTAAGGTTTTGATGTTTGCTGTATGGTTTTGGTGTTTGCTGTAGGGTTTTTGATGTTTGCTGTACGGTTTTGGATGCTTGCTGTAGGGTCTTTGATGTTTGCTGTAGGGTCTTTGATGTTTGCTGTAAGGTTTTGATGTTTGCTGTATGGTTTTTGATGTTTGCTGTAGGGTTTTTGATGTTTGCTGTAGGGTTTTTGATGTTTGCTGTAAGGTTTTGATGTTTGCTGTAGGGTCTTTGATGTTTGCTGTAGGGTTTTTGATGTTTGCTGTATGGTTTTGATGTTTGCTGTAGGGTCTTTGATGTTTGCTGTAGGGTCTTTGATGTTTGCTGTATGGTTTTGATGTTTGCTGTAGGGTCTTTGATGTTTGCTGTAGGGTCTTTGATGTTTGCTGTATGGTTTGGATGTTTGCTGTAGGGTTTTTGATGTTTGCTGTATGGTTTTGATGTTTGCTGTAAGGTCTTTGATGTTTGCTGTAGGGTTTTTGATGTTTGCTGTAGGGTCTTTGATGTTTGCTGTAGGGTCTTTGATGTTTGCTGTATGGTTTGGATGTTTGCTGTAGGGTTTTTGATGTTTGCTGTATGGTTTTGATGTTTGCTGTAGGGTTTTTGATGTTTGCTGTAGGGTCTTTGATGTTTGCTGTAGGGTCTTTGATGTTTGCTGTAGGGTCTTTGATGTTTGCTGTATGGTTTTGATGTTTGCTGTAAGGTTTTGGTGTTTGCTGTAGGGTCTTTGATGTTTGCTGTAGGGTCTTTGATGTTTGCTGTATGGTTTGGATGTTTGCTGTAGGGTTTTTGATGTTTGCTGTATGGTTTTGATGTTTGCTGTAGGGTCTTTGATGTTTGCTGTATGGTTTTGATGTTTGCTGTAAGGTCTTTGATGTTTGCTGTAGGGTCTTTGATGTTTGCTGTATGGTTTTGATGTTTGCTGTAAGGTCTTTGATGTTTGCTGTAGGGTCTTTGATGTTTGCTGTATGGTTTTGATGTTTGCTGTAAGGTCTTTGATGTTTGCTGTAGGGTTTTTGATGTTTGCTGTATGGTTTTGATGTTTGCTGTAGGGTCTTTGATGTTTGCTGTATGGTTTTGATGTTTGCTGTAAGGTCTTTGATGTTTGATGTAGGGTCTTTGATGTTTGCTGTATGGTTTTGATGTTTGCTGTAAGGTCTTTGATGTTTGCTGTAGGGTTTTTGATGTTTGCTGTATGGTTTTGATGTTTGCTGTAGGGTCTTTGATGTTTGCTGTATGGTTTTGATGTTTGCTGTAAGGTCTTTGATGTTTGATGTAGGGTCTTTGATGTTTGCTGTATGGTTTTGATGTTTGCTGTAAGGTCTTTGATGTTTGCTGTAGGGTCTTTGATGTTTGCTGTATGGTTTTGATGTTTGCTGTAAGGTCTTTGATGTTTGCTGTAGGGTCTTTGATGTTTGCTGTATGGTTTTGATGTTTGCTGTAGGGTTTTTGATGTTTGCTGTAAGGTCTTTGATGTTTGCTGTATGGTTTTGATGTTTGCTGTAGAGTTTTTGATGTTTGCTGTATGGTTTTGATGTTTGCTGTAGAGTTTTTTATGTTTGCTGTATGGTTTTGATGTTTGCTGTAGGGTTTTTGATGTTTGCTGTAGGGTTTTGATGTTTGCTGTATCGTTTTGATGTTTGCTGTAAGGTTTATGATGTTTGCTGTACGGTTTATGGTGTTTGCTGTAAGGTTTATGGTGTTTGCTGTAAGGTTTTGATGTTTGCTGTAGGGTCTTTGATGTTTGCTGTACGGTTTATGATGTTTGCTGTAAGGTTTATGATGTTTGCTGTAAGGTTTATGATGTTTGCTGTAAGGTTTATGGTGTTTGCTGTAAGGTTTATGGTGTTTGCTGTAGGGTCTTTGATGTTTGCTGTAAGGTTTTGATGTTTGCTTTAGGGTTTATGATGTTTGCTGTAAGGTCTTTGATGTTTGCTGTAGGGTTTTTGATGTTTGCTGTAAGGTTTTGATGTTTTCTGTAGGGTTTATGATGTTTGCTGTAAGGTCTTTGATGTTTGCTGTAGGGTTTTTGATGTTTGCTTTAGGTTCTTGATGTTTGCTTTAGGGTCTTTGATGCTTGCTGTAGGGTTTTTGATGTTTGCTGTATGGTTTTGATGTTTGCTTTAGGGTCTTTGATGTTTGCTGTAAGGTCTTTGATGTTTGCTGTAGGGTTTATGATGTTTGCTGTATGGTTTTGATGTTTGCTTTAGGGTCTTTGATGTTTGCTGTAAGGTCTTTGATGTTTGCTTTAGGGTCTTTGATGTTTGCTGTAGGGTTTATGATGTTTGCTGTAGGGTCTTTGATGTTTGCTGTATGGTTTTGATGTTTGCTGTAGGGTCTTTGATGTTTGCTGTAGGGTCTTTGATGTTTGCTGTAAGGTCTTTGATGTTTGCTGTAGGGTTTATGATGTTTGCTGTAGGGTCTTTGATGTTTGCTGTATGGTTTTGATGTTTGCTGTAGGGTTTTTTATGTTTGCTGTATGGTTTTGATGTTTGCTGTAGGGTCTTTGATGTTTGCTGTAAGGTCTTTGATGTTTGCTGTAGGGTTTATGATGTTTGCTGTAGGGTCTTTGATGTTTGTTGTATGGTTTTGATGTTTGCTGTAAGGTTTTGGTGTTTGCTGTAGGGTCTTTGATGTTTGCTGTATGGTTTTGATGTTTGCTGTAGGGTTTATGATGTTTGCTGTAGGGTCTTTGATGTTTGCTGTAGGGTCTTTGATGTTTGCTGTAGGGTCTTTGATGTTTGCTGTAAGGTTTTGATGTTTGCTGTAGGGTCTTTGATGTTTGCTGTATGATGTTTGATGTTTGCTGTAGGTTCTTGATGTTTGCTGTAGGGTCTTTGATGTTTTCTGTAGGGTCTTTGATGTTTGCTGTAGGTTCTTGATGTTTGCTTTAGGGTCTTTGATGTTTGCTGTAGGGTCTTTGATGTTTGCTGTAAGGTTTTGATGTTTGCTGTAGGGTCTTTGATGTTTGCTGTATGGTGTTTGATGTTTGCTGTAGGTTCTTGATGTTTGCTGTAGGGTCTTTGATGTTTTCTGTAGGGTCTTTGATGTTTGCTGTAGGGTCTTTGATGTTTTCTGTAGGGTCTTTGATGTTTGCTGTAGGGTCTTTGATGTTTGCTGTAGGGTCTTTGATGTTTGCTGTAAGGTCTTTGATGTTTGCTGTAGGGTTTATGATGTTTGCTGTAGGGTCTTTGATGTTTGCTGTATGGTTTTGATGTTTGCTGTAGGGTTTTTTATGTTTGCTGTATGGTTTTGATGTTTGCTGTAGGGTCTTTGATGTTTGCTGTAGGGTCTTTGATGTTTGCTGTAAGGTCTTTGATGTTTGCTGTAGGGTTTATGATGTTTGCTGTAGGGTCTTTGATGTTTGCTGTATGGTTTTGATGTTTGCTGTAAGGTTTTGGTGTTTGCTGTAGGGTCTTTGATGTTTGCTGTATGGTTTTGATGTTTGCTGTAGGGTTTATGATGTTTAGGGTCTTTGATGTTTGCTGTAGGGTCTTTGATGTTTGCTGTAGGGTCTTTGATGTTTGCTGTATGGTGTTTGATGTTTGCTGTAGGTTCTTGATGTTTGCTGTAGGGTCTTTGATGTTTTCTGTAGGGTCTTTGATGTTTGCTGTAGGTTCTTGATGTTTGCTTTAGGGTCTTTGATGTTTGCTGTAGGGTCTTTGATGTTTGCTGTAAGGTTTTGATGTTTGCTGTAGGGTCTTTGATGTTTGCTGTATGGTGTTTGATGTTTTGCTGTAGGTTCTTGATGTTTGCTGTAGGGTCTTTGATGTTTTCTGTAGGGTCTTTGATGTTTGCTGTAGGTTCTTGATGTTTGCTTTAGCGTCTTTGATGTTTGCTGTAGGGTCTTTGATGTTTGCTGTAAGGTTTTGATGTTTGCTGTAGGGTCTTTGATGTTTGCTGTATGGTGTTTGATGTTTGCTGTAGGTTCTTGATGTTTGCTTTAGGGTCTTTGATGTTTTCTGTAGGGTCTTTGATGTTTGCTGTAAGGTTTTGATGTTTGCTGTAGGGTCTTTGATGTTTGCTGTAAGGTTTTGATGTTTGCTGTAGGGTCATTGATGTTTGCTGTAGGGTCTTTGATGTTTGCTGTAGGGTTTTTGATGTTTGCTGTATGGTTTTGATGTTTGCTGTAGGGTTTTTGATGTTTGCTGTAGGGTTTTTGATGTTTGCTGTAGGTACTTGATGTTTGCTTTAGGGTCTTTGATGTTTGCTGTAGGGTTTTTGATGTTTGCTGTATGGTTTTGATGTTTGCTGTAGGGTCTTTGATGTTTGCTGTATGGTTTTGGATGTTTGCTGTAGGGTCTTTGATGTTTGCTGTATGGCTTTGGATGTTTGCTGTAGGGTCTTTGATGTTTGCTGTAGGGTCTTTGATGTTTGCTGTATGGTTTTGATGTTTGCTGTAGGGTCTTTGATGTTTGCTGTAAGGTTTTGATGTTTGCTGTATGGTTTTGGTGTTTGCTGTAGGGTTTTTGATGTTTGCTGTACGGTTTTGGATGCTTGCTGTAGGGTCTTTGATGTTTGCTATAGGGTCTTTGATGTTTGCTGTAAGGTTTTGATGTTTGCTGTATGGTTTTTGATGTTTGCTGTAGGGTTTTTGATGTTTGCTGTAGGGTTTTTGATGTTTGCTGTAAGGTTTTGATGTTTGCTGTAGGGTCTTTGATGTTTGCTGTAGGGTTTTTGATGTTTGCTGTATGGTTTTGATGTTTGCTGTAGGGTCTTTGATGTTTGCTGTAGGGTCTTTGATGTTTGCTGTATGGTTTTGATGTTTGCTGTAGGGTCTTTGATGTTTGCTGTAGGGTCTTTGATGTTTGCTGTATGGTTTGGATGTTTGCTGTAGGGTTCTTGATGTTTGCTGTATGGTTTTGATGTTTGCTGTAAGGTCTTTGATGTTTGCTGTAGGGTTTTTGATGTTTGCTGTAGGGTCTTTGATGTTTGCTGTAGGGTCTTTGATGTTTGCTGTATGGTTTGGATGTTTGCTGTAGGGTTTTTGATGTTTGCTGTATGGTTTTGATGTTTGCTGTAGGGTTTTTGATGTTTGCTGTAGGGTCTTTGATGTTTGCTGTAGGGTCTTTGATGTTTGCTGTAGGGTCTTTGATGTTTGCTGTATGGTTTTGATGTTTGCTGTAAGGTTTTGGTGTTTGCTGTAGGGTCTTTGATGTTTGCTGTAGGGTCTTTGATGTTTGCTGTATGGTTTGGATGTTTGCTGTAGGGTTTTTGATGTTTGCTGTATGGTTTTGATGTTTGCTGTAGGGTCTTTGATGTTTGCTGTATGGTTTTGATGTTTGCTGTAAGGTCTTTGATGTTTGCTGTAGGGTCTTTGATGTTTGCTGTATGGTTTTGATGTTTGCTGTAAGGTCTTTGATGTTTGCTGTAGGGTCTTTGATGTTTGCTGTATGGTTTTGATGTTTGCTGTAAGGTCTTTGATGTTTGCTGTAGGGTTTTTGATGTTTGCTGTATGGTTTTGATGTTTGCTGTAGGGTCTTTGATGTTTGCTGTATGGTTTTGATGTTTGCTGTAAGGTCTTTGATGTTTGATGTAGGGTCTTTGATGTTTGCTGTATGGTTTTGATGTTTGCTGTAAGGTCTTTGATGTTTGCTGTAGGGTTTTTGATGTTTGCTGTATGGTTTTGATGTTTGCTGTAGGGTCTTTGATGTTTGCTGTATGGTTTTGATGTTTGCTGTAAGGTCTTTGATGTTTGATGTAGGGTCTTTGATGTTTGCTGTATGGTTTTGATGTTTGCTGTAAGGTCTTTGATGTTTGCTGTAGGGTCTTTGATGTTTGCTGTATGGTTTTGATGTTTGCTGTAAGGTCTTTGATGTTTGCTGTAGGGTCTTTGATGTTTGCTGTATGGTTTTGATGTTTGCTGTAGGGTTTTTGATGTTTGCTGTAAGGTCTTTGATGTTTGCTGTATGGTTTTGATGTTTGCTGTAGAGTTTTTGATGTTTGCTGTATGGTTTTGATGTTTGCTGTAGAGTTTTTTATGTTTGCTGTATGGTTTTGATGTTTGCTGTAGGGTTTTTGATGTTTGCTGTAGGGTTTTGATGTTTGCTGTATGGTTTTGATGTTTGCTGTAAGGTTTATGGTGTTTGCTGTAAGGTTTTGATGTTTGCTGTAGGGTCTTTGATGTTTGCTGTAAGGTTTTGATGTTTGCTGTACGGTTTTTATGTTTGCTGTAGGGTTTTTGATGTTTGCTGTACGGTTTTGGATGTTTGCTGTAGGGTTTTGATGTTTGCTGTATGGTTTTGATGTTTGCTGTAGAGTTTTTGATGTTTGCTGTATGGTTTTGATGTTTGCTGTATGGTTTTGATGTTTGCTGTAGGGTTTTTGATGTTTGCTGTAGAGTTTTTGATGTTTGCTGTATGGTTTTGATGTTTGCTGTAGGGTTTTTGATGTTTGCTGTAGGGTTTTTGATGTTTGCTGTATGGTTTTGATGTTTGCTGTATGGTTTTGATGTTTGCTGTAGGGTTTTGATGTTTGCTGTAGGGTTTTGATGTTTGCTGTAAGGTTTTGATGTTTGCTGTAAGGTTTATGGTGTTTGCTGTAAGGTTTATGATGTTTGCTGTATGGTTTTGATGTTTGCTGTATGGTTTTGATGTTTGCTGTAGGGTTTTTGATGTTTGCTGTAGGGTCTTTGATGTTTGCTGTAAGGTCTTTGATGTTTGATGTATGGTTTTGATGTTTGCTGTAGAGTTTTTGATGTTTGCTGTAAGGTCTTTGATGTTTGCTGTATGGTTTTGATGTTTGCTGTAGAGTTTTTGATGTTTGCTGTATGGTTTTGATGTTTGCTGTAGAGTTTTTTATGTTTGCTGTATGGTTTTGATGTTTGCTGTAGGGTTTTTGATGTTTGCTGTAGGGTTTTGATGTTTGCTGTAGGGTTTTGATGTTTGCTGTAAGGTTTATGATGTTTGCTGTAAGGTTTATGATGTTTGCTGTAAGGTTTATGGTGTTTGCTGTAAGGTCTTTGATGTTTGCTGTAGGGTCTTGATGTTTGCTGTAGGGTTTTGATGTTTGCTGTACGGTTTTGATGTTTGCTGTAGGGTTTATGATGTTTGCTGTAGGGTTTATGATGTTTGCTGTAAGGTTTATGATGTTTGCTGTAGGGTCTTCGATGTTTGCTGTAGGGTCTTTGATGTTTGCTGTATGGTTTTGATGTTTGCTGTAGGGTTTTTGATGTTTGCTGTATGGTTTTGATGTTTGCTGTAGGGTTTTTGATGTTTGCTGTACGGTTTTGGATGTTTGCTGTAGGGTTTTGATGTTTGCTGTAGGGTCTTTGATGTTTGCTGTAGGGTCTTTGATGTTTGCTGTAGGGTTTTTGATGTTTGCTGTACGGTTTTGGATGTTTGCTGTAGGGTTTTGATGTTTGCTGTATGGTTTTGATGTTTGCTGTAGGGTTTTGATGTTTGCTGTATGGTTTTGATGTTTGCTGTAGGGTTTTTGATGTTTGCTGTAGGGTTTATGATGTTTGCTGTAAGGTCTTTGATGTTTGCTGTACGGTTTTGATGTTTGCTGTAAGGTTTATGGTGTTTGCTGTAGGGTCTTTGATGTTTGCTGTAGGGTTTATGATGTTTGCTGTAAGGTCTTTGATGTTTGCTGTAGGGTTTATGGTGTTTGCTTTAGGGTCTTTGATGTTTGCTGTATGGTTTATGATGTTTGCTGTAAGGTCTTTGATGTTTGCTGTAAGGTCTTTGATGTTTGCTGTACGGTTTTGATGTTTGCTGTAAGGTTTATGGTGTTTGCTGTAGGGTCTTTGATGTTTGCTGTACGGTTTTGATGTTTGCTGTAGGGTCTTTGATGTTTGCTGTACGGTTTTGATGTTTGCTGTAGGGTCTTTGATGTTTGCTGTAAGGTCTTTGATGTTTGCTGTAGGGTTTTGATGTTTGCTGTACGGTTTTGATGTTTGCTGTAGGGTCTTTGATGTTTGCTGTAAGGTCTTTGATGTTTGCTGTAGGGTTTTGATGTTTGCTGTACGGTTTTGATGTTTGCTGTAGGGTCTTTGATGTTTGCTGTAAGGTCTTTGATGTTTGCTGTACGGTTTTGATGTTTGCTGTAAGGTTTATGGTGTTTGCTGTAGGGTCTTTGATGTTTGCTGTAGGGTTTTTGATGTTTGCTGTAGGGTTTTTGATGTTTGCTGTAGGGTTTTGATGTTTGCTGTAGGGTTTTGATGTTTGCTGTAGGGTTTTTGATGTTTGCTGTAAGGTTTATGATGTTTGCTGTAAGGTTTATGGTGTTTGCTGTAAGGTTTATGGTGTTTGCTGTAGGGTTTTGATGTTTGCTGTAAGGTTTTGATGTTTGCTGTATGGTTTTGATGTTTGCTGTAAGGTTTTGATGTTTGCTGTATGGTTTTGATGTTTGCTGTACGGTTTTGATGTTTGCTGTAGGGTCTTTGATGTTTGCTGTATGGTTTTCGATGTTTGCTGTAGGGTCTTTGATGTTTGCTGTAAGGTTTTCGATGTTTGCTGTAGGGTCTTTGATGTTTGCTGTAGGGTTTTTGATGTTTGCTGTAGGGTCTTTGATGTTTGCTGTAAGGTTTTGATGTTTGCTGTATGGTTTTGATGTTTGCTGTACGGTTTTGATGTTTGCTGTAGGGTCTTTGATGTTTGCTGTATGGTTTTCGATGTTTGCTGTAGGGTCTTTGATGTTTGCTGTACGGTTTTGATGTTTGCTGTAGGGTTTTTGATGTTTGCTGTACGGTCTTTGATGTTTGCTGTAGGGTCTTTGATGTTTGCTGTATGGTTTTGATGTTTGCTGTAGGGTTTTTGATGTTTGCTGTACGGTTTTGGATGTTTGCTGTAGGGTTTTGATGTTTGCTGTAGGGTTTTGATGTTTGCTGTATGGTTTTGATGTTTGCTGTAAGGTTTATGATGTTTGCTGTAAGGTTTATGATGTTTGCTGTAAGGTTTATGGTGTTTGCTGTAAGGTTTATGGTGTTTGCTGTAGGGTTTTTGATGTTTGCTGTACGGTCTTTGATGTTTGCTGTAGGGTTTTTGATGTTTGCTGTAAGGTTTTGATGTTTGCTGTATGGTTATGATGTTTGCTGTATGGTTTTGATGTTTGCTGTAAGGTTTATGGTGTTTGCTGTAAGGTTTATGGTGTTTGCTGTATGGTTTTGATGTTTGCTGTAAGGTTTTGATGTTTGCTGTATGGTTTTGATGTTTGCTGTAAGGTCTTTGATGTTTGCTGTAAGGTCTTTGATGTTTGCTGTAGGGTTTTGATGTTTGCTGTACGGTTTTGATGTTTGCTGTAGGGTTTATGATGTTTGCTGTAGGGTTTATGGTGTTTGCTGTAAGGTTTATGGTGTTTGCTGTAGGGTTTTGATGTTTGCTGTAGGGTTTTGATGTTTGCTGTAGGGTCTTTGATGTTTGCTGTATGGTTTTGATGTTTGCTGTAGGGTTTTGATGTTTGCTGTAGGGTTTTTGATGTTTGCTGTATGGTTTTGATGTTTGCTGTAAGGTTTATGGTGTTTGCTGTAAGGTTTATGGTGTTTGCTGTATGGTTTTGATGTTTGCTGTAAGGTTTTGATGTTTGCTGTATGGTTTTGATGTTTGCTGTAAGGTCTTTGATGTTTGCTGTAAGGTCTTTGATGTTTGCTGTAGGGTTTTGATGTTTGCTGTACGGTTTTGATGTTTGCTGTAGGGTTTATGATGTTTGCTGTAGGGTTTATGGTGTTTGCTGTAAGGTTTATGGTGTTTGCTGTAGGGTTTTGATGTTTGCTGTAGGGTTTTGATGTTTGCTGTAGGGTCTTTGATGTTTGCTGTATGGTTTTGATGTTTGCTGTAGGGTTTTGATGTTTGCTGTAGGGTTTTTGATGTTTGCTGTACGGTTTTGGATGTTTGCTGTAAGGTTTTGATGTTTGCTGTACGGTTTTGATGTTTGCTGTAGGGTTTATGATGTTTGCTGTACGGTTTTGGATGTTTGCTGTAGGGTTTTGATGTTTGCTGTAGGGTCTTTGATGTTTGCTGTACGGTTTTGGATGTTTGCTGTAAGGTTTTGATGTTTGCTGTAGAGTTTTTTATGTTTGCTGTATCGTTTTGATGTTTGCTGTAAGGTTTATGGTGTTTGCTGTAAGGTTTATGGTGTTTGCTGTAAGGTTTTTGATGTTTGCTGTACGGTTTTGATGTTTGCTGTAGGGTTTTGATGTTTGCTGTAGGGTTTTGATGTTTGCTGTACGGTTTTGATGTTTGCTGTAGGGTCTTTGATGTTTGCTGTAGGGTCTTTGATGTTTGCTGTATGGTTTTGATGTTTGCTGTAGGGTTTTGATGTTTGCTGTAGGGTTTTTGATGTTTGCTGTACGGTTTTGGATGTTTGCTGTAAGGTTTTGATGTTTGCTGTACGGTTTTGATGTTTGCTGTAGGGTCTTTGATGTTTGCTGTATGGTTTTGGATGTTTGCTGTATGGTTTTGATGTTTGCTGTAAGGTTTATGGTGTTTGCTGTAAGGTTTATGGTGTTTGCTGTACGGTTTTGATGTTTGCTGTATGGTTTTGATGTTTGCTGTATGGTTTATGGTGTTTGCTGTACGGTTTTGATGTTTGCTGTACGGTTTTGATGTTTGCTGTATGGTTTTGATGTTTGCTGTATGGTTTTGATGTTTGCTGTAGGGTCTTTGATGTTTTCTGTAGGGTTTTTGATGTTTGCTGTAAGGTCTTTGATGTTTGCTGTAGAGTTTTTGATGTTTGCTGTAGGGTCTTTGATGTTTGCTGTAGAGTTTTTGATGTTTGCTGTATGGTTTTGGATGTTTGCTGTATGGTTTTGATGTTTGCTGTAGGGTCTTTGATGTTTGCTGTAAGGTTTATGGTGTTTGCTGTAAGGTTTTGATGTTTGCTGTAGGGTCTTTGATGTTTGCTGTACGGTTTTGATGTTTGCTGTAGGGTCTTTGATGTTTTCTGTAGGGTTTTTGATGTTTGCTGTAAGGTCTTTGATGTTTGCTGTAGAGTTTTTGATGTTTGCTGTAGGGTCTTTGATGTTTGCTGTAAGGTTTATGGTGTTTGCTGTATGGTTTTGATGTTTGCTGTAAGGTCTTTGATGTTTGCTGTAGAGTTTTTGATGTTTGCTGTAAGGTTTTGATGTTTGCTGTAGGGTCTTTGATGTTTGCTGTATGGTTTTGATGTTTGCTGTAAGGTCTTTGATGTTTGCTGTATGGTTTTGATGTTTGCTGTAGGGTCTTTGATGTTTGCTGTATGGTTTTGATGTTTGCTGTATGGTTTTGATGTTTGCTGTATGGTTTTGATGTTTGCTGTAGGGTTTTGATGTTTGCTGTACGGTTTTGATGTTTGCTGTAGGGTCTTTGATGTTTGCTGTATGGTTTTGGATGTTTGCTGTATGGTTTTGATGTTTGCTGTAAGGTTTATGGTGTTTGCTGTAAGGTTTTTGATGTTTGCTGTAGGGTTTTGATGTTTGCTGTAGGGTTTTTGATGTTTGCTGTATGGTTTTGATGTTTGCTGTATGGTTTTGATGTTTGCTGTATGGTTTTGATGTTTGCTGTAGGGTTTTGATGTTTGCTGTATGGTTTTGATGTTTGCTGTATGGTTTTGATGTTTGCTGTAGGGTTTTGATGTTTGCTGTAGGGTTTTGATGTTTGCTGTATGGTTTTGATGTTTGCTGTATGGTTTTGATGTTTGCTGTATGGTTTTGATGTTTGCTGTAGGGTTTTGATGTTTGCTGTATGGTTTTGATGTTTGCTGTAAGGTTTATGGTGTTTGCTGTAGGGTTTTGGTGTTTGCTGTATGGTTTTGATGTTTGCTGTAGGGTCTTTGATGTTTGCTGTAGGGTTTTTGATGTTTGCTGTAGGGTCTTTGATGTTTGCTGTATGGTTTATGGTGTTTGCTGTAAGGTTTATGGTGTTTGCTGTATGGTTTTGATGTTTGCTGTAAGGTCTTTGATGTTTGCTGTAGGGTTTTTGATGTTTGCTGTAGGGTCTTTGATGTTTGCTGTAAGGTTTTGATGTTTGCTGTACGGTTTTGATGTTTGCTGTAGGGTTTTTGATGTTTGCTGTAGGGTTTTTGATGTTTGCTGTAGGGTTTTGATGTTTGCTGTACGGTTTTGATGTTTGCTGTAGGGTCTTTGATGTTTGCTGTATGGTTTTGATGTTTGCTGTAGGGTCTTTGATGTCTGCTGTAGGGTTTTTGATGTTTGCTGTAGGGTCTTTGATGTTTGCTGTAAGGTTTTGATGTTTGCTGTACGGTTTTGATGTTTGCTGTAGGGTTTTTGATGTTTGCTGTACGGTTTTGGATGTTTGCTGTAGGGTTTCATGAAGTGTTCCTTTGGTTTTATCCATTACAATAATGTTGTTAATAGCTCTTACAACATCTCCAAAAACGAAATAATGTTTCATAACTCTCCTGTATTTAGAGATTTCCCGGCAACAGTTGGTGATTTGATGGTTGGATTTGAGTTTACTGGCGACTAAGTGGAGCTAATAAACAAATATTTCTTACCATAAAATCACCAAAGTGATGCAGGCAAATTCTCAAATACATTATGGTTTTCTCCATTCTAATGTAACAACAATAAACCAGAGGCTCTTAAGAGCCTGTATCGCTCACCTGATTTTATAGGCAATGAAGATGGCATTTCTTGATGTTAAAGTAAGTCCTGTAATTTTTAATAAACTTTAAATAGGACCATCCAAACAATATTACTAGAAAGCTTTGTTTCATTGGTTAACCGGTTGTATAGAGAAGATTTTTTTTATTTGCCCATAGGGTCCTATGTTAAACTAAGTCCTGCGCGGTGGCGGCCATTTTGAATTTCCAATTGCCATTAAAAACATAAACTTTATGAAGGACCATCCAAACAATATTGCTAGTAAGTTTTTGTTTCCATTGATTAACCGGTTTCAGAGAAGAAGCCTTTAAAAACATTTTCCCATAGGGTCCTATGTTAAACTAAGTCCTGCGGTATTGGCCATTTTGAATTTCCAATTGCCATAAAAAACATAAACTTTATAGAGGACCATCCAAACAATATTGCTAGTAAGTTTTTGTTTCCATTGATTAACCGGTTTCAGAGAAGAAGCCTTTAAAATCTTTTTCCCATAGGGTCCTATGTTAAACTAAGTCCTGCGGTTGCGGCCATTTCGAATTTCCAATTGCCATAAAAAACATAAACTTTATAGAGGACCATCCAAACAATATTGCTAGTAAGTTTTGTTTTGATTGGTTAAACGGTTTCAGAGAAGAAGCCCTTTTAAACTTTTTTCTCATAGGGTCGAATGTTAAACCAAGTCCTGCATTGGCGGTCATTTGGAATTTCCGATTGGGATAAAAAACATTAACTTCATAGAGGACCATCCAAACAATATTGCTAGTAAGTTTTGTTTCCATTGGTTGACCGGTTTCATAAAAGAAGCCTTTCAAACTTTTTCCCATAGGGTCCTATGTTAAATTAAGTCCTGCAGTGGCAGCCATTTTGAATTTCCAATTGCCATAAAAAACACAAACTTTATAAAGGACCATCCAAACAATATTGCTAGTAAGTTTTTGTTTCCATTGATTAACCGGTTTCAGAGAAGAAGCCTTTTAAAACTTTTTCCCATAGGGTTCTATGTTAAACTAAGTCCTGCGATGGCGGCCATTTTGAATTTCCAATTCCCATCAAAAACACAAACTTTATAGAGGACCATCCAAACAATATTGCTAGTAAGTTTTGTTTTGATTGGTTAAACGGTTTCAGAGAAGAAGCCCTTTTAAACTTTTTTCCCATAGGGTCCTATGTTAAACAAAGTCTTGAGGTGGCAGCCATATTGGTTTACCAATCAAAATAAAAAACACAAACTTTGTAAAGGTCCATCCAATGAACAGTATGGCCAAGTTTGGTTTCAATTGGCCAAGTGGTTTCAGAGAAGAAGATTAAAGTGATAACAATAGCTCACCTGACCCTTTGGGTCAGGTGAGCTAAAAATGAGTTAACTGACTAAAATGAGAATTTTTTTAATTTCTTATATTTCAGAAATTATCCAGTGTCTATAAGTACTGCTTGCTGTTTTGTTCTTGTACATGCATCAAACATCCGCATTTATTGGGAGAAAAATATAATAGCCTTTTGAAACCCCTGACCTTCAGCAGAATAATAGAAAATATTTGTAAATAGAATTTGAAGTCGACCGACCTGACAGAAGTCAGGCTTAACCTCACAATCTCAGGGATGAGATGCCTAAGTGACCACCTACTTTAGCCATTCAGTCACTCAGGCCCCCAGTTTTTTTATATGATATCTAATGTTACCAGGATTAACAAAAAATTAAAGCAACTCCATCAATTAGTCTGGTCAATCAGAAGAAAAATAGTAAAGAAAATCGGACCGAACAACAAGAGCCAAAAGTCAAGGGACAGTTACAAATTCAGATATAGACAAACCCAACACAAAAACCAAAAACCAAAAAAAACAGAAAGAGAGTAACTCGAACCCAATAAAAATCATGGAGGCACTCAGGTGCTCTGGACAAGTAAGCAGTGCCTGCCTCTAATTAGACACCTGTCGAGTTACTCATCGTCATGTCTTGGGAAAATTCAAATCCAGGAATAGGAATCACTACCTATGACACAGCAGTGATCGGTCTAGTAAATCAGTATACTGATCGCATGATCTAGAATAACGTATAAGTTGTGAAATGTACACAGCATACGCTGGAGCAACTGCTGGAATGTTGCTGTCGATGAACGGGAAGAACAGATATGAATACTTTTTTGCATAATAGATACCTCTGTGATAATTCCACCTGATTTATAAATCCTCTGTCTTTCTTCTTTGTCTTTATTGACAACAAACAATCTCGATAAAGGAACAGCTTCACTACGGCGACAGATCACAGCCTCAGTATCAGCAACATTTGCTACATTCAGCACAAATCTGTCTTCTGCTTCTGACTTCCTTATATGGCAAAGTATGCCTGCAGCTCCAATTTTCTGACCAACTGATTTCAGTTTACTGTAAAAACAAAATAGTAACATTAAACATAAATTTCTATTCTATTTTATTAAAATTTACAGTCAAACTATGCTCAAACTTGGATACCACCGATTTCTCAAACTGTTTTTGAAGTCCTGTCATTTATTTCTATATACTTGTATGCTTGTACAAAAAAACGAGTTTTTTCGAAAGCCAAGTTCTCGAAAACCCAAACACATGTATAGGTCCCTTTGATAGTAAATTCATGTAAGTCACTATCAATAACTGGAATTAAAATTATAAGCATCGGTGTGAAGCAAATAACTTCAGGTACAAAAGACGTGGATAACAGAAGCCATAACAATAAGTACAGGTGTTTCATTTAAAAAAGCAGATAATAATTTGTCATGACAGGTGATTAAATTTAACAGGCAAATAAACGTTAATTTTTGTTAAATAAAAGTATTAACTGCACCAATCGGATTATGAAATCAAAATGAAATCATTCCAGTTAAAAATCATTTACCACTTTTGTTAATAAGTGCAGTTTATTTGATATTAAAACCAATTGTTAAAGCCAAGATAACATGTCAGCAATGAATACTGCAGAAACTATTGACGTGATTTAACTGGGACAGTGTACTAACTGGTTTTTGCACAATCAAGAGAAGTAAAAAATAACAGATGTTGAAATTTCAAATTTCACATACTATAACACCTGACATAACTTTATTAGTGTACACATTCTTGAAATAAACTACTAAATACATTTAAAATGAATTTTCGTTCACAAAATAACAATACCGCATGTAGGAAATTAACGAGTGACTTAAAAACAAAAACTGCCATGGTACATAACAGATTGTCCAACTTTGGTTACCATGAACTACCAATAGCTGGACCCAGCGAGTTTGAGTTATCAAAGTTATATTGTATATGTAAATCAAATGTGACCTAAAAACAAAAACTGCCATGGTACATAACAGATTGTCCAACTTTGGTTACCCTGAACTACCAATAGCTGGACCCAGCAAGTTTGAGTTATCAAAGTTATATTGTATATGTAAATCAAATGTGACCTAAAAACAAAAACTGCCATGGTACATAACAGATTGTCCAACTTTGGTTACCCTGAACTACCAATAGCTGGACCCAGCAAGTTTGAGTTATCAAAGTTATATTGTATATGTAAATCAAATGTGACCTAAAAACAAAAACTGCCATGGTACATAACAGATTGTCCAACTTTGGTTGCCCTGAACTACCAATAGCTGGACCCAGCAAGTTTGAGTTATCAAAGTTATATTGTATATGTAAATCAAATGTGATATCATCGAAATCAGGAATATCATACTAAAATAGGGAGACAACTGAAAACAATTAGTATTATTATATTTTTTTATTTCTTAAACATAGGTTGGGAATATTCAACAATGAATTAAAACATAGAGCATAATAATTAATTAGTCTCTTTAGCCATGTGTTAAAGTAGTTAGTCTTTAGCCATGTGTTAAAGTAGTTAGTCTTTAGCCATGTGTTAAAGTAGTTAGTCTTTAGCCATGTGTTAAAGAAGTTAGTCTTTAGCCATGTGTTAAAGTAGTTAGTCTTTAGCCATGTGTTAAAGTAGTTAGTCTTTGGACATGTGTTAAGTTAATCTTTAGCCATGTGTTAAAGTAGTTAGTCTTTAGCCATGTGTTAAAGTAGTTAGTCTTTAGCCATGTATTACAGTAGTAAGTCTTTAGCCATGTGTTAAAGTAGTTAGTCTTTAGCCATGTGTTAAAGTAGTTAGTCTTTAGCCATGTGTTAAAGTAGTTAGACTTTAGCCATGTGTTAAAGTAGTTAGTCTTTAGCCATGTGTTAAAGTAGTTAGTCTTTAGCCATGTGTTAAAGTAGTTAGTCATCATCATCAACATGTCATCATTTAACAGGAAATAATGAAAAATCTGCTTTCTACATGTTCAGCAAGCATTAATTCAATCATATATACCTGTATATAGCCAGCATTGTGTACTTCATATAGTTGTGGTGAGTAGTTTGGTGATGAATCTCACCAAGTATTGCCTTGTCCCCATTGTTCTGCAGTAGTTTGACAACTTCGTCACTTCTACCACCATCAAATATACCAAAAAGCCCCTCCACTTCATTGGCAAAGCTTGGCTTGTTGATTATCCCTACTGACAACCTATTTTATATAAATAACATGTAGTATTTATTTTGGAAACATTAAAAACTTTAAAATATTAAATATTTGTAAAACACTTCAAGCAAAATTCAGCCTTTTAAAAAAATAAAACTCCATACTATTCTTTTCCACTCTTAGCAACAAAACAGTTTTTTTTCCTTGACAGTATAGTTTTATTTTTTTGATGTGTGACAAAAATGTTCTATAAAGACTTCATATAAATTTTGCCTCAAACAGCAAGAAAGTACAACTGATATATAATTATATATGAGGATACCAGTTATCAGAAGGTACAACTGGTACATAATTATATAAGAGGATACCAGTTATCAGAAGGTACAACTGGTACATAATTGTATAAGAGGATACCAGTTATCAGAAGGCACAACTGGTACATAATTGTATAAGAGGATACCAGTTATCAGAAGGCACAAATGGTACATAATTATATAAGAGGATACCAGTTATCAGAAGGTACAACTGGTACATAATTATATAAGAGGATACCAGTTATCAGAAGGTACAACTGGTACATAATTATATAAGAGGATACCAGTTAATAAAAGGTACAACTGGTACATAATTATATAAGAGGATACCAGTTAATACAAGGTACAACTGGTACATAATTATATAAGAGGATACCAGTTAACAGAGGTACAAATGGTTCATAATTATATAAGAGGATACCAGTTATCAGAAGGTTCAACTGGTACATAATTATATAAGAGGATACCAGTTAATAAAAGGTACAACTGGTACATAATTATATAAGAGGATACCAGTTAACAGAGGTACAAATGGTTCATAATTATATAAGAGGATACCAGTTATCAGAAGGTACAACTGGTACATAATTATATAAGAGGATACCAGTTAACAGAGGTACAAATGGTTCATAATTATATAAGAGGATACCAGTTATCAGAAGGTACAACTGGTACATAATTATATAAGAGGATACCAGTTATCAGAAGGTACAACTGGTACATAATTATATAAGAGGATACCAGTTAATAAAAGGTACAACTGGTACATAATTATATAAGAGGATACCAGTTAATACAAGGTACAACTGGTACATAATTATATAAGAGTATACCAGTTAACAGAGGTACAAATGGTTCATAATTATATAAGAGGATACCAGTTATCAGAAGGTACAACTGGTACATAATTATATAAGAGGATACCAGTTAATAAAAGGTACAACTGGTGCATAATTATATAAGAGGATACCAGTTAACAGAAGTACAACTGGTACATAATTATATAAGAGGGTACCAGTTAATAAAAGGTACAACTGGTACATAATTATATAAGAGGATACAAGTTAAGAGAAGGTACAACTGGTACATAATTATATAACAGGATACCAGTTAAGAGAAGGTACAACTGGTACATAATTATATAAGAGGATACCAGTTAACAGAAGGTACAACTGGTACATAATTATATAAGAGGGTACCAGTTAACAGAAGGTACAACTGGTACATAATTATATAACAGGATACCAGTTAATAAAAGGTACAACTGGTACATAATTATATAAGAAGACACCAGTTATCAGAAGGTACAACTGGTACATAATTATATAAGAGTATACCAGTTAACAGAAGTACAAATGGTTCATAATTATATAAGAGGATACCAGTTAACAGAAGGTACAACTGGTACATAATTATATAAGAGGGTACCAGTTAACAGAAGTACAAATGGTACATAATTATATAAGAGGATACCAGTTAATAAAAGGTACAACTAGTACATAATTATATAAGAGGATACCAGTTAATAAAAGGTACAACTGGTACATAATTATATAAGAAGATACCAGTTAACAGAAGGTACAACTGGTACATAATTATATAAGAGGGTACCAGTTAACAGAAGTACAAATGGTACATAATTATATAAGAGGATACCAGTTAATAAATGGTACAACTAGTACATAATTATATAAGAGGATACCAGTTAATAAAAGGTACAACTGGTACATAATTATATAAGAGGATACAAGTTAACAGAAGGTACAACTGGTACATAATTATATAAGAGTATACCAGTTATCAGAAGGTACAACGGGTACATAATTATATAAGAGGATACCAGTTATCAGAAGGTACAACTGGTACATAATTATATAAGAGGATACCAGTAAACTGAAGGTACAACTGGTACATAATTATATAAGAGGATATCAGTTAACAGAAGGTACAACTGGTACATAATTATATAAGAGGATACCAGTTATCAGAAGGTACAACTGGTACATAATTATATAAGAGTATACCAGTTACAGAAGGTACAACTTGTTCATAAATATATAAGAGGGTACCAGTTAATAAAAGGTACAACTGGTACATAATTATATAAGAGGGTACCAGTTAACAGAAGTACAAATAGTACATAATTTTATAAGAGGATACCAGTTAATAAAAGGCACAAATGATACATAATTATATAAGAGGATACCAGTTAACAGAAGGTAAAACTAGTACATAATTATATACAAGGATACCAGTTACAGAAGTACAGATGGTACATAATTATATAAGAGGATATCAGTTAAGAGAAGGTACATCTAGTACATAATTATATTAACAGTAAAAACAAATCCCCATCAATTCTGTTGATATCTATAGTCTAACAAGCCATCTATGAATTGTTGGTGCCATATTGGCACAAAGAACAATTTTAATTGGGATGTTTGTTTTTTTAACATGACAGTGATTTAGCTAGCCCTTGCCACTTTCGCAATTGGCAAATCCTTTTCAGAAATGACGAAAATATTTTGAGCGTAATTCGCCACTTAAAATTTTAAAATTTCAAAATTTTCATCGTCAAAATTGCCATTCTCGGCATAGATAAATCCAAACATCTTACCTAAGGTACAGGTTTATGACCCAAGGCAATTAAAGTAATTATGTAATAGACATGCCACCAGGGCCCAGCGCCATAAACATTTTCTTTGCTGAGAACTTTTTTATTCTCAATTTCATCCAATCAAATCTATCATTTTCCCTTGTTGTCATGGTAATTGAGTAAATTCTCATGCTGAGACAAGTATGTTTTATGGCGCTGGGCCCAGATATTATTTGATAATTAATCACTTAAGTACTGTGTACACATCATCACACGAGATCAAACATAGCAGTTGGATAGTCCCACATCGCCTTGTTCATCATTGCTCTGTCATTTTGACAAAGTCATCTTAAATTTCCTTATAATTTTATTGCTATTATAGTCAGAAATTATCATATTTTTGTTATAGCCTCATATTTATCATGTACGCGCCATTTGTTTACGCTGGTTCCAGCGTGCTTTTACTTTATATATATAGTGTAGGTTAAAATACTATCAGAAACCAGTTCAAAGCAAAAGATAATACTGACAGTTTTCAGAGCGGATATGAACTCGATGCCGGAGATGGCAAAATACGATGCTTCTAGAATTTAAATGACTTGTAAAAATTTAAACATAAACAAAAATTAATATTTTGGCAATCACTTTTTTAAAGTTTTTCTTTAAATCTGCTCAAATATGTTCTATGGCAATATTACATTGAATACATAATATATTATAAAATTGTGCTAGAAAATATTAATTATTTATTCATGTTTATTGTATTCATTAATTAATGATCTTGCATGCATTTATACATATAAATAAATATACACACATATAAGATCTTAAAAATCGTTACATGCAAAAGTGACTAATTGTTCAAAAATCCTAGCTAAAACCCTGCACGATTATGGCGCAAAGTGCCCCATGTATGCTGTTATGAAACAGGACTTACTTTATTCAATGTTACTCAAGGAATTCCCCCCCAGTTTTTTAATATACTCACTTATTCCTAATTCCAGATGTTTGTGACAGCCCTGTTTGCCATAGTAACCCGGTACTGTCAAACACTGCCTGTCGGAGGTCAAGTATTGACCTGTTCTGACCTCGCATATCTACACTACATATCTTCTTCATATTGATATAAATAAAACATTGTTAAATACAATTGTTGTCAATTGATGTTACTAAATAAGCTGGTTAAATTTCTAGTTTGGTTAAAATGAAGGACATGTTTATTGTACAAATTCTGGCTCAAAAAAACATCTGTATTATTTTCTTGGTTGACATAACCTGTTAAAAACAAACTTGGCCATGTCACAAAACCATGTATTGAACAATTTAACAATTAATTTTAGTAGTAGACTAATCAGAAACTGTTTTTCTCTTTTTAGTAACTGACGACTTGACTTTCTTCCCAAAAAGTCAAATCCAATAACAAGCTACTTGTTAATGCAAGCTTGCTATATCCAACGTTTCAGCATGATTGGTTTATATGTTTTTCTATTTTTAGCAACAGTGACCTTGATCTTGATCCGAGTGGCAACAAATGCATTCACAAGCTTGGTCTTCATGAAAGCTTTCTATATATCCAAAATTTCAGTAAGATTGGTTTATCCAAACTGAATTTATTGACTGGAAACCCTCTGTTTGATGCCACCTGCCTGCCATCTTATTACCTAGATTTTCGTTGAAAACCTGGTTAAAAAGTTAACCAAGAGCAACAAACTGCATGTACAAAATAAATCCTTATTGCTGAAGTGCACAGTTTTAATTTGTAAATGTTAAAATTTTAACAAGAAAAATATACCTGATTCCCTTGAGAACCGTGGTATCTAAGTTGATGTTGTTACCAGAGATATCTAACAGATTCATCTGAGATGACATCAGATTGGCTACTGTAATATCTGACAATCTGTTAGATCCCACCTCTAACACCTGTCAAAATATTGTATGCATTAAATAATTAGGATTATCTCCCCTACAATATATTAATATGACAATCTGTTAGATCCCACCTCTAACACCTGTCAAAATATTGTATGCATTAATTAGAATTATCTCCCCTACAATATAGCAATATGACAATCTGTTAGATCCCACCTCTAACACCTGACAAAATATTGTATGCATTAAATAATTAGAATTATCTCCCCTACAACAAAAGTAATATCTGACAATCTGTTAGAATATCCCACCTCTAACAACTGCCAAATTATTGTATGCATTAAATAATTAGAAATACCTCCCCTTCAACAAAATAATTAAAAAAAATATCTCCCCTTACACATGAAATATTTAGATGTTGCCGGCTTGACACATTTTCCTGAAATCTGTGCTAAGCCTTGAAAATTCAGAAATAATGATACCATAATGACTTCTACTTTTCACATATTTGATTTACAATATTTAGAGTTTATTACAAATTCTGGTAAAACTTATAAAAATAACCTCCTTTTAGTGCTGGATATCTCAAAGTGCTGAAGATCTGAAAGATCTTTGATAAAGTTTGCATTGATTCTAAGAATTTGAAGCTTAGGATGTTTCCCTAAAGCTGATGGTAAATTCCTCAACTGGTTCCCTGACAGATTAAGCTCCTGTAAGGTCTCCAGTTTTATAACATCTCTGTTAGGAAAATATACAAAAATATTAAATTTACAGCATTGTATACAATACACCCTATTCTCACAAGTGGTGTCATTAATTAGCCAATTATTGTTCAGTAAAACATGGCCATGGTCATTTCACTGAATGCTGAACGTTTTGTTAACTGAACAGCAGAAAAAAATACAAATTATTGAAACAGTTTAATAGCTGATAATATGTGTAATACCCCATTGAGTCTCAAACTCTGCCCATCTAAAAAATCATCCAAGACATTTCTGTAGCTAGAACAGCATTTAAATTCATTTGTATAACCATCAAGTTCCACAGAAATAGTTATAACATAAATAATTTCAAAAACAGTTTCGGTGTAGTTGCAGTGATTCTGTTTTAGATCAAGACATTGTTTCAATCAATTGGCACACAATTTACAATGATTTATACTGTAGCAATAGTATGAAAAACAAAGAAGCACAAAAACTTTTGCAACTTTTTTACATAAGAACTTAAAAATTACAATACCTGTTTCTTTATTCTGTTATAAAGTTGTGAGCCAGATGAAGAAACTTAAGTCTAGTAAAAATACAGACAAACCAATTAGCAGAGTCATCAAGATGGTTGAATGACATGTATAGTTCCTGCAGTCTGTATGGTGAACTACAGGGAGGAAACTCAGGGAGGTCTTTTAATGTTTTCATTGTCAAATTAAGATATCTCATCCTACAATAGATGTGAGAAGCTATTATTATATCATGGTATGATTTTTTATAAGAAAAGAAGGAAATATTATTTACTATATAGGAGACAGGTAGTGTTATTTGGTCAAAATCAGATATCAATTAAGCCACCAGTATCTACACTGTGTAATGTGATCAGGCTGTAAATATCTGTTAATTCTATAGTTTCCTGACATTATCTGGTTCGTGGTCCAAATCAGATTTAAATTAAGCTACCAGTCTTTACACTGTGTAATGTGATCAGTTTTGTTAGGTGTTGTGATATAGCTGCACTATTGCAGAATCATGACTTAACTCTGAAAAAAAACTTGGTAATAGACAGTATTTAAATTTTAAAATATATTATAATAATAGAAAGCCTCAATGGGTCAGTGGTTAAGGTAGTTAGTCAAAGCCATCAGCGATAACTGTAAATTATTATGTTGAAATAATATTCCAGTTATCTCCCTTTGACAAACTAATTTAGAATTTAGACATTTTTGTTGTTGCAAATGTTGACCCAAAATGGAAAAAAGTTGAAATATTTGAAAAAATGAGAGAACAAAATTTCATAAAATTGCCCATTTGAAAGTTAAAGAATATCTTTAAAATCTAAACCTATAGACTTTAAAGGGAAACTTTGGGAAAAAAATGAAAATTTGATATGGTATTCTTCAAATAAAAAGAAACACTTTTGCCTCTTGATGTTTTATTGTACTCTTTACCGTTAGGAAGCCACCGTCAATACCTATAGCTGAAAATAAGCATCAGGTCACTGGGAGACCAATTAAACTTCAAAAGATTGTTAATTGAAAATTAATTCTAAATAACGAAAACAAATAATTTTGTTACTGCTCAACTAAAAGTCTGTTAAAGGTACATTTTACAGAAATAAGCATTGTTTTGCTTTAGTGCAACTTTTACCAGCTAGTCCATTTAAATAATAAAGCCTTAATTTAGCCTGACAAATGAATGCAATTTGTTTTAAGCATGTAATATTATGATAAACTTTTAATTAGAAATCAAACCAAATTATTTGTGGAAAAAATGTACAATATTCATGTATGCAGACATAACATAATGATGTGTATTACTGCTATTTGTCAGTTGCTATAGCTAAAAGTATAAAAACCTGCAGTATTGTGGTCATCACTTCTGTGTAGAATCTCACTTCTGTGTAGATGCTGAAGGCTCCGCCAGAAAGCTATTGAAGACGTTTACCTCTGGTGACATTCATCCTCATATTCAAGAAGGGTCATTGTTGAGAAAAAAAACCTGCTACACCTACACCTAATGATGAAGATGCCACCCCCTCAAGACTGGACATTAACGAACGCAGTCAAGATGTTCATGGAATGATGGAGATGGTGGCTGACTCCAAGGAATTCCATCTCACACCCTGCTCCCCAGATTGTAAATCCAGCAGCCTGAGAATAGAACAAGAAGAGAAAAGTGTACTCGGAATTGTTTTTGTTGTTTTGTTGCATATTGTTTAATGCCACTTTCAGCAATTTTTCAGCTATATCAGCTATACCTTGTAAATTAAGATTGGAGTCGAACAAACCCTGCCCGCAGTGTAGTGTACATGGAGGCATGAAAGTGAATGTATGATATACATGCTAAATACAGTCAGCAGAGAGAGGTATCCCCCTTCATGCACAGACCCTGAAATGAATGTTTACAAGCAGGAAAATGTGGCCTACTACCTGAGACGTCTGAATAGCAGTTTCCAGTCAGCCATTTAAACTTTACAAGGAAATTCTAACCAAGAAACCTGGTCCTAATCCTGGAGCACCAATTGTTGCCTTACCTACTGTGTTACTCAATTCACCATTTTGGAAAAGCAAGACAGAAAAGATATTAGGCTGTGTTATTTTCTTCCGTTGGTATTTTCTAAGTTTCCCTTGTGACCATCTTTAGTTGAGTGGGTAGCAGTTTGATTTCCTTATGTAGTTAAACAATAAGTATGTAAAGCTGTAGGTTTTTGTGCCTTTATGCTGATCTGATGAATCCACCCTGCCATAAATGATAATTAAACAAAACCCATTGGCTTTGACAATGTTCATTCAATGTTGGTTTGTTTGTTTGTTTGATGGTGTTTAACGCCACTTTCAGCAATTTTTCAGCTATATCATGGCCTCCAGTTTTTATTGGAGGAGTAAGCCGGAGTACCCGGAGAAAACCCCCGACCTGCGATGGGAAAACTGGCAATCCTTGTCAATTAAGATTGGAGTCGAGTACATCCTGCCACTCAATGTTGGTGCAACACAAGCTGGATAATATGATCTTGAACTCACAATTTAACACCTTTAATCATTGTAAACAACACAAGCTTGCACCATAACGATCTGTGCAAGCTTATTATAAGACAAGCTAATTAGAACTAATTTGGCGTTAATAAGTTATCATTATCATACTCGTTAACAGTTGTTCTCTGCCAAGAAGTTAAATATTTAAATACTGAGATGGTGATTGTTTCAATAGTGGAAAACTTTCATTCCTGATTGTAAGAATTGTTAGGAAACATTAACTATAAATGTCCCAAATAGTCCGATATAACAAGCAATACAATGATTTATTTTTGCAATCGGCCAGCTTCCATTGAATTAGGTCTGACAAAGTAAGTAATTAATGCTTTATTTATCATAGTTTGTTTTTTGGATGGATTCATCGATGGCTGACAATTCACTTGAAGCTAACATCCTCTGAATGTGTTACTTAGTTGTCACTGGGCATTTGTTTTTCATGTCAACTGAAAATAGAATATTGATTGATATCAGGTCATCCATTTCACTCCTATACACATGTATATAACTCAAAACTAACCACACACACAACTTATTTCTGCACTTATAGCCATCAATTTTATAGTGCACCTTTTAATGTACATGTAGAATAGGTTGGCAATCTGTCCACGTAAAATGTACACAGGTTAACATTACGACAATCTGCCATATTGAGATCTTGAGACAGGCATGTAGCTGGACAACCAAATATAAAATTATGGATTTCTTACTTATTTGTATGTTGAAACTGAATTAATCTAAAAACAATGTTTCCCATTGCAAACGAAGTAAAATAAATTGATACCTGTTTATACATATAAATGCATCTGGTTCCCATCAGACATCAACTATCACGCCAGTATCTACATTGTAACATTGTATATATCTTATTCCAAACAGGAACCAGTCTCCTAAAACAAAATGATTGTAAATTAGTTGTAAATGAAATGTTAAAATACAATTCCTGATATTGATATCTGAGTTGTCTCCCTTATATAAAAATAAAATTAATTAAGTAATATTTGAAATAATCCAGAGCCATGTCAGTCAATATAAAAAGTATACTAAATAATGACTTTAAAAACATCTTTTATTAGATTTCATCCAATGCTACAAAATAAGTATCAAAATGTGTTTACATTCTATCATGATAAACATAAACAAATGATGTCACTGTTTTTATGACGTTTATGTGTCATGGTGAGCAACACGATTTTAATAAAAAGTTTGCATGATTTTAGATTGAACACACATCCACTGACTTGTACATACATGTACATTGTGTTTCATTATAAATGTAATATACATTATATTTGAATGGGTAATGATGCATTACATGGGTTTTACTGTAGCCAACATCAATTTACATGGTTATGTCACCATATAAACTCAATTTATGAGAGTAAAACCCATGATTCATTTTGACAACACATCATACAGTAAGCAATACATATGGATCATAACATGCAAATCCTCAATAAATTAAACTAAACATACTTTGAGCATGTTGAGTCTATTCAATTTCCTTCATGTAATTGTGAATATATAACGACGCGCCCCACTCTCGAGTCGCCCCACATTTAATAACGACTCGCCCCACATACGTAAAATAAATAAATTTAAAATATAAATTTAAATATTTAATACTTTATGATATAAATAAATATATTGATAGTATAAACATGATAAATTTGTGTATATTGTACTGCTGGGTGTTTTAATTGGCGGTGGATCTCTTGAGATTAAAGTGAACTCATGTTCACTTCTTTAATTAACTATAATAATTATAATTCAGGGCTCACGCTGGGTCAAAATTATAGGGAGAAGTCACTTCTCTTTTGTGGGGCTGACAGGGAGAAGTGAGGATAGAACAGGGAGAAGTGGGTCGACAACAGGGAGAAGTTGCATTATATATCGCGAAGGCGTCCTATTTTGTTTGTTTTTTTAATATGTGTTTATTTGGCATTTGAATTTTTTAGTGTTATATGTTTTTAGCAGTTCAATTTATTGAGAATAAAGTAAAAGATTTGAATAACTATTATCACACATTTTCATCAATACATGTATTAAACATAACACTTAAAAAAAGTATCAACTGTCACAAAACTGTTCATATAAAAATGTTTCTGTGTCATTGGTTTACAAATTGATTGAATTATAATGAAGTACTATTAGAACTAAGAATAGAAAATTACAATCATTGTGACAAATCTGTTAAAAGTATTTAAACATATTTCACATAAATTTGTTTAAAGTAAATGCCAAAATACTATTTTTTACTACGTTTCTATCATTGCAATACTCATATCAACACTATCAGCATCGTACATTTGCAATCTCCGGCATTAAAATCATATCCGCTCCGGAAACTTTCACGTATTTTTGCTCTGAACTGGTTTCCGGTCGTATTTTAAACCTACGCTTTATATACGAAAAATAAAGTTAAAAGGGTACCAGTTGACTTTGTGGCGCGTAAACATAATAAACATGACGCTGAATAAAAAAAAATGAAGATTTCTTAACAAAATGGGAATAAAATTTGAAAGGGGACATCAGGCGATTCTACAAAATGAAAGGGCGACTTCACTTCGCTTTATACGATGATCCAGGGCGAAGTGGGACCACGATAAGGCGACTTCTTTGCCCGAGTCACCCTCCAACGCGAGCCCTGTAATTGAATGTTTGCTTGTTTACAATCATGATAAACTTTGAAAGGATTAACAGTTAGAAATAATTTAAATTTAATTGTCTTTATTTGAATGTTTGTTTGGAGTAAAAGCTTGTTCCTATTTCTGCTTCTTTGCAGTATATATTTCCGCATATAAAAAAATAAGAAACAAGATTGTAATGTTTTAATCAATTTATTATATTTTTTTCAGAATATGGCAAGGATGACGATGCTTATACTGATGAATATATATATAGAACAATGAAATACAAATTATGATATAGACAACAAAACAGCAATGATGAAAATATTAAAAATGTACAACAAATGAATTACCATATATAAACAACTGGTCTACTAATTAAACGGGTCCATATAAGGCTGCACACGCGTCAAGAAGCTGGGATGTCGTCCATACTTTTCCCATAAAGCAAATAGTCGTCCTTGTATCAGTCTGGTCTGTTTCGTCTGGTAGCGTCTCAGTTTCTTTTCTTTAACAAGATCCACCAACAATTAAAACACCAGGCAATAAAATATATATGCAAATTTAATAATTTATAGTATACATTTAATAAAATATATTTAATTAAATTTATAAACTTATATATTTTACATGCAAGTATGTTGGGCGAGTCGTTATTTAGTGGGGCGAGTCATTATGATACCGTAATTGTTATGAAACCAAGGAACCCTAGTCATTATTTCACTACAGATGTTGAGTAGCAATAAACAACTGTTAAAAGGGTTAATTTAAACTCATGTAATTCACCAGGGGCTGCTCTGTCTTCTAAAATGCTGGCGCCAAAAAAATCGCCAACTGCAATTTTCTGTCGCCAGTTTTGTAAAAGTGTCGCCATATTTATTAGAAAAAACTACATCACTATATGGCCTGGCGAAATTGTTTGGTTGGTCAGACACCCTCTGTAACGTCGGACAAAATCCAAGTTTGCCGGACTCTTAATTCAATTTTTCAAAAGTTTGGTCTCGACCAGCCCGTACACTAATTTTATTTTAATCATGAAAATATGTGTAAGTGATTTCGTGTTGGCAGAAAACAAAAATTGTACAGTAATTTATTAGAAACAACTATTCCAGTGAATAACCGGAAATACTGAAAAAAAACTAGGCATGTGTAAGAGTTTCTAATTATGAAAATTAAGAGGGACATCCGGTTCGGAAATCACTCAACAACGACGTCAGTTTTCATGCTTGTATTTTATTATTAATAACATTATTAACTTACTTACTTAAGGGGTTTTTAACGTCCTTGACTACCGTAAAACGGTCTATTACTACAAAAATAAGTTTGTTTTGTTAATTAATTAACAGCGTCAATTGTTTTATTACACGTCTATTCCAATGTGATGCAGGTCAAGCCGCTTTTCATCAGACAACTTTGTTGATTCATTTATTACCGATTTCCATTCAATAACTCCATATAACACCCATGTCACTGGATACTACACAATACACATGTATTTACGACCATAGAAGCCGACAAAGGATCTTTAATGATGCAATCGCTGATTACCGATAAATTTAACACGGGCATGCATCGTTTAACTAGAAGCCGACAAAAGATCTTTAATGATGCAATCGCTGATTACCGATAAATTTAACACGCGCATGCATCGTTTAACACTATAACACTATAACACTATAACAACTAGGCGCCAAAAAAATCATTAGACGGAATATTTTGTCACCAAATGCAAAAAAAATCACAATTGGCGACATTGGCGAAGCCCAACGCGGCCCCTGTTCACCATGTTGTGCTATTTTAAGTAACATGACGTGTAATCACATCCGTGTGTTACATTTGTCATTGATAAAATAAGCTTGTCTTTCAAAATTATTTTATTTTGTTCAAAGGAACAACCAAAATTAAATTGTTACTATTTATTATCGATAATGAACACTTTAAATCTCACCTCTAACGTCCATGTTTCTTCGTTCTTTTTACAAATAAATTACCTTCATAATAAAAACACAATTGGAACAAAAGAGGTGTGGAATCCGGATCAGCGTTTGATGTAATTAGAGCATGCATTAGACACCATTGTGAGCAGCAGTGTGGGTCGAGTCCTATCAGGTAAATCCGGTCATACTAAACGCAGAGAACTGCAGAGAAGTAATAAAAAAAATGATTTATTCGATTAAATAAAGGTTTATTATATATATATATGTTATATAGTGTAGAAATGAACATAAATAAGACCATTTTTTTTTACATATTAATATATCATTTAGTGGCCAATTTCGAGCAGTTTGACGATGTCTACATAGGATGTAATGGCCTACAATGGAGAGAAGTAAAAGAGAAACATAAATAATGGTTTATTTTCATAAATAAATATATATATATTAAGTTAGTGTATACAAAATTTAATATTTTTAACCTTTAATGAACTTTGAATTTATAATATTTCATATAATAATGATAATAATTGTTCCCAATGTTCGATGTAAATTCAATATGGCGACTAAAAACTGAGCTGTAAAATCCGGGTGGTGTTGGGGTGGATCGGTTTTAAGTACGGTACGTAATTAAAGGTGTCATAAATGTATTCCGTTATACATAGAAAAAACCCTTATAATGAAAGACAATAAAAGAACAATTAGAACAAGTTTTATTTTACAAAATGTATCAAAAATTGAATTAATTAAACGATTTACAAAATAATGCAAGTTTTATCTGTTTGGCATAAACTTGCTCGTAATGTTCTGTCAGGTGGACACCATCAACAAACGCATTTCGTGGTGGATTTACCAGTCCTCTTAGTTTCCAAAAAGTTATGTTTGACGAGGATTCGTATTCTTCTTTCAGCATCTTGTTAATCTCTGTGCGTTTTATCTCGTAGTCCTTAAATTCTATGAATCTGGGTTTGTATCGAGGAAACAAACTTCCAATGACGACTTCATGGACTCCGTGATCAGTTACAAGAGCTGTTACAAAATTTCGTATTCTGTGGAAAACTTGTTCTGCACTGGTGGATTTAGTAATGTCGTTGCCGCCAATCTGAATAAAAACTCTAGTTGGTCTGTACAACAATAGTTGAAGGAGTTCGTCGCTGTCTGCCAAATCCCTTACAGTGGCACCCCCTAATCCAGCAACATGTAGGTCTATTTGGTCAAAGTTTAAAAGGTAATGATCCTGAAGTCGTCTTATAAAGCTATGGCCAATAATAGCAAGAGTCATTGTTTCGTGTGCAGAAATTGACAAATATGAAAGAAACTGATTTACAATTGACTTTTTAAATACATGTTAAGCTTTGAACAGTAGTGAACTCAATACAGGGAAGATTTCTTTTATCTTGTAATTATTAAACAATTTTTGTTTAATCAGGGAAAGTGGTGTTAATTGGATTGTGATGTCTTACTTAAATAATCAAGCGCGTGTCAACAACAATCTATTTAACATCAATTACTAGACTCTAATTAGTGTAATATCACTGTACATTACAAACACCAAAACCTTAATTCCCGCAGAAAACCTTAATTCCCGCAGAAAACCTTAATCTCCGGTGGAAAACCTTAATTTTTTAAGGAGTCCCGATAAAATTAAGTGTTGGTTTTTTAAATTAAGGTTGTCCCATGGAAATTAAGGTTTTCCCTCGGAGATTAAGGTTTTCCCGCGGAGATTAAGGTTTTTTGTTGATTGGACCCCTGGGTCGGTTTTAAGCCCTCTGACATTATTGTTGATAACGATCATCAGTTACTCTGCATATACTGTTCTGTAGATGTATGACAATGGTTTAAATCTATATTTATGTATAAAATTAATTATTGTCGAAAATAAATATGTACGAAAATCCCAATGTAAATTATGAATGAACGTGAATGCATTTTCTATCAACCTTATTTCAGAAAAGGCGTGTATTTAAAAATTTTTACTATACAAATTATTCAAATATAATTTTTCAAGTTACCGTTAAGTTTTTATTTTTCCATTTGAAGATAGGTAGGTAAGAAATATAGAGCAATCAATACACGGACCGAACTTGCAATACACATCCGCCATACTGTTTTGTTTACCTGTACAGAAATGAAAGGAATAAAGGACGGATCTTATCTGGACTATATCTGTATCTGTTGGGTAACGTTGTAGTATCCAATACTGTATTTTATACAACGGATATTTAATTATTTTATTAAATTTTTTTTTTATTCGCAGGTTTATGGTAAGTTTATGGTATTCATATTATTGTTCAAAATATCTAACATGTTGTTTCTTTTGCATTTTTAACCTTTCGTTGTTTTAGCTTTATATTTTTATACATGTTTATTATTTAAACTTATTGTTATTATTACGTTGGGTTTCTAATGATTTTGTTTGTTATAAATGTCGATTTTATTTGTGTTATTGGAATGATGTTAATTTTAAAAAAAATTAAACGTGTTATTTGTTTTGCATTCATAACAAGTTCTTAGTTTTTACGTTATAAACATTTCTTTTTTGTTATATTTTAATTTGCTCAGAAATTTATTTTCAATAAAAAGCACGTTTTCGCCGTTTTCTGTTATTTTCTATTCAGCTTTTAATTGTTTCAATTTATAAGTTTGGTATAAAGGCTGTGCAAATTTTTGAATTTTTTGTTTTTCTTGAACTGAAGTTAGCTAATCGATACTAATTTATTTAAAATTATTTCAACGCTTGAGACAAAAATGAATACATGACGCCATTAACCTTAATGAAATCCCATACTCAGCTATTATGCCTTTCCGTCGAATATCAGCGGAAAACTCGAAGAATAATTGACTAATTAAAATATTATTCAAACATCAATTTGACAGTAATTTCCAAATTGTAAATGTTAACATTTCTTCGTTTTTAGCTTCATGCAATTTTTTTTCTTTTTTTATTTTATATTTTCTTTATGAATGTGTTCGTGGTTTTAAGTAATTTAATTGCTTTATTATTATTATTAGAGAGGCAAATCAATTTAAATATTCTATTTGCGAACATTTGAATAATTAATAAAGTAGGAATTTTTGTACAATTCTTTTGATATAGCATCCGAAAATTTTACGTTTATATATTATTTTAATTTTTTTGTATCATTGCATATCTGTTTGTCTTATTTATTGTGATGTTCAGTTTTCTTAGTTGAAGACATTAGTACAGTCTATCCAGAAGAAATTGTGCGAAAGTGAGATCCACCATCCTATGACAGGAGAGGACGATTTGTGTTTTCAGCTTAAAATGCTATTTTTGTTATGTTTGTTACGTTCATGAAAATTACTGTTGTTAAATTTTGTTGTTACTTTGCTAAATCTATATGTTTTTATAATTTTATATGTTCCTAATTTGAAATGTTTACTCTAAGATTATGCAATAAACTTACTGAGATAGTCTCTTCTTTACTTCTATATAACTGCTGCAACCACGGGCTGGTTTCTGGCGTAAAGCCATCTTTAATCATCTGTGATGCATGTTGCATTACAGTGCTCATAGTAAGAGATTTTCCATTGTAACGAATACAGGAGGAACAATAACACATATACCGATCCATAGTTAAAAGTGAAGGCATATTTCCATACAAAGCTGTTATATATAGTGTCGGTAGTATTTTCTCAATATGGCTCTTGTTACAAGTTAACTCAATAAATAAATGTTTATCTGAAAATCAATTTAATTGGTACTGGGGCTTAATTGTAAAAATCACACTACAGATATTAATAGTCATAATTAGTTAAGATATTTAATATTTAATGTTTGAAGTTAATTAAAGTCCTAGGCTCAAATTAGTGGTCATCATTTACTAATTAGAGACCATAAATACATATACAATAGAGCAAAGGAAATAATCAACCAATCAAAATGAAGCTTATTATCTGCCAATGAAGATAGATTGTAATATGATCGACATGTGTTAATTTGTTTTTTTTTCCAGTTGCAAGAATTCGAACAGTTAAAAAGAAATAATATACATCTAATTATTTTAAAATACAGTTGCATCACAATCGTGATCACAATGCCCACTATAGGTATTGCTCTGACGACCAAATATTGAATAACATTCAACATGCGCGGATTCAAAAAGGTGGAATTTTTAATAATTGTACAATTCATAGAACAGCATTGAGAATCGTTCTTGAATACATAAAACCATAGATATATGCACGGAAACTGATGGCATGATACATAATGTCTTTGTGGTAAAAACGTACAATATAAATTCTCTTTCAACATATAGCTACTCCAAATTGGAAGAAATGGTACCGTGGATCAAATTTACGGTAAAGCTGTTCAAACTGCACATTGTAATGCTAGCTGTGTTCTTTGAAAGCGATATATTGCTGATTTTGTTGAAACCCGTCTGTATATATATATATATATATATATATATATATATATATATATATATATACGCGGTTAACGGAGACACATCCGAATTGAATGTTAGATCGATCGGTACAAAAATCTAACAACCTCATCAGGTGAGGTGATTCATTCTGGACTCCTAATGTGCTACAATAAATAATATATGTAGTGGAACAATAACTACAAAACAAATTATTTATACACAATCTAACAAGACATATAGTCCAATATTGTATTATAGATCATGTACACAATATTTCTTCCGCAGAACAATACTGCACAAAAAACGATGTTATCTGTTGGAGTCCAAGGAATGCATTTTTCTGAAGGTTCTGAAAAAAAAACATAATAATTTGTATAACTTCATACTGGCGGGCATGGGTACAAATGATGCACAATATGAATTCATACTTCCCATTCTCGCCTACAGGATTTATAGAGAATAAGGCCCAGATTAGTTACTTTTCTATGAGGACATTTTGTTTTAAATTACTTTGAATTATTAATTCTAAATACAATAGAAAATATAAATATATACATATCTTTATACTTTATAAAGATATAACAATATTATTTACGATACTTACAGCATTAGCTATTTAATTATACCAAACCGGAGCTTCTTAAATTACGGTGTAAAATAAAACAATATAAATGTATTTTAAATGATTTAAAATGAATGTATTATTGCTTATAAATTGTAAATTGAAACAATTTAAAGCTTAATAGAAAATAACAGGAAACGGCGAAAACGTGCTGTTTATTGAAAATAAATTTCTCTTAAATTAAAATATAACAAAAACTAAAAATTTATAAAGTTAAAACTCATAACTAATAACACGTTTAATTTTGTGTTAACAATTACCATAATTCGAATTAAAGAAATAAAAAAAATCATTAGAAACCCAACGTAATAATAACGAGTTTAAACAAGTTTAAATAATAAAAATGTATAAAAATATAAAGCTAACACAACGAAAAATGCAATAGAAACAACATGTTAGATTTTTTGAACAATAATATGAATACCATAAACTTACCATAAACCTGCGAATAAAAAAAAATAATTTAATAAAATAATTAAATATCCGTTGTATAAAATACAGTATTGGATACTACAACGTAACCCAACAGATACAGATATAGTCAAGATAAGATCCGTCCTTTATTCCTTTCATTTCTGTACAGGTAAACAAAACAGTATGGCGGATGTGTATTGCAAGTTCGGTCCGTGTATTGATTGCTCTATATTTCTTACCTACCTATCTTCAAATGGAAAAATAATAACTTAACGGTAACTTGAAAAATTATATTTTAATAATTTGTATAGTAAAAATTTTTAAATACACGCCTTTTCTGAAATAAGGTTGATAGAAAATGCATTCACGTTCATTCATAATTTACATTGGGATTTTCGTACATATTTATTTTCGACAAGAATTAATTTTATACATAAATATAGATTTAAAACCATTGTCATACATCTACAGAACAGTATATGCAGAGTAACTGATGATCGTTATCAACAATAATGCCAGAGGGCTTAAAACCGACCCAGGGGTCCAATCAACAAAAAACCTTAATCTCCGCGGGAAAACCTTAATTTCCATGGGACAACCTTAATTTAAAAAACCAACACTTAATTTTATCGGGACTCCTTAAAAAATTAAGGTTTTCCACCGGAGATTAAGGTTTTCTGCGGGAATTAAGGTTTTGGTGTTTGTAGTGGTAATATCAAGGTGGATCAATCAACCGTTGCATTTATTGAAAACATCGTGTCAAGATATTTGAGCAGAACTCGGCATAATTTAATTTTCTCAAAATTACAGTTTAGCTTGGGAGTTCAATTTAAAAACAAAAACAATTAAATTTTAAGTCAAATATGTTATAATTTGTAATTTTAGTTCATTATTTTCAAACCAATTAATTTACATAATGTTTTAAAGAATAAAGATGTAAATTAATGTTTTAATTTATTGTGTTTAGCCTGCAAGACAGGAGAATCACAGACAATACTGAATATTTAACTACTTAAACTGAATACTCACATATCAGTCATAAATTTTGGGGTCACTTAAAAATATATATAATAAATTACGAAAACACAAAAATTTTCAAATAAAATGGGGGTTCACAATAATTTAGTTTAAAGAATTAATGGGCCCACCTCCACATAGTTCATAGCCTTGACGTGGCATGGGGGCTCTTCCATTATACATTGTATATTTTATTCATTGTACATGTATATAATGGTTGTCCAATATGAACTGTCAATCCAGAATTTAACCGGTAATCGTGGTGTAATTATAGGCACATTTGTTTACACAATGAACGAGAATGTACACTTGGTTTAATTACTATGAAATCACTCTTTATTATGGTCTTAATAACAATTTTTTCACAGAAAAGTGTTCTTTGTGATAAAATTGTTCCAAATCATACTTATTACATAATAAATATCATGTGTGATACATTATACAGTTACTTCTCTCTACTGCCAGCCATTACAACCTATGTAAACATCGTCGAACTGCTCGAAATTGTCCATTCACAGACGAATTATATAGAAATAAGGTTGTATTTTTGTCAATTTTGATAAATTTATACAAAATATAACAAATATATATATAATAAACCTTTATTTAATAGAATAAATCATTTTTTTATTACTTCTCTGCACTTCTCTGCGTTTAGTAGGACCCGGTAAATCTATAATACACTTGTCAAGGGACCTACCTGGACCACCCACAATCAGTTATACTATTGTCAATAGGACGCTAATAATGAATACAGAGGAATAAGTTAAATTTTTTGTCTAACTACGGTATGACGACAAAATAACACAATAATAATGTCCTCTTACTGTATCTTTGATTTTTATAAGATACTATAGTAAGTGTTGACGTAGGTTGTATAGTGTTTTTTGCGTTACAAATGAAAACTGCTTACCGCGTATGGTTCAGCTTATGCTCCTTTTTTAGATCAAGAAGGGACCTTTTTGAAATCAATAATTATTTCCCCGAGATATTCAGCGTTTTGAAATAAAGCGGTTTTTTAGTTTTGAACGGGCGATTTTTCATACTAAAATTTGACCTTAATTAGAACGGAACTGTACTTTAGGAACAATCGATTGTTGTCTACTCGAAATCCTTCGGGTCATGTCGTCTGCAGTTTAGGCGGGAAAAGTCTCGCGGTTTGTCCGAATACCATTGAACGTCACGAAAGCAGACGAACATTTGTAAACATCGTTAGGTCCCTTAAGAAACAAAAATGGCTGACTTATTATGTGAAATTTCCGTAGCAAAAGTCAAGGACGATTTGTAACAACTTAAATACAGAGGCATACTATAAAACATGGACAGGGTTGTTGTATCTACGTTTTTTCTACTGAATTTTCGTAATAACAAGGTAAAATATAAAATAATGAAAAAATGCTAGCAAACAATTTTTTCCAAGGGGGGTTGGCTTTGTGCCATGATAGATATTATCACAACATTAGTTTGATATAGGGTGTCATTAATATGCACTAATGAAGATAGTATCTGTTCTCCATTGATATCGCGATCAGTTGTTTTATGCAAGGTTACTTTAAAACACCTTAGACTTCAGTGAAATTTAAAATAAACATAAAGTGGAACTATGCCATACCTATACAAATCAGTTAATACTTAGGCATCCTTTCGTGGCAGTTGTATTACTAAATATAACGCTCCACTATAACCAGCGGCTATCGGATTATAACGAACCGGATGTGATATTGTGGGATCAGACAAAAAGGGAACGATATAAAAGTGTATTAAGATTCCGTCTTTTGGCGTCTTTTTCTGGGTTGTTCTAAAATATATTTAAACTATTTATTATTCATAAAATCTCACCAAAGATTAAAAGGTTAGTAGATAAAAATTAATAAAAATTCAAAAAAGATAAATAATTTTTAAAATATCACTTCACACGCAGTTTGTTCGAGTGGGGACACGCCATACATTATGGTAGGCGAAAGGCACTGCACAAAATCGTTAAATATAACTTAGTAATTTAATTAAACTACACCAATAAATTAGCATGGGTAAAAAGAAACTTTAATTGGGACGAATCTGTTAAGTTGCCGAGTTTTTGCTTGACAAGGGCTTAATATTCCTCTCAAGTTTTTCATATTTGTCGTTGATCAAACATGAAAACTTCAAGGCGAATGCGAGGTCCTATTCAAATTTTGACCGGATTTTATGATTTTTGAGAAACGTTTTTGAGAAATTATAGTTCAAATATGAAAATTCGAACTTTTTACTTTTCCTTTAAGTCAGGCTTCCGATCAACTTTTCTAGACATTCCTTTCAATTATATTTTATAAACTATACATCATTTCAAGCTAAATAATTACCTTTACGAAACACTAACAATTATTTGACCAGGATGAAGCATTTTGGTGAAATCAGGGTTCCAATCAAATTCAAAGAAAGCTCACTCGCAAAAATGATGCTTCCGGTCAAGTTTTAGTTATTTTATTAATAATGAATTGCATTAAACTTTATATCTAAATAAAGATCTTTTAAATACCTTTCAGAAGCATTTTAACTTTTCATTCTATATATTAACCCTTTTAAAAGTTATAAACAAAAATAGGTGTGTTTTACTCTTCCCGGGTTTTTCACACTTTCGCGTTTCCATGCAAACACGTGACATAAATCTAATAACGTTGATGACTGTTGTGAGAATGTCGGACCTGACGTTACTTATATACAACGAACATACAACGTTGTTGATACGTCTTTAATTCGTAACGTAATTAAGCAGGTTTAACTGACGTTGTTAAAACGTTGTCAAAAATAGCAACGTTTGTTAAACGTTGTGCGGACGTTGCTGTTAAATCGCGTAAAACAAATCGTTACTTCAACTAACCTGGTATCCTGGTGCAATATTTTTCATTGACGCAAGCTTCACTTCAAATATAACACCAGGTCAGGACCTCCGATATAAGCATTTTAATTGGTTGATAATATGACGCCATTTAATATTACATGCACATGCCAATCTTTTTTAAAATCTGGGAATACCTTTTCTTTATCAAATTTAAATATAAATTATATTTTACGTTTACGTTTAAATTATGAAATCATAAGGTAAACTCGGCTGAGAAATGTAAACATTGAACGTCACAAAGAGAATGACGTCATAATACGTTCGTTCTACTTGAACTTATCTATAATTATAATGGTCAGTCTAGAGAATACTCGAACGTCAAATTTCAACGCTGTCACCGTTGAAATCCAATGCTCCTGACCTGACGTTATATCTGAAGGCCGCTTAGGCTCATGAGGATATCATTGTCAGGGTACCAGAATATAATTCAACGTGCTTTTAATAATCTTTAGCGAACATATTTGCAACGTCCGTAACGTTTATTAGTGTTCGACTTATTAAGGATCATTAAGAACCACTGTGAAAAACCCATATCTGATTTTTTGTACAAAAAATGTTTTGGGTTGGGATAGATGGTAATTAGATATACAGTTTCACGCGTCTGTTTTAAAATATAAGAGTATAGTTTAAATATTTGAAATATTTTAAAATAAATTATATTAAATCATGTTTCTTTCAGTTTAAAAATATTGCCTGGATTGAGAACGGGGGGGGGAGTGGGGGGTTCGACATAATAGATGCTTTACATTTTAATAAAGTTTATGAATTTCCACAAGAATTTAATGAGCAGTGTGTGTGTGTGTGTGTTTGTGAGGGTGTGTTTGTGTGTGTGTGTGTTGTGAGGGTGTGTGTGGGGGTGGGTGGGTGGGTGTGTGTGTATGTGTGTCTGTGTGTGTGTGTTCCCTGGGATTGCAACACAGATACTTAATTTACATTGTATCAAATTTTACGAATTTCCACCAGAATTAAATTTACATTTCCCGGTCAGTTTCTTTCGCTTTACTTCTCTGTATATCTCTTACAGCAGTTTTTTGTTCGATCGAATACAAATAGCAGGGGTCATTAAATTACACAAGGGTTGTAAAGCCACACGTTCACGCGTTATTTGATATCTTGTAAGTGTTTGCTATTGAAACAAAGAAAATCATAAGAAAACGTTTAAAACATATTTTTGAAATAACTCTTCTTTTAATTATTTTAAGCACGAGATTGATTATTGTATGTGTTTCGTTGCAATATTCGCACAATTTAATCATTTTTTCTCAAAATCACGTTCTACTACATGCACTTGCGAACTGTAAATGTTGCCTATGATATCGTTTAATATACGTATTCCTATTCATTCGTGTTTAATTGGAGACACGAATGAATAGGAATACGTATATAAAATGCAGTAATATTTTAGACCTATTCATTTGGGTCTTATAATATATTTGTAGCGGATCTAATTTCGTAAAATATGTCCTTAAAGCATTTCAGTCAGTCGAGATATTTTGAGATGTGCATTTGGACCCCAAACTGAAATATTTAAGTAACAATCGCTTCGGGTGCCTATTATTCTTCCTGAATTTTTGTTAAGTGCAATCTACTACAAGGAATAAAATACGGGGATTTGGGAGAGGCATGCTTGGAAATAGGATTCCTTTATGACGTATCACGGTACTTTTTACTAAAACAACCAACAGAAAATTAGTTTGTATTCAGTAAACAGATATTGTACAGGCAGAGTTAACAAAATTGAGGTCCTCACTTATACAATTGGATTTTACGGTCGCCATAATGAATCATTTTATCGTTATCAAATATCTTTCTCACAAATGACTATTGATTTGTTCTGTTTGTCGTAACCACTTCACCTTTTTTCTACCTGAATATAATTACCCCTGATATCACTAATTACTGGAATATGACTGCCCCCTGATATGACTAATAACTGGAATATGACTATCCCATGATATGACTAATTACTGGAATACGACTACCCCCTGATATGACTAATTACTGGAATATGACTACCCCCTGATATGACTAATTACTGGAATATGACTACCCCTTGGTATGACTAATTACTGGAATACGACTACCCCCTGATATGACTAATTACTGGAATATGACTACCCCTTGGTATGATTAATTACTGGAATACGACTACCCCTTGGTATGACTAATTACTGGAATATGACTACCCCCTGATATGACTAATTACTGGAATATGACTACCCCCTGATATGACTAATTACTGGAATGTGACTATCCCCTGATATGACTAATTACTGGAATACGACTACCCCCTGATATGACTAATTACTGGAATATGATTAGCCCTTGATATGACTAATTTCTGGAATATGACTACCCCATGATATGACTAATTACTGGAATATGACTATCCTCTGATATGACTAATTACTGGAATACGACTACCCCCTGATATGACTAATTACTGGAATATGACTACCCCTTGGTATGATTAATTACTGGAATACGACTACCCTTTGGTATGACTAATTACTGGAATATGACTACCCCCTGATATGACTAATTACTGGAATATGACTACCCCCTGATATGACTAAACGCTTGAATATGACTACTCCTGATATATCTAATTGCTGGAATATGACTACCCCCCCCCCTGTTACGACTAATTACTGGAATATGACAACCCCTCGATATAACTAAATTACTGAAATATGACATCCACTGATATGACTAATTGCTGGAATATAACTGCCCTCTTATATGACTAATTAATTAAATATGACTACCCCTGATATGACTAATTACTGGAAAATGACTCCCCTGATATGACTAATTACTGGAATTTGACTACCCTCTTATATGACTAATTACTGGAACATGACTCCCCTGATATGACTAATTGCTTGAATATGACTCCCCTCTTATATGACTAATTAATTGAATATGACTATCCCCTGACCTGACTAATTACTGGAATATGACTCCCGTGATATGACTAATTACTTGATATGACTAGCCCCTGATATGACTAATTACTGGAATATGACTAATTACTGAGATATGACTACCCCCTGATATGACTAATTGCTGGAATATGACTACCCTTGATATGACTAATTACTGAGATATGACTACCCCCTGATATGACTAATTACTTGAATATGACTATCCCTGATATGACTAATTACTGGAATTTGATTACCCCCTGATACGAATAATTACTGGAATATTACTACCCTGATATGACTAATTACTGGAATATGACTACCCCCTGATATGACTAATTACCAGAATATAACTAGCCCATGATAAAACTAATTACTGGAATATGACTAACTACTGATATGACTAATTACTGGAATATGACAAACTACTGATATGACTTATTGCTGGAATATGACCACCCCCTGATACGACTAAAGACTGGAATATGACTAGCACTGATATGACTAAATACTGGAATATGACCACCCCCTGATACGACTAAAGACTGGAATATTACCACCCCTTGATATGACTTATCACTTGATAATGACTATCCATGAAATGACCAATTACTAGAATATGACTATCCTCTGATATGACTAATTTCTGGAATATGACTACACCTGATATGACTAATTACTGGAATATGACTACCCTCTGATAAGAATAATAATTGGAATATGACTACCCCCTGAAAAGACTAATTACTGGAATATGACTCCCCCTCATATAACTAATTACTGGAATATGACTACCCCCTGAAAAGACTAATTACTGGAATATCACTACCCATGATATGACTAATTACTGGAATATGACTACCATTGATGTGACTAAATACTGGAATATGACCCCCCCTGATATAACTTATTACTGGAATATGACTATCCCCTGATATGACTAATTACTGGAATACGACTACCCCTGATAGGACTAATTACTGGAATATGACTACCCCCTGATATAACTAAATTACTGAAATATGACTACCCCTTGATATAACTAATTACTGGAATATGACTACCCCCTGATATGACTAATTACTGGAATATGACTACCCCCTGATATGACTAACTGCTGGAATATGACTACCACTGATATTACTAATTACTGGAATATGACTACCCCATGATATGACCAATTACTGGAATATGACTATCCTCTGATATGACTAATTACTGGAATATGACTCCACTGATATGACCAATTACTGGAATATGACTCCCCTGATATGACTAATTACTGGAATATGACTCCCCGATGATATGAATAAATACTGGAATATGACCACCCCCTGATACGACTAAAGACTGGAATATGACTACTCCTGATATGACTAATTACTGGAATATGACTACCCCCTGATATGACTAATTACTGGAATGTGACTATCCCCTGATATGACTAATTACTGGAATACGACTACCCCCTGATATGACTAATTACTGGAATATGATTACCCCTTGATATGACTAATTTCTGGAATATGACTACCCCCTGATATGACTAATTACTGGAATATGACTATCCCCTGATATGACTAATTACTGGAACATGACTCCCCTGATATGACTAATTACTGGAATGTGACTATCCCTTGATATGACTAATTACTGGAATACGACTACCCCCTGATATGACTAATTACTGGAATATGATTATCCCTTGATATGACTAATTTCTGGAATATGACTACCCTCTGATTTGACTAATTACTGGAATATGACTATCCCCTGATATGACTAATTACTGGAATGTGACTATCCCTTGATATGACTAATTACTGGAATACGACTACCCCCTGATATGACTAATTACTGGAATATGATTATCCCTTGATATGACTAATTTCTGGAATATGACTACCATCTGATTTGACTAATTACTGGAATATGACTATCCCCTGATATGACTAATTACTGGAATACGACTACCCCCTGATATGACTAATTACTGGAATATGACTACCCCTTGGTATGATTAATTACTGGAATACGACTACCCCTTGGTATGACTAATTACTGGAATATGACTACCCCCTGATATGACTTATTACTGGAATATGACTACCCCCTGATATGACTAAATGCTTGAATATGACTACTCCTGATATATCTAATTGCTGGAATATGACTACCCCCTTGTTATGACTAATTACTGGAATATGTCAACCCCTCGATATAACTAAATTACTGAAATATGACATCCACTGATATGACTAATTGCTGGAATATAACTGCCCTCTTATATGACTAATTAATTAAATATGACTACCCCTGACCTGACTAATTACTGGAATATGACTCCCGTGATATGACTAATTACTTGATATGACTAGCCCCTGATATTACTAATTACTGGAATATGACTAATTACTGGGATATGACTACCCCCTGATATGAGTAATTGCTGGAATGTGACTACCCCCTGATATGACTAATTGCTGGAATATGACTACCCCTGATACAACTAATTACTTGAATATGACTATCCCTGATATGACTACTTACTGGAATTTGATTACCCCCTGATACGAATAATTACTGGAATATTACTACCCTGATATGACTAATTACTGGAATATGACTACCCCCTGATATGACTAATTACCAGAATATAACTAGCCCATGATAAAACTAATTACTGGAATATGACTAACTACTGATATGACTAATTACTGGAATATGACTAACTACTGATATGACTTAATACTGGAATATGACTACCCTCTGATATGACTAATTACTGGAATATGACTACCCCTTATATGACTTATTGCTGGAATATGACCACCCCCTGATACGACTAAAGACTGGAATATGACTAGCACTGATATGACTAAATACTGGAATATGACCACCCCCTGATACGACTAAAGACTGGAATATTACCACCCCTTGATATGACTTATCACTTGAAAATGACTATCCATGAAATGACCAATTACTAGAATATGACTTTCCTCTGATATGACTAATTTCTGGAATATGACTACCCCTGATATGACTAATTACTGGAATATGACTACCCTCTGATAAGAATAATAATTGGAATATGACTACCCCCTGAAAAGACTAATTACTGGAATATGACTCCCCCTCATATAACTAATTACTGGAATATGACTACCCTGAAAAGACTAATTACTGGAATATGACTACCCATAATATGACTACTTACTAGAATATCACTACCCATGATATGACTAATTACTGGAATATGACTACCACTGATATGACTAAATACTGGAATATGACCCCCCCCCTGATATAACTTATTACTGGAATATGACTACCCCTTGATATGACTAAATACTGGAATATGACCCCCCCCCGATATAACTTATTACTAGAATATGACTATCCCCTGATATGACTAAATTACTGAAATATGACTACCCCCTGATATAACTAATTACTGGAGTATGACTACCCCATGATATGACTAATTACTGGAATATGACTACCACCTGATATGACCAATTACTGGAATATTACCACCCCTTGATATGACTAATTACTGGAATATGACTACCCCCTGATATGACCAATTACTGGAATATTACCACCCCTTGATATGACTAATTACTGGAATATTACCACCCCATGATATGACCAACTACTGGAATATGACTTCCCCCTGATATGACTAATTGCTGGAATATGACTACCCCCTGATATGACTAATTACTGGAATATGACTACCCCCTGATATGACCAATTACTGGAATATTACCACCCCTTGATATAACTTATTACTGGAATATGACTACCCCCTGATATGACCAATTACTGGAATATTACCACCCCTTGATATAACTAATTACTGGAATATGACTACCCCATGATATGACTAATTACTGGAATATGACTACCCCCTGATATGACCAATTACTGGAATATTACCACCCCATGATATGACCAATTACTGGAATATGACTCCCCTGATATGACTAATTACTGGAATATGACTCCCCGATGATATGAATAAATACTGGAATATGACCACCCCCTGATACGACTAAAGACTGGAATATTACCACCCCTTGATATGACTTATCACTTGAAAATGACTATCCATGAAATGACCAATTACTAGAATATGACTATCCTCTGATATGACTAATTTCTGGAATATGACTACCCCTGATATGACTAATTACTGGAATATGACTTCCCTGATATAACTAATTACTGGAATATGACTCCCGATGATATGAATAAATACTGGAATATGACCACCCCCTGATACGACTAAAGACTGGAATATTACCACCCCTTGATATGACTTATCACTTGATAATGATTATCCATGAAATGACCAATTACTGGAATATGACTATCCTCTGATATGACTAATTACTGGAATATGTTTACCCCCTGATAAGACTAATTACTGGAAAATGACTCCCCGATGATATGAATAAATACTGGAATATTACCACCCCCTGATATAACTAATAACTGGAATATGACTACCCCTTGATATGAATAATTACCGGAGTATAACTAGCCATGAAAAGGCTAATTGCTGAAATATGACTACCTCCTGATATGGCTGATTGCTGAAATATGACTATCTCCTGATATGGCTGATTGCTGAAATATGACTTCCTCCTGATATGGCTGATTGCTGAAATACGACTACCTCCTGATATGAATAACTACTGGAATATGACAACCCCCCGGCAAGACTAATTACTGGAATATGACTACCCCTGATATGACTAATTACCAGAATATAACTATCCCATGATAAAACTAATTACTGGAATATGACTAACTACTGATATGACTAATTACTGGAATATTACTAACTACTGATATGACTAAATACTGGAATATGATTACCCCTGATATGACTTATTGCTGGAATATGACCACCCCCTGATACGACTAAAGACTGGAATATGACTACCACTGATATGACTAAATACTGGAATATGACCACCCCCTGATACGAATAAAGACTGGAATATTACCACCCTTTGATATGACTTATCACTTGAAAATGACTATCCATGAAATGACCAATTGCTAGAATATGACTATCCTCTGATATGACTAATTACTGGAATATGACTACCCTCTGATAAGAACAATAACTGGAATATGACTACCCCCTGAAAAGACTAATTACTGGAATATGACTCCCCCTAATATAACTAATTACTGGAATATGACTACCCCCTGATATGACTAATTACTGGAATATGATTACCCCCTGAAAAGACTAATTACTGGAATATCACTACCCATGATATGACTAATTACTGGAATATGACTACCACTGATATGACTAAATACTGGAATATGACCCCCCCACCGATATAACTTATTACTGGAATATGACTACCCCCTGATATGACTAATTACTGGAATATGACTACCCTTGATATGACTAACTGCTGGAATATGACTACCCCCTGATATGACTAATTACTGGAATATGACTATCCACTGATATGACTAATAACTGGAATAAGACTTCCCCCTGATATGACTAATTACTGGAATATGACTATCCCCTGATATGACTAATTACTGGAATATGACTGCCCGCTGATATGACTAATTACTGGAATATGACCACCCCTGATATGACTAATTACTGGAATATGTTTACCACCTGATATGACTAATTACTGGAAAATGACTCCCCGATGATATGAATAAATACTGGAATATGACCACCCCCTGATATAACTAATAACTGGAATATGACTACCCCCTGATATGACTAATTGCTGGAATAAGACTACCCCCTGATATGAATAATTACTGGAGTATTACTACCCATGAAAAGGCTAATTGCTGAAATATGACTACCTCCTGATATGGCTGATTGCTGAAATATGACTACCTCCTGATATGGCTGATTGCTGAAATATGACTACCTCCTGATATGGCTGATTGCTGAAATACGACTACCTCCTGATATGACTAATTACTGGAATATGTCTACCCCCTTGCAAGACTAATTACTGGAATATGACTATCACTGATATGAATAAATACTGGAATATGTCCACCCCCTTGATATAACTAATTACTGAAATATGACTACCTCTTGATATGACTAATAACAGGAATATGACTACCTCTTGATACGACTATCCCCTGATATGACTGATTACTGGATTTTTACCTGCGTGCTATGTAGCATAGTTACATGGTACCTCTAGTGGATAGGCACACTAGTGTGGTTAGGAGAGTCAATGTATAACTGTTGTATGGAGGTCTCCTCCCTAGTAAAGTGTCTGACAGGCTCCTCATCGGCTCAGTATGCAGACCCAATATCCCTCCTGCCTTCCTGGGAACTTGTCCGGTCTGTTGGGTACACCATCTCAGCAAGTCCGTGATCGATTCACTCTTCGCTATCTGCTTGGCAAGGAACAGCAATACCTCCCCTCGTATCTCATTCATCTTTGGGAACTTTTCTGGCTAAACTGGGTTAGAATGGTAATCCACATTATTTTGGGCAGGTGCATTTGATTTACACGGTTCTTCTGGCCTAATATTGGCAATTACTCAATGGAAAGTTGGCCTTGCGCCCTCTGGGTGGCATAATGTCTTCCTCCTCCTCTCCTGGCAACTTCATTATATTAGCCTCCTTGATCTTTACCTCTCTACAGGGCTTTTTCCGTGGTCTTTTCTCCTCCTCATCTAAAATACTGTCTCTCAACTCAACCTCCATGATGTAATTTCCATTTCCGTCTTTCTTCACTTCGTCTTCCGTTTCTTCTTTTTTTAACCTGAAATGAGAGTTTTACTGTTAGCTACGATGACTTGTGTTGTATCCCAGAGGGGTACAACCATGGGGTCTGACACCGTGGGCAAAAGTAGTTCTGTAGTTTCTCCCCAACTTCTGTCGTCATTTGAACACATTTTCCATGCATCCAGTCATTGCAGCTGTCACAATGGCTCATAAATCGACCATTATCTACATTGTAACAAATACAATACAGTAGACCATTTATACTGGTGATGACAATCTACGACGAAATACCAATAACCAATCTGGTAGTTCTTTATCCCTGCATCATTCGATCATGGTTGATCACTACAATTCTTGTTCGCATATGTACTCTATACACATATGAAGTGGGCATCGGGGGCCGAGTGGTTAAGGTAGTTCGTCTACTACTGATCACGTGGTCTGTCAAGCATTGATGAACTGCACCACTGTGTCACTGAGACCCTGACTGGACCACTTTATCACCAAGACCTAGGCATTGATTAACTGGACCACTCTGTCACATAGATCCCGGTATTGATTAGGTGATCACTCCGTCTCCGAGACCCAGGCATTGATTAACTGGACTACTCTGTCACCGAGACTCTAACTGGACCACTCTGTCACCGAGACTATAACTGGACCACTCTGTCACCGAGACTATAACTGGACCACTCTGTCACCGAGACTATAACTGGACTACTCTGTCACCGAGACTATAACTGGACCACTCTGTCACCGAGACTATAACTGGACTACTCTGTCACCGAGACTATAACTGGACCACTCTGCCAAGAGACAACGGCATTGATTAAGATATGAATACATTGTTCACATTGCTGAATGGAGGAAAATTCGAGTTCTGACGAAATGTTAGTGCGAAGTCATATATAAACGATTCTTGTAAAATTGCGTTTTTATTTATTTCAAATACAATAAATTATTTAAATACACACAATAGTCGTAAAACTACCTTCTATTTTATTTCAGTCAAAACAAACCAACAAGATGAGCAAGATTCACGGCTTTGCCAACAACTCAGAGTCTATACTTCAGCACTGATCTTTCCATTTTCACCGAACAATCCATCGAACAATGACAACTTTTGTTTTTCTCGGTTCGAATAAAAGAAAGAACGTTCATCTAGGTTTACAAAAAGCGTTTGAAAAGATATGATGTACAATGAGTAATTTTAGTATGTGTAATTCGCGAAAATAGTGTTTGTTTTACTATCATCTTATGTTTCAGTAATGATGTTTTCGTCAAATCTAAAATAAATGTATGGCAATGCCTCTTATTTCCTCCTCACGGCTTCGTGTTCAGTTCGTTGTCTATATTCTTACGCGTCACATCTTATTTCCTCCTCACGCCTTCGTCTTCAGTTCGTTGTCTATATTCCAACACGTCACATCTTATTTCCTCCTCACGCCTTTGTCTTCAGTTTTTGTGTATATTCCTACGCGTCTCATCTTATTTCCTTCTCACGCCTTTGCCTTCAGTTCATTGTCTATATTCCTACGCGTCAGATCTTATTCCCTCATCACGTCTTCGTCTTCTGTTCGTTGTGTATATTCCTACGCGTCACATATTATTTCCTTCTCACGCCTTCGTCTTCAGTTCGTTGTCTATATTCATAGGCGTCACATCTTATTCCCTCATCACGCCTTCGTCTTCAGTTTGTTGTGTATATTCCTTAGCGTCACATCTTATTTCCTCCTCACGCCTTCGTCTTCAGTTCTTTGTCTATATTACTACGCGTCACATCTTATTCCCTCATTACGCCTTCGTCTTCAGTTCGTTGTTTATATTCCTACGCGTCACATTTTATTCCCTTCTTTCGTCTTCGTCTTCAGTTTGTTTTGTATATTCCTACGCGTCACATCTTATTCCATCCTCACGTCTTCGTCTTCAGTTTGCTGTGTATATTCCTACGCGTCACATCTTATTTCCTCCTCATGTCTTCGTGTTTAGTTCTTTGTTTATATTCCTACGCGTCACAAACTTATAATGGAACTTTATGTGGGAAAAGGATAGTAATATTTAAAAACAATCGTGGAAGAATTATAATGATTAAACGCATATTTTCGGTAATTCATCGATGCATGAACGAGGTCGACTCTGAGGGATACCCTCTCGTTGGGGTTGCCAGGTCATATTACGGAAAGCCTGGCCTCGGACCGTAGTGGGTAACGTTTTTGGAGAGTACCAAACTCCTTGCACGATAAAGACCGTTTATTATAGATTTAAACATAGAGGTATGCTCATGGTGGCTCAAGGCTAAATTCTCCGCCCCTATCCAATACTACACATTTTTCCTATGACAATCGAAGTTGTGTGTCCTATTTTCCTTCTCACCCCTTTTTCGTTAATTTGTTTGTTAACCTGTTCTCGTCATGAATATAGCTTAAACACTGCTTTCTGAAATGTTAAGCAGATATCTAGTCAATCAATTAAAATCAATCCGTTTCAGGATTGTTCATTGTACCTTAATCTTCTTTTTTTCTGGCGTTTTTTCCAGTTCACCATAATCTCCCCGGTATTAATTGACAACTGCATCACAGATTTATATTTCTTTTAAGTCTGAATATAAGCAAATCCTGTGCTGATATCACGTATTATTACATGAATATAATTTTGCGTGTTCTGATTGGTGTTTTAGAAAATACACACTCGGGTCACGATAAATTGCAACAATACTAAATATGAGAATTTTTGAAAGCTGCATGATTCCACAGCTCAGTGGTCAAGCGGAATCCAATATCAACCTGATTTATCGAAAAAAATCGAAAATTACAATTGTGTGTTAGCATCGTCCATTTTTCTGATCAAGGAAGATGGGGATTTTATTCTAAAACAATTACTGACTTTGAGGATTTATCAGCATTCAAGAATGTATATTCATATCACCTAGCGGCTCGGTGAATATTACATTTTCTCAGGTTGATAAATGCAGATGACGATCTATATCAAAGTCGTATAAAATTGAATTCTTTTCATTCCGAACACTACTAGAAATAAGTCTTTCGATGGTTATCCAAATATCGGCAAACTGTGATCTTCCAGTTTTATTTTTGGCATTTTAAGTTAATAAATTTAAGCAATATTTTTATAAATCTGTATGGTAAATGCTTTGATATCAAATCTATAATTTAAAAAATCATGGACGATTGTGAAATAACTTTGTGATGGTTATTTTCAATATACATGATATACGAGTCCAGAAAGTTGGCTAAATAAGTAAAGTACTTTTCTTGTTTTTTTCTCTTCTGGAGAAAAGGAACAAACCGGAGGAGGTGGTGGAGTTTATTGCATATAAGGTGAATTAATATTTTACAGCTAATGTGTATGATGTTGTATGCCATTTAGTAATTTCGAAGCATTTTACCCGCTACCTAACGCACTTATTATAATCGACACTACAAGATATACGGGAAATTATGTCATTCATTAGTATTAGATATAACCGACGTGACCAAGGAAATCTAGCAAGTTATTTAAACGTCGCTTTTTGTGCCAATAGACACAGTTCACGTTCGGAAAACAAAGAAGACGTACGTGTTGCTACATATTGGATAAAAGTGTAAGTACATAGAAATAGTTAAACGCAAATTATTGTTTAGTTCTACTTATTTTATCAGACATATTTTTCTAACTGATTGACATCAGTGATGAGATTCATTTTTCGTAAGTATAGACTAAACTTTGGCATTAAAGTCCCAGCTTTACAAAAACTGTAAGCAAAATTAAATTAATTTTATATGTTAAGGCTGTACTACGAATAAAATAGAAAACAGACCAATACAAAAATGTATTAGTTGATGGTTTAATCTATAGTCATCTTTCATTTATTGTTTGACTATTCCTTGTATTATATGCAATAAAGTATGTCTCTAATATAACCTGCTAAGGATGATCAGGACAGACTTGTTGAGCTTGCTACGAGACCAGCCTGAGAATTAGACCAGTACTAACTGAGCTGACTACGAAACAATCAGACTCTGAGTTAGATCACTACTTGTTAAGCTGTCTACGAGACCATGCTCAGAGTTAGACTAGGACTTGTTGAGCCGACTACGTCACCACTTTCAGAGTTAGACCAAGACTTGTTGAGCTGACAACGAGACCAGACCCTGCGTTAGACTAGGACTTGTTGAGCTTACTACGAGACTAGTCTCGGAGTTTGACCAGGACTTGTTGAGTTTACAACGAGGCCAGTCTCGGAGGTAGACCAGGACTTGTTGAGCTGACTACGAGACCAGACTCAGAGTTAGTTCAGGAATTGTTGAGCTGACTACCAGACCAGACTCAGAGATAATACTGGTTTATAGGAATGCTAGCACATTTAGATTTTTGGACCCTGATGGTATCCTCCGGATAATGATAAGAGGCAATAGTTATATGCTATATTATAGAAGACGGAGCTTTGACATGCCATGCGGACTTTGGGGATATTAAACTTACACGTGTTATGTTTAGTTCGAGGTGTAACTAATTGCTTTAATTTGTTAATCGTGTCACTAAATAAGAAATGTTTATTGATAATTAAATCGCCTTTCAGGCTAAACAATTAAGTTTAATTTCATATAATGATTATAGGTGATTGTACAATGATTGAATAATATGGAAAATAAAATAAACTAAAATCAAATAAATTAAATTAAGTCAAGTTTAATTGAGTGTTAGTAAAGGTTCAACAAGCACAGTGACTACTTTATATCATATGTTACAGTAACTACAGCAAGAGACAATGACAATATAAATCATATACAACAGGTTTTTCTAGTTATTTTCATGCAGTAGAGCCTCCTTTTTGTTATTTAAATTTTTTATTAATTTAATTTACAAATTTGTCCACAGATGTCACTGAGTAAATTGTTTTTGTTTAAGCAAATATAATATAATTTCTTTATGTCAAAACCATTATAAAATATCCGAAACAATAATTGGTAAATGTATAGACGGTAATATCACACCGTACAATACAACAAGAAAGTATATCGCATTGTTCGTTTATTGACACGTTAGAAGGTGTAACGATCCAGTAATGATATCTTTGTTTTAATAAAGTTTTAACTATTGTGATGTTTTGAATTACTTAATTCAGACGCATGTAGGCACGGAGTTCTGTTTCAGTAAACAGCACAAGAATTTAAATAGAGAACGCAGTAGAAAATTGGTGACTAAAATACTCGGATACTCTTTGTACTCGGTCTTTGTATATGCCTCTAAAATAATAACTGCTGATCAATTTAATTTTGATTGATAATACAAATGACTATAAAATAAAAAAAAATGAATGAAAAACAACACAGCATGTTTTTATCCCAAACACAAATGTCATTATTTCACCAAAATATAGAAATATTGTCGACTAGCGAAAAGTGGAACAAGCTGTTTCAAAAAAGGGATAAGTTTAGGATGAGGGCGAGTTAGATGGGTTAATTATCTACAGCTTACGTGTGTTGATTATTGGTACCAGAGAAGAGGAGGATGGGGAGTTAGGTGGATTCGTTATCTACAGCTTACGTGTCTTGATTATTGGTACCAGAACGGAGTGGGAGTGGAGTTAGGTAGATTAGTTATCAACAGTTCACGCGTCTTTATTATTGGTACCAGAACGGAATGGGAGTGGGGTTAGGTAGATTAGTTATCTACATCTCACGCTTCTTGATTATTGGTACCAGAACAGGTTGGGAATGAAGTTAGGTAGATTAGTTATCAACAGGTCACGCGTCTTGATTATTGGTACCAGAACGGAATGGGAGTGGAGTTAGGAAGATTAGTTATCAACAGCTCACGCGTCTTTGATTATTGGTACCAGAACGGAGTGGGAGTGGGGTTAGGTAGATTAGTTATCTACATCTCACGCGTCTTGATTATTGGTACCAGAACAGGTTGGGAGTGGAGTTAGGTAGATTAGTTATCAACAGCTCACGCGTCTTTATTATTGGTACCAGAACGGAGTGGGAGTGGAGTTAGGTAGATTAGTTATCAACAGTTCACGCGTCTTGATTATTGGTACCAGAACGGAGTGGGAGTGCAGTTAGGTAGATAAGTTATCAACAGCTCACGCGTCTTTGATTATTGGTACCAGAACGGAGTGGGAGGGGAGTTAGGTAGATTAGTTATCAACAGCTCACGCGTCTTTATTATTGGTACCAGAACGGAGTGGGAGTAGGGTTAAGTAGATTAGTTATCAACAGCTCACGCGTCTTGATTATTGGTACCAGAACGGAGTGGGAGTGGAGTTAGGTAGATAAGTTATCAACAGCTCACGCGTCTTTGATTATTGGTACCAGAACGGAGTGGGAGGGGAGTTAGGTAGATAAGTTATCAACAGCTCACGCGTCTTTGATTATTGGTACCAGAACGGAGTGGGAGGGGAGTTAGGTAGATTAGTTATCAACAGCTCACGCGTCTTGATTATTGGTACCAGAACGGAGTGGTAGTGGAGTTAGGTAGATTACTTATTGACAGCTCACGCGTCTTTGATTATTGGTACCAGAACGGAGTGGGAGGGGAGGTAGGTAGATTATTTATCAACAGCTCACGCGTCTTTATTATTGGTACCATAACGGAGTGGGAGTAGGGTTAGGTAGATTAGTTATCAACAGCTCACGCGTCTTGATTATTGGTATAAGAACGGAGAGGGAATGGGGTTAGGTAGATTAGTAATCAACAGCTCATTTGTCTTTATTATTGGTACCAATTAAATATTTCCAAAACAAACTACCCACCTTTTAACGCACTTACTGTTATCGATATAAATTAATTATAACCTACGTAACTAATGAAACATTTGAAAGAATTTGAACATTAGACACATTTCTCATTTGGAAAACAGGACGTTCGTGTTGCTGCAGCAATGTAAGAACAAGGAAATGAAAACGTGCTGAAAGGAAAATTCTGGAAAGGAAATGAAGTAAATCCATAATTTTGGCTGGAACGTATGGTCAAAATTGGAAAAAAAGCAAAATTTCCAAAAATTATTATAAAGATGAAGACTCTGTTCCAATCTTCCGAAATAAAAAGCCCTTGCTTAGCTGACTACGACACCAGTCTCAGAGGTATACCAGGACTTGTTGAGATGACTACAAGAACAGTCTCAGAGTTAGACCAGAACTTCTTGAGCTGACTACGACGCCTTGTTGAGCTGACTACGAGACCAGTCCCAGAGTTAGACCAGAACTTGTTGAGCTAGCTACGGGACCATTCTCATAGTTAGACCAGACTTGTTGAGCTGACTACGAGACCAAACTCAGATTTAGACATGGGCATGTTGAGCTGAATACTAGATAAGACTCAGAGATAGACCCGGACTTGTTGGAATTACTTTTAGACCATCCTGAGAATTAGACCAAGATTTTCCGAGTTGACTCCGAAACCAGACTCAGAGTTAGACCAGAACTTGTCAAGCTGAATACGAGACCAGACTCAGAGTTAGACTGGACTTGATGAGGTGACTTCGAGATCAGACTCAGGGATAGACCAGGACTTGTTTGAATGACTTCGACACCAGCCTGAGATTAAGAGCAGGACTTACTGAGCTGACTGTGAGACCAAACTCAGAGTTACACCAGGACTTGCTGAGCCGACTATGAGACCAGACTCATAGCTACACAAGGACTTGTTGAGCTGACTACGAGACCAGACTCAGAGTTAGACCAGGACTAGTTCAGCTGACACGAGACCAGACTCAGAGCAAGACCAGCACTTGTTGAGCTGACAACGAGACCAGACTCAGAGTAAGACCAGGACTTGTTGAACTGACTACGAGATCTGACTCAGAGTTAGTCCAGGACTTGTAGAACTGACTACGTGACAAGACTTAGAGTTAGACCATGACTTGTTGAGCTTACTACGAGACCTGACTCAGAGTTAAACCAGGACTTGTTGAGCTGCTACGAGACCTGACTCAGAGTTAGACAAGGACTTGTTGAGCTGACTACGAGACAAGACTCAGAGATAGATCAGAACTTGTTGAACTGACTAAACGACCTGACTTAGAGTTAAAGAAGGACTTGTTGAGCTGACGACGAGATAAGACTTAGAGATAGACCAGGACTTGCTGGAATAACTTCGACATTAGCATGATAATTAGACCAGGACTTCCTGAGCTAAATATGAGACCAGACTCAGATTTAGACCAGAACTTTGTTGAGCAGACTACGAAACCACTCAGAGTTAGACCAGGACTTGCTGAGCTGACTACGAGACCGGACTCAGAGTTAGACCAGGACTTGTTGAGGTGACAACGAGACCAGCCTCAGAGATACACCAGGACTTGTTGAGCTGACTACGAGACCTGACTCAGAGTTAGACCAGGACTTGTTGATCTGAGTACGAGACCGGACTCAGAGTTAGACCAGGACTTGTTGAGATATCTACTAGACCTGACTCAGAATTGCAACAGGATTTGTTGAGCAGACAACCAGACCAGACTCAGAGTTAGACCAGGATTTGTTGAGCTGACTACGAGACCAGATTCAGAGTAGTTACGTTCGAGGTGTAACTAATTGCTTTGATTTGTCCATCGTGTCAGTAAGTAAAAAAAACCTTTTTGTTTAAACAAATTTGATAAAATTAAAACCATTATAAAATATCCGAAACAAAAATTGGTAAATGTATAGACTGTAATATCACACCGTACAATACAACAAGAAAGTATGTGGCATTTTTCTTTTATTGAGACGTAAGTATGCGTAACGATCCAGTAGTGCTTGCTTTGTTTTAATAAAGTTTAAATTATTGTAATGTCTTGAATTACTTAATTCAGACGCATGAATACCTGGAGTTCTGTTTCAGTAAACAACACAAGAATTTAAATAGAGAACGCAGTAGAAAATTGTTGACTAAAATACTCGGATACTACATGTACAAGGCCTTTGTATTTGTTTCTAAAATAATGATTGCTGAACAATTTAACCTTGATTGATAAATACAACTTACTATAAAAAAGTATTTAAAATATATAATGAAGGGAACAACACAGTTTGATTTTATCCCAAACACAAATGTTATTCTTACACCAAAATATATGGCCTTGTATTACGCCAGCAGTCTTTCCTTCCCCGCACTATACGGGATTAGAACAATCTTCCACTGATCAATGTTATGAGTGACTCTTTTGAGACATTCAAAACAGCTGTTTCAGCCATCATCTACTAAATCACACATTATCTGTATATAGATTTATTTTTAAATATTTAAAAAAATATTTAAAAAATCTTTTTAAATTTCTACTTGTGCCTAGCGCGCAGTACCACAAATTGGCTGAGTCTTCAATGTGTTGAAGGCGGCCAATCATGAAACAGAAACAGAATATAGAATTATTGTCAACTTGTGAAAAGCGGAGCGAGCTGTTTTTTTTTAAAACGGACTAGTGTAAGGGAGAGGAAGTTAGGTGGATTAGTTATCTACAGCTTACGTGTGTTGATTGTTGGTACCAGAACGGAGGACGAGGGGGGGGGGGGGGGTAGGTGGATAAATTATCTACAGCTTACATGACTTGATTATTGGTTCCAGAACGGACGGAGATCGGGGTAGGTTAATTAACTATATACAGCTTACTGGTCATCATTTTTGGTACCAGAGCTAAGTTAGGTAGATTAGTTATCTACAGTTCACGTGTTTCGATTATTGGCACCAGAATTGAGAGGGATAGGTAGTTAGGTAGATTAGTTATCTAAAGCTCATTTGTCTTGATTATTGGTACCAATTAAATATTTCCAAAACAAATTACCCACCACTTCACGCACTTATAGTAATCGACACTACGCGATATAAGTTATTTATAACCTACGTAACCAAAGAAACATAACAAATAATTTGAACATTAGACACACTTCGCATTTGAAAAACAGTACATTCGTGTTGCTACAGCTAGGATAAAATATAAGTACAAAGAAATAACAAATAATATCCTCAGTGCTGAAAGGGAAATTTGGGAAAGGAAATCCATAATTTTGGCTGGTACGTATGGATAAAATTTGAAAAAAAAAATCATAATTAAAAATAGAAACAAATAATTATAGATGGAGGCTGTGCTCCAATCTTCCTAAATAACAATGGTACCTGGAATTAAGATATTGTGTTTATTACTTAATATTGATGCATATGTCCAAGTTCTTCCTCTGACGGAACTCATGCAAACATGTAGACCAAATAGTTGGTTTACAGCTATCGACGGTTTACCCTAGTTGGTTTATATTGTTGGTTTGTTTGAATGCTGTTTTAATGCCACTTTCAGCAATTTTTCAGCTATATTATGGCGTCCAATCTTTATTGGGGAGGAAGCGGGAATACCTGGAAAAAACTCCGACCTTCGATAGGAAAACTGGCAATCCTTGTCAATTAAGATTTGAGTCACGCCCCCTGTCCGCGGTGAGGCCCGCAAACTCAGTGTTGAGAGACCATGTGACCAACAGTAGACGAACTGCCTTAACCAATAAGCCACAGATGCCCCCTAGTTGGTTTATAATAATCGACGGCTAACACTGGTTGGTCTATAGTAATAGACAGCGCGTAGTAGTTGGTCTACATTCATCGACGGTTTACACTTCACAAACGTCAAGCACGAAGTTCAAATTATTCATTTTGTTGTCACAAAGACTGAATCTTGTATAAAGTTTTTATTTCATACTTTTTTTCTCATACAAATGCTGTATTGTGTTTCAATAACTAAAACCCAAAGTTTGATTATTTGTATACATGTACTTAAATTTATTTTTGCCAATAACACATACTGTATGTTTCAACTTATATCTAACTAGTGTATTTATGTAGGCAATTATGTTTTGTTTGTTTGTTTGGTGGAGTTTAACGCTACTTTCAACCCATTTTCAGCTATATCATGTCGTCCAGCTTTTATTGGGGGAGGAAGCCGGAGTACCGGTAGGAAAACTGGCAATCCTTGTCGATTAAGATTGGAGTCGAGTATACCCTGCCCGCAGTGAGAATCGAACCAGCAATCTCAGTGTTTGCAGACCACGTGATCAGACAAATTTATGCGCTACGTGTATTAGACATAATATCTTCCTGCAGTTATTTATTTTTCTAAATATGTAGCCGACCGTGCAAAAATATGAGCATTATACAATAGACACCAAGGCGATCGAAACACTCCGTTTAAAACCTCCGGACGACTTGGTCAGAGGGGCAACAGTCTATTACTGAGTCTATGCATGTAAGTTTTGTTTTTGTTGATTATTTTCAGAATATTGTATTGACCAGATCTTTGGTTACGGAAGTGTTCAATATATTTTCCTTTTTATTATCTTTTAAATTTTAAATAGTGAAATTTTTAGACAATTTTACTTTATAATTAGGCTCCCCGTCACTATTACAGTAAAAATGAATCCATTATTTTAATAATATGACATAAACAAGCCTCTAATAATTCTGAAAATTTGTCTTCTCACAAATTTTCAATTAAAAACGTAAAAATAATATTGAATATATAGGACTATTGTTGTTTTTCGGTCGAACGGCAGCCGTTGTCAATGGACACTATGTGACATGGAGTTTAAATACAGGTATTGTTGAACTGCAAACTTTTAAATGTCGTCAAGTATTACTATATAAGTCTACGAGCGGTCTAATGTCGTCACGTGATAACTAAGAACAATGTTAATTGTAATATTTCTTAAGTAATTAATCGTAGATTCAGTCAGGGATGTTTTATACTTCCATTAATGTCATTGATTCAGAAAAAGATAAAATCGTTTCTAATACTGGAACATACATGTATGCTGTTCTTGTCGCACACGACGGAACATAAAACAAGCATGAGATTCAAATTCCTTATAACGTATTTATTCTGACACCGCTCAGTTGTCACACAGACTAACTATACCGCTCAGTTGTCACAAACTGTATACCGCTCAGTTGTCACCCAGACTAACTGTAAACCGCTCAGTTGCCACATTGACTAACTGTGTAGCGCACAGTTGTCGCACAGACTAACTGTATACCGCTCAGTTTACACACAGACTGTTTTACCGCTCAGTTGTCACCCAGACTAACTGTATACCGCTCAGTTGTCACCCAAGACTAACTGTATACCGCAAAGTTGTCACACAGACTAACTGTATACCGCTCAGTTTTCACCCAGACCAACTGTTAACCGCTCAGTTGTAACACAGACTAACTGTATACCGCTCAGTGTAACACAGACTAACTGTATACCGCTCAGTTGTCACACAGACTAACTATGTACCGCTTAGCTGGCACCCAGACTAACTGTTTACCACTCAGTTGTAACGCAGACTAACTGTATACCGCGCAGTTGTAACACAGACTTACTGTATACCGCTCAGTTGTCACACAGACTAACTATGTACCGCTCAGCTGGCACCCAGACTAACTGTATACCACTCAGTTGTAACGCAGACTAACTGTATACCGCTCAGTTGTCATACAGACTAACTGTGTCCCGCACAGTTGTCACACAGACTAACTGTTTATCGCTCAGTGTAGCACAAACTAACTGTATACTGCTCAGTTGTCACACAGACTAACTGTGTACCGCTCAGCTGGCACACAGACTAACTGTATACCACTCAGTTGTCACACAGACTAACTGTATACCGCTCAGTTGTCACACAGACTGTGTAACGCTCAGTTTACACACAGACTAACTGTTTACCGCACAGTTGTCACACAGACTAACTGTATACAGCTAAGTGGTCACACAGACTGTTTTACCGGACAGTTGTCATACAGACTTCATATGCGTAGCACTAAGAAAGATGGTGGTACGATCGGGGATGTGACCAGTATACATAGGCACACGAAGTTTCACCCAGCTCGCGAAGCAAGATGGCCTATACGGCATTTGGGTCTGGGACCGATCAAGCTCTGCGTAATTCTGCTCAGTTGTCAAATATACTTACTGTTTTACCGCTCTGTTGACATACAGACTTTATAGGCGTAGCACCCAGAAAAATAGTTATACGATCGGAGATATGACCAATAGAGACACGAAGTGTCCACTCAGGTCGAGAAGCAATGTGGTCTTTACGGCAAGGGGTCTGGGCCCGCTCAAGGCCCCCATAATTTCTATGTTAAAGGGTACGAAATCTTGCTTTCTGGGAGCTTTCCTGGCACTAAAAGTGCCTGACAAAAACGGCACCTGACTAGTAGAAAACAGGCATGATTTTTGTACATGTATAAACATTTCATAAGATTTAATTTGCTACGACGGTGGACTAACATGCACTGAATTCGATAATTAGTTCATGTTATTATGTTTTTATTACTTTTTCCGTTTTATGCTATCAGATCAAAGATAACAAATCAATATTGTTTCTCACATACAATGGTGTAATTACTAGTAATTATGTGAAACAGTTTTTTGTTTGAATGGTATGTAATAGTTTTGATTCCTCGCCAAAATAATTGCTCAAAGTACCTTTCAGCAATTCAGGAATCAAACTTGTTGACCATTCCTTTTCATGACTGGAGTCGAGCACACCCTGCTTTCATTGAGAAAAAAACCCACAATGTTCACACGTGTGCAATTAAAAGCAGACGAGTTATTAATTTACCACCCGGCCATCGAGACATCACAATGAGTATCTGGGCATTATGATGAACAAATTTGCTTTAAACATGTGCTTTAATTCGAAACACACACAAAATAAAACGAATTGGTTGGTTTATGCCTTTTAAATATATAATTTTGCGTTACGAAAATATATACCAACAAGGTAGGTCCGAGAATCCTCTGCCGTCCAACGTTTTTTTTTTCGTGTGTGACGCGTCCCATGCAAAAAATAAATAAATAAATAAATAAATAAGCGTTGGACGTCAGAAGATTCTCGGACTACAACAAAGTATGAAGTTCGTCAAAATGACACAGAAAAATTGTGACCGTTAAAGTTGCTCGCGATTTTCGCTGATTTTAATATTTTTAAAATGATCAAACATAGTCATTGTACAATTATGGAAATAAGACACTAAAAATAAAAAAAATAATGAAAACATATTTACAGAATAATTGTAAGAACTTTAACTAAATTATTGGTATGGTATTTTTTGGACGGTGTAATATCTGCGTTCTCGTTTTTTTTCTCGTTCCGATCTCATTTCTAGCGAGGATCGAAATCGTACGTTCTTTACTGATGACTTAGCGAGTGTTCAATCCGTTTATTATACTAGTCCCAAATTTAAGATGGTGAAGGTAGTTCGTCTACTATTGACCAAGTGATTTGTACTGAGGTCTCGATCACCCAACATGACCAATAAGTGGAGACAAAACATTCCTTTAGGGCCATATTTTTAGGAAAACCATGAAAACATGTCTATACATATAAAATTAGGTCACAGCAGGAACCTATAAATCATAGTATACTAGTCCCAGGTCACAGTAAGGTTCTCTCTTGATTGCGCATATCAATAATATTTGTTTAATTAATTGTCAAAGTAATATTTTCTAAAAATATTCAAAAGTAAACTTTGTTACAATATTCTATACATTTCTTGAAAACGGAAGTAATTTTTATAGGCAACAAAACTACCATTCAATCAAAAACTTTCGCCAGTTTTTGGGGCGTAATGATAACGAGTTTAATACAGATCAAATGCATTTTAATCGTCAGAATGATCGAGACTAACACTTTCCTAGGAACAAAACCACTATTGTTGAAGACCTTTTTTTCCCTCTTTGTTTATATTAACATAAAGTCAATAAAAAAAATCCACCGATTTTACTGGCATGCCATTTGGTGGTCTGAAAGTACCATACCACTTTCAAACTATACCAAAAATTTTGAAAAAATGAGCATTTCGAACTCTTTGTACACCTCTGGAAGCATCCATATCTTCAGAGATGACGTCCGAGAGACTCTGAAAGCAGAAAATTTGCAATCCATACACTAGACCAAATTACTCCTAATCCATTATATTTCATCAAATGTTAAATTAAAAAAAAAATTTTCAAACGTCCTTCTTTCCAATAAGTCCAAAAAGTAGAAGCAGAACAAGAGAAAAAGCCAAAGAAAAAAAAATTACAAAGAAAAACAAGAATTTCAGTTGCTTTTTACCACATAAATAACCTAGGTTTATTTTAACATGACGCATTTATGTAATAAATACACGTTAAAACAAATGGCTAAAAACCAATTTGCTTCAAGGGCGGGACCAACAGAATTGTTTTTAGGAAAATTTGTGAGACTGCGCATGGCCTTCAAAAATGGAAACGAACGACTTAAGGTATGATAACTAACGTAAATATGTTTTATTTAAGTATAAAATTGTTGTGTTGAATGTTAACTGTACAAAACTAACAAAGTTTAAATATTTCCAGTACTTGACACAGCTAGATTTTGATGCCATCGAGTTCAGCTTCAGCCCCAATTGGCCCAAATCCCAACTTGGAAACCACGTGTGGGTAATCGGACAACTCGGACCGTAATAAGGACCACTCGGCCCGTAGAAAATAAGACAAGTCGAACAGCATGTATTCCCTATTTTCGGAAATAGAAGAGTTACTTCCCATTTGCAAGATTTGTCTTTCATCATGTTCGTAATGTTCAGCGTGTATCTAGTATTGATTGATTGATTGATTGATTGATTAATGGTGTTTAACGCCCGAGCAGCAATATTTCAGCTATATTCAGGCGATTATCTAGTATTGAACAGATGGGGGGAAATCACGTTTTAATTTTTTTTAAATAATGTCTGTGCACTGTCTCTTCCAGTACAACTAAAATAAACTGCAGAATTAGTTTGCATATCACAATAAATTTTACCGGATGCTTTGCTGGGGCATTTTTTTTCTTGGTGGTCGGGGGGGGGGAAATGTGACGACTTACCTCAGATCTTAGATGTACCACAGGAATTTGACCCCATATCATTTGGGTCGAAATATGGCCAGACAACGAAAAAAAAGTATTGTCGCGAACGAAGTGAGCGAAGGAGTCTAACGCAAAAGTAAACAATTCCTACCCCCCTACCTTTGTTGTTGAGTTTGCTTTGAGAATTTGCACTGACAACATGATTGTAGGTGTTCTACTTACTCACGGACATTTATTCTTTAAGATTATGACATCGATTCATTTAATATATCCATATTTTTGCAACCGCGAAACTTTTTCTTGGACTGAAACACTTTCTTTACTTCAGGGAAGCTTCCATGGTGGATTGTTCCGTAGTAAATGACAAAAATTAAATGGGATAAAACGGTAAAAAAAAAACTTTGCTTTGTATGTAAATGAAATAATATTTAAATCCTAATTTTAATTATTTTTTGTAAAATTGAGTTTTAATCGAATTGTTTACATTTCTAGCACATCTGTTGATAAAGGGATGTAACCCAATGACATCAGCCATGTGCTCTTCGGTTTGCAATTTCCGGATAATTTTTCTCTGGTTCCGACTTCGCGTTTAACTTTTTGTCATTTACTGCGGAACAATCCACCATGGAAGCTTCCCTGAAGTAAAGAAAGTGTTTCAGTCCAAGAAAAAGTTTCGCGGTTGCAAAAATATGGATATATTAAATGAATCGATGTCATAATCTTAAAGAATAAATGTCCGTGAGTAAGTAGAACACCTACAATCATGTTGTCAGTGCAAATTCTCAAAGCAAACTCAACAACAAAGGTAGGGGGGTAGGAATTGTTTACTTTTGCGTTAGACTCCTTCGCTCACTTCGTTCGCGACAATACTTTTTTTTCGTTGTCTGGCCATATTTCGACCCAAATGATATGGGGTCAAATTCCTGTGGATGTACAAAGATGATGCTGTAAATTGCAACGTATTGTGACTTTCTAGCATGTATATGTTTACATGTTGATTGGCGTCATGTTTGTGTTAAATGAATTTTTTTATGTTTGTCATGATCTGTTATTGATTTTAGATTTACCCGAAGACTTAAACAAGTGAAAATTTGTAGATACATGAGTTTCCAGATTTCCCAATAAAATAAAATGATTTCCTGTATCCCACTAAGTAGAAATCCCCTATTCCCGTTGCAATAAAACGATCATTCCCGAATCCCACTATGTAAAAAACCCGGATTCCCACAGTTTTATTTGTTAAATCCCGAATTCCCGACCCACTTTGCTCAATGTGAATAAAAAAATAATAGAGAAAAACTTCTTCTTACCCACAGTAGGTACTATAAAGTACCTGCTCTAAAGAACAGATAACTCTGCAAATGGGAGATAATCTTGTTTACTGTAATTAAAATATTAAAATACAATAGTCCTGTTTATAATATTTATCAATGAAACGTTATAATTTTTTTTCTAGTAAATTGAAATAGTTCTAAATTATACTGATTTAATGATACAAAGGTTAAATGTTAATAATAACATATCACGAGAAATGCGACACAATTAACAACATTAAATCTTAAGAATTCAGAAAACAATCTATATATAATAATTGGGGCTTCCATTTATATGCTTGGTAATCATGTTATAATTAAATAATTAATTTTAAGATATGAAAGAATTTGACCTTGTTTGTTTTCAAATAAGTGAATTTAGTGAAACCTTATTAGGTAAGAAGCTTCTGTGATTCCAAATGAGTAGCTTGACCAAGCTGTGAAAGATAAAAACCTTGACGCAGCGTTCTTTATCATATCTCAACAACCATGTCAGCAGATCGTAAGCATTGTACCCAAACCAAACGACCAGAAGGCTGTTCCTCGGGTCAAGTTCTGCTACAATATAAATACAAAGTTGGTGACGGCACGAAATACCATACTCTGATATCACTATTCCTTATTTTAAAATAAATATATATATATGTTAAAGCTTTTGTTCGTTTTTTTTCCGCTCATTTTCTGATGCATTGTAAATTTCACGTTAAACAGCAAACTTCAGTCGGTTCAACTGCTGCATGTACAGTTAACATGGTTAATAAAATAAACATCAGTGAACAAACAAAAATTTTATATTAACATGATAATTTAGATTTCTCGGACCATAAGGTATAGGCCAACTCGGACCGTACATGAATAACACGGTCCTATTACGGTCAGAGTTGTCTCGTATTCCCACGTGTGGTGTGCTCATCCTAACCATCGCCATTAGTTGAGTCACTTTTTGTTGGCCCCAATACAATGTGGCTTTTTGAAAATTGTAACTTGGATCTTAGTAATTCATTCATAAACGAGGAATTCTTTTTGTTGCAGATTCGTCGTGCCATGTCGAAATACCCTAGGGTTTCCATTTTTTCATTTGACCACCTTCCTATTTATTAAACACCACCTATTGTTCACAGCTACAGTTGCGGTTATCCACAGTTCCACAGTTTGTCCTGTTGAAAATGTTTCGTTTTAACATAAACAATTATCTGAATTAAATGTTCATGCTTAAGGTGAATGACAGTGGTCCAAATACTAAAATTGGACATGTTGGAACGATACTAACAGAGAAGGTCAGCTTCCGACCAAGGGCATTATGTTGTCCGTGTAGGACGTAAAAATCTTCCCATGTCAAAAAATTAATTGGCATAGACGAACAACACAAAAACAATGCAAAATCTTTTAATATCATCGGCTATTAGTGATGACAGCCTTTTTTTTCTAAACCGGAAGCAAAAGGAGAGATAAATGATGTAAACTGGAAATGGGTCAATTTGAAGAATAAAAGACACTTGGAGAAAACATCAATTTGTTGACAATTTTCTGCTCACTAAATTCCTAGAAAACGGTTGATAATAATATTTGAGATGAATGTTCACAACACTAGACAAAAGAATTGGGTGGGGGGGGTAGGTATACTTGTCAGGAGATGGACATAAGGGTCGTACTGATCAAACAACCAACCATTATTTTTTACTAATTTCCATGCAGAAAAGAAAAATGTATCGTTCAGTTTTTCAATTGGTCCATGTTTTCATTTATTATTTGACGGTTTGACGTGAGAAGGGTTATAATTACATTTCATAAGATATATGTAAATTAACTAACTGCCTCTTTCAGTTGTGTTTACATGACACAGATCCTGTTTTTATGGACGGAGCTACAAAGAGGTCCCATTACTCGTAATTGAGCAAGCCGGGAGTGATTCACACCCGGGTTTTCAGTGTTCAATCTAGAATTTGGCATAAGAGGGTCATGATGGCCCTAATAACTTACCATAGGGGGCCAGAATTTATAGCTAGGGGTCAATAAAACCAATAAAGAGACATGACAACCGGACAAATAAGTGAAGGCTTATGATTCCGTTTTTGCACGTTTATCTCCAATGGGGGTAAAATATGAAGAAATACGATTCATCTTAAAGCATGAACAACGCGTTATAAAAAAAATCGATAATATATTGTCTACATTATTTAGACGCTTGCTAAATTGTTATTGCACATTATAAAAGGGTACTTATGACCGAGAATACAGTTAAATTTCCGGTATATTTTAAAGGGACTTTCTCAAAGCTGTTGACTATAAGGGAATTTCTCAAAGCAATGAAAAATTACATTGCGCCAGTGATGACCCAGGAGGTTTTTTAAGCGCGTCAATGCAACAAAAAAATGCGGGAATGGCACAATGGCGCGCTCTAGATTGAACACTGTATAGTAAGCTATTAAACTGTTTCCCTTAATTGCTACATAATTTTTAAATGACTTTGAAGGTTTAACTGATATTTCTACAACACCTTGTTCATTAAGGAACTGTAGTTTTACACTTTATTAGTAATCATGGCATTGTTGTCAAATATGAATTTCTGAAGTGCATAATTGCTGAATCAATTTGGTCAAAATGTTCACCCGCATCAAGTTTTTCCGGATTAATTGCATTTTGCTGGGATCAAATTTTTATCTTTACAATTCTACAATTCTACACTCCACAATTTCAAAATAGCAGTTAAATAGCGGAAAATATGTTTAAATCCCAAGAGTGTTTTTTCTCCATTACAAAGGGACCTCTTTGTAGCTTCGTCCATAAAAAAGGAGCTACATTATTGTAGCTAATTAGTCTAGTGCGTACACGCACCTAAAACCTTTATGTAAATAGTTTCAGTTTCAGAAAAATAATTATATTGCTGAAAGGCTAATGTTTGAATCTAATGTTACCCAATTTGTTTGAGTTTGTGGGCAAAGTCTGATCGTATTATGGGAACAACCATTGCGGGCGGGTGGCGTCCATATTAAAGCTCTCTAACTTGAACAGTTGTTGTCTGAACTACATGAAACTTGGGGAAAATGTTTATGGGCATAATATCTCGGCTAAATCACTTCAGAATTACGGCCCTTTATTTATAAAAAAATGCAAATTCACCTTTTCCACTCTCTAATTAAAAAAATTACCTGGGGACAGGACCCCTTCCTATCACAGGTACCCATGATCAGGACCCCTCCCTAATAATCACAGGTATCCATGGACAGGACCCCTCCCTATCACAGGTACCCATTATCAAGACCCTCCCTCTCACAGGTTCCAATGGACAGGACACAGCACTTTCACAGTTACCTGGGGACAGGACCCTCTTCTTGCATAATGCGAATTGTTTTTGCATATCTTCGTGCGACAGAATCGGAAACTCGAATACCTACCACTGCTATTAAAATTTTCTTGGGAGAACTTGTTACTGACATATGACTTATTAACATGATTAACACGATTAAGTACTGGATTTTAACCTGACTGACATAACCGATGCTACTAGTACATGTGGAGCAGAAGTTGCTTATTCTCCTAGGGCACGGTGCCGCACCTAGACCTCCCCCCGCCCCCTGCATGTCCCCCCACCCTCTTTATGACTAATTACCAGCTTTTAACCTAACTGACATGACAGATGTTACATGTGGAGCAGAAGTTGCTTATTCTCCTAGAGCACCTAGACCTCCCCCCACCTGTCCTCCTGCCCTCTATATGACTAATTACCAAATTTTAACCTGACTTGCATCGAGGGTACACCATGCTTCCAGAGCAGTGGGGTTCACTGGCAATGACATTGCATGGTTTTTTGTTTAAGTGTCTGTTTTGTTGTCTTTGTTTAATCAGGGCTTTGTCTGTCCTTGACTTATTCTCTAATGAATATTCCTTGGTATTTTTGATTCTTTTTTATACCACCACTTCAAAGAAGAGTGGTTATACTGTTTTATCGTTGTCCCTCCGTCAGTTTATCTGTCAGTTACAAAAATTTATGTCTCAGTTTTCTCAGCAACTATTTTTGATGCATAAGCCAGATATTTTGCATATTGCTTCACCCTGTAGTACCATATGGTGTATGGCGATTTTATGCTTCTTGGTCATATATTTCTGCTTTACTGAATACTTACATTTTTACATATAGTTAAAATACTTGCACATTTTTTGTGACAGCGGGGGTATCACTAGTGAGCATTATCTCGCAGTCCACACTTATTTGACAAGGATTGCCAGTTTCCTACCAAAAGGTCGGAGGTAACCAGGGTACAATTAAAACTGGACACCACGATAAACATGAAAGTCAAACACCAATCAAACATACAATTTGATTTAAGACTGTTTTCCCATCTGCATACCAGTCATACTAGTAGTCAGGTACATGTAGTGTGTGTTGGAAATCAGAAATGGGATTAACTGGGGTTTTCCAGTTTCTCCGTCCTGTTTTCTGTTTTTGTCTTCTTAGAAATGCCACAACGAAATGCAAAAAAGGGTTAGGGTTCAAATAACATGATTATATACATGTATGATGCATTAGCCTGATATTTTGCATATTGCTTCACCCTGTAGTACCATATGGTGTATGATTTTATGCTTGTTGGTCATTTATTTCTGCATTACTGAATACTTGATTTTATTTCTGAAATATTTCTTGCTGGACATTAAACAATAATCAATCAATCAATACATGTATTAAAATGTGCTGAATATAGATGAAATCTTGCTGGACATTAAACAATAATCAATCAATCTATCAATCATGTATTAAAACGTGCTGAATATAGCTGAAATATTTCTTGCTGGATGTTAAACAATAATCAATCAATCAATACATGTTTAAAAACATCCATTAAATTTGTAGTCAATCTACAATATAAATTTCTGTAAGAGACAGTTTCCTTAATGTCATTATATTTTATGTATAAAATGACATTGAAAGATATTTGTTAAAATGTACATTTCATCTTACAAAAATAGGTTATGTACTTTGGTCATGTGACCAGGGTCACCAGCACTAATGATGTCCTTGAGGTGGTGTGATGAAGCTATTTAAATCTTTTCCAGTTGATTCCAGACTTTTGTCGTCTGCTTAAACAATTTGTTTTCTCAGCAGCAATAAAGATGAATAACAAAGAAAATATTGTTTACATTTTAGATTTAGAAGAAGATGGACCAAGAACAATTGAATCGTGTAAGTAAAGTTTATATTGTGAAGTAAATACGTTAACATGTACAAGTACAGATCTGTGGCATAATGCCACTTTTATCAATTTTTCACCCATACATGTATCAACTATCATGGTGTCCAGTGTTAATGGTCTAATTAGACGTAAACAACATAGTTTTCCATGGCTGTGTGAACACAAACATGTATTGTTTACTACAATCCTCCATCTTTGTTTGACTAAATAGAATTTGAATTTTTATAAAACATTTATAACATGAATGGCAGGTCACATAAATGTGTTGACAGATTAACAAAATGGACAATGAACATTAGACTTGATGGTGGTCAATTAAAAATAAATGTACATTTATCTACATTTACACATATTGTGTTACTATGGATTGACTGTTATAATATCATTTCAGGGACTTCTGGTGGCTGCTGAGAGAGGTGACACTAAGTCTGTGGAGGACCTGGTGGCCAGAGGGGCCGATGTCAATTATAAAGATGGAGTGAGTTACTTGTGTTTTAACATTTATCTATGACAATAAATCATTAATAACACATCACACATGACAGACATCAGTCACACAAATTAAATATTTCACAGTAAGTGTGACCATCTGAATCAGAAAATATCATAACAATGTCTGCTACAAAAAGTTGTTTTACATCAACATCATGGCATCATCACACTAATTAAATATTTCACCACGAGTGTGACGATTTATTTAACTCATGGCTGACATCACACTAATTAAATATTTCATCACGAGTGTGACGATTTATTTAACTCATGGCTGACATCACCACGAGTGTGACGATTTATTTAACTCATGGCTGACATCACTGCGAGTGTGACGATTTATTTAACTGATGGCTGACATCACCACGAGTGTGACGATTTATTTAACTCATGGCTGACATCACCACGAGTGTGACGATTTATTTAACTCATGGCTGCCATCACCACGAGTGTGACGATTTATTTAACTCATGGCTGACATCACCACGAGTGTGACGATTTATTTAACTCATGGCTGACATCACCACGAGTGTGACGATTTATTTAACTCATGGCTGACATCACTGCGAGTGTGACGATTTATTTAACTGATGGCTGACATCACCACGAGTGTGACGATTTATTTAACTCATGGCTGACATCACCACGAGTGTGACGATTTATTTAACTCATGGCTGACATCACCACGAGTGTTACTATTTATTTAACTCATGGCTGACATCACCACGAGTGTGACGATTTATTTAACTCGTATCTTTGTCCTGAATCAGAAAATATCGCGTTTGATTTGATCCGTTACAAAAACTACTTTTGTTATATGTAGGTGTATTACTTACATTGAGAAGATTTGATGATAAAATGTTTATTTACATAGAATGTTTACATGTTTATTTCCTGTATAGTTAGGACGGAGTCCTTTACATCTGGCATCACGGTGGGGCCACACAGAGACAGTGTCCAGGCTGGTGGAGCTGGGTGGTCATGTTAATAGCAAGACTGACAAGGTGTGTATTTACTTAACTGATTTGTGTGTTTATCATTGATCACTAACAACAAATAAGTCAGCATTTATTTTATGACTGTCCCTGTACCACTATAATTCTCCATTGTAGGTTGTCCCCGGGGGTCAGTCCCCACCCCCTTAATTGTGTACATTTTTGTAATTTATATATTGATCAAAGTGTACAATCACAGATCATTAATAACACTTTAAGTATGGCAGACGTCAGATTATTTCACACACATATTTCATTGTAAGTGTGTAGCCATTCATTCATTCATTCATTCATTCATTCATTCATTCATTCATTCATTCATTCATTGAATTCTTTCATTCAATATTCATTCATTTGATCTGTTATATGTAGGTGTATTACTTACATTGAGAAGATTTGATGATAAAATGTTTATTTACATAGAATGTTTACATGTTTATTTCCTGTATAGAGAGGACAGAGCCCTTTACATTGGGCAGCAGAGCTGGGCCTCACAGAGACAGTGTCCAGGCTGGTGGAGCTGGGTGGGGATATCAACAGCAAGAACAACAATGTATGTATTTACTTAACTGATTTGTGTGTTTATCATTGATCACTAACAAGAAATAAGTCACCATTTATTTTATGACTGTCCCTGTACCACTATAATCCTCCATTGTAGGTTGTCCCCAGGGGTCAGTCCCCACCCCCTAAATTGTGTACATTTTCTAATGTGTATATTTATACAAATCTGCACACACAATTGTGCTTGTTTTTTTCATTCTTTTTACTAAGATGGTATTTTTAGTGTACAGGTGTATGTCTGTTGTTCTGGGGATACACACAAGGTCTCCCCCACCCCTTATAGCATCAGTTATCATTGTGTTATCCTTGCTGTTACTGTGGGTTAATGCTGTTAGAGGCATTGTCCCCACCCCATCATAACACTGATGATTAATAATCCTCAAAATACTTAGGATCCCCACCCCATTACTATGTGTTATTATATTATTGATGTTATAATTAGTTTTATTGAGTTGGGTTTAAATCCCCTGGGAAGTTTTCCCAACCCCCTTAATGCATTTATTGGTTATTAACTCTCCCAAACAAGTTTGGAGACTTATTGTTTTTGTTGCGTTTCTTGTTATTCTCGCGCCGCCAACATTGTCTGGGGAACTTTTAAACATCACTGATTTTGTTCAAATTATGCACAATGATAGACCCCTATGAGATGTGGGTTCTAACCATTTTTCTTTCAAGTGTAGGGGCCCCCCAGGGTCTGTTCCACGCCCCTCCAAATACCTCAAAAATTGATATTTTTTTAAAATGTAAAAAATAGTTAACATTCCTACCCCATGACCATATATATTATTACCCCTTATGATTTGACGCAATCTTTGGTTCCATAGGGAGGTCAGAGGGGGTCATGCCCCACCCCCTCAAATGACAAATTTCTTTATATCTTGAAAAGCATTGAGATCCCCACCCTATAACCACATATATTCTTAATCCTTATAACAACACTAATAATTTAGTACCATGGAAGTCTTGGAGGGGGTCTTGCCCACCCCCTTAAATGAGAAATTATTTAATATCTTGAAAACCATTGGGATCCCCACCCAATAACCATATATATTCTTACTCCTTATTATTAGATGAAACATTTGGTACCATAGGGAGGTCTGAGGGGATCATGCCCCACCCCCTTAAAGACAAATTTCTTAATATCTGGAAAACCATTGGGATCCCCACCCTATAACCATATATATTCTTACTCCTTATGATAAAATAATTCATTTAGTACTATGGGAGGGTTGGAGGGAGGGGGTCCTGCCCCCCCTCAAATGAAAAATTATTTAATATTTTGAAAACAATTCAGATCCCCACCCTATAACGATATATATATTCTTGCTACTTATAATAAGACGAATCATTTGGTACCATGGGAGAGTCAGAGGGGGTCATGCCCCCGCCCCTTGAAATCTTCTTGAATTCTTCTTTTTTCTTCTTTCCGTTCAATCTTGTCCGCACATTTTCTCTCAGATGCAATGTCCACTCAATATGAAACTTTGGGAAATTGTTAAGGGTGACCTGAAGTTTTGCAATCCACTTTTGTTATTTTCAAAATAGCTGCCATTTCAAAAAGGCTGTCGTTTCCATGGAAACAGGGGTAATTATATAGGACATTGCATTATCATGGTAACAATTTTTATTTGGGCTTTTCAACATGCTCAAAGTTATAGTGGCTATGGGGGTTCGTTGGGAGACTTCTTGTGTTGGTATCTCAATGCAATTATGAATATTTATTTTTAAATCTGTCTAGATCCCCACTCTATAAGTGTATGTTTTTATAACGTCAAAATTTTGACCGACCATTTTCTCGGAGACGGTAAATTGGATTGATATGAAACTTTGCCTAAAAATAGGTCATGACATTAAGTGGTGCACACCAGTTTTTAATTTTGAAATTTGCGTCTATCTTGAAATGGTGTCCAATTTGAAAATGAAAAAGCTTTGTCTTTAGGTCGATTACCATGTTGTCGTCAGATTTTAGGCATCAAAATATTAATTTGATCGTGGCGGCCATCTTAAAATAGCAGCCATTTTGAAAATGAAAAAAATCCTTAAAAATCCAAAAGTGTACCCAGGGGTGGAAAAATGTGTTAGTCCAACGCCCGTGGCAGTGCAGTTGTATCTACGGGCACGCTTTTTTCCATAGAAAAAAGTCCGTCTGGCCTTTCTATTCAAATAAAAAATGTTTCTTTAATTTCATTTTACATCTTGATTGATAGTTTGCCTTTAATTTTGTATTAATTTCAGCATAACAACATCGAGAGATTACTTCCTGGTTTTGTCTATTTAAGATATCGGAAATAAATAAATGAATATTCTAATTAGAATTCGAATCATTTCGGCGTTTGAAAGTAACCTGCTTTTCGGTTTCGATTCAAGCGCTTACTTGTTGTTGCTTTATTAAATGTAGTTGATAGGGTCGCGAATGATAAATGTCGCTCTTCAATTTCAAGTTTACTTCAAGTAAACAGAACGTGACCACAGGATCGGAACAGAATAAAAGAAAGGCCACTGATGACGATGATGATTATCGTGAATCTAAAGATAAAAAGTATGATCGTGAAAAACGAGTCTGAACTTTCAAAACATCTTAAAGACTAAAATCTACAAACTCTGAACCAATACTTTATTACATGCAATAAATAAAACATGTTGATAACATAACATTTTTATTACAGACGAAATTGCTAATACAGCAATGTCAAATATCAATAATATTTTAAATTAATAGAATTAGTCCATTGGCATTCCACACACCTAAAAATAATATGCATACATTTTATTGTTACATGTATATAGCAGTTACAAAATATCTTGGTATGAATTGGGCTTTGAATGAAAACAGCTGGGCTTGGGCATTAAAAATCTTTAAAAGCCCTGGGCTTGACCTTAAGGAGAAAATTTTTCCACCACTGGTAGGGATTTCGATGAAAATTGGAATATAAGTAGAGTATACCAAACCATCATATGACGCACATGTTGACTTTCTTTGGTGGCCATTTTGAATCCAAGATGGACGCCAAAACTTCAAAATGCTCTGATTCTCTCAAAATTTGGTTTTCAGGTAGATTACTATGTTGCAATCAGATGTTTGTATTCACAATTTGAATTTGATAAAGGCAGCCATCTTGAAATGGCTGCCCTTTTCCAAAATAAAAAAAAATAATCCTTTAAAATCCAAAAGTGTACGGATTTTAATGAAAGTTTGTATATATGTTATACCCAAACCATTTGACGCACATGTCAACTTTCTATGGTGGCTATTTTGAATCCAAGATGGCCGACAAAATTGAAAAATGCTCCGATGTTCAACTTCAGGAAACTTGGTTTCCTGGTATATACAGTTGCTATGAATGGATGTCTGAACTAGAGGGTCCACAAAGGGTTTGGGAACCAGTTATGATCCATAAAATCATAATCATGTTTAATTCTTATTATGCTAATACTTATTATGTGATACCCTCAGTATGGATATGAGTGTCCCTATTTTCGTCCGGCAGTCCGTCTGGCATCCCAACACGAAGATCTTTAATTATTGTTCTTTTTTTATTGATCACTACTTTGTCCAGAATTCGTCACCAACATAAGTTTGTACGACCAATATGATACTTGGGACAGTAAATGTTTATGATTCTTAGTTATGCATATCTCGGTTTTGAAATTTTCAATATGCCCAGGCCACCTACCGAAAACCACCCCCTAAACACGACAAAATTTAAACTTCATCCGAAATTTTTGTCCGACTTCCTGTTTCTAAATGGGGGACATTTTACTGCATGAAATTCTATCCATGGGGAATTTGGGCAACTTATGTGTTTGCATCCCAACACAAAAATCTTCAATTATCATTATTATTTTTTCGGTTTCCACTTTTTCTAGATTGTGAACTAGTCTCAGAGACGCCTTAATAGTATATAAATATTACATGTCTGACAGGGTACAGTATAATTTGCAAACATTCCGTACCTATGGTAGCGGGTGGTGACAGTATTTTTCCGACAGTAATTTTTTTTTGACAATACGTATATGTCACGGTGGCCTTTTAACATTGTAAATGAAATTGAGGTATAATAATATAAAATGAAGATTGGCACAGTTGTAGATTAACATAATATGGAGTGCAGTCTGTAATCAAAGTTTTGATAATGGCCACACACCCGCCTAAAAATGGCAAAAATTTTCCCGTGATCAGATTTCAACGAAATTTGATATTAAGGTAGATTATAGTATTTTCGAGTGAAATACTACCTCCGAAAAATTTTTCTGACGTCGCGTTTCAAAATGGCGGCGAAAAACATGTATAATTTTCTGCATTATCCGATCACAATGAAAGTTAACGTGCTCTGATTGCAACACAATTTGGTATGGATTTAGATTTTAGTGTTCTGAGTGGAACTCTACATTAATTTTTTTTTAGACCATGCATTTCAAAATTGCTCCAAAAACCCATTAGATATTAAACTTTGTCTAATTTTTATGAAATTTGATGTGTAGGTACATTTTAATGTCCCGAGTGGAACACAATACTATCCATGGGGATATTGGATGACTTCTGTGGTATTCCAACAATTGGTACAGATCCCAGCCCTATAAGTGCATGTTTTTATAATCCCAATAGTTAAACAAGTTTATATCTGCTGTATGCATGTGTATTGACGATAAAAATCAGTCTGTTTAGTACATATAAATACCAACTGGTTAATAAAGTAAGATACATATTTATGTAGACTTAAACAATATAAGTATTATTTTTATTCTTTAACAGCTCTTCTTTTTTACAGGGACAAACACCGTATGATGTTGCTGATAATGACGACATCAGAGAATTACTGAAGGTAGATATATTTTTTAGCAGCAATATAGAAATATGATTCATAGTATGTTGTCAGTATGTCTGTTTTATTTGTCTGTTGTCTGCCTGTCTGTCTGTTTATTTCTGTCTTCCAGCCTTCAAGAAATGTTTTCATTTGGTCCACCAATTTCCCTAGCAATAACTGAAGCAGCTTTTTCCTGACAAAATTTGTCATGTTGCCATTGAAAACATCATACTATTCATAAATGTGTAATAATTCACTAACTGCGATGAAAGCAACTGCTTCATGGGACACCCAGCTACAGAAATAATTCCTTTAATTTCACTGTAATAGTATATATTGTATATACTTATCAAAGACAGTGATCAAAACAAAAGTTTAAAACCCATTTAAAAGTAAATTTTGCGTATCCATTTTCATGGTTTTACCAAAAATTGCAAGTTCAAGGATTCGTAAATTCATAGATTTGTATTTTGAAATTTTTTTGTTGGTATTTGGCTTTACTCGTTCAGAGTCGGCCCATGAAAATGTTCATTTAATAAAGATATATAGGATCTTATATTGGTACAGGTGGATTATCAGATTTCCGCAATCGAGATAGTTAAAGTTCCGTAATTTACGAAACTTGGTACATAACAAGTTCACCATATTTAGTTGTGCATATTACCAAGAAATTTTTATCCTTAAAATATTGTGGGAGTTATAGAACTTTGAGCTTAGATTTTGGCTGAAAATCCACATAGTCAATGGTGGAGACACTGTTTTTGTATGCAATTAAAGACTTTAATTATTGGGTGGTTCTTTAAAAAGTGTGAGTTTTTGGTGCTGATCAAATATTCAGCATAGCTGCCAGGGCAATAAATGTGTTCTTATTCACTGTATTTAAACAATCTCAAAAACCGCTTGGCAGATTGATTTGAAATATTAAGCAATTTGTGCTGATTGGAAATTCCACATGACAACATAAATAGAAACAACAATCTAATGAAAATTATATCTTTCACATGATCCCCCCCCAACCCCTTTGTTTTTGGTCATTGCTTGTAGATTTAACAACATCCTATTACAAGTCACGTTAGCCAATCAGAATCAAGGTTAGAAAATCTTAAGGTATACATTCAGAACATCGGCAAATTGGTCTTTTCCAATAGGCGCCAAAGTGTAACAAATGTATTACAAATACATCAACAAGATTGGTACCGAGATGTAAACAAACCAAATTGAAGCAAATTGTCTTACAAATATGGAATCCACTGAATAAACAACGTCACGAAAGTTGTACATACGATCCTAAAATCAAAATGTTTGTTATTTGGGGATTTTCATTTGTCATGTTTGTGCAAATCGAAGCTACATGTGTACACCAGGACCAGATGGAAGTGAAATTAAACAGAACTCGGAAGCATTTTTACACACTGATCTGGCTGAAATGTTTGGTATTAAAGTTGGGAAAGTATTAAAAATGAAGGTAGATGTCCTCCAGTTACAAAATGACTGCTTTCCATTTACACTTAAACCGTTACCAACTTAGATATTGATGGAAAAAAGGCTTTTGGATCATGTGGTGTATAACAGCCTTGATTATATACTGACATAGCCAATATATAATTGAACACCTAGCTGGAGAACAAGACTAACCACAAAATACTTCTGACATAGCCTATGGTTAATTGGATTCAGGGTAAACCGTCACACATACATTAAAATTAAATTTAAATATTACTGGTATAATTAATTCAAATATAAAACTTGTTGGTCATCATTTTCTGTCAAAACAGAACAAATGTAGATTTTAAGATGACCAAGCCCTGCAGTTGCCATATAAATGTTATATGAGTATCCATTTGTTTTTGAGGAGGAGACGAGCAAACACCAATGACATTCGGCAGAAAAACTAGCAATCATTCTCTATAAAGTTTTGCAGTTTCCTTTGTCATGTTTGTTCTATTACGACAAATTTTGGCTTATACCTGGATAATACTATAAAAAACAGTCCAACACTTTTTTTTCAGAATAATAGTCTATTATCAATAAGGTTTGTCATTATCTATTGTAGAAAGCCCTTGAACATGGTGTCCATAAATCTGACAAAGGTAAGTTGTATCATAGTAAATAGAAATACCCTGATGATGGTGTGCATCAATCTCTCCAAGTAAGTTGTATCATAGTAAAATAGAAATACCCTGATGATGGAGTCCAACAATCTCTCCAAGTAAGTTGTATCATAGTAAATAGAAATACCCTGATGATGGTGTGCAACAATCTGTCCAAGTAACTTGTATCATAGTAAATAGAAATACCCTGATGATGGAGTCCAACAATCTCTCCAAGTAAGTTGTATCATAGTAAATAGAAATACCCTGATGATGGTGTGCAACAATCTGTCCAAGTAACTTGTATCATAGTAAATAGAAATACCCTGATGATGGAGTCCAACAATCTCTCCAAGTAAGTTGTATAATAGTAAATAGAAATACCCTGATGATGGAGTCCAACAATCTCTCCAAGTAAGATGTATCATAGTAAATAGAAATACCCTGATGATGGTGTGCAACAATCTGTCCAAGTAAGATGTATCATAGTAAATAGAAATACCCTGATGATGGGGTCCAACAATCTGTCCAAGTAAGTTGTATCCTAGTAAATAGAAATACCATGATGATGGAGTCCAACAATCTCTCCAAGTAAGTTGTATAATAGTAAATAGAAATACCCTGATGATGGAGTCCAACAATCTGTCCAAGTAAGTTTTATAGTAGTAAATAGAAATACCATGATGATGGAGTCCAACAATCTCTCCAAGTAAGTTGTATAATAGTAAATAGAAATACCCTGATGATGGAGTCCATCAATCTGTCCAAGTAAGTTGTATAATAGTAAATAGAAATACCCTGATGATGGAGTCCAACAATCTCTCCAAGTAAGTTGTATCGTAGTAAATAGAAATACCCTGATGATGGAGTCCAACAATCTCTCCAAGTAAGTTGTATAATAGTAAATAGAAATACCCTGATGATGGAGTCCAACAATCTCTCCAAGTAAGTTGTATAATAGTATATAGAAATACCCTGATGATGGAGTCCAACAATCTGACAAAGTAAGTTGTATCATAGTAAATAGAAATACCCTGATGATGGTGTCCAACAATCTGTCCTTGTAAGTTGTATCCTAGTAAATAGAAATACCCTGATGATGGAGTCCAACAATCTGTCCAAGTAAGATGTATCATAGTAAATAGAAATACCCTGATGATGGTGTGCAACAATCTCTCCAAGTAAGTTGTATCGTAGTAAATAGAAATACCCTGAGAATGGTGTCCAACAATCTGTCCATGTAAGTTGTATCCTAGTAAATAGAAATACCCTGATGATGGCATCCATCAATCTGTCCAAGTAAGTTGTGTCGTAGTAGATGGAAATAACCTGATGATGGTGTGCAACAATCTGTCCATGTAAGATGTATAATAGTAAATAGAAATACCCTGATGATGGAGTCCAACAATCTGTCCAAGTAAGATGTATCATAGTAAATAGAAATACCCTGATGATGGAGTCCAACAATCTGACAAAGTAAGTTGTTTTGTAGTAAATAGATATACCCTGATGATGGGGTCCAACAATCTCTCCAAGTAAGTTGTATCATAGTCAATAGAAATACCCTAATGATGGGGTCCAACAATCTGACAAAGTAAGTTGTTTTGTAGTAAATATAAATACCCTGATGATGGTGTCCAACAATCTCTCCAAGTAAGTTGTATTGTAGTAAATAGAAATACCCTGATGATGGAGTCCAACAATCTGACAAAGTAAGTTGTTTTGTAGTAAATAGATATACCCTGATGATGGGGTCCAACAATCTCTCCAAGTAAGTTGTATCATAGTAAATAGAAATACCCTAATGATGGGGTCCAACAATCTGACAAAGTAAGTTGTTTTGTAGTAAATATAAATACCCTGATGATGGTGTCCAACAATCTCTCCAAGTAAGTTGTATCGTAGTAAATAGAAATACCCTGATGATGGAGTCCATCAATCTGTCCAAGTAAGTTGTATCGTAGTAAATAGAAATACCCTGATGATGGAGTCCAACAATCTGTCCAAGTAAGATGTATCGTAGTAAATAGAAATACCCTGATGATGGAGTCCAACAATCTGTCCAAGTAAGTTGTATCGTAGTAAATAGAAATACCCTGATGATGGAGACCTGGTTGCTATGGTATGACCTTGACCTGTCCAAGTAAGTTGTATCATAGTAAATAGAAATACCCTGATGATGGAGTCCAACAATCTCTCCAAGTAAGTTGTATTATAGTAAATAGAAATACCCTAATGATGGGGTCCAACAATCTGACAAAGTAAGTTGTTTTGTAGTAAATATAAATACCCTGATGATGGGGTCCAACAATCTGTCCAAGTAAGTTGTATCGTAGTAAAGAGAAATACCCTGATGATGGAGTCCATCAATCTGTCCAAGTAAGTTGTATCGTAGTAAATAGAAATACCCTGATGATGGAGTCCATCAATCTGTCCAAGTAAGTTGTATAATAGTAAATAGAAATACCCTGATGATAGAGTCCATCAATCTCTCCAAGTAAGTTGTATAATAGTAAATAGAAATACCCTGATGATGGAGTCCAACAATCTCTCCAAGTAAGTTGTATAATAGTAAATAGAAATACCATGATGATGGAGTCCAACAATCTCTCCAAGTAAGTTGTATAATAGTAAATAGAAATACCATGATGATGGAGTCCAACAATCTCTCCAACTAAGTTGTATAATAGTAAATAGAAATACCCTGATGATGGAGTCCAACAATCTGTCCAAGTAAGATGTATCGTAGTAAATAGAAATACCCTGATGATGGAGTCCAACAATCTGTCCAAGTAAGTTGTATAATAGTAAATAGAAATACCCTGATGAGGGTACATTGAAAGTGTAAAAACAACCCGAAAAGTGTAAAAACAACGTGGAATAGTGTAAAAACAACCATATATGTGGTGAAAACAACTCAGAAATGATATATATTACCATATATTATGATAATAATCCAATATTTGTGAAAAAATAATTACGCTTTATTCCACAGAATCGATTTTTGTAACCGCCCGATACGTCCTATATTAGGTCAAACAGCTAGGGGAGAGCACTCCAATTCATTGCAATAAAAGTACTAAAAGTGCTGTCAGTAGGAATTATATTGAAAATGGTAATAGAGACAAATGATTTAATGTGTGAAATAAAAATAATGTCTATAGTTTTATAATGATATTTTTTAAATATATATATATCTTTAAATATATATATTTTCATTCAAAGCTTTGCATTCTTGGTATTACATGTAATTATATGTCTCTGTTATTATTAAAATATTTTAAATATGTCATCCTTGTTAGTAGCTCATATTAGACAAAATTAGTTACAATTACAATGAATTGTTAATTGACCTTTAAGTCAACACAACTGAAATTCAATTCTTTATTACTTTAAGCAGCAAGGCTCATCAGTATACAAAATATAATATAAAGCAGTGTACACTTTAAAAAGTGTCAATATATGAATATTTGTTACATCTGAGAAATTAATACGTTTCAAACAATTTTAGCTGACCTTAAATTAAATGCATGATAGATAAATTTACAAAGATTACGCAAATCTTTAACATTTTCAGTAGACAGTAACTGAACAAGTTTAAATGTAGATGGTTTCTTATAATAATATGACTTTAAATACTGTTTTCTTAAATCAGAATAGCATGGACATTGTAAAACAAAATGATATTCATCTTCTATAACATTTTAATTGTAAATAATTAAGAGCCCCCACACCATGTCAAGGCTATGAGCATGTGGGGGAGGGTCATGGGTGTTTATATATTTATTCATTTAAGTCTGTTTGTTTTCTAACTATATGAGTTATAATTTATTTATAGAAAAGTACAAATTATTATTATTATTATTATTATTATTATTATTATTATTATTATTATTATTATTATTATTATTATTATTAGCTTGGTATTGCTTATAATATTGCAAAGAAGTAGACCAAGGTATTAGTTTTTTGTTTTTTTTTAAGTTAAACTACTAAGAAATCCTGCACAAGGCTCGGGACATCCGTCTTAGTCCGCGTAACAATAAGTTAAGTTTTGTTGTTCAAATTTAAACTACTAAGACATCCTGCACAAGGCTCGGGACATCCGTCCTATAGTCCGCGTAACAATTAGTTAAATTTTAATGTTCAAATTTAAAACTACTAAGACATCCTGCACAAGGCTCGGGACATCCGTCGTAGTCCGCGTAACAATTAGTTAAGTTTTAATGTTCAAATTTAAAACTTCTAAGACATCCTGCACAAGGCTCGGGACATCCGTCGTAGTTCGCGTAACAATTAGTTAAATGCTTATTTTTCAATTTTAAAACTACTAAGATACCTGCATACGTTTCGGGTCAATTTTCGTTGTCCGCTAACGTACTACGTGTCTCGCCCTTGAAAAAAAAGAGAATAAACATTGAACAAAACATTGAAATATCACTCAAAATCTAAATCGCAATTCTTTGTCTACTTAATACATAAACATAAATTGCATACTTTTGTGTAACTGAAAGCACAATCTTTTCATGGGTTTCGCAACACCAGCTGCTGTTCTGAATTCCAAGAGTAAATGGAGTAAAATGCAAGCCGAATCACATAGATCCAAGAATTCAATTATTAACCACATTCGCACTTGAAATCTTCAACATTACGATTATCTTACTAATTTTATGAAATCGATATATTAAACAACTTCTCTGATAACACTTTAAAAAAAAATCATTAATAACATATAGTTCAACTTTCGATTGTTGTCTTCTGGAGTTTGTCAAGGGGTAAATCTATCCCCACTTCTTAAATGCTTAAATGACCTGGACGATTTTGTAAAGAATGAGGGGGTGGACAGGGGGTACCTTTCTCCTTTCTCCCTCCCTACAGCTCCTTTCTCCCTCCCCTAGCTCCTTTCTCATAACATTTCTCTGTTCATAACTACAATTAATCGTTGTTTTTATGGTCTCTTGTTAACTGTCTCGGTGTAGTTTGAATAAGAAACACAATAGAAATTCTTTAACAATAGGACAATCTTGTATTTTTAAACTTTTAGAAAACTGTGTTCACTATCATGTAAGATTAACATTATTCTACACTTTATTTTACAGGCGGCATTTAATAGTTTTACATTTAGAGTAAAATTTTGATTAGGTTAAAATTAATTCATGATTTTTTATTTAAAAGGAGAAAACTTATATTTCATAAATTGTCATTCAATTTAGACCAACATAGTGATATGCATTGTCTTACTGATCATTTTTGCAATTTACTATATCAATCTGCTGTTTTATTTTTCAAGTTATATCATTATACCTCTATTTCATTTACAATGTTAATCTTCCATAGGCCACCGTGACATATAAGTACTGTCAAAAAAAATTTACTGTCGGGAAAAATACTGTCACCCGCTAAAAATATATGGATATATCTGTGGTCCTTTGTTTTTTAATTGAAATTGTAGTTGTCTCTGACATTGTTTTTTACCTTTATTTTATCATAGATCAACACAATTGTCTAGTTCTTTCTCGTCTTTTATTATTTGACAGAACGAGACTGTGGAGATATATGTTATAATTTGAAAAAATCGAGCTTATATTACTTTCTTTAACGGTATTTAAAACAATCTTGATTTCAGAAAATTGTATGGTTTCTTGTTGTAACTTTCTTCAAAAGAAGCCGTTTTTACTGACAATAACGCTCTAACCATTTATTGTTTTGCAAAAACAATTTTTTTTCTGTCGGTCGTGGGTTAATACAAACTATTGTCTGGTAATTATAAAACATAAATTACTCAGTGTTCAACAATTAATTAATTGTAATCAAAACCTTAATTACAACTTATTACAGCTCAATCATTGTGTTAATTCAAGAATTAACTCTCGCTGCATTAATCGTAATTGTTTATGTTGATAACACTTGTTATGGGCCTTGCGGGGTGTCAATTAACAACTGGTAGCCAAACTTCTGGCACGTGCCGACAAATTAATCGATAGCGTCTTTATTTTTCATTTTTAGAATATAATATTATATACGCTAGTAAATATTAATATCTCCTTCATTTATGTATGTCCTCATACGACCATTTATGTCATTGTCACATAAAATAAATGTATTTAAATAGATTATCTCCGTTCTCTTCGTATAGAACAGGGACAGTCTATACTAATAGACTGTCCCTGTATAGAGCGACTTTCTTCGATTTAATTTCTTAATTTGAACGTATATCTCTTTACTTTTTATGACAAACAGTGAGAACCATGAATAATAACAAATTGAAGTGCTTAAACACTTAAATATCATATGAATAACAATTTTTGAAGTGGATTCCGGTAAATCAAAGTGGATTCCGGTGGATTGCGGTAAAAACGGTGGATTCCGGTAATTCGTGTCACCGCTTGCTGTCTTATTCACCACTAAAGTAAAAGTTTCATTATCATGATTAAAGAAAAAAATATTACACCAAAATGTTTAGAGAATTTGTAATAACCGAAAAGTAAAATTTTGAATTATTCTTTACACTGCCGGCCAATCTTATGAATGCAGTGCTTTGAAATTATCCCATGTAAAACCTGAAATAAAAAAAAGAAAAATTAATACATAATTTGTGGGAAATACACTCTTTAAATAACCGAAAAGTAAAATGTTGAATTATTCTTTACACTGCCGGCCAATCTTATGAATGCAGTGCTTTGAAATTATCCCATGTAAAACCTGAAATAAAAAAAGAAAAATTAATACATAATTTGTGGGAAATACACTCTTTAAATAACCGAAAAGTAAAATGTTGAATTATTCTTTACACTGCCGGCAAATTGACGTCCTTATGAATGCGTTGCTATGAAATTAGCTCTTAATTGGTTTTTTAATTTTATTAATAAACCAACTAAGTGCCTTTCTCAAGGCAACGAAAAAAGCAAGATATCCAGTTTCATTAAAATGGACACCGTCTGCCGCTTCATGGTCCGGCCTGTATACATTAATAGGTTTGAAAAAGTAAACAAAATTATACTGAGAGCCTTTTCTCTTATACATTTCATTTACTTCGTCTCGCCGTTTACTGTATACATCGGCCGTACAATGACGCGGCTTCGAACGTTTGAGAACTGACATGAATATCAGTGCAACATTCCATTTGTGGCATATTGCAATGAAGCGATCCAGGTCATTCTCAAACGTTTTACTGTCAAATAATTTGCTTGCAGTCGTTGCCGCCTATCTGACATATTACCACATCAGGCAAATAATGCAGAAAAAGGCCCGCTTCCACTGCAGTAGTCAACTTACTGACAGCACCACCAGGGTAGCCATTAAAGTGAACCGAGACCTTTCCACGACAGTTGTTGGGATCCTGCCATTTGTGGGGTTTCCCATTGCTGTCGCACAACATTCTCACGTTCTCTACTGCTGAAATAATACAGGCGAAGGATGCCAAGACGGCGAAAGCATTAGGCAAGATGATTCGGCCAAGTCAGTCTTGGGAAGACGTAAAGCCAACAATTATGGCAGAAATCTTAAAGATAAAATATGTCCAGTGTCAACAGTTTAGAGACACACTCTACTGTGTCTTGTGTTTTTGTTCTAGTATGTATTATCTCCAGATTTTTCAATTGTTCCTTATTTAGATGTAACATCCCAGAACATTTTTATTTCATAACACAGTATACATAGAGATCCCAACAAAGACAACAGGTCATTAAATTTTATTGCTCTTTGTTTGCATATATTCATAAACAAAAAATTGCAACTCTTTCAATGTACATAGACTGAACATTTATTAGTTGTTTGATAATAAGAAATATGTCTCTGCAGTCTTCTATTTTGTCTTTTGGTGATAATAACCAGTTTTTCTTTTTATAAATTGATGAAACTTTGTTGAAATGTCCATTCTGAAATTAAAAATTAAATAAAAACAAAAATAAATCATTTGTCTGTATTACCATTTTCAATATAATTCCTACTGACAGCACTTTTAGTACTTTTATTGCAATGAATTGGAGTGCTCTCCCCTAGCTATTTGACCTAATATAGGACGTATCGGGCGGTTACAAAAATCGATTCTGTGGGATAAAGCGTAATTATTTTTTCACAAATATTGGATTATTATCATAATATATGGTAATATCTATCATTTCTGAGTTGTTTTCACCACAGATATGGTTGTTTTTACACTATTCCACGTTGTTTTTACACTTTTCGGGTTGTTTTTACACTTTCGATGTACCGCCCTGATGATGGTGTCCATCAATCTGTCCAAGTAAGATGTATAATAGTAAATAGAAATACCCTGATGATGGTGTCCATCAATCTGTCCAAGTAAGATGTATAATAGTAAATAGAAATACCCTGATGATGGAGTCCATCAATCTGTCCAAGTAAGTTGTATCGTAGTAAATAGAAATACCCTGATGATGGAGTCCAACAATCTGTCCAAGTAAGATGTATCGTAGTAAATAGAAATACCCTGATGATCAGTCCAAGATTTTATTGAAAACAATAATATTACATTATTTAGTAATATTATTGTTTTTTGTTTAAGAAAACAAGGATTATTCCCCTTACATCAGTTATATTTATATTACAGAAAAATGTAATATAAAATTTTTAAATCTTTATTATCTCCCTTTCTTTAATCCTTAAAAAAAATAAGTTATATCTCTACAAAAGAATCCATGTTGTATAATAAAACAAAAACAAACAATTGGACGTAATTTTAATTGTAATGCAAAATATATATATACATTTGAAATGAAAACTGTAAAGTGCATAAAAAAGCATTGATATATTGGTACACTTTTACAGATTTAAATGTTCAGCTAATTTTTTTAATGTGATGATCAAAACATTACAAATGCAAATATATCTACAAAAGAAAATAATTATTGATAAAAATGTAAAAATCGTGTTTAAATCTATAGGATTTCTTTCACGAGCTAATTAATACAAATTTTTAATTGGGCATGGTAGAATTATGTTCAATAAAATAACTGCTGCTTTAAACTGTCAGTGAAATAAACAAGTCACAAGGACTGTCCGAACTGTGACAGATATACTGAGAATTTTAGAGTCGTTTTACAACTATAGATTAATGAGCACTGATCTCAATACACAAAATACCAAACAAACCCTATAAAAGAAAAACAATTAGGTAAAGAAACTAAGTATAAACAAATTTATAATATTTTATTGTACATAAATTATACTATTTTCTCATATGGCTTACATGTAATCAATCAGAAACCCTTAATAACAGTTTTCTGCCACAAAACTGAAGACTTGAACAATTGCATAATTTTATATAGGAACAAAACATTCAACATTTAAAGAACTTTGTATTTTGGTCTCTGTAACAAAAATTTAGTTTTAAAAATCAAACGGACTTATATTACAGTTTTCTGTAACAAAACATCAAACTACTAAACCTTATATTACACTTTTCTGCCACAAAATATCTAACTACTAAAGAACCTTATATTACACTTTTCTGTCACAAAACATCAATCTTCTAAAGAACCTTACATTACAGTTTTCTGTCATAAACCATCAATCTACTGAAGAACCTTATATTACAGCAGTTTTCTGTCATAAAACATCAAACTTCCAAAGAACGTTATATTACAGTTTCCTGTCATAAAACATCAATCTACTGAAAGGGGCCTCGGTGGCCGAGTGGTCAAGGTAGTTCGTCTACTATTGATCACGTGGTCTGTCAACACTGAGATTGCGGGTTCGATTCTCACTGCAGGCAGGGTGTACTCGACTCCAATCTTAATTGACAAGGATTGCCAGTTTTCCTACCGCAGGTCGGGGGTTTTCTCCGGGTACTCCGGCTTCCTCCCCCAATAAAAACTGGACGCCATGATATAGCTGAAAAATTGCTGAAAGTGGCGTTAAACACCATCAAACAAACAAACATCAATCTACTGAAAAACCTTATATTACAGTTTTCTGTAACAAACCATCAAACTTCTAAAGAACCTTATATTACAGTTTTCTGTAACAAACCATCAAACTTCTAAAGAACCTTATATTACAGTTTTCTGCAACAAACTATCAAACTTCTAAAGAACCTTATATTACAGTTTTCTGTAACAAACCATCAAACTTCTAAAGAACCTTATATTACAGTTTTCTGTAACAAACCATCTAACTTCTAAATAACCTTATATTACAGTCATGACAGTTTTCTGTCATAAAACATCAAACTTCTAAAGAACCTTATATTACAGTTTTCTGTAACAAAAAATCAAACTTCTAAAGAACCTTATATTACAGTTTTCTATCATAAAACATCAACCTACTGAAGAACCTTATATTACAGTTTTCTGTAACAAACCATCAAACTTCTAAAGAACCTTATATTACAGTTTTCTGTAACAAACTATCAAACTTCTAAAGAACCTTATATTACAGTTTTCTATCATAAAACATCAACCTACTGAAGAACCTTATATTACAGTTTTCTGTAACAAACCATCAAACTTCTAAAGAACCTTATATTACAGTTTTCTGTAACAAACCATCAAACTTCTAAAGAACCTTATATTACAGTTTTCTGCAACAAACTATCAAACTTCTAAAGAACCTTATATTACAGTTTTCTGTAACAAACCATCAAACTTCTAAAGAACCTTATATTACAGTTTTCTGTCATAAAACATCAATCTACTGAAGAACCTTATATTACAGTTTTCTGTAACAAACCATCAAACTTCTAAAGAACCTTATATTACAGTTTTCTGTAACAAACCATCAAACTTCTAAAGAACCTTATATTACAGTTTTCTGTAACAAACCATCAAACTTTTAAAGAACCTTATATTACAGTTTTCTGTAACAAAACATCAAACTTCTAAAGAACCTTATATTACAGTTTTCTGTAACAAACCATCAAACTTTTAAAGAACCTTATATTACAGTTTTCTGTAACAAACCATCAAACTTCTAAAGAACCTTATATTACAGTTTTCTGTAACAAACTATCAAACTTCTAAAGAACCTTATATTACAGTTTTCTGCAACAAACTATCAAACTTCTAAAGAACCTTATATTACAGTTTTCTGTAACAAACTATCAAACTTCTAAAGAACCTTATATTACAGTTTTCTGTAACAAAACATCAAACTTCTAAAGAACCTTATATTACAGTTTTCTGTAACAAACCATCAAACTTTTAAAGAACCTTATATTACAGTTTTCTGTAACAAAACATCAAACTTCTAAAGAACCTTATATTACAGTTTTCTGTAACAAACCATCAAACTTTTAAAGAACCTTATATTACAGTTTTCTGTAACAAACCATCAAACTTCTAAAGAACCTTATATTACAGTTTTCTGTAACAAACTATCAAACTTCTAAAGAACCTTATATTACAGTTTTCTGTAACAAAACATCAAACTTCTAAAGAACCTTATATTACAGTTTTCTGTCATAAAACATCAATCTACTGAAGAACATTATATTACAGTTTTCTGTAACAAACCATCAAACTTCTAAAGAACCTTATATTACAGTTTTCTGTAACAAACCATCAAACTTCTAAAGAACCTTATATTACAGTTTTCTGCAACAAACTATCAAACTTCTAAAGAACCTTATATTACAGTTTTCTGTAACAAACCATCAAACTTCTAAAGAACCTTATATTACAGTTTTCTGTAACAAACCATCAAACTTCTAAAGAACCTTATATTACAGTTTTCTGTAACAAAACATCAAACTTCTAAAGAACCTTATATTACAGTTTTCTGTAACAAACTATCAAACTTCTAAAGAACCTTATATTACAGTTTTCTGTCATAAAACATCAATCTACTGAAGAACCTTATATTACAGTTTTCTGTAACAAACCATCAAACTTCTAAAGAACCTTATATTACAGTTTTCTGTAACAAACCATCAAACTTCTAAAGAACCTTATATTACAGTTTTCTGTAACAAACTATCAAACTTCTAAAGAACCTTATATTACAGTTTTCTGTAACAAAACATCAAACTTCTAAAGAACCTTATATTACAGTTTTCTGTCATAAAACATCAATCTACTGAAGAACCTTATATTACAGTTTTCTGTAACAAACCATCAAACTTCTAAAGAACCTTATATTACAGTTTTCTGTAACAAACCATCAAACTTTTAAAGAACCTTATATTACAGTTTTCTGTAACAAAACATCAAACTTCTAAAGAACCTTATATTACAGTTTTCTGTAACAAACCATCAATCTACTGAAGAACCTTATATTACAGTTTTCTGTAACAAAACATCAAACTTCTAAAGAACCTTATATTACAGTTTTCTGTAACAAACCATCAAACTTCTAAAGAACCTTATATTACAGTTTTCTGTAACAAACCATCAAACTTTTAAAGAACCTTATATTACAGTTTTCTGTAACAAAACATCAAACTTCTAAAGAACCTTATATTACAGTTTTCTGTAACAAACCATCAATCTACTGAAGAACCTTATATTACAGTTTTCTGTAACAAAACATCAAACTTCCAAAGAACGTTATATTACAGTTTCCTGTCATAAAACATCAATCTACTGAAAGGGGCCTCGGTGGCCGAGTGGTCAAGGTAGTTCGTCTACTATTGATCACGTGGTCTGTCAACACTGAGATTGCGGGTTCGATTCTCACTGCAGGCAGGGTGTACTCGACTCCAATCTTAATTGACAAGGATTGCCAGTTTTCCTACCGCAGGTCGGGGGTTTTCTCCGGGTACTCCGGCTTCCTCCCCCAATAAAAACTGGACGCCATGATATAGCTGAAAAATTGCTGAAAGTGGCGTTAAACACCATCAAACAAACAAACATCAATCTACTGAAAAACCTTATATTACAGTTTTCTGTAACAAACCATCAAACTTCTAAAGAACCTTATATTACAGTTTTCTGTAACAAACCATCAAACTTCTAAAGAACCTTATATTACAGTTTTCTGCAACAAACTATCAAACTTCTAAAGAACCTTATATTACAGTTTTCTGTAACAAACCATCAAACTTCTAAAGAACCTTATATTACAGTTTTCTGTAACAAACCATCTAACTTCTAAATAACCTTATATTACAGTCATGACAGTTTTCTGTCATAAAACATCAAACTTCTAAAGAACCTTATATTACAGTTTTCTGTAACAAAAAATCAAACTTCTAAAGAACCTTATATTACAGTTTTCTATCATAAAACATCAACCTACTGAAGAACCTTATATTACAGTTTTCTGTAACAAACCATCAAACTTCTAAAGAACCTTATATTACAGTTTTCTGTAACAAACTATCAAACTTCTAAAGAACCTTATATTACAGTTTTCTATCATAAAACATCAACCTACTGAAGAACCTTATATTACAGTTTTCTGTAACAAACCATCAAACTTCTAAAGAACCTTATATTACAGTTTTCTGTAACAAACCATCAAACTTCTAAAGAACCTTATATTACAGTTTTCTGCAACAAACTATCAAACTTCTAAAGAACCTTATATTACAGTTTTCTGTAACAAACCATCAAACTTCTAAAGAACCTTATATTACAGTTTTCTGTCATAAAACATCAATCTACTGAAGAACCTTATATTACAGTTTTCTGTAACAAACCATCAAACTTCTAAAGAACCTTATATTACAGTTTTCTGTAACAAACCATCAAACTTCTAAAGAACCTTATATTACAGTTTTCTGTAACAAACCATCAAACTTTTAAAGAACCTTATATTACAGTTTTCTGTAACAAAACATCAAACTTCTAAAGAACCTTATATTACAGTTTTCTGTAACAAACCATCAAACTTTTAAAGAACCTTATATTACAGTTTTCTGTAACAAACCATCAAACTTCTAAAGAACCTTATATTACAGTTTTCTGTAACAAACTATCAAACTTCTAAAGAACCTTATATTACAGTTTTCTGTAACAAACCATCAAACTTCTAAAGAACCTTATATTACAGTTTTCTGTAACAAACTATCAAACTTCTAAAGAACCTTATATTACAGTTTTCTGTAACAAAACATCAAACTTCTAAAGAACCTTATATTACAGTTTTCTGTAACAAACCATCAAACTTTTAAAGAACCTTATATTACAGTTTTCTGTAACAAAACATCAAACTTCTAAAGAACCTTATATTACAGTTTTCTGTAACAAACCATCAAACTTTTAAAGAACCTTATATTACAGTTTTCTGTAACAAACCATCAAACTTCTAAAGAACCTTATATTACAGTTTTCTGTAACAAACTATCAAACTTCTAAAGAACCTTATATTACAGTTTTCTGTAACAAAACATCAAACTTCTAAAGAACCTTATATTACAGTTTTCTGTCATAAAACATCAATCTACTGAAGAACCTTATATTACAGTTTTCTGTAACAAACCATCAAACTTCTAAAGAACCTTATATTACAGTTTTCTGTAACAAACCATCAAACTTCTAAAGAACCTTATATTACAGTTTTCTGCAACAAACTATCAAACTTCTAAAGAACCTTATATTACAGTTTTCTGTAACAAACCATCAAACTTCTAAAGAACCTTATATTACAGTTTTCTGTAACAAACCATCAAACTTCTAAAGAACCTTATATTACAGTTTTCTGTAACAAAACATCAAACTTCTAAAGAACCTTATATTACAGTTTTCTGTAACAAACTATCAAACTTCTAAAGAACCTTATATTACAGTTTTCTGTCATAAAACATCAATCTACTGAAGAACCTTATATTACAGTTTTCTGTAACAAACCATCAAACTTCTAAAGAACCTTATATTACAGTTTTCTGTAACAAACCATCAAACTTCTAAAGAACCTTATATTACAGTTTTCTGTAACAAACTATCAAACTTCTAAAGAACCTTATATTACAGTTTTCTGTAACAAAACATCAAACTTCTAAAGAACCTTATATTACAGTTTTCTGTCATAAAACATCAATCTACTGAAGAACCTTATATTACAGTTTTCTGTAACAAACCATCAAACTTCTAAAGAACCTTATATTACAGTTTTCTGTAACAAACCATCAAACTTTTAAAGAACCTTATATTACAGTTTTCTGTAACAAAACATCAAACTTCTAAAGAACCTTATATTACAGTTTTCTGTAACAAACCATCAATCTACTGAAGAACCTTATATTACAGTTTTCTGTAACAAAACATCAAACTTCTAAAGAACCTTATATTACAGTTTTCTGTAACAAACCATCAAACTTTTAAATAACCTTATATTACAGTTTTCTGTAACAAACTATCAAACTTCTAAAGAACCTTATATTACAGTTTTCTGTAACAAACCATCAAATTTTTAAAGAACCTTATATTACAGTTTTCTGGAACAAAACATCAAACTTTTAAAGAACCTTATATTACAGTCATGACAGTTTTCTGTCATAAAACATCAAACTTCTAAAGAACCTTATATTACAGTTTTCTGTAACAAAAAATCAAACTTCTAAAGAACCTTATATTACAGTTTTCTATCATAAAACATCAATCTACTGAAGAACCTTATATTACAGTTTTCTGTAACAAACCATCAAACTTCTAAAGAACCTTATATTACAGTTTTCTGTAACAAACTATCAAACTTCTAAAGAACCTTATATTACAGTTTTCTATCATAAAACATCAATCTACTGAAGAACCTTATATTACAGTTTTCTGTAACAAACCATCAAACTTCTAAAGAACCTTATATTACAGTTTTCTGTAACAAACCATCAAACTTCTAAAGAACCTTATATTACAGTTTTCTGCAACAAACTATCAAACTTCTAAAGAACCTTATATTACAGTTTTCTGTAACAAACCATCAAACTTCTAAAGAACCTTATATTACAGTTTTCTGCAACAAACTATCAAACTTCTAAAGAACCTTATATTACAGTTTTCTGTAACAAACCATCAAACTTCTAAAGAACCTTATATTACAGTTTTCTGTAACAAACCATCAAACTTCTAAAGAACCTTATATTACAGTTTTCTGTAACAAAACATCAAACTTCTAAAGAACCTTATATTACAGTTTTCTGTCATAAAACATCAATCTACTGAAGAACCTTATATTACAGTTTTCTGTAACAAACCATCAAACTTCTAAAGAACCTTATATTACAGTTTTCTGTAACAAACCATCAAACTTTTAAAGAACCTTATATTACAGTTTTCTGTAACAAACCATCAAACTTCTAAAGAACCTTATATTACAGTTTTCTGTAACAAACCATCAAACTTCTAAAGAACCTTATATTACAGTTTTCTGTAACAAACCATCAAACTTTTAAAGAACCTTATATTACAGTTTTCTGTAACAAAACATCAAACTTCTAAAGAACCTTATATTACAGTTTTCTGTAACAAAACATCAAACTTCTAATGAACCTTATATTACAGTTTTCTGTAACAAACCATCAAACTTCTAAAGAACCTTATATTACAGTTTTCTGTAACAAACCATCAAACTTTTAAAGAACCTTATATTACAGTTTTCTGTAACAAACCATCAAACTTCTAAAGAACCTTATATTACAGTTTTCTGTAACAAAACATCAAACTTCTAAAGAACCTTATATTACAGTTTTCTGTAACAAAACATCAAACTTCTAAAGAACCTTATATTACAGTTTTCTGTAACAAAACATCAAACTTCTAAAGAACCTTATATTTCAGTTTTCTGTAACAAACCATCAAACTTCTAAAGAACCTTATATTACAGTTTTCTGTAACAAAACATCAAACTTCTAAAGAACCTTATATTACAGTTTTCTGTAACAAAACATCAATCTACTGAAGAACCTTATATTACAGTTTTCTGTAACAAAACATCAAACTTCTAAAGAACCTTATATTACAGTTTTCTGTAACAAACCATCAAACTTCTAAAGAACCTTATATTACAGTTTTCTGTAACAAACTATCAAACTTCTAAAGAACCTTATATTACAGTTTTCTGTAACAAACCATCAAACTTCTAAAGAACCTTATATTACAGTTTTCTGTAACAAACCATCAAACTTTTAAAGAACCTTATATTACAGTTTTCTGTAACAAAACATCAAACTTCTAAAGAACCTTATATTACAGTTTTCTGTAACAAAACATCAAACTTCTAATGAACCTTATATTACAGTTTTCTGTAACAAACCATCAAACTTCTAAAGAACCTTATATTACAGTTTTCTGTAACAAACCATCAAACTTTTAAAGAACCTTATATTACAGTTTTCTGTAACAAACCATCAAACTTCTAAAGAACCTTATATTACAGTTTTCTGTAACAAAACATCAAACTTCTAAAGAACCTTATATTACAGTTTTCTGTAACAAAACATCAAACTTCTAAAGAACCTTATATTACAGTTTTCTGTAACAAAACATCAAACTTCTAAAGAACCTTATATTTCAGTTTTCTGTAACAAACCATCAAACTTCTAAAGAACCTTATATTACAGTTTTCTGTAACAAAACATCAAACTTCTAAAGAACCTTATATTACAGTTTTCTGTAACAAAACATCAATCTACTGAAGAACCTTATATTACAGTTTTCTGTAACAAAACATCAAACTTCTAAAGAACCTTATATTACAGTTTTCTGTAACAAACCATCAAACTTCTAAAGAACCTTATATTACAGTTTTCTGTAACAAACTATCAAACTTCTAAAGAACCTTATATTACAGTTTTCTGTAACAAAACATCAAACTTCTAAAGAACCTTATATTACAGTAAATTTATGTGTGTGTGAGTGTGTTCGTGTGCATGTGTGTGTGTGTGCAATGGATTGCTTTTTCTTTGCTTTAAAGCTAATTAGGATAAAGCTTTTGTAGAAGAGAAATTATGTAATTTTAACCTGACACAACAGAAATGTAAATAAAAATAAATAGGTGAGTTGGACATCAGAGTTCTTTACATTATTAACTGCAAAAGTACATATAGATATACATATACATGTTATTTAAAAATCATACTTTTTATTTATTTTTATCTACTTTCAATTATGGTTTCAAAGCCTTTCCAGTCCTTTAAGTATGGTCCATTCATCCGTTAGCAGTATTTGAAAAGTAATTTTTATTGGTCAAGTTGACTCCTTACTTTAAGGACCAACCATTTAACTTGCAGGGGAGGCCTTGGTTTTTTCCTAAAAAAATATTTTGAAAATGATTTTTGATGAAAAAAATATTTTGGAACCAGAGGGTACGAAAAAAAAATATTCTGAAGAAGGATTTCTGCTATATAAAATAATTCTAATGATGAAAAAAAATATTGTGTTGAGACGCCTTCAAGAAATAAATATTTTTTCTGACCAAAACAAAAAACTAAGGCCCCCCTCCTTCAAGTTAAACGGTCTGTCCCTTAGTTTACGTGTTGTGCATTTTTGTTTCAATAACATATTCAAGATCAATGAAGTTTTTTTTTAAAGAGACAAAACACTAACGATTCTAAAAAGAGATATTTCATTCTAAAACCCACTCTTTATTAAATTTAATGGTCTATCATACCTCGAAATCTTATAGATCCTAATAGGTAACATCTTTTATGAAACCCTAATGAATCTTCTATGAAATCCTTTTTATATGACAGCACAAAAATTGTAGATGTATTATGGTATGATGCAGTCATCGTCATCGTCGTCTGTAATTGTCTGTTAACTTTAGTGTTCCCACAATAACATAAGTTATAGTTATCCAATATGTTCCTAACCATGAATGGACGGATGGGATTGATTTTGGGTGTCCCCATTTTTTCCTTTAGCAATTAGGGGCCCAAAAGGGGAAAAAATTCCACTATTTAATTAATGAGTGGAGGATCATTGTTTAAATGGGGTTGTAAGCAAAATATTTATTTTCAAATGATTGGCAATCAAATTAGCTTATAACTTAAAAATTTTTTTGTAAAAGGGGACATTTTTGTCTAGATCGATAAAATCTGAATGAATTAAATTTCTGTTGTCTAAGTTAAACATACCATTTTTTCAATCATTATACCCCCCGCAAACTAGTTTGGGGGGTATATAGGAATCACCCTGTCTGTCTGTCTGTCCGTCTGTCTAAATCCCTTGTAAGCACTTCTCCTCCTAAACCGCTTGACAGATTTTGATGAAACTTTACATGAAGGAATTACATCATATGTAGATGTGCATGAAGAATTTTCGTCGCTGTCGGATATTATTCAGGGGAGATAATTGGACTTGAAGCGAAGCGGGTGGTATCCCTTTGTGAGCGTGCTCACAGTCCACACTTGTTTAACCGAGACTACAATTAAATGGTGGGTTTTTTGCTCATATACCCTGATGGTTATGTGTATAAAGTTTCATGGTGATACCATTCTTCATCAAATAAAACATTCTCAGTGATTAAAAATATGATTGTGACCAAAAGCTATCTCTTTAACCAGAACTATAAACACATTGTTCAGGAGGCAAAATAGTTTTAAAGTACTAGTATTTGATTTTGGTAAAGTTTGTATGGTTTTAATTTTATAATTTCACATGCAGAGTTATTTTTACAGTTCATTCAGTTTGTATAGTAACATGAGTAATATGGTCTGCAAATTCTAGGTCAATTTAAATGTGGCTTATCTATAGCTTCTTGGTTAGAATCAGTGGAGACAGTGTATTTATTAACAGACAGTGTATTTAACGCATCATTTGATAAATTTACTATGACAGCTGTGTAAGCATTCTCACCTCCAAGTTCTCAAACCAATATATTTTGGCATGTCCAGTTTTATGTGAAAATTCAGTGTTATTCAGTTCTGTTAAATAAGGTTGGAAATATTTTGGCTTTGTTTTAATCCTACAAATCATACTAGTACATGTAGTAATTGTTTTAATATTATAATTACATATATAAATAGAGGAATGAGTAAAGGAAAATTTAAATCATCATTAATAAAATGTTTGAGGGAAATTTTTTTTGAATAGTTGGAACAATAAGAAATAATTATATTATAATGATATACTTATTTTAGATTCAAAGAAAAAAATTCTTCTGAATATTAAAATATAAAAAAATTTGATAAAAGAAAAATTATTTAGACTTTAAGCAATCATAGACTGTGTATTATGCTTGGCAGACATGACCAAAGACCAAACATTATTTCTGGAAAATTAGAAATATTAGCAAGAATAACAGAATTTGTTTATATTGTAATACAGGAAATATAGAAGAATCCTTTTTTATTAAGATGTCCTTTATACTCTAGATTAAAATTTGATATTATAAACATTTTACAAAGTAAATTCCCTTCTTTGATATCCCTTAATACTAATAGCTTGTTCTACTGGTTAATGACAAGTGAAAATTATGATTTCAACTGTAAACTATCAGAATTTTTAAAAGTCCTATATGATACAAGAGATAAATATAACAAATATGCTGTATTAATACAATTTTTTTATGATTGTATGTTCTATGTAATGTTTGTAATCAACATGATCTATTGCTCTGCACTGTAATGTTGTGTAATTATAGTTATTGTTAATAATGCTATATATAGGGCCCTATGATTGGTTATTTTAGTGATTTTACAATGTTATAAAAGTGTTGTTTTTTGGATTATGTACATATGTAAATAAATATAGTTTTAGTATATACTAGTATTGGATTATTTAATTCATATCATTATCAATCAATTGATCCCATAACTATTGAACTCTTCCACTGGGCCCTTGTCCTGCTCACCACACATTTTAATGTCTAACAATGTTTATCAAACCTTGATGAACTTTACAGTTACACTGGTCAGAGCAATAAAAATTAGAGGTGATGAATTGATTTCTAACTCCTGATGTTCCATATAATCCCCAGATGGTCATGAGAAAGATCTACAGTGAAGTACTGACCAGTCAAGACTTATAAATTTAATTGATATTTACTTATCTATAATAATTAATTAAACAAGGGAGACATATAGCTTGTAAGCTATAAATCTAGCTATGCAAGATGTAAAGCATGTGATGAGGTTTAATGAGCACCTGCTTTTAGTCTAATATGACCAAACCAATTCTAATTTTTAAACTTTAATGTACTTGAAAATCCAATAAATAATTAACCCTGCAACATTTAATATGTGCCTGTCCTAAGCCAGGAATCTTTGACAAAGCTTTTGTTTGTATTTATCATTTTTATGGTTTCTGTTCTTTGTTTAAGAAGTTAATCTTTCTCTGACTATTTCAGGACTGGATTCGAATTGTATGCCTCTTATTTTAACCTTGGGCCATTCGTAGACTTGCCACAAGTCTCTTTGAATTTGCTATTAAAGATACACCTTCATTATCAACATTTCCTATACTTGTAAAGTCTGCAGTGTCTTAAAATGAGGCCAGAAAACAAAACAAATAAAACTAATTAACTTTGACAGATTGGTAATAAAATTGCAATAAAACTAAGTATTACTGATAGCAATGATTCTGCCTTAACCTTCCTGATGACAAGGCAGCTAGAATTTCCCATTCTTTATAGATGTTGTAAAATTCATTTAATTCTGTGTATTATGACTTTAGGAAGTCACATTATGTAGAAAGTGTCAAAGGAAAAAAAAATGAAGAAACTGACTCTTCATATGTAATGATAATAGGAAAACAACAATAAACAATTACAATGGCTTTATTCTTTCATGGTTTTGAACAAGATTGGCAAATGTTGCAATTTCAAATGAGAGCAAATAAAACAATGCATCCTGTACATGTCAATAGGCTTTCCACAAGTGTCTTTTTTCGGTATGAATTAATATCAACATATTTACGTTTTGACAATATACATGTATAATGTAGTATATCTTCAATGTCTATTTCAACTTCAAAAAATCTGTAATGGTTGGGTTGCAAAGCAAGTAACTTAATAAATGGGGAATTGTTTACAATTTGTTGGAAGAAATTTTGGGATATGTGTCAAAAATGTAGGAGGGTAACACAAAAACTACTTTGATCTAAAAAAAATTTGCCAATCAAATGAGTTAGTTCCACTTCTGAAAAAAAAAATTCATCAAACAATTCCATAATAAAGTTACACAGCTTTAATATGTGTACAATCTTTCTGTGAAATTCATGTTTTTTTATAACACAGGGATCTATGTTGAAACCTGTAGGAGGAGTTGATTATGCAAAATAGGTACCATCTTCTATCAATTGGCTGAAAAATGACTGTTCCCAAGTCTGGAAAAATGGGGAAAATTTCTCAAACAATTCCATAATATGGGTACACAACTTCAATATGAGTGCTATCTTTCTGTGAAGGTTCAGGGATCTGGGTTGAAAGCTGTAGGTGAAGTTGATCACACACAAAATATGTACCCTTTTTTCATGCCATCAGCACATACCTCACCTGGTGTAGCAGATCGTGGAGTTTGAGTTCAAGTTAAAGTTTTAGTTGAACTACAAGTTCGAGTTGGATACGGAGTTTAATTTCGAGTTTGGGTTGGAATTCAAGTTACCCTTCGAATTGACCATCCAAACTAAACTTCGAGGATGACTTTGAGTTAGAGATCAAGTTCAAGTTTAACTTCAAGTTAACTTGGTCATTATTTTGGGGGAATAGAAACAATTGAGATACTTTTGGGGTGCATTCATTGTTAGACTTATAAAAAAATAATTAGACTTAAAGAAGAAATTATTTACCCCCTCCCTGGATAAGTTCACAATATAGCAAAGTACAATTATTACATGTTGCACACATGCTGACCTTATCTTTGCAGTTGCATTGAGTGCTTAAAAAGTCACATACATGATTTAAAAATTTTGCTGTTTTGTACCTGTTTACATTTGATTAAATAGAGTGTCTCATATTTGTTTGTTGATTTAACATCCCAAAAGGAAGCCTTGCTCATCTTCTAGGGATATTATGATACACATGTAAATTTAGATGTAACTATGAATCCCCGTTAACAATATTTTTAAAAGGGGTGTCTCTTAAACATAATGACTCTACATATACAAATAATTATATGAATTTTAACTTCAAACTCCTACTCTAACTAGAAGTTAACTCAGATTATCAACTCGAAGTGTCACTCAAATTCAACTCGAACTCCAAATAGAACTTGAAATCAAAGTTCAGCTGAAACTCTAACTTGATGATCCCATACAACTATAACTTGCACATTGTGCAACCGAATAAAAATTCACCTATGATCACTTTTACTTTACCACAGTATATAAAACATTGAAAGTTTATCTTAAGTTTTTTGTAATATGACACAGCACTCTAACAACATGTTAAATTGAAACTCTGCTGTCAGAACCAATTAAATTTTATTATCTATTACTGGGAAGGTTTGAGATGTTTATGAGTTCTATTGACTGGAATATTGTCACAGCCTATGCAGACTTTACAAGTCCCTTTGTACACAAGCTGATAGTATAGGAAATGTTGATAATGAAGGTGTATCTATCTAATAGCAAATTGTCCCTTTGTACAGAAGTGGATAGTATAAGACATGTTGAAATCTATGTAAATTTATCAAACCCCAAAACTGAACAATAAGCTTTATTACTAAAATTATCAAGTCATTTATTTTCAACCAAATGTTAAATTAATAAATTTTCTCAAATATGAAAATGAATGGTAAATTTTAACATGCATTTAAATAATTGAAGTTTGTAAAGTTTTTGTATGCATGTAAAAGAAGTTATTTACCATCCAAAATAATGCCAAAGCTTTATTGGTTTGCAATTTTTTATCTGGACTGTAAAACCCCTATTTCTAACCAACGCAAAAAAAATGCTGATGTAATATAGTATTATGCAGTCGAACAGCAAGGATTCATCAACTTTAGTGTTCCATCAAGAACTTTAGTTCTAGTTTACTGTTCAATAGTTTTGAAATTTTACCATTACAATATGAATGAAGTTGATCTTGGGATCTCCTTTTTTGTTAACAAATTACGGACCCAAAAGGTGCAAAAATGCCACATTTTATTCACTCCAACATTGTAACTTTGTTCTGGTTTACTAAATGCTACATGTGTTATGAAAGTTTAAATAATATTTTTTCTCGCCATGAAAATGTGATTGAATTAAGGGGGTATCCCCTTTTTTCATTTAAAAAACAAGGATTTAAATGGGGAAAATAGGCAATTATTTTATTATAACAAATTTGGGGCCTAAAAAGGGGCATTTTTTTATTTCTTGTCAGATTTCAAAATATTTTTTGAAAGATTGTTTGTGATGGCAATAAAATGGAGGAATTTTTTTTGCCCCCTTTTTGTTTATAGAGTGTTTTAACATTATTCTGTCTACTCTTATTTTCCTTTACATGTTTATATTATTTGATACAATTTCATCTTTTGACTTTATAAATTACCAGTTGGACCTAAAGTGAACTTTTAAATAGTTTATACAGTGCCTGACTATATACATTAATTAACTCTGATGTTTTGACATTTCCTTTGGTGGTTTGTTGCTAGGTGAAAGCAGTGTAACCCATAGTTACAGATTTATGTCCAGCCAGCGACTTCAAAATACCAAATTCTTTTGTGTGTTTTTGTATTTAAATTAGAACTAATTTTAAGGCTTCCCACACTTTTTCAGTTCTTAGTTATTTGCAGTTGTGTTCATATATTAGCTTCTTACATTGTTTCCAGTGGATTATCTGATTGTTAAATGACAAAATTTTAATCTGGAGCCTTGACAAGAGCTTAAAATTCTGTCATTTAACAATCAAGATTGAGAAATCATATTTCAAGCAAAATTTTAAAAAAATACATCTTTTCATTGAAAACAGTTGAAATTAACAAATGGAGTTCAGTGTATTAATATTTACTTCTATAAATCAAAATGCATGTGGAGTCCATGCAACCTCAAAGTCTACAAACTTCATTTGTTGGATTCAGGTCATTAGTTCCTTAAGGATTTTATAGTTGTTACATCAAGTCATATTCTTTAAATTTTATAAGTATATGACATGTATGAGGGACCTATATTTTCTTTCAACACAAAAGCAACTTATAATTTTCTAAAATTTATTTATATGTATTTGATTAGCAAATTTTTGAATGTACAGATTGTGCCCTTTTAACTGTTTTTTCCTGTAACTTTTGTCCAATTAACATCTAGTTTTTCATTTAATAGTTTTCAAAAACAAGAATATGTCCAAAAGACATAATGCCCCATCTCGTAACATTTGGGACGGATGGACGAATGGATGGACCCGAACACTATATGCCCCCTTATTTTTGTAGATGGGGCATAAACAAATAACATTTTCTCATTAGTGTACTTAATTCTATTTTCAAAGTAGAAAGCAATTCACATCTTCTATTGTATAACATAACTTCCAATGAATTTTACTAGTATATATAATTCAAACCTCTATCAACATTATAACAATTTATGACATGCATAACATGACATACCAGATATTTGATTTTGTCTACACTAGAATAAGAAGCTATCTAAATATAAGAATAACACTTTAATTGCAAAATTACACTCATGTGGGTCGAGCAAATACAATACAAAACAAAATACATTTAAAAAATCATGGCTAGCGAGTCATCAAATATGAAACATGTACAAGATATACTTAGTACTTTCATAAGATTACTATTAATGATTGAACTGTTAAGGATGAAAAAAGAACAAGAATGAATCTGTAAATTAATGAGATAATATTTTATATATTAATATTTACTCATATTAATTTAAGTTCAGGCAGCAAAGTCAATTCATTTTTTGTTCAATTGTAAAACTTTTTAAAAGTAAATTTCACATGATTGAAGTATTTTGTGAATACTCCTGATTACAAAATTATTTACACAAATATTACTTGGGGTTAATATATCTCTTAGTTTCACACTTAAATACAAAATGTTTAATTTTCTGAAAATCAGTAATTCAAAATTTTAAATAAATAATAATTGATTAACTAGTTTCAACTCGATGTTTCAATTGTTGTGTACAAAATACAATAATAATAATATAAAATTTCTTTTAAAAACAGCACAAATTTAATTTGTACCATTTAATTTCTTTTAGACTTTGATGTGTTAACACTGTAATCTTCATCCTCCCAAGTTAGGGGTTCTGAGTCCACGTTTCTTAGTCCGCATTCGCACTCAGGACCCCTGACTTGGGAGAATGTGTAATCTTTAAAAAGTTTTATTACAAATTCTTAATGCAACACTTAAAATGTCAAGTATGAAATAATGAAAACATGCTATACATTTTTTAAATTAATGTCAATAATATCATGAATAATCCAAGAAATAAAAAAAAGATATTTTTTGTTTTTTATGTAAATAATTAAAGGACAAGTATTCGCATTTGCAACAACTAATATAGCTGTCAAAAACTTTGGTTCTAGCAATTTAGCATGTTTAGTTCACACTGATGTAAATTTGTGCAAATACTTTTAGCAAAAATCATATATTTACACTATACAATATACTGCAATCATATGGCTGCTTAAATGAAGGAAATAAGAACATTTTAGTCCCTCATGAGTTATCTCCTCATTAATTTCAAAAGTTTTTTGAATGGGTATGATTTTCAGAACACAGCCCACTTTTTTAATAGGAGGCCCAACCATTTAAAACAAATTGCATGATTTAGTTAAATGATTCAAGTACCTAGGAAAATTGTTCATATCTGCCAAAAAATTCAATTATTAATAAAAAATTAAGAAAATGTAAAGGTCTACCTTCTAAAAGCATCTATTTCTACTGATTCTTCTGTACTTGCTGGACTCTCCATTATCTTTAATAGCTGTACTGAATCTTCACAGCCAACCAGTATTTATACTAATGTAATTTAATACCCCTAGTTGATCACATGGTGATTTTGAGGCAGAAAATGCTTACTTCAACTATATTACCAGAAATAATAATATAAACAGTTTTCCATAATATTACTTATTACTGTAATATACATTTTGTATTACACAAATAAGTAATATACTATATTACAGTTTAATGTAATATCAAACTAAATTACATTTTCTTGTAATATTACATTTTTAGTAATATTACTTTAAAATGTAATATTATTGTTTTCAATAAAATCTTGGACTGATGATGGAGTCCATCAATCTGTCCAAAGTTGTATCGTAGTAAATAGAAATACCCTGATGATGGAGTCCATCAATCTGTCCAAGTAAGTTGTATCGTAGTAAATAGAAATACCCTGATGATGGAGTCCAACAAACTGTCCAAGTAAGATGTATAATAGTAAATAGAAATACCCTGATGATGGAGTCCAACAATCTGTCCAAGTAAGTTGTATAATAGTAAATAGAAATACCCTGATGATGGAGTCCAACAATCTCTCCAAGTAAGTTGTATAATAGTAAATAGAAATACCCTGATGATGGAGTCCAACAATCTCTCCAAGTAAGTTGTATAATAGTAAATAGAAATACCCTGATGATGGAGTCCAACAATCTGTCCAAGTAAGATGTATAATAGTAAATAGAAATACCCTGATGATGGTGTGCAACAATCTCTCCAAGTAAGTTGTATAATAGTAAATAGAAATACCCTGATGATGGAGTCCAACAATCTCTCCAAGTAAGATGTATCATAGTAAATAGAAATACCCTGATGATGGAGTCCAACAATCTGTCCAAGTAAGTTGTATCGTAGTAAATAGAAATACCCTGATGATGGAGTCCAACAATCTCTCCAAGTAAGTTGTATAATAGTAAATAGAAATAACCTGATGATGGAGTCCAACAATCTGTCCAAGTAAGTTGTATAATAGTAAATAGAAATACCCTGATGATGGTGTCCAACAATCTCTCCAAGTAAGTTGTATAATAGTAAATAGAAATACCCTGATGATGGTGTCCAACAATCTGTCCAAGTAAGATGTATCATAGTAAATAGAAATACCCTGATGATGGAGTCCAACAATCTCTCCAAGTAAGTTGTATCATAGTAAATAGAAATACCCTGATGATGGAGTCCAACAATCTCTCCAAGTAAGTTGTATAATAGTAAATAGAAATACCCTGATGATGGAGTCCAACAATCTGTCCAAGTAAGTTGTATGTTAGTCAAATGGATGTTAGAAACACACACATTGTAGCTGACTGCTCATTATTCACAAAGATGGTTGCAACTGATATCTTTGTTGGTTTGCTGACTGAAGTTTTTATAATAAAATAATATTCATTATTGCATCTGTAATTGTATTTATTTTGACATTAGCTGCTGATTTGTCAGTGGCAACATGTTGGGATAAATGATGATATTACACTATTACCATAATGGGCCGTGTATTATCAGCAGGTATTCACTTTATTTCTTGGAAGGAGTGGGTTGATCTTCCTTATTGCATGGATATTTTATGTGAAATGAACAACTTCAGATGTCTTTATTGTATTTAAAAAAAAGCAACATGACTTATATGACATGGGCAGTCCTCATCTGTAATTAACTGAAATTTGAATGAAAAAAAGGTTTTTTATGCCCCCGCGACGACATGTCCGGGGGCATTAAGTTTTACTCATGTCCGTACGTCCGAACAAATTTCCGTCAAGCTTTTCTCAGAAACCGTACATGAGAACAATTTTAAATTTGGCAGAGTGGTTCAGTATCACAAGTTGTATGTCCTAAGCGAATTTCAGACCTGTCGGACAACTACTTCCTGTTTTCGGACTTCATTGGTACGTAAATACGTCCGTCTGTATGTACAAATTTCCGTCAAGCTTTTCTCAGAAACCGTACATGAGAACAATTTGAAATTTGGCAGGGTTGTTCAGTATCACAAGTTGTATGTCCTAAGCGACTTTCAGACCTGTCGGACAACTACTTCCTGTTTGGCAGTGGGCAGATATGAAAATGTGTTAATACAAGTATGAAAATTTCCGTCAAGCTTTTCTCAGTAACCGTACATGAGAACCTTTTGAAATTTGGCAGGGTGGTTCAGTATCACAAGTTGTATGTCCTAAGCGACTTTCAGACCTTTCGGACAACTACTTCCTGTTTGCGACTGGGCCGATATGAAAATGTTCTAACATGAGTATGAAAATTTCCGTCAAGCTTTCCTCAGAAACCGTACATCAGAACAACTTGAAATTTGACAAGTTGGTTCAGTATCACAAGTTGTACATCCTAAGCGACTTTCAGACCTGTCGGACAACTACTTCCTGTTTGGGACTTGGCCGATATGAAAATGTGTTAACATGAGAATGAAAATTTCCGTCAAGCTTTTCTCAGAAACCGTACATCAGAAAAATTTGAAATTTGGCAGGGTAGTTCAGTATCACAAGTTGTACGTCCTAAGCAACTTTCAGACCTGTCGGACAACTACTTCCTGTTTGCGACTGGGTCGATATGAAAATGTGTTAACATGAGTATGAAAATTTTCGTCAAGCTTTTCTCAGAAACCGTACACAAGAACAATTTGAAATTTGGCAGGGTGGTTCAGTATCACAAGTTGTACGTCCTAAGCGACTTTCAGACCTGTCGGACAACTACTTCCTGTTTGCGACTGGGCCGATATGAAAATGTGTTAACATGAGTATGAAAATTTCCGTCAAGTTTTACTCAGAAACCGTACATTACAACAATTTGAAATTTGGCAGGGTGGTTCAGTATCACAAGTTGTACATCCTCAGCGACTTTCAGACCTGTTGGACAACTACTTCCTGTTTGGGACTTACTTTAGCGGGGGCATCCGTGTCCCATGGGCACATTCTTCAATTTTTTAAATATTAGAATGATTTGTCACTTGGTAAAATAATGTTTGTCAAACAAGTTTCACTATTTGACTGGAAATAAAAGAAGCAGTGCCATCATCAATACAGTAAAATACAGCTGTTCTGTATCAATGTTTATCCCTTACCCTATGTGGCCTGATGTTGAGCATAATGTTTTTAGCCAAAATAAAGAATTGTTTGCTTTCAAAAATGTGAGCCCTTTTCAGCAGTTACATGTAGCATTGCCACAATATAGTATGGAGTTAATTTGCATGTGATATATAAACCCCCTACCTATATCACGTATATAAACCCTCTACCTTTATCACATGTATCAACCCTCTATCTATTTCACCCCTCACAACAAACAGGGTAATGAAAGGTTCCTGGGTTGATACACTATGTAATATTTAGGGAATGATTGTATGTACTGAAATTATTGAAAAATGTCCTTCCAAGGTTCCTCATTTTATGTTGGTTTATTAGCAAAATTCTATTTTCAGATGATCCACTGACTAGGATAGAGGATGCAGCAACATTTAAAGCACTTCTCTCTGTTGGCACATATGAGTCATATGGCAATCGTATATATCTAGCAGGTGCCTGTAAAGTTGGCAAGTCTACATTAGCCAGCCTCCTGATAGGTGATGAAATCCCTCTGACTTGGAAGTCTACTGATGGTCTAAAAATATTCTTTGGAAGGAATGGAATAGACCTAAAAGAGTTGAAAATGGTTCCCTTGAAGAAAGGTAATTAGGTTAAGAAAATAAACCAATTTTAGAAAAGTCTGTCAACACTGGGATTGTGGGTTGTCTCGCTGCTGACAGGGTGCGCTAGCAAATGTCGGAGGATTTCTCCTGGTACCCAGCTTCCTCCCCAATACAAAGTGGACGCCACGATATAGCTTGAAATTGCTGCAATTAATGCCACATTACATAACTTTGTGAAAAACTAAAAAAAAACGAATTAAAATTATTTATCTCATTGTGTCATTCTGTTATAAAATTGTCAATACATTTGTTGCAATGTAATACTTGTTATTGCAATTAAAAAGTTATAAATCTTTAGCAATCAGTTTGTGGTCTAAACCTTTGGAAGATAATATGAAACTATAAGGGTATAGAGTTATCCCTTTAATGAGTTGAATTCTGCCGTAGTGTTTAATTTGTTTAATGTGACTCTTCCACGAGTTAAATTAATGGCAACATTTATTGTTAGAACATTTATACTTCAGTGTACATTATATACACATCCAGTATATTAAATAAATTTTTTGTCCAGGCAATCAGATGTGTGTAGCAATTGAATGTATTGATGTGGTGCCAGTGATATGTTTCGTGAAAATCCTTTGATGTGAGATTAATACAAATATCAGATTCACCCAGATAGATCAGCTTTGTCAACTAATTTAGTGTAGAAAATGCATCTACTAGTCCTACAAAAAATTTGATGCTTCACAGTGTTTAAATTAGCATAAAGTACAAAATCTATCATTTATGTGAGTGTGAAGTTCACACTCACATAAATGATAGATTTTGTACTTTATGCTAATTTAAACAGTAAAGCTGAAAGGTCAAACAGAGTGACAAGTTTGCAAAGGGATTCTTTTTATTTTATTTGGATGCTTGTCATATCAAGAATGTAGTAGTATTACTGCAGAAATTTATATTAAAATATGAACTTTTCAGGTCAAGGGGACCGTGATGTCCTGACACATGTGTTACGTGGTCACCCAGATATGAAAAAAGACAGTAAGAAAGTGGATGTGGCATCAAGAAGTAGTGACGAAGCTGCTTATCAGTCTGGTATTGCAGATTTTACCAGTTCAAAACCTGGACAATCATCTACTGGAAGAGTCCCCTCCCAAACTAGTTCATTAGAACATAAATCACCAAGGATAGAATTCCTCGAAATCCATGAGAATATAAAGGCAGAAATAAGAAAAGGAAAGTATAAAGTACATATAGCTCCATCAGACCTTGTGGATTTCGGTGGCCAAAAATCGTATGATATGACGCATCAGTTATTCATACAGGGCAAGGGAACTTTTACTTTGATCTTTGATGGCAGAAAGAGACTACAGGAACCATTAAAGGAAGAATACCCTGCAGGAGATGTAACGACAGAATGTAAGTTGTCAACTTGATTTATACAAGATACAGAAACATTTTGTTTTAGCATGTCACATTGTTTTTATGGGACATTTATCCATTAAACATGTTAAATGATTCTTTTAATTTTGTTTTAACTAATGAGTGATGTATTAAAATTGTGAATATTATTGTATTTACTTCAAATGATCAAACAGTGATCAACTCAACTCAGTGAGCACCTAGTTTCAAAACATATTTATACAAGAAAAATATATATTTTGGGAACAATATTACATGATCTTCTGATTGTTTTAAAATCTAAAAGCAAAACAAGCATTTGCATCAAGTAATTTTTGACGGATTTGTGATATTCTTAACACCTCAATTATATTTACAAATTTTTGGAAATCCATTAAAAAACTTGAGTATGTTTTCTGTATGTGTAAAGGTACAGATTCCAAACCTATAGTTTTTACTAACCATGTCACATGTTTAAAAAAAATATTGAATAAAGAAAACTCGGAAACAGGAAATTAAACATTTCATTAATACTAGTTCCATTGAATAGAAGTATTAAAAGTCAAAGGATTCTTAAAATTAATACAAGTAATGTCTTTACAGCCATTTTAAAGCATTGGGTGGACTCCATTTTGACATATTGCGGAGTAGATGATGAGGATGTTCTTCCAGTTATATTATTTGTTGCGACTCACCGAGACTGCATCAGTAATAAGGTATGAAGGATCAGTTAGTGGTGCCTTATTTATCATAGTGGTAATGTATAAAGATGTGTATTTGGAGGTTAGAGAAGATAGTTGTTGATATAACTTGACTTAAGTTGTTTATATGTTAAACTGTTGGTTTGTGACGAAACAGGTTAGTTGCATCAAGCTAAGTAAAAGATGTATTATTATTACCGGATTCTCAAAAGGGAACTATAGATTTACACTCTGTTCATCAGTCTGTTAGTCCATAACACATGTTTTCCGGACATTTTTCCTGAACGCTTACAGATATGGAGCTGATATTTTACGTGTGTCAGCCATGATATATTACAGATCAAGTTTAAATATCTTTCTGGTCCAAAGATTTTTTTATGAAATTATGACCGTTGGCTTTAGAAATTTCTAAATAATATCAGTTTTCCTGACTTTTGTCTTAACACGTGCAGATATTGATATTTGGTATACAAGTCAAACATGATGAGATAATGATCGGCAGTGATTTGTCACAAAAAAATCGTTAGTGCAAAATACATTGTACATGCTGATGTCACGATAGATTTCCCTTTGATCTTCCAACACTTTACTATTTTTGTGAAATCTTCTGCTGGTTCAGATATTGTTCCAGTCCAATGATTTTATGGCCTTTGGACTTGGGACAGAAATAAACTTATCCGTCAATATTGTAGATGAATTAGTCGAACTTCGATGCATTATCCAACAGGAATCTACATCATGTTATCTATTTCAATTAATTTCCTGTCTTGAAACAAGCTCATGTTTGATCAATAAAATTGTTTTTCTTCATTGATATATATTACGTTAGTATTTCTAATTGTTCAGAAAGTGTTTTATTATTGCAATAATTACATTAATTAATTAAGATAGTTACGTAACTGTGTCTATGACCTTGATCATCATTCATTTTATTGCAATTTCTCGGGTATATTAACTCATAAAAAATTAAAATAAGTTTACCGGCAAAGTCTATTTATGACCAAGCAGTCAATAATTTTACAAATGTCATTTTTACAGTTGAGACTGCTAATTTAGTTTTCGAGAAATCGATGCTTGTAAAATCAAACCGTTTTATCATTTGATTATATAAGGGAAAAGCTCCATACATTTATAGGTGTTTGATAAATCCCAGTCGTTTGAGCGATCTGTGTTCAAGCTACTCGAGTTTGACTGTATTAAATGGGTAGTTTTATCAGTATTATGGTACAATATATTTGCAAAGTTTACACTTCGCATTACTTACTAACTTTCAGTTTTTTTAATTAATTAACAATACAGATTATGAGCGAGTTATCAACATAACTTTGCCCCATCTAAGCGTGTATTATTATACATGAATGTATTTAGAGGAACATATAGTGACAGTGTTATCCGTCTATCTCACTATTCGGCTGTCAGTCCTGCACACGTTTGTGTCAATCTCAATTATTTTTAAATAATGGAGACAGAGTGATTATTACATCAGGACAATGTGTAGCATGCCACATTTGATTCTCAACCTTGAATGTAACCAGGACTCGCCACACTAGGCGAAGTGGGCAAAAAGTCACCCTACTGGGACCTGAAGTCGCTCTACGGTGCCTCAAAAGAGAAGTCGAAGTCGCCCAATTGTTTCCCTCAAGTCGCCAGATGGTTCACAGAAGATACTTGTATATGATCTGGTCCAAATAATTCACCCAGACTACCAATTTATCAGTAATGTGTAATTCCAATAAAAAAACAATATGCATGAAACATGTTTTTAAAGGATTTACGTCTGGATTATGCACCATTTGTTTATTTACCGGATGTGGCTAATTACCAGAAGTGAACAACGAAGAAAAATAAAGTACAACGGCCTATAATGAAAAATCATAATTATAAGGATGATCTCGGTGGATGAGTAGTTACAGTAGCTAATCTACTATTGATCACGTAGTCTGTCATCCCTGAGATTGCAGGTTAGAATCTCACTGCTGGTAGTATGTATTCGGCTACAATATAAGTTGACATTGATTGCCAGGCTTTCTACCGAATTTCTGGGATTTTCTCATCTTCCCCCTCCCCCCCACCAAAACAAAAATGGGCAAAAAAATAATTCAAATTATAAGGCTCAAGTCATCATCAAAACTGTGTCAAAATCACATTGCATCATTGAAGCAGATTTATGTCCAGGGTATAACTCCGATGTCTGTTGAAACACCTTTAAAATGGGCAGTCCCAACAATATGACATTGGTGTCGAGACTTGAAAGGTCGCATACAGTGTGACTTGAAAAACATTTATTTTCTGTCCACCCCATAACTAGTTTGTTAGGTGTAATTTATTCATGTCTAGGAGCATCGTTCAGTTTCACTATGTATACCCTTGTTAGCTAGCCTGACCAAAAACGGTCATGTGAGTTATTATTACTTTACCTCCTTCGATGTCGGCCTCGGCGTCTGTAAATTTTTACATTTTAATCTTCTTCTCTGAAACCACTTGGCCAATTAAAACCAAACTTGCCATAATGTCCATTGGATCGAACTTTACAAAGTTCGTGTATTTTATTTGGATTAAATAACTAATATGGCTACCACCACAAGACTTAGTTTAACATAGTACCCTATGGGAAACAAGTTTAAAAAACTTCTTCTCTGAAACCGCTTAATCAATCAAAACAAAGCTTACTAGCAATATTGTTTAGATGGCCCTCTATCATGTCTATAAAGCTTATGTTGTATATGCCAATAGGAAAATACAAAATGGCTGCCACCACAGGACTTAATTTAACATAGGACCCTTTTTTTTTCTTTAAAAACGTCTCCAACACCGGTTAACCAATGAAAACACAACTTACTAGCAATATTTTTTGGATGGTTCTCTTTAAAATTTATTGAGAATTACAGGAATGAGTTTAACATTGGCGAAATGTCATCTTCATATATATTTTATATTGTACTCTCTTTATTGTGATTTTGTAAAACAGGAAAGGGTGTTTAATCCTTATAAATATTTTTAAGGAGGGAAAGATCCAGGAATTCAAAGAAGGCCTTTCAACAATTTTTCAAAACCATGAACGTGTGCATCGCATTATGTACACTGACATATTCTTTATAAATGGAACAGACAGAAATGACCCAGAAGTTGAACGTTTAAAGGCAAAGTATGTAGACCTCGCAAGAAAACAAAAATCATGGGGGAAAAGAATTCCAATGTCATGGGTTCCTTTGGAGCTGCAGCTCTCTGCATTGAGAGAAAACAACACCAGTCTAATTTCTAAAGAGGACCTTAAACAATTGAATGAAAGCAATGGTGATCTTAAATTGGAAGGAAAAGAACTTGAACAATTTTTGAAAGAGCAGCATTCATTAGGCAAAATTATGTACTATCAAGGCCAAGGTCTGGATAAATACATTGTAGTACAACCTACCTCAGTAGTAGATATTCTGAGATCATTTATAACAGATGAAACATTCTTTCCTCCAGATAAATATCTGGCACAAATTTTGAAGGAAGTGACAAAAACTGGGAAAATTACAAAAAAAGATCTCTTCAGACTTTGGTCACAGGTTGAATTCAATCAGCACATGCCTAATACGGATTCCAAAGAGTTTGTTGCCAAAGTTCTGGTTCACTTAGATCTACTTGTTGAACCAAAGAGTGGTAAAGCACAAAGAAATTTCTTTCTTGTACCATGTATGGTCAAACAAAAAGCAACAGAAGGTTTTATTAAAGATCTGAGAAGTGACAAATCGTTATTTATGTCATACAAACTTTCAAAATCTATACCATCAGCACTGTCATTCAAACTAATTGGTGCTATATTGAATGTATGGCCACTGAAGGAGACTGATGAAGGCATTTGTTTATATCACAAAGCTGCAATTCTGGATATTAACAAAGAAAACGAATTGCGTATTTTGGGTACGGATGATAGAATTGTTGTGTGTCTGGTGAATAAAACAGCAAAAGGGTTTATACCACCAGATATTGCTTCATGTGTCCAAGAGTGCTTAACTCTAGCAATGGAAACTGCTCTCGAGTTTTATCACAACAGCTTTGGAAAGATTGTGTCAAGTTCAAAAATTTCCAGTTTGTTACAAACTGAGGTTGGTGAGAAATGTGAAACAGGTATTTGCTACATTTCACTTACTGCAGCAAAAACAGTGAAATCTTGGAGATGTAAAGCTGGAAAAGAACATAAAACAGAAAAGCTTTTATACTGGAGTTATGATACGGTATGTACAACAGACATTTACAGGCATTATCATATTGACAAAATTGTGAAAAAATTTTTAGAAACAAGAATGGGTAAATAAATGTACATACACGTATACTAAAAGTTACTAAACACTATAATTCTGAGTAAAACATTGGGAGCATTTTGTCCCACTATTGACCAATCATGTCTGATGACCCTTTGTGTGTCTTCCACTAGTTCTGCCATAGAAAGGGTACAACTAAAAAAACAGTGTGTTATTCTCTCGAGTCTGGATTCTGAGACCACCTTCAATCCCTCATCACCCCTGACATCATCCATTTGATATCTTGCAGGTTTGATGTGAAGTTTTATATGACCTTAAGAAGATTTAATCGAAATTGGGGTTATTTAATGTACATGTTGATCTTAAACAAAAACATAAGATTTAGGAAGATGCAAATGCTTCCATAATTTTGACTGATCAATAGAAATAAATCAAGCACCAATAAAAATAGCATATGAAAGGTACTGATGATAAGTTTATGCCATTTTCTCCTTGAATAAAATAATGTTTTTGATGTTTTGTTTAATTTTCACATGTGGTTTGTACACGTAAACAAAAATAATGAATGTTATATTTATATGAATATTGATTTTTCTTCATCCGTCTTAAGGGACTGTGACTTCCCTGGATGACTTTTAAAATTGTCTTGTTCGATTTTGTTTTCTTGTATGGGATTGTATAAAATAAAATGTGTAATACATTTGAATATATATAGACCCTCAAACATGGATTTATATTTTATTACTTTTAAAAGCCGTCCTGAATAAAGCTGAAATACTGCTCGCTGGACGTAAAGCAAACATCCAATCAATCAATCAATCAATACTTTTAAAAGTTAAGTTGTTATTATATTTCTTTATGCAGACACGGTGAATGTAAGTTTATTTCTATTTGCAGAAGCAGGACAGTTGTACAGAACAGTGTACAGGTAGGGAAAATATTCTGATGTGCTTGCATGTTACATTGTAATATACCAAATAAGTTTAATGTTGTAAATGTAGTAATAAATTTAAAAAAAAGGTTTTGTGGATTTTTTAATAAAATATACCTACTCTCATATTTATACTTTATCATCAACATTGTTTAATGATTTGTTTTTATGTCATTGGATATTAGGTCAGCTCCTATCTCATTAAGCAGGCATTGTAGGATGGTAATAGTTTGCATGAAATTTGCTGAGCCATACATGCGAGTCCGGGGCACAAAGTAGTTTAATGTCCGTCTGTCCAAATTTGGGTTCCAGATCATAAACTTTTTAATCCGATTTCAATCAAACTTTGGGATATTGTGAAATATCGAGTGGGAAAGAAACCTGTTGATGACAGAGGAGTTCTGTCAACGGTAAGCTCACAATTGAAAAAGAAACAAAAATGTTTTCAGAGAATCACTAAAAAGTTTTCATTTGATTGCAGGTCAGAAGGGTAAAAGTCCTATTAATGATGGAAGAATTCCACCCAAGGTCACTTGTCACCAGTCGCCAAAATTCTTGAATTTTTTGCCAAAAAATAGTTAATATTAGCGGCGTATCAGCTTTCTCTAGTTTTATTAGGGCCCCGCCACCTTGTGGGGGACGCCCTATAGTGATAAGTCTGTCCGTCCGTCCATCCGTCCGAACTAATCGTGTCCAGGCTGTATCTTTTTTATCTTTTGAGGTAGGCTTTTGATGTTTGGGATGTGGGTATATAATATCAACGCAATGTGTCGAATACAGTGGTTGTTGACCTTTGACCTTGTACTTTGATCTTAAGGTCACATTATTGCTTTCTGAATGACAAATTCATGTCCAAGTTGTAATTTTTTTATCTTTTGAGATAGGCTTTTGATATTTGGAATGTGTGTAGATAATATCAAGTCGATGTGGCGCATACCATGATTAATGACCTTTGACCTTGACCTTAAGTCGGCAGGTCCCAAGGAGATGGATACCATCTCATTGATATCTAGTTTGGAGTTAAGCAGGACTATATGGTGATTCTTGTCAATTAAAGTAGTAGCCGAGTAGACTTACGGCTCCTACCGCAGACGTGTGTTGACAAACCACATTTCTTTTCAGCCACCTTGTCTCCTTTATCAATTGAAAGATTCATTTGGTCCATTTCATGCAATATTACACTCGAGACATTCTGAGAAGATAAATTATTCTAATTGCATTTCAGGTCTGGATGAAACTTCATTAACAGCAGTTCTCAGTGAACAGCATCTTGTACGACTGGCTGGTAAAATCACAATGGAGAAATGTATGACATTAGTCATACAATTAGGACTACCATTTGTTCAGAGGCAACATATTTGGGAACAGGAACGTGATGTTATGATGAGTAATTTTACTATGTTGTGTAAATGGAAGATGTATGTTACAGGACGAGGACGCAAGCCTACATTTAAAATGTTGAATGATGCTCTTATTAAAGATGAACTTAATAGTCACTTGCTGTGCGAGGTAAGTAATATAAATGTTTCACGGCTTGATAAATATGTTAATCCGTCCCACTTTTTAAGATAAGGGGACACTATTTTCCTGTTTAATAATATTAATTTTATGAAAAGAAAATATTTGAAGTAATAACGGTTATACATTGGTCTTCAAAATTACTAGCAAATAGATGATTTTAGTAGTGTTCTGAATGTTTTGATGATTATTTTAATTTTTGATTATTGTTTTTGTTATTAGCGGCATATGCTATATGGTTTTCTTTTATGGTGCACAACTCCCAACAATAAAAGATCTTACTTACCTGTCCAAAATATTGCCTATATCTCATTCAAACTTAAAAAATATATTACATAAAATGTAGGAGGTGCTACAATATTTACAACGAAAATCATGAAAATGATTGATCTGTGCTAATTTTTTAACTTGTTATTCCAAATCTAATTATTTTCTGGATCAAATTGTATATGGTATTTCAAGCGGAGTCAAATTAGTATTTTATTTTCATCATATGTTTCTCATTTTATTTTTAAGGGATATTGAATCCTCTGCTTAAGTTTGTAAATAGGTGGTTTCACTATGGATGGGTTCAATGTATATGGTGAAAAACTTCAATCTTGAAAATAAGGGTATGATTGTAAATACAGGAGACTACATTTTCCTATTTAGAGAAGTTCGAAATACAATGGCATTGTATTGTTACTGAAATATGTAAATTTTATTTTCCCCTCAAACATTTGGTCTTAAAGTAATATGCAGTGGTTTAGTATCCATTGCAGTTTTGTAAATTCCTCATACCACAGGTTAGTGATTGTGACACACATAATGACTTTCAGGAGTATTTCAGTAATGACAATTAATTACTGGTTAAATTTTTCAGATTTTCAGAGAATATAAACCTCTTTTAGGTAAGTTTCTTTATTTATTATTTTTGTGCTATTTTTGGCTGGATTTCAAAGAGTGAAAATCCGGGTTATAAAATGGTGAATGTCGGGCGGGCGTTTGGGCGGGGAAACAATTTTCATAACAGTTTCCTGAGCAACTATTAATCACAGCCTCTTGATATTTGGTATGTAGCATCAGCATGGGGTCCCATACCGTGGGATTTAATTTCTGGTCTGTCGCTCACCTACGTCCTGTTAACCGACTTGGTTAATTTTTAACATTAATGTTCAATGGTAGAAAATTTTCGATTAAACAATCTGTGTTATTTGCGATTGAAGACAACCAGTGAATAATCATTTGAGGATTCTGAGGTCAGGGTCTCATATTTATCGTATAAAGGTTGTCCATTATCGTGTGTTGATATTTAGAACTACTGCAAAATTGTATTTGACTGCAAGTAAAAAAACCTACACAATCACAATTATTGTAATTATTTTATGTGTGTACATTTCAGAAATACAAGCTGAGATTTTACAACAGATGCCAGATAACAATACTCTACAGGAATTGTCAGGAAAAATAGGAAATTGTGCACTGCGTCTTGGTGTTGAGTTAGGTTTAGAAACTGTTGAAATTGAAAAGACCATTCAAAAATACAACAAGGACATATTTGAACAAAATTATGACATTCTAACTAAATGGAGCAAGTCAGGAAGTTATAAATTGGTCGAGTCGGGGAGTCCCAAATGGATCAAGTCAGGAACTACATGGATAAAGTCAGAAAGTACTAAATGTATCAATTCAGGAAGTAATACACTTCGTAGTCTCATGCAAGCACTTCAAATTGTTGATCCTAGAGGATTGGAATTTTTAGATACAAAATATAACATCGGGCTGTTTAAAGTAACTTGAACGTTCTTTGTGTATATGCATATTTAAGAATCATGTAGTTAATCCTAACATGTGAAGCGTGACAATTGACTCTGAAGGAAAAACTTAATTTTTTCATGTTGTTTTTCCAATGATTTGTGTGATTACTCCTCATTGAAACTATATGCTACAATTATAAACAATTTTCGGAAAATGAGACAAAAATTAATTCATTAAAACTCTGACCTCCGATTGCAATAAAATGGTATCAAAAGTACGTTAATGTACATGTTTTGATATACTCATGATACTGCAGTTAGTTTTCTCTTTTTATGTTTTCATGTTTTGAAATTTTAGAATTAGGACACATAACAATTTTTCTTTTCAAGAAAATAATTGCAACATGTGAAGAGAATTTTGTTTATAAATTTCCTAAATAAAAAATAAAATTTGGGGAGTTACTATGTTGTTTTATTTTTTAACAAATTGATATAAAAGGTTTAAAAGTGATATTTTATATATAATACCAAAAACGGTCATGGTTGCACTACAACCACTTCGTACTATTTTTGGCAATCATAGTAATTGGTTTTGTTTGTTTGAATGGACACTTTTAACAATTTTTGAGTTATATCATGGCATCCACTTTTGTGTGGGGGATAGTACCTGGAAAAAATAAGACCTTCTGCAGGAAAACTGTCAATCCTGTTGATTAGGAATGGAGTCGACTACACCCTTCCCACAGCGAGACTTGTACCAACAACCTGTGGACAGATCATGTGATGAATAGTAGATAACTAAATACCTTATCACTGGAACCCCAAGGCCACCCTCATTAATTAAAAGAACACATAGGTCAGTGACCTTCATATGACAAGTGGCTTTCTTACTTTTGAAGTCGTAGAGAACTATATTAAGGCTGGCCCAGCATGAACTGTAGACATTCTTCACTACTATAACAACCTTCCTTTCAAAAAATCCACCCGAAGTGGTGGAAATTGTCTTAGCAGAGATGTTAATGACTGACCAAACAGGTATTGTATACGTTTTAAGGTTGATTGTCGCATTTAATATCAGTCAGTTGCTTCTATTTGCTAAAATTGCACTGGCATATTTGTCTCACTTTAAACATAAATCATACTTATCAAAGAATCCGTCATAGTTTAATATCCACTTTTGATTACCGTCATGTCACAACTGGAGATTAGATTGACCCTGCATATGGTCGAGGTGTGCTGGACCCCAAACTTTATGAACATTTTTATTGCATTCCAAGTTCAGGTTGGTCTAATACCACAATTCTAATTAACCGTAAGACATTGGTATATATTGTCTCGCTTGCGACGATAGTTGCTGGAGGTGAGACATATGTATGGGAATCCGGCGGCAGCAGCGTAAACACTTGGACATCTTGCTTCATATCTTTGTAAGCCGAGGTCCATCAAATTTGATCCAGTGGTAGCTTATGATGAGTACTTGCCAGTCAGTAACCTGTCCCTTGACCTCTATAACTATGCTTAAGGTTTTGGATTACGACAGTTCCTCTGTGACCACGCATATTAGGATGACAATATTTGGTATATAGGTTGATGAATAGTACATGACTGTCTGGTAGGTCTCGCCTGTCCTTGACCTCAATTTCACTGTCAAGTGATTGTTAAAGTTTTTGTATTAGGGCAGTTTCTCTGTGACCACACATTAGGATGACAATATTTGGTATATAGGTTGCTGATGAATAGTACATGACTGTCTGGTAGGTGTCGCCTGTCCTTGACCTCATTTTCACGGTCCAGCGACTACGTTAAAGTTTTTGTATTAGGGCAGTTCCTCGGTAACTATGCATGTTAGGATAACAATATTTGGTATATAGGTTGCTGCTAAAGAGTACTTGGTCTGGTAGGTGTCACCTGTCCTTGACCTCTATTTCACGGTCCAGTGACTACGTTAAAGTTTTTGTATTAGGGCAGTTCCTCGGTAACTATTCATGTTAGAATAACAATATTTGGTATATAGGTTGCTGCTGAAGAGTACTTGGTCTGGTAGGTGTACATGTCAGTTTCTCTGTTTCATTTAAATGACAACAACTTAATGATATTTAAGTAATGCTTATGGCGTAATTTTTTCGTTACTGATGCGGAATGCAGGTGAGACATTTTTCGGTGTCCACACTTGTATTTACTAATGACCAGTGACTTTGGTGATCAAGATAGTGTATCATCTATTTATGATCCATGTCATGTCGTCACTGGGGTTGAGAGTGATGTTACTTTTCACATTAAAACCTGGCTACCTTGATACATATATTCCATATAATTTAATTCTATTATATGTCCATACAAAACAATTCCGGAAGATGGAATTTAACAAAAAAGCTGGATAAATTGATAAACGCTTTTTTTTAATGACAGTGATATTAAAATTCAATATAAATTCACTTTATTAAAAAGGATGAAAAATGTAAACTTCGAACAGGAAAAATAAAGATGAAGTATAAATGATAATGGCAAAAACAAAACAGCAAAAAGGAGCACTGACCTTGATGACCTATTTTTGGGTGAAGTTTTAGATCGATCCAATTTACAGTCGCCGAGAAAACCGTCTGACAAAATTACTTGCTACTTACATACCTACTTTCACCATACAAATATGACTTTTCACACATCGTTCTCCCTGTACAAATACTACAACACTGACGATCTTAAATAAAACATTCAAAATATATACATTCTATTCACTCAAAACACAAAACACTTTCACACACTCCCTAATGTATTCATAAATATATAAATGCACTAAAACAAAGTACAAAATCACAACATAAAGAATATTAATATCCATTTGAAGTTTTTACACAGTTTTCGGTGCAACCAAAAGTCCAACTGACTTTAGAAGGAGTTAAATCTTCATAGTTTAAAAATCTTTGCCTGGCAGCTTCTTGTTGCAGATCTCTGGGCCCTGATTAGTTTCTGTTCAGATACCAACTGTTTCTACATGGGAACGCATCTGAAGATAAAAGAGATGAATACATGTACATATTTGACTTTATGATAATTCTAAAGAATATTAAAGAAGTTACTCAATAGCAAATTCAATAACATTAAGGTATTCAGATAATCTTATTAAACATATGCCATTGACAACTTTGGTAATTGAATTACAATTACAAACTTTGAAGACAAATATGATTTTTACCATTTTTTTTAAATACTGATACAGTTTCATTGCTGACCAAGTCCTAAATTATTTTAAATCAAATAAGCAATTTACAAAAAAAAAAAATAATTAATTTATACAGGGCTGTAAGAATATAAATGACTTAAATGTAAAATCAATACGGTTTTCAGTCCTTAATCATATTGTACAGCATTTAAGTTGATAAATGATCATAGTCAAAATATGCAATCAAGTATAAAAAATATAGTAAAATGTGCAAATGTATGGTTCAAGAGTAAATATTCAGATAAACATTTAACTGCTTGATGTTTGTATAATGACATTCAATGCAATCCATTGCATTTATAACTACTTGAATTTGTAAATAAAACTAAAAATTCCTGCTTTCAAAAGATAAAAAAGTAATAACAGGAGCGGATTAAGAGGGAGCGTGGAGGCCGTGTGGCCCCCCCCCCACCCTTACAAAAGAAAAAAAAGGAAAAGAGAGAGATGGAGGGAGAGAAATAGGTAGGAAGGGTGATGTAGCAAACTCTGATCCCCGTCAAAAACACCCAGTAAATGCTGAAATCTTTGTAGCTTGAACTGCTGGGGACCTGAGCGGTCCCCAGACCCCTCGCAGATTTTATGCGCCCCCTAATGCGAAATCCTGTATCCCGCCCCTAAATAACTATATGCCCAAGCTGCTAATGAAACTTATAAGGTAAAATTATTATACTAAAAAAATTCTCAAATCATTTTATATATAAATGTGTATATTAAATAATAAATTTGAAAAAAAATATAATTTGTTTCGTATTGCGAGCTTCTTAAATTTCAATAACTTATTACTACTTGTCATACAAAACCAAAAAATGATCTAAATATAAATATGCAAAAAAATGTTCCCCAAACCTTTGTTTGTGGAGCCATAAAAACACAAGACTCGAGGAACTGACCTGCTCATATAATATACTAGACTCGAGGAGCTTTTATACATAGATTACATTAGCGGCCATACTCAGATAACCCTGAAATGAATAATACACACGACTAAATTGGCTTCTTTAGATGAAAAAACATAGACACAACCGGATGAGCTGCCTAGTTTGTGATTTGAACAATAAAGATTGTTAAATACAATAAACTAATGAGCTGCTCGCGCGTATATAAAATTCAGGACTTGCGACACGATTATTCGTTCTAGTAGGACTCTAAAGCTTTCGAAAAAAAGTGTTTATGTTGGTTTTAAACAGATGTTTAAAAATTAAATTTTGGTGCTGAATGTTTTACACTACAGTGTGATGTCTTTGTTTGTGAAACTACATATTTTTTGTTTCTTTTTCTGTTGAAAATAAAGCACATTTCTATCTTTGTTCCAAGATTTCATCATCCTACACTAAATAATTCGAGCTTTATTGTCCGTAAATAAACGGCTTCTGTTGACGAAAGCTATAACAAAAAACCTGCAATCACCTAAAATCCAGATCGCTTGAACAATAGTGTTAAAGAAAGTAATTTAAGTTTATATTATATGCATATGGTTAGCCTGTATGAACAGTCCGTATGGTTAGCCTGTATGAACAGTCCGTATGGCTAGCCTGTATGAACAGTCCGTATGGCTAGCCTGTATGAACAGTCCGTATGGTTAGCCTGTATGAACAGTCAATATGGCTAGCCTGTATGAACAGTCCGTATGGCTAGCCGGTATGAACAGTCCGTATGGCTAGCCTGAATGAACAGTCCGTATGGAAAGCCTGTATGAACAGTCCGTATGGCTAGCCTGTATGAACAGTTCGTATTGCTAGCCTGAATGAACAATCCGTACGGCTAGCCTGTATGAACAGTCCGTATGGCTAGCCTGTATGAACAGTCCGTATGGCTAGCCTGTAGGAACAGTCCGTATGGCTAGCCTGTATGAATAGTCCATATGGTTAGCCTGAATGAACAGTCAATATGGTTAGCCTGTATGAACAGTCCATATGGTTAGCCTGTATGAACAGTCCGTATGGTTAGCCTGTTTGAACAGTCCGTATGGTAGCCTGTATGAACAGTCCATATGGTTAGCCTGTATGATCAGTCCGTATGGCTAGCCTGTATAAACAGTCCGTATGGTTAGCCTGTATGAACAGTCGTATGGCTAGCCTGTATGAACAGTCCGTATGGCTAGCCTGTATGAACAGTCCGTATGGCTAGCCTGTATGAACAGTCCGTATGGTTAGCCTGTATGAACAGTCCATCTGGCTAGCCTGTATTAACAGTCCGTACGGCTAGCCTGTATGAACAGTCCGTATGGCTAGCCTGTATTAACAGTCCGTATGGTTAGCCTGTATGAACAGTCCATCTGGCTAGCCTGTATTAACAGTCCGTACGGCTAGCCTGTATGAACAGTCCGTATGGTTAGCCTGTATGAATAGTCCGTATGGCTAGCCTATATGAACAGTCCGTATTGTTAGCCTGTATGAACAGTCCGTATGGTTAGCATGTATGAACAGTCCGTATGGCTAGCCTGTATGAACAGTTCATATGGTTAGCCTGTATGAACAGTCCGTATGGTTAGCCTGTATGAACAGTCCGTATGGTTAGCCTGGATGAACAGTCCGTATGGCTAGCCTGTATGAACAGTTCGTATGGCTAGCCTGAACGAACAGTCCGTATGGCTAGCCTGTATGAACAGTCCGTATGGTTAGCCTGGATAAACAGTTCGTATGGTTAGCCTGTATGAAAAGTCCATATGGTTAGCCTTTATGAACAGTCCGTATGGCTAGCCTGTATGAACAGTCCGTATGGATAGCCTGTATGAACAGTCCGTATGGTTAGCCTGTATGAACAGACTTTTTTTTTACTGACACAACGGTAACGCCGTTGTAAAAGACGATTTTCGACTGAGTCAACGGAAAAAATGACTGCGACAGACACATTTTGACTGCTACAACGGATATGCCGTTGTAACAGACGAATTTTGACTGCGCCAAATGAAAAAATGTCTGTGTCGGACAAAATATGTCTGTGACAGGCATAAAATGCCTGTCACAGTAAAAATTATTGTCCGACACAACGTTTGCAGTCTTTTCCAGACATTTTTGCAGTCAATCTCATTCAGTGACAGACGAAAAACGACTGCAACTTGTATTTACAATCATTTTTAGCCAGTAGTGATACATTATGGTAGGCGAAAGGCACCCCACAAAATCGTTGATTATAACTTAGTAATTTAATTAACTACATCAACAAATTAACATGGGTAAAAAACTTTAATTAGGACAAATTTGTTAGGTTTGATGTTTTTTTGCTTGACAAGGGACGCTTCCTCTCAACTTTTTCATATTTTGTCGTTGATCAAAAATAAAATCTTCAAGGCGAATGCGAGGCCCTATTCAAATTTTGACCGGATTTTAAGATTTTTTTAGAAATTATAGTTCAAATTTGAAAATACGAACTTTTACTTTTCCTTCAAGGCAGGCTTCTGGTCAACTTTTCTATACTTTTCTTTCAATTATATTTTATAAACTATACAGCATCTGAAGCTAAATAACAACCTTTACGAAACACTAACAATTATTTGACCGGGATGGAGCATTTTGGTGAAATCAGGGTTCCAATCTGAAAATTCAACGAAAGCTCACTCACAAAAATGATGATTCCGGTCAAGTTTCAGGTATTTTATTAATAATTAATTGCATTAAACTTTATATCATAATGAAGATCTTTTTAATACCTTTCAGAAGCATTTTAACTTTTCATTCTATATTAACCCTTTAAAAAGTTATAAACCAAAATAGGTGTGTTTACTCTTCCCGGGTTTTTCACACTTTCGCGTTTCCATGCAAACACGTGACGTAAATCTAACGTTGGTGAAAAGTTGTGAGAATGTCGGACCTGACTTTACGTATATACAACGAACATGCAACGTTGTTGTTACGTCTTTAATTCGTAACGTAATTAAGCACGTTTAACTGACGCTGTTAAAACGTTGTCAAAAATAGCAACGTTTGTTCAACATTCTGCAGACAATCGCGTAAAACATAACGTTAATTCAATGTACTTTTTACGTTTCAATAATCTTTTTACGTATCTAATTGCTGGAATATGACAACCCCTGATATTACTAATTGCTGGAATATGACTACCCTCTTATATGACTAATTAATTAAATATGACTACCCCCTGATATGACTAATTACTGGAATTTGACCACCCTCTTATATGACTAATTACTGGAATATGACTCCCCTGATATGACTAATTGCTGGAATATGACAACCCTGATATGACGAATTACTGGAATATGACTCCCCTGATATGACTAATTGCTGGAATATGACTCCCCTGATATTACTAATTGCTGGAATATGACTACCCTCTTATATGACTAATTAATTAAATGTGACTAACCCTTGATATGACTAATTACTATAATATGACTCTACTGATATGACTAATTACTGGAATTTGACCACCCTCTTATATGACTAATTGCTGGAATATGACTACCCCCTGATATGACTAATTACTGGAATATGACAACCCCCTGATATGACTAATTACTGGAATATGACAACCCCCTGATATGACCAATTACTGGAATATGACTACCCTTGATATAACTAATTACTGGAATATGACTACCCCCTGATATGACTAATTACTATAGGATTAAACACTGTTTTCAATGGATTTATCGGTATATCAACAAGACCAACTCACTCACAAACTAATAAAAGTCCGAAGGACTTTTATGATATCAACAAGACCAACTCACTCACAAACTAATAAAAGTCCGAAGGACTTTTATGATATGTTTGTGAGTGAGTTGGTCTTGTTGATATACCGATAAATCCATTGAAAACGGTGTTTAATCCTTATAATTCTTTACAATTCCATTAAGAAATTAATTTATCTATCGTGTTTTTCAACTTCATATTTCTTGTGTATTTGGTAGCGGCATTGACTGAACGTATGAATATTTTGTTTACTTTTACGTACGATTATTCCATAAACCATTTTCTGATTTTAATAAACACAATTAAGTTTTACATCAATCTATAACCTTATTTATTGTATCGAACACAAGGAAAGTTTTAAAGTTAACAAATCATTAATGATAATTCATCAAACAAATAATTTGTAAGTTGATCGCTACTTTCGATATTGAAAGCCGCCATCTTTGTTTACGTTGGTAACGGTAAAAATAGTTAGGTCAACGTCATTTATCCAAAAATAAATTAGGTCAACTTCATTTATCAAAAAATAAATTTTGTTGAAAACCTCAACCGGAAGTAATCTCAACCAATGAAATAAACGTATTTCTAAATATGCAAATCATATTAGAATTATTGGAATATGACACCCGCTGATATGACTAATTGCTGGAATAAATCTACCCCTGATACTACCAATTACTGGAATATGACTACCCCCTGATATGACTAATTACTGAAATATGACTACCCCCTGATATGACTAATTGCTGGAATATGACTACCCCCTGATATGACTAATTGCTGGAATATGACTACCCCCTGATATGACCAATTACTGGAATATGACAACCCCCTGATATGACTAATTACTGGAATATGACAACCCCTTGATATGACTAATAACTGGAATATGACTACCCCTGATATGACTAATTACTGGAATATGACTACCCCCTGATATTACTAATTACTGAAATATGACTACCCCCTGATATGACTAATTACTGAAATATGACTACCCCCTGATATGACTAATTGCTGGAATATGACTACCCCCTGATATGACCAATTACTGGAATATGACAACCCCCTGATATGACTAATTACTGGAATATGACTACCCCCTGATATGACCAATTACTGGAATATGACAACCCCCTGATATGACTAATTACTGGAATATGACAACCCCTTGATATGACTAATAACTGGAATATGACTACCCCTGATATGACTAATTACTGGAATATGACTACCCCCTGATATGACTAATTACTGAAATATGACTACCCCCTGATATGACTAATTACTGAAATATGACTACCCCCTGATATGACTAATTGCTGGAATATGACTACCCCTGATATGACAAATTACTGAAATATGACTACCCCCTGATATGACTAATTGCTGGAATATGACTACCCCCTGATATGACCAATTACTGGAATATGACAACCCCCTGATATGACTAATTACTGGAATATGACAACCCCTTGGTATGACTAATAACTGGAATATGACTACCCCTGATATGACTAATTACTGGAATATGACTACCCCCTGATATTACTAATTACTGGAATATAACTACCCCTGATATGACTAATTACTGGAATATGACAACCCCCTGATATGACTAATAACTGGAATATGACTACCCCATGATATGACTAATTACTGGAATATGACTACCCCTGATATGACTAACTACTGGAATATGACTACCCCTGATATGACTAATAACTGGAATATGACCACCCCCTGATATGACTAATTACTGGAATATGACAACCCCCTGATATGAATAATTACTGGAATATAACTACCCCTGATATTACCAATTACTGGAATATGACTACCCCCTGATATGACTAATTGCCGGAATATGATTGCCCCCTGATATGACTAATTACTGGAATATGACAAACCCCTGATATGACTAATTACTGGAATATTACAACCCCCTGATATGACTAATTACTGGAATATGACAACCCCCTGATATGACCAATTGCTGGAATATGACTACCCCCTGATATCACCAATTACTGGAATATGACTACCCCTGATATAACTAATTACTGGAATATGACTACCCCCTGATATGACTAATAACTGGAATATGACTACACCTGATATGACTAATTACTGGAATATGACTACCTCTGATATGACCAATTGCTGGAATATGACTACCCCTTGATATGACTAATTGCCGGAATATGACTGCCCCCTGATATGACTAATTACTGGAATATGACGCCCCCTGATATAACTAATAACTGGAATATGACTATCCCTGATATGACTATTTACTTGAATATGACAACCCCTGATATGACTAATAACTGGAATATGACTTACCCTGATATGACCAATTACTGGAATATGACTACCCCCTGATATGACCAATTACTGGAATATGACTACCCCCTGATATGACTAATTGCTGGAATATGACTACCCCTGATATGACTATTTACTTGAATATGACAACCCCCTGATATGACTAATAACTGGAAAATGACTAACCCTGATATGACTAATTACTGTAATATGACTACTCCTTGATATGACTAATAACTGGAAAATGACTACCACTGATATGACTAAATACTGGAATATGACTACCCCCTGATATGACTAATAACTGGAATATGACTACCCCCTGATATGACTAATTACTGGAATACGACTACCCCTGATATGACTAATTACTGGAATATGATTACCCCCTGATATGACTAATTACTGGAATATGACTATCCCTTGATATGACTAATAACTGGAATATGACTACCCCCTGATATGACTAATTACTGGAATACGACTACCCCTGATATGACTAATTACTGGAATATGATTACCCCCTGATATGACTAATTACTGGAATATGACTATCCCTTGATATGACTAATAACTGGAATATGACTACCCCCTGATATTACTAATTACTGGAATATGACTACCCCTGATATGACTAATAATTGGAATATGACTACCCCCTGATATTACTAATTACTGGAATATGACTACCCCTGATATGACTAATAACTGGAATATGACTACCCCTGATATGACTAATAACTGGAATATGACTACCCCCTGATATAACTAATTACTGGAATATGACTACCCCTGATATGACTAATTGCTGGAATATGACTACCCCTGATATGACTAATTGCTGGAATATGACTACCCCCTGATATGACTAATTACTGGAATACGACTACCCCTGATATGACTAATTACTGGAATATGATTACCCCCTGATATGACTAATTACTGGAATATGACTATCCCTTGATATGACTAATAACTGGAATATGACTACCCTCTGATATTACTAATTACTGGAATATGACTACCCCCTGATTTTACTAATTACTGGAATATAACTACCCCTGATATGACTAATTACTGGAATATGACAACCCCCTGATATGACTAATAACTGGAATATGACTACCCCATGATATGACTAATTACTGGAATATGACTACCCCTGATATGACTAACTACTGGAATATGACTACCCCTGATATGACTAATAACTGGAATATGACAACCCCCTGATATGAATAATTACTGGAATATAACTACCCCTGATATTACCAATTACTGGAATATGACTACCCCCTGATATGACTAATTGCCGGAATATGATTGCCCCCTGATATGACTAATTACTGGAATATGACAAACCCCTGATATGACTAATTACTGGAATATTACAACCCCCTGATATGACTAATTACTGGAATATGACAACCCCCTGATATGACCAATTGCTGGAATATGACTACCCCCTGATATCACCAATTACTGGAATATGACTACCCCTGATATAACTAATTACTGGAATATGACTACCCCCTGATATGACTAATAACTGGAATATGACTACACCTGATATGACTAATTACTGGAATATGACTACCTCTGATATGACCAATTGCTGGAATATGACTACCCCTTGATATGACTAATTGCCGGAATATGACTGCCCCCTGATATGACTAATTACTGGAATATGACGCCCCCTGATATAACTAATAACTGGAATATGACTATCCCTGATATGACTATTTACTTGAATATGACAACCCCTGATATGACTAATAACTGGAATATGACTTACCCTGATATGACCAATTACTGGAATATGACTACCCCCTGATATGACCAATTACTGGAATATGACTACCCCCTGATATGACTAATTGCTGGAATATGACTACCCCTGATATGACTATTTACTTGAATATGACAACCCCCTGATATGACTAATAACTGGAAAATGACTAACCCTGATATGACTAATTACTGTAATATGACTACTCCTTGATATGACTAATAACTGGAAAATGACTACCACTGATATGACTAAATACTGGAATATGACTACCCCCTGATATGACTAATAACTGGAATATGACTACCCCCTGATATGACTAATTACTGGAATACGACTACCCCTGATATGACTAATTACTGGAATATGATTACCCCCTGATATGACTAATTACTGGAATATGACTATCCCTTGATATGACTAATAACTGGAATATGACTACCCCCTGATATGACTAATTACTGGAATATGACTACCCCTGATATGACTAATTACTGGAATATGACTACCCCCTGATATGACTAATTACTGGAATATGACTATCCCTTGATATGACTAATAACTGGAATATGACTACCCCCTGATATTACTAATTACTGGAATATGACTACCCCTGATATGACTAATAATTGGAATATGACTACCCCCTGATATTACTAATTACTGGAATATGACTACCCCTGATATGACTAATAACTGGAATATGACTACCCCTGATATGACTAATAACTGGAATATGACTACCCCCTGATATAACTAATTACTGGAATATGACTACCCCTGATATGACTAATTGCTGGAATATGACTACCCCTGATATGACTAATTGCTGGAATATGACTACCCCCTGATATGACTAATTGCTAGAATATGACTACCCCCTGATACGACTAATTACTGGAATATGACTACCCCCTGATATGACTATTTACTTGAATATGACAACCCCCTGATATAACTTATAACTGGAATATGACTACCCCTGATATGACTAATTGCTGGAATATGACTACCCCTGATATGACTAATTGCTGGAATATGACTACCCCCTGATATGACTAATTGCTAGAATATGACTACCCCCTGATACGACTAATAACTGGAATATGACTACCCCCTGATATGACTAATAACTGGAATATGACTATCCCCTGATATGACTAATTGCTGGAATATGACTACCCCTGATATGACTAATTGCTGGAATATGACAACCCCCTGATATGACTAATAACTGGAATATGACTACCCCTGATATGACTAATTGCTGGAATATGACTACCCCCTGATATAACTAATAACTGGAATATGACTATCCCCTGACATGACTAATTGCTGGAATATGACAACCCCCTGATATGACCAATTACTGGAATATGACAACCCCCTGATATTACTTATTACTGAAATATGACTACTTCTTGATAAGACTTTCCCCTGATATGACGAATTACTGGATTTTCACTTGGGTGGTACGTATGCCACGCATGGAGCAGGATTTGCTTAGCCTCCTGGAACATCTGGACTCACCGTGGTTGTCAGTGGGGTTCGTTTTACTCAATCTCCTGTTATTGGTGTGTCTGTTTGTTTCGTTTATGTCCCCCTATTGAGTTTAACCCTGGCTTCGTCTGTCCTTGACATATCGTGTTCTGATTGCTCCTTGGTATATTCGAATCTCTTCTTTTTAAAAAAGTGCTATAATGAATTTACAAGATTTGTTAAAAATAATAATCTAATAACTATAGGTACGAAATATATCTAGTTCGCAAAATACAAAACAATATCCATTACTTGGGGGCTTCCGTTGTCAAACATGGCGCTTTGTGTAGCTAGCTATATATATAGACAAGGTTGTGTTCAGTGTGAAAACACGGTTGTGCACATCTGTAAAGACACGTTTGTGTACTTGTAGAGGGAGCTTCACATATTTGTACTTGTAGTTACGCACGGCTGTGTACAGTTGTAAAGACACGCCGGTGTGCCTGTGGGACGAATTTCAGGTAAGTGTGATGGTGACATGCTCATACTATAGGTAAGTGTGATGGAGGACTGGATCATACTGTAAGTAAGTGTGATGGAGGACCGGCTCATACTGTAGGTAAGTGTGATTGAGGACCGGATCATACTGTAGGTAAGTGTGATGGTGACATGATCATAGTATAGGTATGTGTGATGGAGGACCGGATCTTACGGTTGGTAAGTGTGATGGAGGACCGGATCAAACTGTAGGTAAGTGTGATGGAGGAATGGATCATACTGTAGGTAAGTATGATGGAGGACCTGCTTATACTGTAGGTAAGTGTGATTGAGGACCGGATCATACTGTAGGTAAGTGTAATTGAGGAACTTCGGATGATGGCCATGATGGTATAACTGGTGGTAAACTTCAATCTTAATTTTCTACTAACTACTACCTCAATAAAGGATGGAGATCTGAAATCGTCACCGAATATAGCTGTCTGAATAGTAAAATGCACAATAGTAAAATGCACAATAATGTGAGATTAAAAATATAAAATACAGACCAGGAGTGTTTTGTTTTGTTTTTCCCCCGCAGGACGAGATTTTGTAAACATAAACATAAACAATCAACTGAAATGTCAACAAAAAATCAAAATACGGGTGTAAAGACTTTAAAGATATTATTACATGTTTTGAACGCCTTTACAATCACATAGAAACTAAAATTGTAACAATGTTTCTTGAGAAAACTTTCGGCAAGTATAAGAAACGTGTTAATACAATGTTTTTTACCGCTGTCCCGTAACCCTGATAAACAAAATATTATTTTGAGGCTATAGCGCTGAAGTTTGATCCCGACTCTGGTTACAGTGCAGTACCAGATCTTCCACCAGGGCCAGCACGATTGAGAGGGAATTTGCTGAACACAAGAAGAGGATTGTGCGCCGGAAAGGAAAAAGCGAACAAAACTCGTGTACATTGAAGAGCCACAATTCCTAAAACTCCATCACACACCAAAACACCCCGGGATACTAACTAAGAAAAAACCTTGAACAATTATGTGTACTTGATAATAAATCTGTGCAAAGCTTCTTATAGTTAAATACTATTTGTCGTTTACCTGTCTTTCTTTGTTCAACAACGTTTGTTATTTGAGTTTGTGTGTATATGACTTTTTTCCTTTTTACACATCGTAGTTCAAAACAATGTAGTAAATTCCTGAGTGGATGTGTATTGCTTTATTTCATTCATAAAGTCGGGTGTCTTCGTGGAAGGCCGCGTTTAAATAAACATCCGGTTAACTGACAGCAATGTGAAAGTAAGTTGAAGTTTCCACTTGTTTAAGTAATTAACATTTAAATTGCTCGGATTTGTGAATGGAAACACAAATTAGCTTGGCAGAGCTATATACGCACACACTTATGTGACGAAATATACTCTTAGTAACAAGTTAAATGTGACAAATATGGTGCAGAGCAGTTGAAATGAATCTCAAGTCATATTGATTCTTGTTCTAAAAATAGTATATCCTAGATTTAGACAAAGAAGTTAAGATAATAATATAGTTTCGTTTGTCTTTGTTGTAGAAAGTCGTTTGTCTGTTTGTTTGTTAGTTGAGTTTGTGCTCCGTAGTTTAGTAAATTCCTTAGAAGATGTGTATTTATTTTATTTCATTCATAAAGGGGGGTGTCTTCGTGGAAGGCCGTTTTCATCACTAACAGCATGTTAAAGTAAGTTAAATTTTCAACTCTTAAAAAATTTGTTCAGGTAATTAACATTTAATTGCCGGATATTTGACGGGAAACACTTATTAGCTTCACAAAGCTATATACGTAAACACTCATGTGAAAAATATACTCTTCTAATTTTCTATATATAAATCGTCATAACTTTTAAAATAATAAAGATATTAACAAAAACGTATTAATGAAAAAAAATTGTAGGTAAGTATGATGGAGCACCGACTCATACTGTAGGAAAGTTTGATGGAGAACCTGCTCATTCCGTAGGTAAGTGTAATGAAGGACCGTCTCATATTGTAAGTAAGATTTACCGTCTCATACTGTACATGTAGGTAAGTGTGATGGAATACCGGTTCATACTAAGGATAAGCATGATAATGAACCGGATCATACTGTGATGGAGGATTTGCTTCTACTGTAGGTAAGTTTGATTTAGAATCGACTCAGTGTTACAAAAATGTGATGGTAGACCTGCTTATTCTGTAGGTAAGTGTAATGGAGGACCGACTCATTCTGTAAGTAAGTGTAATGGAGGACCGGCTCATTCTGTAGGTAAGTGTTATGGACGCCCTGCTCATTCTGTAGGTAAGTGTAATGGAGGACCGGCCCATTCTGTAAGTAAGTGTAATGGAGGACCGGCTCATTCTGTAGGTAAGTGTAATGGAGGACCGACTCATTCTGTAAGTAAGTGTAATGGAGGACCGGCTCATTCTGTAGGTAAGTGTAATGGAGGACCGGCTCATTCTGTAAGTAAGTGTAATGAAGGACCGGCTCATTCTGTAGGTAAGTGTAATGGAGGACCGGCTCATTCTGTAGGTAAGTGTAATGGAGGATCGGCTCATTCTGTAGGTAAGTGTATGAAGGACCGGCTCATTCTGTAGGTAAGTGTAATGGAGGACCGGCTCATTCTGTAAGTAAGTGTAATGTAGGACCGGCTCATTCTGTAGGTAAGTGTAATGGAGGACCGACTCATTCTGTAAGTAAGTGTAATGGAGGACCGGCTCATTCTGTAGGTAAGTGTAATGAAGGACCGGCTCATTCTGTAGGTAAGTGTAATGGAGGACCGGCTCATTCTGTAAGTAAGTGTAATGAAGGACCGGCTCATTCTGTAGGTAAGTGTAATGGAGGACCGGCTCATTCTGTAGGTAAGTGTAATGGAGGATCGGCTCATTCTGTAGGTAAGTGTATGAAGGACCGGCTCATTCTGTAGGTAAGTGTAATGGAGGACCGACTCATTCTGTAAGTAAGTGTAATGAAGGACCGGCTCATTCTGTAAGTAAGTGTAATGGAGGACCGGCTCATTCTGTAGGTAAGTGTACCGTAGGACCGGCTCAATTTTTAGGTAAGTGTAATGGAAAACCGTCTCATATGATGTGATGGAGGACAGACTCTTACTGTAGGTTAGTGTGATGGAGTCGGCTCATACTATAGGTAAGGGGATGGAGAACTGGCTCATATTCAAATGTAAGTGTAATGGAGGACCGGCTCATTCTGTAAGTAAGTGTAATGGAGGACCGGCTCATTCTGTAGGTAAGTGTTATGGACGCCCTGCTCATTCTGTAGGTAAGTGTAATGGAGGACCGGCCCATTCTGTAAGTAAGTGTAATGGAGGACCGGCTCATTCTGTAGGTAAGTGTAATGGAGGACCGACTCATTCTGTAAGTAAGTGTAATGGAGGACCGGCTCATTCTGTAGGTAAGTGTAATGGAGGACCGGCTCATTCTGTAAGTAAGTGTAATGAAGGACCGGCTCATTCTGTAGGTAAGTGTAATGGAGGACCGGCTCATTCTGTAGGTAAGTGTAATGGAGGATCGGCTCATTCTGTAGGTAAGTGTATGAAGGACCGGCTCATTCTGTAGGTAAGTGTAATGGAGGACCGGCTCATTCTGTAAGTAAGTGTAATGTAGGACCGGCTCATTCTGTAGGTAAGTGTAATGGAGGACCGACTCATTCTGTAAGTAAGTGTAATGGAGGACCGGCTCATTCTGTAGGTAAGTGTAATGAAGGACCGGCTCATTCTGTAGGTAAGTGTAATGGAGGACCGGCTCATTCTGTAAGTAAGTGTAATGAAGGACCGGCTCATTCTGTAGGTAAGTGTAATGGAGGACCGGCTCATTCTGTAAGTAAGTGTAATGAAGGACCGGCTCATTCTGTAGGTAAGTGTAATGGAGGACCGGCTCATTCTGTAGGTAAGTGTAATGGAGGATCGGCTCATTCTGTAGGTAAGTGTATGAAGGACCGGCTCATTCTGTAGGTAAGTGTAATGGTGGACCGACTCATTCTGTAAGTAAGTGTAATGAAGGACCGGCTCATTCTGTAAGTAAGTGTAATGGAGGACCGGCTCATTCTGTAGGTAAGTGTACCGTAGGACCGGCTCAATTTTTAGGTAAGTGTAATGGAAAACCGTCTCATATGATGTGATGGAGGACAGACTCTTACTGTAGGTTAGTGTGATGGAGTCGGCTCATACTATAGGTAAGGGGATGGAGAACTGGCTCATATTCAAATGTAAGTGTAATGGAGGACCGGCTCATTCCGTTGGTAAGTGTAATGAAGGACTAGCTCATTCTGTAGGTAAGTGTAATGGAGAACCGTCTCATATGATGTGATGGAGGACAGACTTTTACTGTAGGTTAGTGTGATGGAGTCGGCTCATACTATAGGTAAGGGGATGGAGAACTGGCTCATATTCAAAGGTAAGTGTAATGGACGCCCTGCTCATTCCGTTGGTAAGTGTTATGGAGGACAGGCTCATTCTGTAGCTAAGTGTAATGAAGGACCGGCTCATTCTGTAGGTAAGTGTAATGGACGCCCTGCTCATTCCGTTGGTAAGTGTAATGAAGGACCGGCTCATTCTGTAAGTAAGTGTAATGAAGGACCGGCTCATTCTGTAGGTAAGTGTAATGGAGGACCGACTCATTCTGTAAGTAAGTGTAATGGAGGACCGGCTCATTCTGTAGGTAAGTGTAATGAAGGACCGGCTCATTCTGTAGGTAAATGTAATGGATAACCGGCTCATTCTGTAAGTAAGTTTAATGAAGGACCGGCTCATTCTGTAGGTAAGTGTAATGGACGCCCTGCTCATTCCGTTGGTAAGTGTAATGAAGGACCGGCTCATTCTGTAAGTAAGTGTAATGAAGGACCGGCTCATTCTGTACGTAAGTGTAATGGAGGACCGACTCATTCTGTAAGTAAGTGTAATGGAGGACCGGCTCATTCTGTAGGTAAGTGTAATGGAGGACCGGCTCATTCTGTAGGTAAGTGTAATGGAGGACCGACTCATTCTGTAAGTAATCCTGATAAACAAAATATTATTTTGAGGCTATAGCGCTGAAGTTTGATCCCGACTCTGGTTACAGTGCAGTACCAGATCTTCCACCAGGGCCAGCACGATTGAGAGGGAATTTGCTGAACACAAGAAGAGGATTGTGCGCCGCAAAGGAAAAAGCGAACAAAACTCGTGTACATTGAAGAGCTACAATTCCTAAAACTCCATCACACACCAAAAAACCCCGGGATACTAACTAAGAAAAAACCTTGAACAATTATGTGTACTTGATAATAAATCTGTGCAAAGCTTCATATAGTTAAATACTATATGTCGTTTACCTGTCTTTCTTTGTTCAACAACGTTTGTTATTTGAGTTTGTGTGTATATGACTTTTTTCCTTTTTACACATCGTAGTTCAAAACAATGTAGTAAATTCCTGAGTGGATGTGTATTGCTTTATTTCATTCATAAAGTCGGGTGTCTTCGTGGAAGGCCGCGTTTAAATAAACATCCGGTTAACTGACAGCAATGTGAAAGTAAGTTGAAGTTTCCACTTGTTTAAGTAATTAACATTTAAATTGCTCGGATTTGTGAATGGAAACACTTATTAGCTTGGCAGAGCTATATACGCACACACTTATGTGACGAAATATTCTCTTAGTAACAAGTTAAATGTGACAAATATGGTGCAGAGCAGTTGTAATGAATCTTAAGTCATATTGATTCTTGTTCTAAAAATAGTATATCCTAGATTTAGACAAAGAAGTTAAGATAATAACATAGTTTCGTTTGTCTTTGTTGTAGAAAGTCGTTTGTCTGTTTGTTTGTTAGTTGAGTTTGTGCTCCGTAGTTTAGTAAATTCCTTAGAAGATGTGTATTTCCTTTATTACATTCATAAATGGGGGTGTCTTCGTGGAAGGCCGTTTTCATCACTAACAGCATGTTAAAGTAAGTTAAATTTTCAACTCTTAAAAAATTTGTTCAGGTAATTAACATTTAATTGCCGGATATTTGACGGGAAACACTTATTAGCTTGACAAAGCTATATACGTAAACACTCATGTGAAAAATATACTCATTCTGTAGGTAAGTGTAATGGAGGACCGACTCATTCTGTAAGTAAGTGTAATGGAGGCCGGCTCATTCTGTAGGTAAGTGTAATGAAGGACCGGCTCATTTTGTAAGTAAGTGTAATGGGGGACCGGCTCATTCTGTAGGTAAGTGTAATGGAGAATCGGCTCATTCTGTAGGTAAGTGTATGAAGGACCGGCTCATTCTGTAGGTAAGTGTAATGGAGGACCGACTCATTCTGTAAGTAAGTGTAATGAAGGACCTGGCTCATTCTGTAAGTAAGTGTAATGGAGGACCGGCTCATTCTGTAGGTAAGTGTACCGTAGGACCGGCTCAATTTTTAGGTAAGTGTAATGGAAAACCGTCTCATATGATGTGATGGAGGACAGACTCTTACTGTAGGTTAGTGTGATGGAGTCGGCTCATACTATAGGTAAGGGATGGAGAACTGGCTCATATTCAAATGTAAGTGTAATGGAGGACCGGCTCATTCCGTTGGTAAGTGTAATGAAGGACCGGCTCATTCTGTAGGTAAGTGTAATGGAGAACCGTCTCATATGATGTGATGGAGGACAGACTTTTACTGTAGGTTAGTGTGATGTAGTCGGCTCATACTATAGGTAAGGGGATGGAGAACTGGCTCATATTCAAAGGTAAGTGTAATGGACGCTCTGCTCATTCCGTTGGTAAGTGTTATGGAGGACAGGCTCATTCTGTAGGTAAGTGTAATGAAGGACCGGCTCATTCTGTAGGTAAGTGTAATAGACGCCCTGCTCATTCCGTTGGTAAGTGTAATGAAGGACCGGCTCATTCTGTAAGTAAGTGTAATGAAGGACCGGCTCATTCTGTAGGTAAGTGTAATGGAGGACCGACTCATTCTGTAAGTAAGTGTAATGGAGGACCGGCTCATTCTGTAGGTAAGTGTAATGAAGGACCGGTTCATTCTGTAGGTAAGTGTAATGGAGGACCGGCTCATTCTGTAGGTTAGTGCAATGGAGACCGGCTCATTTTGTAGGTAAGTGTAATGGAGGACCGGCTCATTCTGTAGGTAAGTGTAATGGAGGATCGGCTCATTCTGTAGGTAAGTGTATGAAGGACCGGCTCATTCTGTAGGTAAGTGTAATGGAGGACCGACTCATTCTGTAAGTAAGTGTAATGAAGGACCTGCTCATTCTGTAAGTAAGTGTAATGGAGGACTGCCTCATTCCGTAGGTAAGTGCAATGAAGGACCGGCTCATTCTGTAGGTAAGTGTAATGGAGAACCGTCTCATATGATGTGATGGAGGACAGACTTTTACTGTAGGTTAGTGTGATGGAGTCGGCTCATACTATAGGTAAGGGGATGGAGAACTGGCTCATATTCAAAGGTAAGTGTATTGGACGCCCTGCTCATTCCGTTGGTAAGTGTAATGGAGGACAGGCTCATTCTGTAGGTAAGTGTAATGGAGGACCGACTCATTCTGTAAGTAAGTGTAATGGAGGACCGGCTCATTCTGTAGGTAAGTTTAATGAAGGACCGGCTCATTCTGTAGGTAAGTGTAATGGAGGACCGGCTCATTCTGTAGGTAAGTGTAATGGAGGACCGGCTCATTCTGTAAGTAAGTGTAATGGAGGACCGGCTCATTCCGTTGGTAAGTGTAATGAAGGACCGGCTCATTCTCTAGGTAAGTGTAATGGACGCCCTGCTCATTCCGTTGGTAAGTGTAATGGAGGACAGGCTCATTCTGTAGGTAAGTGTAATGAAGGATCGGCTCATTCTGTAGGTAAGTGTTATGGACGCCCTGCTCATTGCGTTGGTAAGTGTAATGAAGGACCGGCTCATTCTGTAAGTAAGTGTAATGAAGGACCGGCTCATTCTGTAGGTAAGTGTAATGGAGGACCGACTCATTCTGTAAGTAAGTGTAATGGAGGACCGGCTCATTCTGTAGGTAAGTGTAATGAAGGACCGGCTTATTCTGTAGGTAAGTGTAATGGACGACCGGCACTTCTGTAAGTAAGTGTAATGAAGGACCGGCTCATTCTGTAGGTAAGTGTAATGGAGGACCGGCTCATTCTGTATTTAAGTGTAATGAAGGACCGGCTCATTCTGTAGGTAAGTGTAATGGAGGACCGACTCATTCTGTAAGTAAGTGTAATGAAGGACCGGCTCATTCTGTAAGTAAGTGTAATGGAGGACCGGCTCATTCTGTAGGTAAGTGTAATGGAGGACCGGCTCATTCTGTAGGTAAGTGTAATGGAGGACCGGCTCATTCTGTAGGTAAGTGTAATGGAGGACCGACTCATTCTGTAAGTAAGTGTAATGGAGGACCGGCTCATTCTGTAGGTAAGTGTAATGAAGGACCGGCTCATTCTGTAGGTAAGTGTAATGGAGGACCGGCTCATTCTGTAGGCAAGTGTAATGGAGGACCGACTCATTCTGTAAGTAACCCTGATAAACAAAATATTATTTTGAGGCTATAGCGCTGAAGTTTGATCCCGACTCTGGTTACAGTGCAGTACCAGATCTTCCACCAGGGCCAGCACGATTGAGAGGGAATTTGCTGAACACATGAAGAGGATTGTGCGCCGGAAAGGAAAAAGCGAACAAAACTCGTGTACATTGAAGAGCCACAATTCCTAAAACTCCATCACACACCAAAACACCCCGGGATACTAACTAAGAAAAAACCTTGAACAATTATGTGTACTTGATAATAAATCTGTGCAAAGCTTCTTATAGTTAAATACTATATGTCGTTTACCTGTCTTTCTTTGTTCAACAACGTTTGTTATTTGAGTTTGTGTGTATATGACTTTTTTCCTTTTTACACATCGTAGTTCAAAACAATGTAGAAAATTCCTGAGTGGATGTGTATTGCTTTATTTCATTCATAAAGTCGGGTGTCTTCGTGGAAGGCCGCGTTTAAATAAACATCCGGTTAACTGACAGCAATGTGAAAGTAAGTTGAAGTTTCCACTTGTTTAAGTAATTAACATTTAAATTGCTCGGATTTGTGAATGGAAACACTTATTAGCTTGGCAGAGCTATATACGCACACACTTATGTGACGAAATATACTCTTAGTAACAAGTTAAATGTGACAAATATGGTGCAGAGCAGTTGAAATGAATCTCAAGTCATATTGATTCTTGTTCTAAAAATAGTATATCCTAGATTTAGACAAAGAAGTTAAGATAATAATATAGTTTCGTTTGTCTTTGTTGTAGAAAGTCGTTTGTCTGTTTGTTTGTTAGTTGAGTTTGTGCTCCATAGTTTAGTAAATTCCTTAGAAGATGTGTATTTCCTTTATTTCATTCATAAAGGGGGGTGTCTTCGTGGAAGGCCGTTTTCATCACTAACAGCATGTTAAAGTAAGTTAAATTTTCAACTCTTAAAAAATTTGTTCAGGTAATTAACATTTAATTGCCGGATATTTGACGGGAAACACTTATTAGCTTGACAAAGCTATATACGTAAACACTCATGTGAAAAATATACTCTTCTAATTTTCTATATATAAATCGTCATAACTTTTAAAATAATAAAGATATTAACAAAAACGTATTAATGAAAAAAAATTGTAGGTTAGTATGATGGAGAACCGACTCATACTGTAGGAAAGTTTGATGGAGAACCTGCTCATTCCGTAGGTAAGAGTAATGAAGGACCGTCTCATATTGTAAGTAAGATTTACCGTCTCATACTGTACATGTAGGTAAGTGTGATGGAATACCGGTTCATACTGAGGATAAGCATGATAATGAACCGGATCATACTGTGATGGAGGATTTGCTTCTACTGTAGGTAAGTTTGATTTAGAATCGACTCAGTGTTACAAAAATGTGATGGTAGACCTGCTTATTCTGTAGGTAAGTGTAATGGAGGACCGACTCATTCTGTAAGTAAGTGTAATGGAGTACCGACTCAATTTGTAGGTAAGTGTACCGTAGGACCGGCTCAATTTTTAGGTAAGTGTAATGGAAGACCGGCTCATTCTGTAGGTAAGTGTAATGAAGGACCGGCTCATTCTGTAAGTAAGTGTAATGGAGGACCTGCTCATTTTGTAGGTACGTGTACCGTAGGACCGGCTCAATTTTAGGTAAGTGTAATGGAAAACCGTCTCATATGATGTGATGGAGGACAGACTCTTACTGTAGGTTAGTGTGATGGAGTCGGCTCATACTATAGGTAAGGGGATGGAGAACTGGCTCATATTCAAATGTAAGTGTAATGGAGGACCGGCTCATTCCGTTGGTAAGTGTAATGAAGGACCGGCTCATTTTGTAAGTAAGTGTAATGGGGGACCGGCTCATTCTGTAGGTAAGTGTAATGGAGAATCGGCTCATTCTGTAGGTAAGTGTAATGAAGGACCGGCTCATTTTGTAAGTAAGTGTAATGGGGGACCGGCTCATTCTGTAGGTAAGTGTAATGGAGAATCGGCTCATTCTGTAGGTAAGTGTATGAAGGACCGGCTCATTCTGTATGTAAGTGTAATGGAGGACCGAATCATTCTGTAAGTAAGTGTAATGAAGGACCTGGCTCATTCTGTAAGTAAGTGTAATGGAGGACCGGCTCATTCTGTAGGTAAGTGTACCGTAGGACCGGCTCAATTTTTAGGTAAGTGTAATGGAAAACCGTCTCATATGATGTGATGGAGGACAGACTCTTACTGTAGGTTAGTGTGATGGAGTCGGCTCATACTATAGGTAAGGGATGGAGAACTGGCTCATATTCAAATGTAAGTGTAATGGAGGACCGGCTCATTCCGTTGGTAAGTGTAATGAAGGACCGGCTCATTCTGTAGGTAAGTGTAATGGAGAACCATCTCATATGATGTGATGGAGGACAGACTTTTACTGTAGGTTAGTGTGATGTAGTCGGCTCATACTATAGGTAAGGGGATGGAGAACTGGCTCATATTCAAAGGTAAGTGTAATGGACGCTCTGCTCATTCCGTTGGTAAGTGTTATGGAGGACAGGCTCATTCTGTAGGTAAGTGTAATGAAGGACCGGCTCATTCTGTAGGTAAGTGTAATAGACGCCCTGCTCATTCCGTTGGTAAGTGTAATGAAGGACCGGCTCATTCTGTAAGTAAGTGTAATGAAGGACCGGCTCATTCTGTAGGTAAGTGTAATGGAGGACCGACTCATTCTGTAAGTAAGTGTAATGGAGGACCGGCTCATTCTGTAGGTAAGTGTAATGAAGGACCGGTTCATTCTGTAGGTAAGTGTAATGGAGGACCGGCTCATTCTGTAGGTTAGTGCAATGGAGACCGGCTCATTTTGTAGGTAAGTGTAATGGAGGACCGGCTCATTCTGTAGGTAAGTGTAATGGAGGATCGGCTCATTCTGTAGGTAAGTGTATGAAGGACCGGCTCATTCTGTAGGTAAGTGTAATGGAGGACCGACTCATTCTGTAAGTAAGTGTAATGAAGGACCTGCTCATTCTGTAAGTAAGTGTAATGGAGGACTGCCTCATTCCGTAGGTAAGTGCAATGAAGGACCGGCTCATTCTGTAGGTAAGTGTAATGGAGAACCGTCTCATATGATGTGATGGAGGACAGACTTTTACTGTAGGTTAGTGTGATGGAGTCGGCTCATACTATAGGTAAGGGGATGGAGAACTGGCTCATATTCAAAGGTAAGTGTATTGGACGCCCTGCTCATTCCGTTGGTAAGTGTAATGGAGGACAGGCTCATTCTGTAGGTAAGTGTAATGGAGGACCGACTCATTCTGTAAGTAAGTGTAATGGAGGACCGGCTCATTCTGTAGGTAAGTGTAATGAAGGACCGGCTCATTCTGTAGGTAAGTGTAATGGAGGACCGGCTCATCCTGTAGGTAAGTGTAATGGAGGACCGGCTCATTCTGTAAGTAAGTGTAACGGAGGACCGGCTCATTCCGTTGGTAAGTGTAATGAAGGACCGGCTCATTCTCTAGGTAAGTGTAATGGACGCCCTGCTCATTCCGTTGGTAAGTGTAATGGAGGACAGGCTCATTCTGTAGGTAAGTGTAATGAAGGATCGGCTCATTCTGTAGGTAAGTGTTATGGACGCCCTGCTCATTGCGTTGGTAAGTGTAATGAAGGACCGGCTCATTCTGTAAGTAAGTGTAATGAAGGACCGGCTCATTCTGTAGGTAAGTGTAATGGAGGACCGACTCATTCTGTAAGTAAGTGTAATGGAGGACCGGCTCATTCTGTAGGTAAGTGTAATGAAGGACCGGCTCATTCTGTAGGTAAGTGTAATGGACGACCGGCTCATTCTGTAAGTAAGTGTAATGGAGGACCGGCTCATTCTGTAGGTAAGTGTAATGGAGGACCGGCTCATTCTGTATTTAAGTGTAATGAAGGACCGGCTCATTCTGTAGGTAAGTGTAATGGAGGACCGACTCATTCTGTAAGTAAGTGTAATGAAGGACCGGCTCATTCTGTAAGTAAGTGTAATGGAGGACCGGCTCATTCTGTAGGTAAGTGTAATGGAGGACCGGCTCATTCTGTAGGTAAGTGTAATGGAGGACCGGCTCATTCTGTAGGTAAGTGTAATGGAGGACCGACTCATTCTGTAAGTAAGTGTAATGGAGGACCGGCTCATTCTGTAGGTAAGTGTAATGAAGGACCGGCTCATTCTGTAGGTAAGTGTAATGGAGGACCGGCTCATTCTGTAGGCAAGTGTAATGGAGGACCGACTCATTCTGTAAGTAACCCTGATAAACAAAATATTATTTTGAGGCTATAGCGCTGAAGTTTGATCCCGACTCTGGTTACAGTGCAGTACCAGATCTTCCACCAGGGCCAGCACGATTGAGAGGGAATTTGCTGAACACATGAAGAGGATTGTGCGCCGGAAAGGAAAAAGCGAACAAAACTCGTGTACATTGAAGAGCCACAATTCCTAAAACTCCATCACACACCAAAACACCCCTGAATACTAACTAAGAAAAAATCCTTGAACAATTATGTGTACTTGATAATAAATCTGTGCAAAGCTTCTTATAGTTAAATACTATATGTCGTTTACCTGTCTTTCTTTGTTCAACAACGTTTGTTATTTGAGTTTGTGTGTATATGACTTTTTTCCTTTTTACACATCGTAGTTCAAAACAATGTAGAAAATTCCTGAGTGGATGTGTATTGCTTTATTTCATTCATAAAGTCGGGTGTCTTCGTGGAAGGCCGCGTTTAAATAAACATCCGGTTAACTGACAGCAATGTGAAAGTAAGTTGAAGTTTCCACTTGTTTAAGTAATTAACATTTAAATTGCTCGGATTTGTGAATGGAAACACTTATTAGCTTGGCAGAGCTATATACGCACACACTTATGTGACGAAATATACTCTTAGTAACAAGTTAAATGTGACAAATATGGTGCAGAGCAGTTGAAATGAATCTCAAGTCATATTGATTCTTGTTCTAAAAATAGTATATCCTAGATTTAGACAAAGAAGTTAAGATAATAATATAGTTTCGTTTGTCTTTGTTGTAGAAAGTCGTTTGTCTGTTTGTTTGTTAGTTGAGTTTGTGCTCCATAGTTTAGTAAATTCCTTAGAAGATGTGTATTTCCTTTATTTCATTCATAAATGGGGGTGTCTTCGTGGAAGGCCGTTTTCATCACTAACAGCATGTTAAAGTAAGTTAAATTTTCAACTCTTAAAAAATTTGTTCAGGTAATTAACATTTAATTGCCGGATATTTGACGGGAAACACTTATTAGCTTGACAAAGCTATATACGTAAACACTCATGTGAAAAATATACTCTTCTAATTTTCTATATATAAATCGTCATAACTTTTAAAATAATAAAGATATTAACAAAAACGTATTAATGAAAAAAAATTGTAGGTTAGTATGATGGAGAACCGACTCATACTGTAGGAAAGTTTGATGGAGAACCTGCTCATTCCGTAGGTAAGAGTAATGAAGGACCGTCTCATATTGTAAGTAAGATTTACCGTCTCATACTGTACATGTAGGTAAGTGTGATGGAATACCGGTTCATACTGAGGATAAGCATGATAATGAACCGGATCATACTGTGATGGAGGATTTGCTTCTACTGTAGGTAAGTTTGATTTAGAATCGACTCAGTGTTACAAAAATGTGATGGTAGACCTGCTTATTCTGTAGGTA